>OW203678.1:2507500-3132500 GCA_934044485.1 Apeira syringaria
TTGAATAGATAGACAACACTTTCTTTCAATAACATTTTACAAATATAAACAACTAATAGCGCCTCGCGGTTTCACCCGCGTAGATTACGGTTTTCCTGCTACCTCCCACGGTAATTATACTTTTCCCGGGCTTTGCTCGCCACCCTTGGCAGGCAGGTTGGCGAGCGCAGTATGATAACAACTCCTCAGACGAGAAGAGATGGGGGAGTACTATTCTAGGCCGGTGCCACCACGGCACCGTTAATTGTGATAGTAATTCAACGATATTTTTAACAATAAACACGAAATGCCGAACAATTACCAATGCCGAGAAATTATATATAAGAAAACAAATCTCAAATACAGTATTTCCACTCCTAAACCACATCCCAATTCCTTTGGAAACAGTTTTCGCGTAATAGTTACATATGGAAAAAATGTTTTTTTTCTCAAATCATAATTATACATAATTAAGCGATAAATTGCTCACATATCGAGATATGGTTATAATTACATACTGTGGTTACCTAACAACAATCAATTTGTAAAATGAAAACACGCAATAATGCATATTAAGTACATACAAGTAGATAATACATAAAGTAAAAAAAAAAATATTATTGAAAAGTTTTTATTTAGCAAGGAATAGTCTAGAAGAATATTACATAACATTACTTTTATGTTGAGTTCAAATATTTGAAGGAAAAAATTCGGCTGCTAGTGGGACTTGAACCCACGACTACAGAATACCGTCCTGTACGTGCCATTACTTTTATGCCCTGAGCCATAAGACTTTGTTATTTTATGCTATATTATATGAAGATTTTGTACCGCTATTTTTTTTTTAAAGATTATAAGCTTACTTTTGACCCCTGTCTCACCTGATGTTAAGCGACGACGCGGTGAAAGGTGGAGCACGTAAACTTAGTAGGAACCTATTTAATCGCGACTTGAAGACTCCAGGGTTGTACCGATAGGGAAACACAGAGTCAGGAAAGAAGTTTTGAAACGATGATAGCTCAGCGAGGGGCGCGTCGCCTGTCAAACTGACGGACACTGGTTCGATCTCCAACAACAGCTTGAGCTCCAAGGTAACCGTTATCAAATTCCCAGTATGGTGGTAGGGTACATTCGAATACCCGCCTGGCTAGCTAACAGCCAGTGAGCATTCTAGATCTAGCGTGGTAACATCTTCGATCATATCGTCACTGTCTATCAAGTGAGATAGTGGTCAAACGCTACATTGGGAGACGCTAGACGGGATTTGAAACTTTTTTTTTATACTGTATAGGTAAAAAAAAAAGTTTCAAATCCCGTCAGACGTTACAATGATTTTTACTATCTAATCTAATCTATTCAATCATTCCAGATTTTTTGTGTGTATATAATATCCTGATATGTTTTTAACCATTCAGCGCTAAAACAGTTAACTGGATGAATAACCAATTTAATACATTACTAAGGCTCTAGATATTATGATTGATTTAAATGATTGGAACCGACTTCAATACTCAATGCCGGTCGGTACCATGCGCACAATATTGTGATGATAGTTACTTTTGTGAACTATCATGGTACCGACTTCAACCAGTTATTTCACACTTTTGAGTGTTGAAGTCGGTTCTATTTTTGTAAAAAAAAATTTTTTTATACAGTTGCTCAAAAATTGGCGTATTGCAGGGAAGTATAGCGTTCGGGAAGTGGGCTATTACATTCTAAAAATTTTAGTCCCTGGTGGGTCCCGGTGAAACCGCGGGTCGAAGCTAGTTAAAGTTGTTTATAACCTTATACCAGAGCTAATGGTATAGTCATTGGATTAGCATTTCAAAGTGTATAATGTCTTGAACAAGCAAGCGAATTGTTTGAGTGATCACCTTGACAACCATCACCTAACCTTTCCTCACGTAGAATAATAGGATCTCTTTATTTGCAAGATAAATTCTGATTTATTATTCATAGTCAATAATTGAGTGATAAGTTTCGGACGTCACACATACTCATAGCAAAGGCATCCCAGACTTGAGGCGTATTTACATCACAGGTAAAAGTCAAAGGTACAGAAAAATCGCAGACTGTCACAGTGACCAGGTGTGACTGTGGTCGCAGCGCAAAAGTTCTCGCAAATACTCGCATGCTCATATCGGCATAAGTCAGAGTGAGATGCACCTAGTATTTTATAAATGGAAATCAATAAGTCAGAGTGAGATGCACCTAGTATGTTATAAATGGAAATCAATAAGTCAGAGTGAGATGCACCTAGTATGTTAAATGGAAATCAATACGTCAGAGTGAGATGCACCTAGTATGTTATAAATAGAAATCAATAAGGCAGAGTAAGATGCACCTAGTATGTTATAAATGGAAATCAATAAGTCAGAGTGAGATGCACCTAGTATGTTATAAGTGGAAATCAATAAGTCAGAGTGTGATGCACCTAGTATGTTATAAATGGAAATCAATAAGTCAGAGTGAGATGCACCTAGTATGTTATAAATGGAAATCAATACGTCAGAGTGAGATGTACCTAGTATGTTATAAATAGAAATCAATAAGTCAGAGTAAGATGCACCTAGTATGTTATAAATGGAAATCAATACGTCAGAGTGAGATGCACCTAGTATGTTATAATTGGAAATCAATAAGCCAGAGTAAGATGCACCTAGTATTTTATAAATGGAAATCAATAAGTCAGAGTGAGATGCACCTAGTATTTTATAAATGGAAATCAATAAGTCAAAGTGAGATGCACCTAGAATTTGAAAAAAAAAGACTTCGACAAGTCATTTCACATTTTAAAGTAGATCGATGCACACACACAATAAGAATTCATCCCGTGAGTAGCAACAGTCACTGGAAAGGGAGAAAAAAAATTTTTAACCAAGAAATGAAACCGACTTCTACACTTAAGACTTGTTGAAGTCGGTACCATGATAGTGCAAAAGTACCGACTTCAACAAGTTATATCACACTTTTATGTGTTGAAGTCGGTTCCTGTTTTGGTTGTTTTTTTTCTCACTTTTTTAGTGGCCTTTGCTACTCATGGGATCAATTGTCATTTTGTATGTTCACCGTGTCGTCACATGTCGTTAAGGGATGCGTAGCACTTTTCAGTTATTGCAGTTTAGTGTACCAACCTCAAAAAACGCTTGTCCGATTTTGAGGAAATATGATTTTGATTTTTTTTGAAATAATTTATTGCAGTTGAAAAATGGGACCACAAGGGAAGCACTAGCTTTCAAATAGAATAAATATTATCAAAATCGATTCAACTAGTCGAAAGCTCTGAGGTAAAATACTTTTAAAAAATATGGGTCGAATTGAGAACCTCCTTTTTATGATGTTAAAAAACATAACTCTTAACAATTGTTTGCTGTAGAAAGGCAATATTTCTCAAACATTTTCCATTAATTTTTTTCCTGATGAATGAATCAATTAATATGTATTATTTGATATTATTAGTATAGTGATAATATTGTCAATATCCTTTATGAATGTGTTTAAATACAAACAAACCATGGAACCGTACGGGCTGCTAGTAATATATAATGCATATAATATTTATATATGTATATATTATAGCACGCGGAAATTATATAAATGAAATAAAATAACGCAAATTAGTTAATATATAATTATTAGATTGACAAACTAGTAAGTATAATTCTAGAGGACTCCATGTTAAAGTTATGGCAATGATAACAACGGATCTTTATATTTATAGCTTAAGTATCAAACTCGTTTGATTTCAACGATGATTCAAGTCACTGATCAAGTCTTGATCAGCGAAATCATTTGAAAATTATTATTATTTATTCCGTATATAATATTAATTTATACATCGTTTCCACTTCATACTTTTTAATCGACTTCAAAAAAGGAGGAGGTTCTCAATTCAACCCGTATGTTTGTTATATCAGAACTTTCGACTGGGTGGACAGATTTTGATCGTTCTTTTTTTATTTGAAAGCTGATGCTTTCCGTGTATTCCCATTTAAATTTCATTAAAATCGTCTAATGGTTTTTGAGTCACACTCCAATAACTGAAAAGTGCTACGTAAACGTCGATGACATCATAGTTGCGGGTGGAGGAATCGGTGAAGTTACACAATGACAATTGATCCCGTGAGTAGCAAAGGTCACTTGAAAGGGTGAAAAAAAATTTTACAAAACAATTGAGCCGACTTCTACACTCAAAAGTGTGACATATAACTTGTACACAAACTCGAAGGTGATGAGAATCCATATATTCTTCCCATTTGGAGCAGCTGGACTCCACTTCCACTCCTGATCTTTGTCAGGTCGTCTCACCATCTTGTTGGTGGACATTGTACTTCCAGGCCATGATCTCTATTCAAGAATTGGAGCCTTAAAGCAGCATAAGATAAGATATTTATAGATCTAGCGTTTGACCACTATCTCACTTAATGGTCAGTTACGTTCAACGACGGTCTAAGATGTTATCACACTCGACCTAGAATGCTTACTGACTCTCAAGGACTGCTGTCTAAACACAATAGGCATTGACGGTTGTCGGGCCGTCCAGTGAATCCCCAGGTTCGAATCCCGGGCGTTTGTCGTTTTGTTTTTTTATGTTAACATGACGTTTTACAAGGATGAATTGGTACAGAAGCCTGAGACTTAAAAACATGCAGATATTATAATAATTGAAATAGTGGGGATCAATGTTGCAAGTGATTGGCTAATAGCTAAGACTATATAATATAGTATGTACTATACCACTTTAGACGTACGGCAATTAGCCATCGCTATATGGTAGATATACCACCTATACGCACGAAGCGTTATGCTTCCACTTTCTTAATGCGTACTGCCAAGGAATGGAGCTCGTTGCCCGAGTCTGTGTTTCCCGATATGTACAATCCTGGAGTCTTCAAGTCGCGAGTGAATAGGTACCTTCTAGGTTTGCGTGCTAAATCCTAGACAACGTCATCACTTAACATCAGATGAGACAGTTGTCAAACGCAAACTTATAATATGTAAAAAAAAAAAAAAAAAGACGAAATTTGAGACGAATGTCATCATCATTGTGTTGGTTTTTAAAAAACTATTCTGTGTGTCAGTGCAAACTGGTTCGGGGTTAATGGGCTCACAAATTCACGAACTGCAAACTTATGTCGAATCAAAGTTTTGTATATGTCTAATCACATCTTCAAATATCTATAATATTAAATATAAATAAACCCCGGAGTCTTCAAGTCGCGAGTGAATAAGTACGTTCTAAGTTTGCATACTACACCTTAGACCACGTCGTCACTTAACATCAGGTGAGACTATACAAGCTATACAAAATTACTTAAAATCTATATTGTATGAGCAATGCATGAAGTGTCGCTGCTTTCTAATAAAACAAATCTAAGAACAAAAGAGAACCGCTCATTATCCACTCTGCTTACGGGAACAAGGGATTTGTAGTAAATAAAAAAATCAATTAATTTTCTTGTTCTTCTTCTTATCCTAATCCCACACTAGGTGGGGTCGGCACAGCATGTTTTCCTCTTCCATTCTCTTCTTTTATTGGTCGTCTCAGTGCTCACACCTTTCATAAACATGTCATTCCTCACACAGTCCATCCATACCTTCTTCGGCCTTCCTCTACCTCTATATCCATCCACATTCTTGTTAAGTACCTACTCTTTCGTTATATGTTTTTCATCCCTCCTCATGACATGCCCTTGAGTATCCAGGTTGGTTCATTTATCTGAGTGACATGCCATAGTAAGCAATAAAATACAAAATAAACATAATATCAATAAAATACCATGGACATTATCTCGAATCGTCGAATTAATGATAAATATATTCTGCATAATGTATTCTATTAAAAAGACGTGCTAAACACACGGAATCCAAATTTACATACTGGACAAACAAACATGTTTAATCATATAGATATAAGATTTTTATTAAATATACACATAAGTATCGTCACGACTAGGTGACTGTTTCCCAAAGAGAATCGTAGAGAACACAGGGCCCGTAGACAAAATGCATCGCTACATAACGATTATCTGTCTTTAGCCGTTCAATGTTCGTTCACGTTGCGAAGCGAGCGATAAAATAGGGTGAGGAAACGAGATAGAGCGATATAAACCTACTCATACCAGAACAGGATGGGACGAAAGCATCAACGCGCTCGATTTGCGCCAATAATTTTCGCCGTAGGGGAAGGTGTACCATTAGTCAACAGGTTTCATAGTAATTGGATATATCATAAGAACAACGAGAACGAACATTTAACGGCGAGAGAAAGAGAATCTCTATGAAGCGATGCATTTTGTCTCGTCCCACAGATATCCACTTGTTACGATTTTTACTTATGTCTCATATTTGCCTTGATCATTCATATCATGCCCGTCTGTCAAGAATTGAGGATTTATGAATATATAACTTTTGACCTGTTTTTGAAAGTTTGCAAACCTCTTTCATTATATCTGCTTCATTCACACTCGTTTCTTCTATCTCTTTTCTTTTATACCGCATGTCCTGCTCTTGTCTATTCTATTGCCAAGGAATCTGTGGTCCGAGCCGATGTAAATGAGTCGAAGGCATCTGTTTGTAGGTAAACATTGTCTGACGTCAAATGCTAATGACATTGTAAACGTCAGATACCACAGAATAACTTCGCAGTTTGTAGTTAAATAACTAATTGTTGACTTGGTTACGTACAGTCAATATCAAAGTTAGATAACCACTGATGGGAGTGAAGGTATGACTTGCAGATTGAGCGATGCTATTTTTATATTTAATTTGTATTTTCTTAATTTTATTGTTCTTCATTTTTGTGTAATCTTATAATATCAACATCCCAGCCATTGCTATCCACTGCTGGATATATGCCTCCCCCATATAGAGGAGATTTGCCAATACTCGCCACGCTTGGCAGGCGGGTTGGCGAGCGCAGTGCGATTCCCAATCCTCAGAAGGCGCTGCTTCCCACCTTCTGGTACGTGATCCCTTAGCCGACTCTTACGGCACCCGCGGGAAGAGATGGGGGAGTACTATTCTAGGCCGGTACCACCACGGCACATCTTATAATATATGATATTATAAAATAATAAATATTATGTCCATTTTGTTCTGGCCAAATTAAATAAAAAATATAGCAAAAAACAAGGGAAGGTATTATTCATATTATTACTTCATTAAATGGTTAGGCATCACATTCATCTAAAATAAAAATCAAAAAGAGAAGTTTTCTTTTTTTAACCGTGTTAAAAAAGAGAGGAGGTTCTCAAGTCCAAACCTATTTTAAGTGTGTTCGCCGATTACTCGAACCCCGCTGCTGAGTACATTGCAAACAAAATGAAAACACAACCTAAAATAAACGAATGATGTTTTTATGCCGACTGTACTTTTACTGCGTATTATTCTGTGACTTGCTGGACGGTGACAAACGCACACTTAACACGTATTATAGGTGGTAGCTTCTAATGGCGACTCAGAACGAGCGTAGAATAAATTACAATACCACGTTAGCTATTAAATAACATCTAGGAGTCGACAGATACCAATCGTGCTCTTTAAAATGAGGTCGTTTTCAGTACTAGGCGAACAGCAACCGCGACCGCGAGCGTCCCGTATTCTCTTTGAAAAAGACCAGCTTTTTTGAAGCGATGATAACTCAGCAGGGAAGCGTCACCTGTCAAACTAACGGACACTGGTTCGATCCCCAACAACAGCTTGAGCTTCCGGTGAAGGTAACACCGTTATCAAATTCCTAGCATAGTGGTAGGGTACTTTCGAATATCCGCCTGGCTAGCTACCACCCTCAAGTTTGAAAACCTATCACCATACACAATGTGTGTTCAGGCAGTTCTTGAGAGCCAGTGAGCGTTCTAGGTCTAGCGTGATAACATCTTCGACCACATCATCACTGACCATCAAATGAGATAGTGATCAAACGCTACATCTATACAGTATAAAAAAACACCAAATGTGGTCGAAACTATAGTCAGAACACTCTGACTTATTACTACGTGAGTAACTTTTGCGCATACCCGCCACTGCAATCTTTAGTAAAACTTGTTAGTACGCGCAGAAATAGTGTTTGTTTTGAATCATCTCTTGATAAGAAATCTGACTTGAGAGTCAGTTTTTTTTTTTGTAACCCTTGTACAAATCAAAACTGGACTGCGTAAGGCTGACCCTGTGTCTCTGGAAAAACCACGCAGCATGCAACACTGGAGCAGCTATGCCAGCGACCCAGGGCCATATTCCGTTGGCTAGCAAACGGATATATTATCGCGGATATTTTGAGTATTCCCCCCGCCAGCCACTGCTGGCGGGGGGAATACTCAAAATATCCCCAGCGGGACATCAGTGAAAAAATCAGCACCCCCTAATCGAATAAGAAAAAAACCCTTGTACAAATGGGATAGAACACTCCCTGAGTTAGAAAACTTAGTTATCCCGACACACGCTGCCATGATCGCTGGGATCATCATCATCACTACTGCTGGACATAGCCTCCCCCATTGATTTCCACAAGGACTGCTTGGAATCTGCCCGCATCCAGCCCCTGCCTGCGATCTTAGTCAGGTCGTCTGTCCACCTGGTCAGACCGCTGGGAAAGGTCAACCAAAATCTTTTTCGTAATTTATTTCTGACTAGTAGCGACCGCGGTTTCACCCGCGTGGTTTACGATTTTCCCGCTACGTCAATTATCCCACGGGAACCATACTTTTTCTGGGATAAAATTAGCCTATGTATTAATCCAGGGCTTAAACTACCTCTATACCAAATTTCATCGAAATCGGTGAAGCCGTTTAAGCGTGAAGAAGTAACAAACATACACACATACACACAAACTATCGCATTTATACTATTAGTAGGAAGTAGGATTAACTTCATGTGCTATGTGAGATTCACATACCTGTTTATACGGGTAGTATAGTGTATTATTAGGTATTTAAGTACCTTATGTACATGGTATGTGCCTATGTACATACCCTGCATAAATTTAAATGGTTGATGTAAATAGTGATCACTAATAAACACGCTAGCATTACACTACTTGAATAATTTACAACGTTTTAAAGTTCATTTACCTTAACTTAGATCACCGCAGAAAAAAAAACTTCTAAAATCTAGAACTTCTAGAATTCTCTGTGGACATACACAAGCGCAGCACACAGACATCCAAGAACTGGGAGAAACACTCATCGCACAAGTGTTTGCCTTTCCTGGGATTCAAACCCAGGGCCCCAGAGATCCAGCAGGCATGTCACTGACAAGGCGAGCGTCAATTCATTATGGATGCCAACGTATCATGAAATATACGAAGAGGATCCATAAAAATAATAACAATGTGTCGTAAAGAAAGGTCAATGCATCGTTTTGTAACGGTTACGCTTAGTTATGGTGGATTTTATAACCCTAGGTCAAGGTTTGGCGGGCATTTTGTGTGACCTTCACAAAATGTCGTTGCATGTTGTCAGGCCAACCGCGGATTATAATATATCTGTAGCTATTCGATTATGAAAATAACTTATACATTAATATTATAATGAGGAAAGATTTGTATGTTTGTAACGGATTAACTCAAGAACAACTGGGCCCATAGACAAAATGCATCGGTACATAGCGAATCTCTGTCTCTAGCCGTTGAATGTTCGTTCTCGTTGCGAATGAAGCGATAAAATAGGGTGAGGAAACGAGATAGAGCGATATAAAATAACCGATACCAGAACAGGATGGGACGAAATACATCAACGCGCTCGATTTGCGCCAATCATTTTCGCCGTAGGAGTGGTGTACCATTAGTCAACAAGTTTCATAGTCATTGGATATATTACATGAACCACAAGATAAAAAGAATCGCTATGAAGCGACGCATTTTGTCTCGTCCCACTGGAACTATTTCAAAAATTATTTTACGATTAGAATTCTACATTATCCATTAGTAACTGGCTGTATTTATTACAAGAAAAAAGCACATTACACATGGAAACCGCATAGACATCAATATTATAACGTAACTACAAGATATAAATTTATATCAGAAGGTTTTGTTTTTTTTTTTTTTTTTTTTTACATATTATAAGTTTGCGTTTGACAACTGTCTCACCTGATGTTAAGTGATGACGTTGCCTAGGATTTAGCACGCAAACCTAGAAGGTACCTATTCACTTGCGACTCGAAGACTCCAGGATTGTACATATCGGGAAACACAGACTCGGGCAACGAGTTCCATTCCTTGGCAGTACGCATTAAGAAAGTGGAAGCAATACGCTTCGTACGTATAGGTGGTATATCTACCATATAGCGATGGCGAATTGCCGTACGTCGAGTCGACCGATGGTAGAAAGGGGATGGTGGAATCAGATTGTGTAATTCCAGTGCACATTCTCCGAAATGCACCCGATAGAAAACCGATAGGCTCGCTACTCTACGCCGGTGTTCAAGGCTCTGAAGCCTACGTTCCACCAAAGAGTTGTTGAAATGATGATGAAAAATAGCCAATGTTCTGAAATATCTACATACCAAATTTTATCCAAATCCTTCCAGCCGTTTAAGCGTGAAAGGGTAAGACACAAACAAACTTTCACGTTTATAATATTAACTAGTAGCGTCCCGCGGGTTCACGCTTGGATTACGGTTTTTCCGCTATTTCAATTATCCCACGCGAACTATACTTTTTTCAGAATAAAATTAGCCTATGTATTTTTTCACGGTCTATCCTATCTCCATACCAAATTTCTTCGAAACCGGTGTAGCTTTTTTAGGGTGAAGAAGTAAGAAACATACACACACACACACACAAACATTGTCATTTATATTAGTAGGATGGGATAGTAGGAGTAGGATAAGTAGAACACATCATGTTTTCTACTTGGCGGCAAGCATTCAAATCCTAATTATGTACTTACTATTAAAGGCATACTCGGTTACAGGCGTGCCCAATAGACACAAAATGTGCCAATTTCTCAGGACGCACTTAACAATTATTTTAAAAATTTTAGATTCTCTGGTTGAAAAATTGCTATTATTGTGTGTGTCCATGCCTCCCACGACACAGGGAATCCTAGTGCGGGGGTTTTGTAAAAAAAAAAAAAAAAAAAAATTCCGTACTACGAAATATTGTTAATGCGAAAGGCACATACAAAACTCTAAAATAAAATACGGTCGAATTGAGTAACCTCCTTCATTTTTTGAAGTCCGTTAAAAAGCATCGATATGCTAGCATTACTCCAAGTTTGTTAGAAACAAATAGTGTGGCTTACTGGTAGGTGCTCGTTGTCCCTTCTACAAACCTCTATTGTCTCCAAGATAGCATATCGATGAGAAAAAAAAACCCAAAACACCATGCCCCAACCGTTTATTTACTATTGTTGTTAACAATACGGGGGATATGATTGTGTAAGACGCGTAAAGGCTTTGAGTATGACTTGCATTCATAAAGGTCAATAAGAGATGTTCCCAAGTGACTGTGTTTTAATCTGTGGAGAGGCCTTGGAGAAGTTTCCATTTTAAAATTATCAAAACACTCATTAAATTGTGAATGTGCGACCGAGGCCTAGTGTGTTGAAATTCGCTGATTAGTGGAATAATGATAGCGGGTTTTCGAAGGTATAATTATGTTTTTAGGTTAAGTTCTAAGAAAGGGCCAGGTCAAGAGTACTAAACAGACCCTTCTTGTATGATCAACATACCAGCTGTACTCATATACCTTTTTTTTTTTTTTTTGAAATTACTTAACTATCTTTTTATATTGTATTTTTATTAAATCAAATAAGATCTTTGATACTTTGCTCGAAGAGGAAATTATGGTAGACCTTCACTTCTTCTATACAGTCAAAAAATAATGTCCCAATAGAACATATCGACCGTAGCAATTGATATAGTCGGATGTGAAAAATAGCTGCTTTAGGGTAAAGTCGTTCAAAGTTTCAAACATGTATTAAGTGAACAAAATATCATATTTTTAACCGCCTTCAAAAAAAGGAAGGAGGTTACTCAATTCGACCGTATATATGTTTTTTTTTCTGTTGAAATATTATTCGCTCTTGCTGCCAAATAAGATTTAATGACAGGTCAGTTCCACCATCTTTCCACAAATATAGTTGAGGAAGATGGTGGCTGTCATGCGTGTCAACTGTCAACTTGTGAACGGATGCTGTTTGCGGATTTCGGTCTGCTCTGGACTCAAATCGGACTCAGGAATAAATATTTAAATAATCCTACTAATATTAAAAATGCGAAAGTTTGTGTGAATGGATGTATGGAAGTATGGATGTTTGGAAAACTACTAAACGGATTTTTATGAAATTTGGAACATATATAGTTTATACCCTGGATTATTTTCATAACCATCATCATCGCCGTTTTTCATTACCGGACTATAAAACGGATTTGCGTGAAATTTTGTAAGTAGATACTTCAGGTCCGGGAACAACACAAATGCTACTTTCATCATCAACACGCGGGTGAAACCGCGGGGCGCAGCTAGTAGTAAGCAAGCAATAAAAAAGAAAAAGTAATAATATCGTATATAAGTTTATCTATGTAATTGTTGAATGTTTAAAATATAAACTAAGTTAAACGTTAAAAAAATGTCAATGATATATTTTAGTCTGTGAGTTTAACGGCTTTAAATAAAAAAACAAAAATTAATTACATCAAAAACTGCGTATTTAGCTACCCTAATCTACCTCTACTATTTTTTTTTCTATTTTATTATTTTTATTTATTAACATTCACACAAGGTCTTCAGGTCCCAAACTAGGCAAAGCCTGTACTATGGTAACCTGATGACTGATATATATACTTATATACATATACACATATACACATACATATATAAATGTGCCGTGGTGGTACCGGCCTAGAATAGTACTCCCCCATCTCTTCCCGCGGGTGCCGTAAGAGTCAGCTAAGGGACCACGTACCAGAAGGTGGGCAGCAGCGCCTTCTGAGGATCAGAAATCATACTGCGCTCGCCAACCCGCCTGCCAAGCGTGGCGAGAATTGGCAAATCCCCCCTATATGGGGGAGGCATATGTCCAGCAGTGGATGTCTAATTGCTGAGGGAGAAGATACATATACACACCCAGATACAGGTCAAACAGACATGTTCATACACACAAATATTTGACCTGTCCGGGAATCGAACCCGGGACCAGCGGCTTTGAAGGCAGAGTGCTACCAATTGCGCCAACCGGCCAGTCTGTAGTCAGTTCTGTAACAACTGGTATGGGCACTTCATTCATGATTTCTTGTTTGATAATTACAAAGATATTTACTAATTTCAACTCATTACTACAATAAGGCTTTCGCCAAAACAGACTTCATTTAAATAAACACCATTTTTCAAAGAAATTCATTTATTTTAGCAACCTAAATGAATGAATGAATTAAAATATCGGTTTGTGTTATTACACAAACCGATATTTTAATTCATTCATTAATCATTAAATTCATTATTCATTTAATTCATTCATCTTATTATTATAAGATATAATAGTTTTTTCTAATTGCATATCTGTTCTGTCTATATCCATTAATTCGCAAAACATGTCTGGGCCAATTTCGATTGATAATTTAATTCTAAACAATTGAAGAAAGTGAGTAGATCAGGAGAGTTTACGAAAGTATTAATGAATTTTGTGCATAATTAAGAAAAAAGAACCAACTGGTTGCACTCCGGGAGTGCCGCCAGAAGTGAAAACTTGAACATTGATGTTGTGCATTTTTGAATATTCTGGAACGGTTAGGGTATGATTTCGCACGAATTGTTTTATTTATCAGTGTAAAAGTACTATCATTTATGTGGTAAAAATACAATATTAATTTATTGCGCAATCGTACACAAACATGACATATTATTATGTTAATTAAGTTTATTGATTTTATGTACCTAGTATACATAGAAATAACATGATAATGCTTTTTTGAAAAAAAAAATTGGTTGTCTGTAAAGTCGGTTTACGGACGATAGATTTACGTGATAACGTCATAATCAATTATGACTTTGACTTCGACTTCGACTTCGACTTCGACTTCGACTTCGACTTCGACTTCGACTTCGACTTCGACTTCGACTTCGACTTCGACTTCGACTTCGACTTCGACTTCGACTTCGACTTCGACTTCGACTTCGACTTCGACTTCGACTTTGACTTCGACTTTGACTTTGACTTTGACTTTGACTTTGATTATTTTATGTAATACAAAACTCAGGTGGAACGTTACGCGGAAGCGACGCGTCATGAGTGTTGCTGGTATTCATCAATTTATAAAACGTTATCACGTCAAAACTTTTGACAAAACGACTTTATTAAATAAAACTCCCAACAAACAAAAATGTTCATTATTCGTAACATATTTAAATTTTGTAACAACATATTTAAAACATGTTTAAATTTCAACGGCGGTCTACTCTCTCTTCGTCTTACGAATTCTATGACGTCACGTTCTTGACGCGAGCTAAACATTTTTTCCCCATATAAAAGTGCACAACGCCGCTTAAGAAGATTTCAGTTCGAAAATGAAATTGTTTTTAAATTAATAAAGGTTTATGTAAATGTCTACTTCTTCTAAAAATATCTACTTTGTCAACGATGTAGAAAAAGAAGAAGACATGGGTGTTTCTTATTGTCAGTAGACATGACTCACAGAATCTAAGCTATGTTCTTTGTTGGAAGATAGCCTACTGTCCTCATGTCAGCTACCCTTTTTATAATTGCCGGTTATATTGTGACTTTTTTCATTGATGTTATTTTTTCGAACAGTGTCTTCAAATGACGGTCGCCGTGCCTCAGTGGTCAGTGACATGATTTCCTTGTCTTCGGGACCCTAGGTTTGAATCCCGGTAAGGGCAAATATTTGTGCAATGAGTGTAGTGTAGTATAATGTAGTGTTTGTCCCGGGTCTTGGTTGTTTGTATGTGTCCATGCCTCCCGCGGCACAGGGAATCCTAGTGCGGGGGTGTGAGTGTAATAAATAAATAAAATAAAATATTAATAATCTTCCATCTTTTAATAAATTTGTTATTTTAATCAAACATACAGCATACTGGCAAAATGTTATCTTAAGCTTCGCTGGGTACTTTATTTACTTTTTATATAGAAACTCCATCGCCAAACATACTTTTCAGCTATTCAAAAGATCAGTTTACCGTTTTAATGTAACCTTGAACCGTATTACTGCTAAAAATAGCACAAATAGAATTAAACATAAATCTTAAAAAAAAGACGTAGAATCTTGAGGTATTATTAGTAAACAACATGTCTTGTGAGGCCAATTAAATGCTAGTTGCTACTAGGTAACCAAAAAATAAGTTAATAGTATGAATGACCAGCGCTGTGCAATATTAATACAAGCCATAAACCAGACTATTATGTAGGTAATTATATTCTTACTATTTATTAACAAAGCTTCGCATATTTTAGAGATAAATGTCGAAATAGTTTTTGGATTTTAAATGTTACATGTATTTTTCTGGAAAGGTTAAAGGTATACCTTGTCTCACCTGCTGGCTTACTCTTTAACTAAGTTTCAATATCAATCCAATTCTAATCTGAATAAGTTCCAGTCTTATTCAACGTCATTTTGTATTTATGTCCAAATTCCATCTAACTTGATTCCAATCGTGCGCTAGTGTTGCGTTCCAGAGTATCAAATCTGAGCGAAATCGATCGAAATCACAATGTACGAACGGAATCGAGTGTCAAGAGTAAGCCCGCTGATTTTAAGTGATGACGTGATCTTAGTCGAATCGATGTTATGTTGCACGTTCATCTTTAATGATCAAAACAGCATTGATCGATTCGATGAATAAGTGTCGGCGTGTACCCATTATAACTGAAGTGCATCTTCAAAGGAGGTCAATTAATTGCGTATATATTATGGAGATGCTGCTACTAGAAACAGCACCTACGTTCATATTTTAAATAAATAAATATTTTAAAAAAGACGTGTGGCACTCGAGGACTACCGCGGTAAAGCTATTGCATAGCATTTTTTATCAACTTATGCAATTAATATATTAATAACTTATGCAGTAACGCCGATACAACCAATGCCACCTAAAGGCGAGTTGCTGAACTAAACAAACAAGCGTGATATTTCAAAAAGTCATTAAAAGTTCTGTTATTCATCGATAGATGGCAAAACTAAAAAGTATCACCGCTGTGCCGGTCGGAGTGGGGGGTGTAAGGTTATTTTCGTTACGGAATTTCTGAATTCGGTCTCCACGCTCAAGGCCCGCGATAGAAGCTATGCTATAATTTGGTATCTAGTGGGATTTGAATCAACGACTACAGAATACCGTCTTGTCGCTTTGCCATCTAAGCTATAAAAGCACTCTACTAGCCATCCGAATTTATTCCTTCCGAACACTCCTCGTTGTACACACGTTATAAAATACACAGGTACCCAATATCTCTGCGCATACTCAGGAGCTATAGCTCCTGAGTATGCGCTTCTTTAAGAGAAAAATCAATTATATAATTAGTTAATGGTTAAAAAAAACAACGATTCTCAGGCAATTTGCTAAATAAAACAAATTAGTAAATTTAGTTTCTAAAAAGATGTGAAAATTGAATTTTCTTAATATTATATCAAAACATATTTGTTATAGCGGTTATAAAAACATTTAAAAAACATGTTTGTATGAAAAACATAGCATTAGCTGACGTCAATTATTTTTTTTATATCACTCAGACCCACGCACTAGGATTCCCTATATCGCGGGGAGGCATGGACACACACAATCACAACACATAAACAACCAAGAACCAGCACAACCTACCACTCTGCTAGGAGTTTTATAACGGTGTTACCTTCACCGGAAGCTCAAGCTGTTGTTGTTGGGATCGAACCAGTATCCGTCAGTTTGACAGGCGACGCTCCTCCCGCTGTGCTGTCATCGACTTTCGTTCTTCTACGGATTTCTTCATTTCTGATTCGACCACGTAGATAAACCCTCTCCATAGCTCGTTGTGCGACTCTGAGCTTGCTCAGAAGGCCCATAGTCAGAGTTCACAACAATGACAATCAAATCACTACACCTTACAAGCATTGTTTGCGCGGGCGCATGTCACAACTGCCTTGCGTAATTACTAGGCACTATACATACTTACTTACACTAATGAATGATCAATTAAGAGTTACTATTATGTGACCTCAACTCTTAACGATCTCCTTTCATTGCTAAGTGGAATTTTCGAAATTTTCCGACATTCAAAATTAATAAACTGTATTGCTTTTCTGGAATGCCGAACCCACATTGTTTTTTAAACTCAACTATTCACCAATGAAATTGTTTATAATACTCATTAGGATATTCGTATTTTAAAGACATATTAGGTATAAAATTTGAAAAATTTTTCATTTTCATTTATGTGATGCCTGAGCTTATTGCCAATGGGACTATTAAGCTTATGAAGAGATGAGCAAAAAAGTTCTTCAGCAATGGCTTTCAAGTTCAGAGCCGAGTTTCAAAGCCTACATCACACAGAATTGCTAGATTATCTGTGTTCATACAGAATATGTTTTGAAGACTGCGCACTGGAGGTACTACTTGAGCTAATACTGGTACTACTACTTGACTCCTGCCGTCACTCGTCATTGTCATTGTCACTGTCAGAAAAGTTTACTTCTTTAAGAACGTTTCGTTAGGTTATACTTGTTGAGAGATGTCACTGAGTTTTCTTCTTCCTCGCTACAGTTTAGCCGGAGTAGCCGTGGCCATCATATCAGGGTGCCAATTCCTTTATTTATTAGGAACGTCAATTCATAAACAATGCAATAGTAATTCAAATGTAAATAATAAGAGACCCTATTATCTAGTGATATGTGGAGCCTTATGGCGCGCGCGATTCGGTGTCACGTGCCGCGCGCATGCGTGGAAGATGACAACCATCTTACGCTAGTGTGCATAGTTCATGTTGCTCGCTGCTCGCTCACCGATGTTGTTATTTTTAAACGTAGAATTAACTAACCTACCTAAATACTTATAATGTGTTCACTTTTATAAATTGATCAAATATGTAATATTCCCGCTTAAGCTTACATAATGGTATATATATTACTATCAGAACTTACACGTTATGTCATATACATTAGAAATAAGTACCTAGAACCATGAAAAAAGTGTTACATAAGCGTTTTAGCTTGTAAAACATATATTATTATTGATTTAATTTCTTGTCGCTTCTAGGATATATTACTTACACTAGAAATGTACAATAATGTAATTTTATGTTTAATAAAGATATTTTGATATTGAATTGAAGTAATTCAAATGTAATCATACATAAACTTGCTATTCCACTAAAATATAAATTGCATCTCAATTGCATTGTTATTGCGAAAGAAATTAGATCTATGTAGACATTACAATTATACTCGAGGTAGAATAGCGAAACTAGAGAAACCGACAATTCATTAACAAGCTATGAGGATTTTGTTTAGAAGAATTTTACTGATACTCTGATAGGTATAATAGGTAAAACAAATCTATTAAATACAGGAAAAAAAACAACAGGTCGCACTCCGAGAGTGCAGGCAGAGGTAAAAACTTGAACATGATTGATGTTGATGATGATGATGAAAAGTAGCCTATGTGCTATTTCAAGACCTGTAGTATCTTCTTTTCTCAGCCATGTGCGTCCACTACTGGACATATGCCTCCTCCATATAGGAGGGATTTGTCAATGCTCGCCACGCTTGGCAGGCGGGTTGGCGAGTGCAGTATGATTTCTAATCCTCAGGAAGCGCTGCTGCCCACCTCCTGGTACGTGGTCCCTTAGCCGACTCTTACGGCACCCACGGGAAGAAATGGGGGAGTACTATTCTAGGCCGGTACCACCACGGCCGAGAGCCTGATGTATGGTGATGCCTGAAGTATCTACATACCAAATTTCATCCAAATCCGTTCAGCCGTTTGAGCGTGAAGTTTTTGAAGTAACAAAAACACACACAAACTTTCGCCTTTGTAATATTATTAATTATATATCATATATTTAGGTAATTAATATATATATATATATATATATACGTACAATCCTGGAGTCTTTAAGTCGCGAGTGAATAGGTACCTTCTAGGTTTGCGTGCTAAATCCTAGACAACTTCATCACTTAACATCAGGTGAGACAGTTGTCAAACGCAAACTTATAATATGTTAAAAAAAAACAAATGGATAACAATATCTACCTACACACATTCTCATACACACAAATACACACGCAAATGTATCACAGATTTTGTAAACAGAAGGAAAATCATTATACGAGTATTTACTGCAATAATCCGAAACAGCAAATAACTTAACACTGGCTTGTGAAATCATCAATCATTACATGATGTCAGTACCCTCTAAATTTGTTGCAGTTCCTTTGTTCGTTAAACTTTTTCATTATAACGACGTAAAATTACAGGTTATAAAGCTGTGGTACAATAGACTCTCACTTGAAAATAAGTATATATTTCCTTAACCTTCCAGGAATCAGCAATCTGCGGGCTGCGAGCCTCATGCGGCTTTTATATTATTATCTAATTTAAAGTTGAGGCTTTCAATGATTAAATGTTTTAGGATCAACACCCTTAAACATATTGCAATATTTATATTCAGACTTTATTAAAATAAAACACTAATAACTAATTACAATACTGCAGCTACTACAATAACATTTGAGCAATCCACTAGCTATTGGTAGCCAATAGATAACTCAAATGTTCTAACACGCTACCGGATGGCAGCGTGCCCTGAGTGCTAGCAGCATTGCCACGTTGAATTGCAATACTGATTTTTGACGACGACGACTGAATTCAACACTGACGTTGAGTCAAATATATGTGCCAGCATTTTGATCACGCGTCGCATCGATCTAACGCTCGGATAAATTTTGGAAAATCCGATGAGTTCCCGGTCCTCACGGGCCCAATGTCTCGACCCCTAACGGTTCAAAAATGTAACTACTACCTAGGTTAGCATATTTTCGCCATTTCAATTGCTACGCCGAATAAGCCGCGGCACCAGCCCTAACATGTGTCTCGGGAAGATGTGACGGCGCCTAAGTGTCAACGCATGTAGCGTCCTACACTAAAGGCCGCCCTAACTTCCAGGTGTCATGCTGTCAGATCTTTTACCATCGTCACACATGAGACCATTCAGTTCAAGAACGGCTGCAACATTGTCGTTGGCAAAAGCCCGACGAATGATATCGTTAATGATATCATTCGTCATTCGATATCATTCGTGATATGTCCATCATGATATGAGCCGTCCACGAACAGCTTACCTTCAACGCCAATCATCATATATGTCAAACATTTTATTTTATAAAAGTAATATATATAATAATATTTTCGAACTTAATAGCTCAGAACGTAAATTCCAGATTTACAGTTTGCTATCAAATATGGACTATGAAAAAACAGAAGGATTTGTAGCCGTAAGTAATTCAATATTATAGTTCATCGCGATCAGTCTCTCCCTTTATCTTCTGCATATCTTTTCTTACTCTATAGATTCTCCATCTCCACTTTAGAACTTGCACACACACACAAACACACCCGCATATGTACATAACCTCACACTACCACCAACACCACACGCTTCCTCACACACAAACTCACGCACGCGCGCACACACACACTACCGTGGCATTGCAAATATGTAACTATTTATATTGTAGACTTAGTTAAATTTAAACAGTTTTGAATATATACGTACTTAAACTTTAGTAGTTAATGTTAAATTATTTTTTTTGAATAACGTGAATCAAATACGTAATATTCAATAAATGTATCATATAGGAAGGAGGTCCCCAAAATACAGGTTGACCTAGTTTGGGGGCCGAAAAATGCTTAAGTTTGTAACAATGTGATATATCAATAAACGTTATTATTATATGTTAATGAATACCCATATGTAGATTGATACATTGCACATGGGTTGCCTAGCGGAATCCCGTGCCTACACTGTTTAATAATATTAACTTTATTATTAAACAGTGTTATTTTTTAATGAAAGCTTATTTTATTACCTATCCAACAGTATGAAGTTGCCTATTTAAAACAGTGCCATGTTCATCTGTGCTTAGATTTGTTTAAAGTTCAGATTGGGATATATTTCTTAAGCCGTATCTTAGACCATTGGATTTCTCCTTAAGCATGTATCTTACCCCCCACTCAAAACTTTTCATTGACTTCATTCAATTGTTAACCCTGAAGTCTTTTCGTTTATATACAAATTCAATACACCTTAGCTGTAACAATTGCAACACTTCAATCTCCAAAGAAGCCGCAAGGTAACCAATCTGGTTTCTTGCGAAATACCTGAATTGAAACTTATATACAGATAAAGTTTAATGTCCTGGCAAAAAAATAAATAGTCTGACAACCGGCGCATGCGAGTTTAATAATAACTTTTGACCGCGCGAATTAGTCGCCGTAAAATTTGAAAACGTAATAGTATAGTACTTAATGATACTGTGTCGTAATAAAGGTTCTTAAAACACGAGTGTAAGTTAAAAAAACGAGCCGAAAGCGAGTTTTGTTTTAGCTTTACACGAGTGTTTTAAGACAAAATAATGTGCAGTTTCATACACTACTTTATCTAATCTCATAAAATAGAATTTACGTAAAATCACAGCATAATAACGTATGCATGTATTTGCAAAGGTTTAGCGCCAAAATTCATTTGTTGTGCCGCATCCACAGACTATGTGTAGAAAAACTGCATTGAAACCTCCTTGGTCCAGCTGAAGTTGTATCTTAATGGTTAAAAAGTTAACATTTCGATACAGTTGTCATATAAGAGCTGTATCGAAATGTTAACTTTCAAAATTTATTTCGATATAATATTGTCTATAAAGACTATAATTCAAGTTCTGTTTTTGATTTTGTAATCTTTATATTTCAGTTTGAGATTAGATATATTTTTTTTATAATATATTAAGTAGGAAGCGTTTGCGTCTTCGCAAATGCGAAGACGAGTTCAAACCCGAAACGAAGTCAAGGACTTACCTATACATATACCTACGAGTTAATTACAGCACGTGGCTCATACAGCCTTTTCAACACATTTACGAAAAACAATAAACTGCACAATAAGTATTTCATTAACAGAAAAATGCCAGCAAGCAACCCACAGAAGCTGAACATAGCCTCTTCGATGGATGCTCCAGTTGTCCACTATACAGTTGTCAAACGCAAACATAAAACATGTAAAAAAAAAACTGTAATTACGTATCGTCTCCACTCTAACACATGTCAACAAGTTTAAGTTTACCCAAAACTAATTTTATAACGATCTCTCTCTCTTTTCTTCTTCTTGTCCTTATCCCACACTAGGTGGGGTCAGCGCAACATGTTTTCTTGTCTCATGTCTCAGTGCTCACACCTTTCATAAACATATCATTCTTCACACAGTCCATCCATACCTTCTTCGGCCTTCCTCTACCTCTATATCCATCCAAATTTGTAACGATCAGCTGACCAAATTGATTGTAACGCGTGTTAGAAAATTAATATTTTGATGTGGATTGCAAAATTCATTCTATGGCATTTCAATCAAAGATCAATGTCGTATTTCGTCTTATTTGTTAGTCTAGTTACTGCCAACGTTCAACACACAATATCATGGGTATCATTTTGTATCTGATTCCTGTAGAAATTCTATTCTTTGAAGAATCTGACAGTAATTTTCGCTAGGAGTATACTTTACAAGACATTTTATTTAATGTCTTTATGCAGCTTACTGGGTATTGTGGAAGAATCCACCTTTCCGGGAGGAGATCTCAACACTACCACGGTCGTCGTGGAGATTAACCACCTAAATTACAATTACAGTTACAGGGTTCATAAACAAAACCTGGGTTAGGTTGAAAACACAACGTGCGAGCCAAGCGAGTGAAGCGAGCGTGCCGCGGCAAAGGCGGCGAAGCGCTAAAAATTATGTAAAGCAGATTATTTCATATGATTAGGTTCACCAACACCTCCCCTAAACGATTCATCAATCAGAGTAGTAAGTGACTGCAACATTGAGGTTACTTGTATTACATGAATTTTTTTTTTCATAATATTTCAAGGACTTTTTTTCCTTAGCGCCCCATAAAAAACATTCATTCATTCATTCAGCATGGCGCAGGGACCCAAAATGAGTCTTGGCCTCCATAAAAAGCACACTGACCTTATTTTCACCGATCCCCGAAAGCAGGACAAGAACTGCTATTTGTATGGAGGATGATGGAGCTATGCTTTGTCATCCTCCATTCAATGAGGGCCAGAGCTCATAAAAAATAGAACCAATATGAATTGATAACGTCCTTTTCGCCAGTTGGTTAAAAAAACTAACCGTGTATCTTTAAAAAAAATCATATTTGAAGGTAAAAGGTATAATAATCTTATCGCCGAAATTTATAAAAAAACATAACAAATATTGCACGAGCAGATTAGAAAAAGTGATACAATAGTAAATTCCGCTAGTATTTCTTCATGTACCAGTTAATCATACATAGTTGTAACTTGCAATTAATTTCCACAAACTTTATGACTGTAGCATATGATTCACTTTTGAATAAAGTTGACATGATACATAAGACATTTCTCTCTTGTAAGTGTGTATGTTTACCGTGTGAGCAAAGCAAAGGTTTCCGTTAGATTGTAAATTTTGTATTAGCATTCTTATTATATTTATGTTGGTTATTATGATAGTAGATAATGAATCTTATTCATATTAAGACCAAAGTTATGCGCAGTTTCATACAGTTACTTTACTAATCTCGTAAAACAGATAATTAAATTTACATAAAGTTACACCATAAATGTTTGCATTTATTTGTAAACGTTTAGCGCCAAAATTCATTTGCGGATCGTGCATGCGCGTTGCGCCGCCGCGTCCACAGATTACCTATGTAGAAAGACTGCATTGCAACCTCCTTGGTCCAGCTGAAGTTGTATCTTAATGGTAAAAAAGTTACATAACGATACAGTTCTCCATAGAAGAGCTGTGTCATAATGTAATTTTTTTAATTTATTCCGATGGCTTGTATGTAAAGACTGTCATTCAAGTTTTGTTTTCGATTTTTTAATATTTGTTTTAGTATGAGTTTAGATATATATACCTACATTATTGTTGTGAAATGGACACATTTGAAAAATTATGTTATATGTAGGTAATGGTTTTGTTGTGGCAATGTATGATTGCCAACTTTACATGTATTTCAGAGCTGTATGTCATTATTGTATAATAAGTACTTAATACTTATACGAATGAGCTTTTTCGTACTTTATAGATATAGTTTTAAACTTTCATGGCTTTTCACAATAAAAATATTGTTTAACACGGAATACGCACCATGATTTAGATTTTGATTGAGTTCCCGACATTTCGGCGCGGTTCTCTCCGTGATCATGGTGCGTGGAACCGCGCCGAAATATCGGGAACTCAATCAAAATCTAAGTCATGGTGCGTATCCCGTTTTAAACAATATTTTTATTTTTATAGATAAACTTTATATTCTCACTTGATGGTCAGTGATGATAAGATGTTAGAGATGTTAGAGAAGATGTTATCACGCTAGACATAGAATGCTTACTGTCTCTCAAGAACTGCTGCCTGAACACACCATGTGTTTGGTAAAAACTTGAGGGTGGTAGCTGGCCAGATAGGTACTCCAAAGTGCCCTATTACCATGCTGGGAATTCGATAACGTAAAATTACCTTCACCGGAAGCTTAAGCCATTGGTGAGGATCGAACCAGCGTCCGTCAGTAAGACGCTCCACCGCTGAGCTATCATCGCTTCAGTGAGCGATGCTTCGTTCATATATTTTTTAATTGAACTAATTTTATGTCACAAAATTCACAAATATAATAAATATATGTTGATAATCTCAGCCTATTGCGAAAAAAGCCCAGCTATTATCTAAAAGAAACGAACGACACGCGTTCGTATCGCAGTTGTTTTAACTTAACATAAAGCTGGCGTTTGACTACTGTCTTATTTAAAAACCACCAACAGGTTCTTAACCAACAAAGTACTTTGGCAATAAATACAAAAAAAATACCAAAAAATGAAACCGACTTCAACACTCATAAGTATGAAATAACTTGTTGAAGTCACTCCGGGAGTGCCGGTAGAAGTGAAAACCTTAACATGAATGATGATGATGATGAAAAGTAGCCTATGTGTTTTTTCGGGACCTGAAGTATCTACATACCTTATTTCATCCAAATTCGTTCGGTCGTTCTGGTGTGATTGAGTGACAAACATCCATCCATACATACAGATTTATAATATTAGTGAGACACATAGAATTACTATGATGACGTTTTTTTTATTGAAACAATGAAATCTTTCCTCTTTATAATATCGGTGTTTTGATAACCGAACTCAATAATACTTTTAACAAAACGATTTTATCAAATAAAACTACTTACCAATAAACGAAAATGATCGTCATTTAAGTTCAAATTTCCACTGCGGTCCTGACGATCTGACATTTGACGCGAGTTTAACATTTTTTCCCAATAATATTATATGTTTATATGAAGTAGATGTAGCACAAGCGCGCGGAAACTGAGGCGGAAAAATTAAGTCAATTGTAGTAATTTTGATTACGACGCGTATTTCAAGCGCAAATCTAAACATATAGCTAACCTAGTTATGTTCCCATAACACCTTTCTCGGAACATTCTAGAGTCACGCCACTCTCCCAGACGCATTGTCAGCAGAATGTTATCGCATCCGTCGCTGGGAACGTGACGAGGACCACCGCCTTTCTCGGAACATTCTAGAGTCACGCCACTCTCCCAGACGCATTGTCAGCAGAATGTTATCGCATCCGTCGCTGGGAACGTGACGAGGACCACCGGTGTCTAGAATCATTCGTATTGTATCCAGCTCTACAAGCGGACGTGTAATTTAGAATTAATATTAATTAATTATTAAATATAATAATTAATAAAGTTAATTTAATTTAATAGTTTTTAAAAATTCATTTCGTCGCTCCCGAAAAGTATCTGGCGCAGCCGGTAGGATAGCCGGCACGTGCCATCGCGAAGTCCGCGTTCGTATAATCCGAACATTTAAGTGAAAGTTCGCGAGTGGCATCCGTTAGTGCGACTATACTTAGACTCAGTGATTCGTGCTACGCGGCTATCCTCGAACCAAACAAATACGATACAGGGGACCGGAAAATTATGGCGAGTTATTCGGCGATTGGACAGTGAGTACAGTAAAATCCTTCTACTTCCTACCTTGCCCTAAACTCCCTGAATTTTGTAAACTGTTATACTTAGTTTGTATGTGAATAAAATTGCACATTAGGTTACGTTAAGGTCGAAAGCGAATCTCATTGCGCTTAGCCTTGTATGTCTTTAACTTAGAGTTGTTTTGCTAGGCATATAATAGAATAGTATAAGGAAATATATATAAGTTATAGTGTAATATCTTAGGGAATACTATTAGGTATAGAATTTGTATAACGTCCGCTAGAATTATATAATTATGGCTAACGAACAAAGGGTACTTGGAGCCCCAGCAGCGCCCGCTGATTTACCGCGGTTGTTGGCAAATCAACAAACTGTGCCACGCGAAATTTTAGGTCTCATCCCCGAGTTTAATGGGGACACCAAAGTTCTAAATTTATTTCTTAGAAAATGTGAGTATGTCATTCAACGTTATCAAGGCACCGAGGAGCGAAATGAGTTCCTAATGCAATATGTGACGAGTAGACTATCGGGCAAAGCTGCGGCTTTAATTAGCGAAAGAAGCGACTTCGTAACATACGATGAATTAAAAGCCCTCCTTCTCCAACATTTCGGTGACCTACGAAGCGAGGAGTGTGTAGCTATCGAATTAGAAACCTTAACAATTAGGCCTAATGAAACATTCTTAGAATTTTGTGGACGTATACAGGACGTTCGGGCCGTTCTATTATCTAAAGTTAATCAAAATCATTCCGCACAGTTAAAAGAAGCTAAACAAATTATATACAACAATACCTCTCTAAATGTGTTCCTATATAATCTACCAGAGCACATGGTGAGACTTATAAGAATCAAAAACCCCACTACGCTAGAAGATGCACTAAAACACGTGCTAGAAGAAGTAAATTTTCAAGAACAATATAATCAACGCACCAAAATGTTACAGAACCGACCTCAAACGTTTCCATCTCAGTCTAACTTTAGGCCACTTATGGCACCACAACCTCAGACCCAGTTCAAATTTGGTATACCAAACCAGACCAGTCAGCATCTGGTGCGGCAACAATTACCAACCCAACAATTTGCACGCCAACAAGTAGGTACCTTTGGATACCGACCTCCAGCACAAATGGGTTTCAAACCACCGGTAGTTCCAGGTGGGCCCCCTCAACAACAATTTGGACCAAGACCACAAACGGGACAATTCGGTTTCCGACCTCAGGTAGGACAGTTTGGGTATAGACCTCCGCCAAACCAATTTGGATATAGGCCTCCGACAAATCAGTTTGGATATAGGCCTCCGGTAAACCAGTTTGGGTTCCGACCCCAAGCTGGACAGTTTGGCTATAAACCACCACAGCCTCAAGGCTACGTCAGTCATAAATATGACAATGACGTTTCTATGAGGACTGCTCCAGCAGCGAGACCTCAACAGCTACCCATAAACGAAACGTATGCACTGGAAGGTCAGTATGAAGAATATTACCAGCCTTATGAGACTTATGATTGTTACTATGACATGACTCCTGACGCATATGACGGTTTTTACACATATGACGAGCCTATAATCGACAACAACCCCACTGATAATAAAATCAGCGAAAGTGATTCACACGATAGTACGCCTTCAGCGCCCCACAATCAAGATGTATGTAGTGCTGTGGAAAATTTTCACATAAGCGTAGACCCAACAAGCACGAAATGATAGAAATAAATTATGATGCTTCCTTAAAACTCCCTTACATATACATATCAGATATCGATGGAAAATTTATGCTAGACTCTGGAAGTACGCGTTCGTTTTTGAGTCCACTAAAAGCGAATGAATATTTCGCCATGTTAAAAAGTTATGAACCTTTTATGGTCACCAGCACCCATGCATCCAGCGTTCACAGTGAAGTCGTTAATATTCCACTCTTCTCCATATTTAAAGAAGATGGTTATCATAAATTCTATGTGTATGATGTGGATAGACGTTACGACGGGGTTATAGGATGTGACCTCATGTCACGGCTCAAAGCTAACATAAACCTTAAAGATAAGACATTAGAAACACAGTGTTCAAAAATACCCATCATTTATAATGACGATCACGTCATCGAAATCCAACCACGCTCTGAACATCGAGTGACATTGCCAGTAAATTTTGAAAACGGAGACGCAATTTTAAACTTTAAGCAGTTCTATGATGGCGTACGTATGCCTACAGCAATAGTCCGGTGTGAAAACTATTTTGCAACCACCGTAATACAAAACCTTACAGAAAACCGCGTCACGCTAACAATAACGGCACCTTTTACAGTAACGAACTTTAATAACGACATATGTGAAGTTAATTACAGTTCTGACTTTAGTGACATACAAATGGACGAACTTTTGACCGACAATTTATCCAAACTACGACTAGACCACCTTAATGATGAAGAAAGCAAGGCCATTCAACAACTTTGCAATGAATATAAGGATATATTTTATTGCGAGAGCTTACCTCTGACCTTTACGAATCAGGTAAAACATCGTATTAGGACAATTAATGAAGACCCAATTTACGTCAAACCCTATAGACAGGCACCGGCCCAAGCCGAAGAGATCAAACGTCAGGTCGAAAAGTTGCTTAAAGATAATGTCATTAGAGAGTCGCATTCGCCTTGGAGTGCACCTGTTCATTTGGTTCCGAAAAAGATGGACGCCTCTGGACAAGTTAAATATAGAATGGTCGTGGACTATCGAAGACTTAACGAGATTACAGTAGATGATAGGTACCCCATCCCAAACATATGTGACTTGTTCGATAAACTCGGAAAGAGTAATTACTATACTACTCTCGATTTAGCATCAGGATACCACCAAATTGAAATAGAAGAGTGCGATAGAGAGAAGACAGGCTTCTCTACACAAAACGAACATTACGAGTTCCTTCGTATGCCCTTTGGGCTTAAAACGGCTCCTGCAACTTTCCAGAGAACGATGAATAACGTTTTAAGAGGGCTGCAGGGCATCCACTGCCTAGTCTATTTGGACGACATTTTAATTTACTCAAATGGCTTACAGGAACACCTTCAAAAACTCCGCGCCGTATTTGACAGACTTAGACAAACTAACCTCAAAATACAACTTGACAAATCTGAGTTTTTACGTAAGGAAGTACAGTACTTAGGACATACTTTGACCAAAGACGGACTCCGACCGAACAACGACAAAATACAAGCAGTTCTGAAATATCCCATACCACAAACTCAAACAGAAATCAAACGGTTCTTAGGATTTGTCGGTTACTACCGTAGGTTTGTCAAGGATTTCTCTAAAATCACACAACCTTTGACCGCTTGCCTTAAGAAGGGCAAAAGAGTAGTGACAGACGATAAGTTCATAGAAGCATTTGAAAAGTGTAAAGAGCTCCTCGTGAATGCTCCTATATTACAATACCCTGACATGACCAAACCATTTATTCTGACGACAGACGCCTCGGAAGTAGCAATCGGCGCCGTACTATCACAAGGACCAGTTGGATCCGACAAACCGGTTGCATACGCTAGCCGGACCTTAACAGACACAGAGAGAAAATACAGTGCAATTGAGCGAGAATTATTAGCCATAGTCTGGTCTACAAAACATTTTAGACCTTACCTATACGGCAAAAAGTTTACAGTATATACGGATCACCAGCCTCTTGCTTGGTTGAATAAATTTAAAGAAGTCAGTAGCAAACTAACTCGCTGGCGCTTACGCTTACTAGAATACGATTTTGATATAATACATAAAAACGGAAAACAAAATGCGAACGCCGATGCTCTATCCCGTATACAATTGAATGCACTAGGAAACGACGACAATGATTCTATGATAGTTAACATTGACGATAGTGAGCACAAGCTACAAGAACATTTAGAACAACTGACAGAACAAATCGCGACTTTGACAAAACGACGTTCAGATGACTCAAGGACTCTAACAGTATCTGATTCTGAAGGTACGGCTTCTGTTAGTCACGAATCTATACACGACACAAATATACCCAACGAGCAAACACAATACCCCGTACGATCCGAATCTGATTCCACAGAGACAATCCATTCCGCTAACGATATGGAATCGCTAGGTATTCCCATATTACACGAAGCAATTGACACCAAACCAAACCAAATTTTAGTATTCAGTTGGTTCCGTAATAATATGCAAGTCAAGGATCTATCAAGAAATAATCAAAGAGTACTTGAAGTATTCCTACCCATACACAACGAAGATCTAATAAAAGACTTCTTAAAGAAGTACATCAAGCCAAAAACCAAATACTTCATTTACTTCGAAAATGAAGAACATCGCAAAGATTTTAGTAAAGTCATAATTACATTATTTAAGAGAGGAACAGTTAATTTCCACGAGTGCACACAACGAGTCATATATATAGAAGATGAGAAAGAACAAAAGGCGATCGTTAATAAAATACACGAAGGGAAAACATGTCACCGCGGAATCACAGAAACAATTAAACGGATCAGGCGTAGCTATTACTGGCCAAATATGCACGAGACAGTAGCGGCAATGCTTAACGCCTGTGTAAAATGTAGAGCCTCCAAATATGACCGTAAACCAATAAAACCGATGTTACAACTTACACAAACACATGATGCTCCGTTTCAAGAGATCTTCATTGATACATTTTCAATAGAATCCAAACAATATCTTACTCTTATAGACGCATTTAGCAAAATCGGACAAGCTATCGAAGTGCCATCGAGATCCACCCCAGAAATAGTCAGGGCCTTATTAAAATACTTTGCATTCTACGGTATCCCACGCAAAATTAGTTGTGACCCGGGTACTGAGTTCAATAATGAACTACTTAAGGAACTTACGGATTTACATAAGATACAACTGCATATAGGAACACCCAATAATCCCAGTTCAATGGGTATGATTGAACGCTTTCATTCAACAATAATCGAAATTTATCGCTTAGCCAAGTACGAAAGAAAGTACACAGACACAGCATCCGTAATGACATACGCCGTTATGGCTTATAATAACACAATACATAGTGCAACAGACCTAACTCCATTTGAAGTCGTATTCGGCCATACAGAACTTAATTCCGCGTTCGATATTGACTTTGACAAATCTTACAGGCAACAGTTAATAAAAGATCACAAAAAAAGGACACACGAACTATATAAACATCTTTCTGACAAAATGAATACCTTTAAGGAAAAAATAGTGAAGAAACGTGGTGGTGAGACAGGACCAGATTTAAGCATAGGACAAACGGTCTTTGCCAAAGCTGTAAACAAGAGACAATCTAAAGATAAACCAAAGTTCCATAAGGCCATAGTCACTGGACAAATAGAACGCAATATTGTACCAGTCAAAATAAACGAGAGATACACCAAAACTCCTATTAAAAACATTAAACGTCCTCCGCAGGTGGTGCCATGTCCTACTATGGACGACGATGATCAGGATCATCCTCTGCCAAGTTCCCCACAGCCAGGGCCTTCAAGTGGTAAAACTTGAACAAAACCCAGGTATATTACCGGTCAAACAAGGTCGTGCTTTCCTGCAACATAATAAGTGGTCAATCATTAAGGTCACTAACCTCAAAGGCATTATTACAGATACAAATTATAATGTAGAGAAATATTCTGATTTCGTGAGGATCATTAGTCAGAATAGGTCGTATATCAACGAAATTCTAGAATTAACCAACCAGGTTAATTACCTTCGTGATGAAACCCTAAACAAAATAGAACAATTGATTCCCTCCAAAAGATACAAACGCGGTCTAATCAATCCCCTCGGCTCTATCTTAAAAATTGTTACCGGTAATCTGGATCATGATGACGCAATACGATACGACAAACTTATTTCTGAAATTAAGACTCGAGAACAGGGCATCTCAAACAAAATCACCCTTATATCCGAAATGATGGACCACTTCCTTAACACTACTCAAGTTATCGATGAAAATACTAAAGTTATGAATGAGCGTTTACAACGCATTGAAAGTATTGTGACAGATCTATCTAGAGAAAACATGTATATCTTCGTATCATACTTAACTAACGTCCTGAATATGTTCATTGCAAACTTTAGAACTTTGTATATTAAACTTAACAACTTAGAAACAGCTCTAGCACTTAGCAAGGTATCTGTACTACACAAATCTGTAATCGATTCGAATGAACTCTTAACCATTCTGCATGAAGTGTCAAAGTATGACAATTTAATGTATTCAGTTAGTGAGCAAAACTTAATTAACATTGAAGAAACACTTTCCGTGAGAGCTTACCTTAAAGATGATGAAATAAGGTTTATAATTGATGTTCCATTAGTTATTAATAGTACTTATAATTATTTCAAATTGTACCCCTTACCCGTATCACACGATTCCCAAACCTTCGTCATTATTCCCGAATATCCTTTCCTGCTAGTAGAAGGTAAGAAATATCGTCCAACCGCCCGTCCATGCCAGGAAATAACCGCTAACGAATACTTATGTTCTGAAGATGACCTTAATCCATATGCCCCTGAGACCTGTATCGAGCAGCTGATGGAGTACCAGCGCAACCTGTCCCGGTGCTTTCCGCGTAAGGTCCTATCAGAGGATCTCAAACTCCAGAGAATAGGATCAACCCGTTGGATATTGTACTTTAAATACGACAAGATACTTACTCAGACTTGTAGCCATGATGTCACCCGTAATACTCTGCAAGGAACATACTTACTAACCACTCTTGAATCATGTGACGTGTCAATAGATGAGATCGTAATATACGGACGTCATTATCACCCACTGGATACGGAATACAACCCCGTTCCGATCATTACCTTACCTGATGTATTCACCCACGAACAGCAGCGAAATAGCCTTATAGCAAACACCGAAGCCATCGATCTTAAGGGGATCGACCTAGCCGACGTACAGCATCTAAACTACCTGTTAAAGAAAAGTGTGAAAAGTGATAAAAGCGATTATGGGCAATATAGTGAAAATCTCAACAGTGTCAGTGTCGCTATTATAGTACTGTATGTGTTAATAATTGTATCATGTGTTAGTTATCTAGTTTACCTTAGATATAAGAATATAATTATAGTAAGGCGTGGAAGAGAGCAGGCTAGTGAATTACATGTCAATCAACATGAGAACCAGCCTCAGCCACCCGTTTTGTTAGTTACTCGTTAGATGTAAGCGAAGTTATTGGAAAACTACGTATTCCCAATAACTTCGAGCTAAGGGGGGAGGAGTTATGTTCCCATAACACCTTTCTCGGAACATTCTAGAGTCACGCCACTCTCCCAGACGCATTGTCAGCAGAATGTTATCGCATCCGTCGCTGGGAACGTGACGAGGACCACCGCCTTTCTCGGAACATTCTAGAGTCACGCCACTCTCCCAGACGCATTGTCAGCAGAATGTTATCGCATCCGTCGCTGGGAACGTGACGAGGACCACCGGTGTCTAGAATCATTCGTATTGTATCCAGCTCTACAAGCGGACGTGTAATTTAGAATTAATATTAATTAATTATTAAATATAATAATTAATAAAGTTAATTTAATTTAATAGTTTTTAAAAATTCATTTCGTCGCTCCCGAAAAGTATCTACCTTTTCTATATTATTTGTACCGTATTATCTGTCGCAGTAAGCATGTTTATGTCGTAAAGGAACAAAATCTGAGCACCGCGCAGTATGAATATACGTCATCTTTAGTAAAACATCATTGTTTTTTTCCCCATACAAAAGTGCACAACGCCGTTTAAAAAGTTTTCTCTTCAAAAGGGAATATTCTTAAATCCTTTTTTTGGAAATTCAATTAGGTAATACTGCTTATATGCTGCAAGAGGTCATTTTTTTTAATGGACAAATTGGATAATAAGGAAGTTTTAAAAGTAACAAATTTAAATGTTAATTATTTATTCATAGGTCTTAGACTTCTGACGAGATTAAACCTACCCACCGGCAAGACCTGAATGACCAAGCATATTTCTAGAATGCTCTTTATAAACTTAGAGATATAAAACTACCGTAAAGTTCCATAACCTGTTCATATTCCGCATTATAACGTAATAAAAATAGGCGTGTAATACCTGTTCTGTGTTAAAATAACTTAATCAAGTTATAGCCAAAAATTCCGCGTACAAATAATACCTATATATAAATATGTTTTGATTAGACACATAAATATTTATCAATTTGCTAAATCCAAATTGAAAAACATCAAAATCTAAAAATCATCTTATCATTAAACTTTATCCATTGTACCAATAATATCAGAAATGACAAATTAAAAAAATATATTTTTACGATTCTATACTTTCTGTTATCCCTAAAAAGATTTTTTTAATATGACGGTAGACACAAAAATCACCAATACCACGTACCATTTCACTGCGGGTAGTCACGCGGGGTGCAGCTAGTATTAACTAAAGTTTTGTCACAATCATCATTCCATACACTTTAATAAATAAGAAAATAAAATATATACAAGCAAAGCCGTAAGTGCACACTAGTCTGGGCACACTGTGATTCCAACTAAAATTTTAAATATGAAAGTACCTCTATCTGCCTAATGTACTTTTAAACGCCAAAATCACTGAACCGATTTTGGTGAAATTCTTTACGGAAAACTACGGCATTACCTACGTATGGAAATTCGCAGAGAGACCTTGGACAAAAGAACGCAGGCTACTTTTTAGGGTTCCGTTCCGTACCTCAAAAGGAACCCTTATAGGATCACTTTGTTGTCCGTCCGTCCGTCTGTCAAGACCCTCTCACGAACGCGTAGAGGTCGTGAGTTGAAATTAAAACTGTACAACTCAGGTTTACAGTATCTTAAAGCTCTAAATAAATCAAAGAAAATAAAGATACAGCGGTTTATGCCGAAAAAAACGTATATTTCGACACTTTCAAGGAATCAAGATTTATAGGGTATTTCCCGTCGACCTATAACTATGAAATTTGGCATGTAATACCGTCTTATACTATAAGTATAGGAAAAAGTATGTTTAATTAAATCATAAAAAATTGGTTGTCTGTAAAGCCGGTTTACGGACGATAGATTTACGTGATAGCGTCATAATCATTTATGACTTTGACTTTGACTTCGACTTCGACTTCGACTTTGACTTTGATTATTTTATGTAATACAAAACTCAGGTGGAACGTTACGCGGAACGTTACTATTTTTCATGAGTGTTGCTGGTATTCATCAATTTATAAAACGTTATCACGTCAAATAAACAGGGTCTTTATGTAAGGAACAGCGGCGGTCCAAATTTTGAATTGAGTTAATCGTGTCATGTGGGGTATCATAGGAAAGGGCTTCATTGGACATACGCATAAACAGATTTTTAATTATTTTTATGATGTATATAGTTTTCGATTTATGACGGAGAATAAAATTAAACCTTTTATTTAAGAAAAGCAAAAACAGATTTATGCCATATTCGTCCCGGTTTTTCGGCCCTTGCCATTAAAAAGTATTTATACGTCTCGCACGATAATATTTCGTCCCGCATACAACAATTATTGAAAGTACAGCTAACAACAAAAGTATTTATCTCCATAACTAAGACTGTGGTCATCAATCATTATAGAGGCTATAATATATATTAGGCTGAAAACTAAGAAGAGTGTGTTATCTAATACTTAGCACTGACCATCACCCAATAGTGATGGTCATTACAAGTATTATTATTATTAACTAAACGTAATTATCAAATTCAAAGTTCTCACTTAAATATATTTAGGTTTATGTAGTAATGTAAAAAAAAACAAATGCAGCTAAAAAATATTTAATAAACTTTATATTATAGTACTATTTCATAATAACGTACCTACAAACTTTTACGGAACCTTCGGTATAATGATAAAAAAGGTTTTTTTTTTTTTTTTTTTAAATATTTATTAACATTCACACAATGTCTTCAGGTCCAAAACTAGGCAGAGCCTGTGCTATGGTAACCTGATGACTGATATATATATACTTATACATATATAGGTACACACCCAGACACAGGTCAAACAGACATGTTCATGCACACAAATGTTTGACCTGTCCGGGAATCGAACCCGGGACCAGCGGCTCAGAAGGAAGAGTGCTACCAAGTGCGCCAACCGGCCAGTCAAATAAAAAACAAACAATGATACAAACAGACAAGTGCGAGTCGTAAGTTCGACTCGCACTTGTCTGTTCTTTATCACTACCATCACCACCATTTATCATAACACTCGTGCGAAATAACGAGGCACAGCTGTTTCAGATAATAACGGCACCATAATAACTGTATCAAAAGGTCATGTAACCGTATAATCTGGTCTATCACACATTTACACAAATAAGTATAATTTTGACATAACCTCGACGATTCGACCACGCATTGATCTGGAGCCTACCTATTCCTACCAATCGAAACGTCGCGGTTAGTCAAAATCGTAATATCTAAAATTTGTATTTCTATGTTGTTCGTGACTTGAAAATTCAATTATTTATAAACTGTCTCAGATTATTTTGGCATATGAAAGACAATACATTTCATATTAGTGCTAAAAAAAACATTCATTACTCCTCATATGAAAAACTTAAATATAAAGAAATAAAATTTCCTCCGATAAGAAGAATTAAGTAATTGTAATGTAACAAACCGACTAGGACTCACGTGGTAAACACTGGAAAATTACTCTCCGACCAGTTTCGAGCTTATTTGCAGTTCTTCATCTGGGAGTTATGATCGTGCCAGGCGGCGAGCGCGAGCCTCAGCACGTAACTGGCGTTGAGACGGCTGCGCTGCATCAGTCAAATTGTAGAAAAAAGAATTAAGTAAACGCTTTTTATAGTTTTTTCACGACGTTATTATGTAAATGTAATAAAAGCTAAAAAAATTAATAAACATGTTTTTTTCTCATACTGAAACCGCCGCACTAGTCTTCCCTTCGTTTCGGGAGGCACGGACACAAACAAACCACACAAACATCCAAGACCAGAAAAACACCTACCACTCATCACATAAATGTTTGCCTCTTCCGGGATTCGATTACCCAGGGTCCCGGAGATCCAGAAGTAATATTACCTACCACTGAGCCTCAGCGACCGTCAAAAATAGCTTGAAAAATTTTTTAACAAAAAATGCAACCGACTTCAACACTCACAAGTGTGAAATAACTTGTTGAAGTCGGTACCATGATAGTTCACACAAAAGTAACTATCATCACAATATTGTACTCACCTACTGAGGTCGGTTGCATTTTTTGTTAAAATTTTTTTTTTCACCCTTTTCAGTGACCTTTACTACTCACGGGATCAATTAATTGTCATTGTGTGTTCTGCGATGTCTTCAACCGCGACAATAATATCATCAAGATATGCGTAGCACTTTTCAGTTATTGGAGTACAACTCAAAAACCGCTTGTCCGATTTTGATGAACTTTGAATGGGACCACCATGGAAGTATACTCTAACAAAAAAAGAGTCATCAAAATTGGTTCATAAACGAAGAAGTTATCCGCGAACACACATCAAAAATAAAAAAAAACATTTATAGGAGAATTGAGTAATCTCCTTTTTTGAAGTCGGTTATAAATAGAAAATACAATCCTGGAAATCTTGGTTAGGATAATGGGAAAAACTATTTGAGTTATTGCATTGTTATTGGTCCTTGATAAGTGTGCAAAATTTCAACTTAATCTGAGGTTTCATGAGTTTGAATATCATTTTCAAAGATTCCCTTACATAGATTCAGACAAAGCTAGTGTCATATTGAAAATATTGAATTAAGTTACGTTACTAACAAAAAAGTATATAATACGTATGCTAATATTTAAAGTGGGTTAAACTTATACTAAACTGTAAACGTTTTGTTTGTTAATGTATCTTATAATGGGCATTATAACGTATAAATAATTAATTAAAACTCATTTCCAGCGGATCTTGTGAAATTACGAATAAATAAATAAATGAAGGTGTTTAGCATTGAAATAAAACAAAAACAGGGAGTATCTCAAGGCTGAGGCGCAATGAACAATCGTTTGCTTATGTCAAATGTCATAATAATTACTAATTTGTTATGTATAGAAAGTTAAGTAAAACAAGTGACACGCGCCCAAGTGGGCCAGTGTCATCTCAAGGCTAATTACATATTTACGCAATAAAATAATTTACTTTTATGCCAAAATATTTTTTGACCGCCAGTTTCCGATCGTATTTTGACCGAGCGCAACGCTTACCTTTCAACAGCGCCTATTGTGTCTAGTTGATAGTTTGTCGGGGGAAAAAAAAGTGATTATCTATAGAGAAGGTGATCTTCAATTTTGTTACAAAAATGTTCGGCTTATTACGAAAGGGAATTCACGTTAATATATCAGTTAATCTTACGAAAATTAAAAATTCGTTTACTTCGAATTTATAAATAATTATGATTTCCTGATCAGTTTTTAGGGGTCCGTAAATTAAGTGCTAAGTGTGAAAAAGTGAAACTAAGTGTGTAATTAAAAAATAAACACTGTTCTTTTTCAGGAGCAGCTAATTCCTCTACTTTCAATATGTCGATTGTGGATTCCTACAAACGGTTTATGGAGAGGAACAGCGGTGAGTTTTTTTTTGTATACTAAAAGTTTGAAAGATTTTTTTTATTTTTTATTTATTTGTTAAATTCACACAAAGTCTTCAGGTCCCAAGCTAGGCAGAGCCTGTCCTATGGTAACCTGATGACTGATATATATACTTATATACATATACACACCCAGACACAGGTCAAACAGACATGTTCATACACACAAATGTCTGACCTGTCCGGGAATCGAACCCGGGACCAGCGGCTCAGAAGGCAGAGCGCTACCAACTGCGCCAACCGGCCAGTCAATGATATGAAATGAAACTTATTTCACGAAAAAAGAGTACATTTATGGTTTTATATTAATTTGTTGTCGTTCTTCTATTTTGCCGTGAAATGAAATGGCACGTGAAATCACATAATTCGGCTTAAGAAAAAATAGTAGTTATATTAAAAATATATACAAAAGTCAAATAAAATAATATCCAAAGGTCGATTAGAGGCACAATTCAATCGTCAATTAATCAAATTATTATATTACATACAGTAGTAGTACAGTACAGTAGTACAGTAAAATAAAAATAAAATATATTTAAAAATAAGTTACTTTAGGGCCGATTTTATAAATAACTACTTTTGTCTTAGTCGTGTTTACAATTAATTACCAATAAAAGAATTGACGTAATTATTGGAACATTTACCACATAATTTATTTGTTTTCATACGAATATATTTTGGCAATGGTATTCATAATTTATTTTTAAATCAAACCGGTCTTTGGATGAATACAGTTTGATTTGACAGCATATTATTTACATCATCATCATCTCAGCCATAGAACATCGACTGCTGGATTCCACAAGTACTGGATAGAATCTACCGCATCCAGCCCTTACCTACAATCTCAGTTAGATCGTCTATCCACCTTGTCGGTGGCCGTCTTATGCTGCTGTATCCATTCGAGAACCTTTCAACCATTTCGCTCCAACGGCGATCTGTTCTTTGAGCTATGTCCCAAGCCTACTGCCACTTCAACTTAGTAATCCGCTGGGCTCTGTTGGTGACTTTCGTTCTTCTACGGATCTCCTAATTTCTGCGTATCGCGTAGAAAAACCCTGAGCATAACTCTCTCTTAGTCAGAGACCAAGTTTCAGTTCCATTAGTCATTCCTTCAGTATCAATTACATACTCACATATAATTAGGTCTAGCGTGATAACATCTTCGACCACATCGTCACTGACCATCAAGTCAGATAGTGGTCAAACGCTAGATCTAAACAGTTTAAAAAAAAAAAAAACTTTTCCTCAAAAGTGACTGAGGCATATAAGAACCAAAGAGCAACCAACAGGGTGTCAAGTCTGCTAATTTCATGTTCACATTCAGTCCAGTGCGAGGCCGACTCGATGCCGATAAGACAACGTCAAAAACCCGTAGTCTGCTAAGTTCATAGCGGCCTGAATCTATGTTGAACTTATGCTCGGTTTTGTACGGAATTGAGAAGTTGGATGCTAACAGACTACGAAAAATGGCGTCACTGAATCTAGAATTGAATGAAGATTAATTCAATATGGACGAATTAAAAATAGTAGATTACCAAAGCTGTTAAAATCAAAGCTTAGCCCCTGGTTGCTCTTTGATAGGAACACGTAAAGCTTACCCATTACGTGATATGTGCAAGTATGTCAAGCGCCATCGGAGCTGAGACGCAATTATCGAAACTGTCAATCTGAACTTGTGAAGTTCAGATTGACAGTTATTATGTTTCATCTCATCAGTAACCAGACAAGTTTGTACAGATGGTACAGTCATGCCAGGTTATTTCGTGAATTCAAGATGCAGCAAATTTAAATCATTGTCATGATTTTGATTTTTATTATCATCTTCATTATCAGAAATATTACAGTAAAGGTCATATAAAACAAGCTACTTTTCGAATTTAATGAACTTGGCAAGTTGCCATGTATATCAGAGGAAGCTTGAAAGTAGCACCATTGAATGATGAGTTGGAAGAGAATACATTTGCTTGTCATCGGCATGGGATGAAAAAAGTATTACAAAAAGAGTACTTAACATGAAGGTATATAAGGTGGATGGATATAGAGGTAGAGGAAGGCCGAAGAAGGCATGGATGCACTGTGTGAGAATTATATGTTTATAAAAGGTGTGAGCAGTGAGATGACTAACGATAGAAGAGAAAAGAAGAAAAAAGCAAGTTGCGGCGACCCCAGCTAGTGTGAGATAAGGACAAGAAAAAGAAGGCAAGTTGCCAAATCATTCAATTGAATTGTTGTTTTAAAAATGTAAAGTACAACTATGTTAATTCATGTCTAGTTCAAGAACGTAGCATCTCAAGAATATTAAAGAAAAAAGGAAAAGAATGTTTAGTTGACCTCACTAAGACATGTTTTGACATTCAACAAGTTCAATGGCATTTAATTTTACTGTAGCTTTTAGAATTATTATCTCAAGGCCTCAGTGTGCATAATGTGTTTAGAGAGTTGACATCTCTGCTATCGTCGAATTCCGTGAGGATAATGTTATAAGCTTTCTATCAAAAAAGTTTCGTGTCCTAGAAAGGCACTTCAGGTCAATGCGAAGGTTTTTGCATTACAAATTACAAGTCCGGCCTCGAGTAGTACTGCTTTCACTTTTAAAATGGATCAGCTTGATCCTTTGGATGCATTGCAGCTATACTTAGTAGTACTTAAAGTACTTAAAGTTTTGTCCCCTGCTCACTGTCACTTTAACTTGCTTATATATTTTATTCACTTACAAAGCTGGTCAGAGACCATATTTATTATAAATATGCTCTATATCTATGGTCTATGGTCTAACAAAAACAAAATTGCCTCTAATAAGACGCAAAAATAATAAAACGTGACAAGATTCGAACCTGTGTGCATTTGATCAAGTAATATATTATAATATATTACTAATATAATACATTATAATATATATTTCATTGAGATAAATCTTTAAATCTTGTGTGTACATGTAAGAGGGAACCATGAGTGACACAAATCATAACGCTGAACAGATTGAGCTGGAATTTCGTACACAAACAGATATTTTTGTGACGTCTAAAGACAGATTCTTACGAACAATTATTTATTAAACAGGCGAAGTCCTAGCTAGTAAGACCACTGCTTGAAGTCATACAATTTTATCATTTTAAATATTGTAACCACATAAAAATCCATTAGTAAATTATTTGTTATGACAATAGATGGCGTTCTATTCGCAATAGTTTCGTAAATTTTTCGTACATTTGCCATTCAGAAACTATGAAACGGACATGAAATATGTCTACGAAATTAATGAAATTCTCGAAAGTTATTGCAAACTGAACGCACCCAAGATTTGCTTTGTTTTTATTTAAGTTATAATACCCAAAGAAAACAATCATTTTCATCTCAGCGTCCACTATTGGACAAAGCCTCCCCTAATGATCTCCACAGGGGCCGGTAGGAAGCGGCTTACATCCAGTATCTTTCTGCGATCTTAGCTAGATGGTCAGTCCACTTTGTCGAAAACAATACAAAAGTTTAAAAAACCATAAACTGCGTGATTAACATTTGTAATCCACGCGTACTAGCTAAAATTCACTAAAACTCTTCAAAATGATATAGCTCGTATTTTATTTAAGCTGAATTTCATATTCGTCAATACCATTATACCATAAGCGAATCATTACCATTGGTAGTGATTATTATATATACGATATATAAATGAGTAACGTCCTTTTTTTTGTCAATTAATAAATGTCGGGTGAAGCTTGATGGCCCGATACTTAATTTTAGTCCAAGCTTTCACTTGCTAATCACAATGGTGCTAATTCTGTTGTTCACTGTCATTTAAACATTTAGATTTTGACTGGCCGGTTGGCGCAGTTGGTAGCACTCTGCCTTCTCAGCCGCTGGTCCCGGGTTCGATTCCCAGACAGGTCAAACATTTGTGTGCATGAACATGTCTGTTTGACCTGTGTCTGGGTGTGTTTATCTATATAAGTATATATATCAGTCATCAGGTTACCATAGCACAGGCTCTGCCTAGTTTGGGACCTAAAGACCTTGTGTTAATGTTAATAAATAAATAAATATATAAATTTAGAACTTGTTTTTATTAAGTCTTTGTTCTGGGTAACAAGTATCGAAAATTAGTATTATAGCGTGAATTTTTAAACAAGTTTATTTAAAAATGCAAAAGTAAAAGTTGACCCTGATGGCGTAGAATAACGGGTTTTATGCAAGTGTTATAACATCTTATATATACATAATGATGTTTACATAAGCCATCGAGTATCGATGGCTGAGACGACCTTGGGCCCATAAACTTGACTATAATTGACGGGTTCGGTACCAAGTCAAGGCTAAGAAATGTATATGTACCTTTAAACAAAGAAAGCATGTACATACTTAAACAATAAGATGCACCAATTGCACAATACGGTGTTCGATCACCATTGATAGCAATTTATTTTCTAAAACACGTACAGTTAAGTTGAAAACTTACAAGATTAAGAAATAAAAAATAAATTTGTAAACTCTAAGGCTTTCACGGCCGGCGTTGCATGTTGTATGTATTGCTTCCGGGCTGTTTGGCCGTGGTCTAAGTGAAACTTGTGTTCCAGACGTTTCGTCGATCACTGCGACGAAACGTCTGTAACAAAAATTAAATTGTAATTTATTACCTAAATTGTACGAAAACCTTAAAAAACCTTTAAATCTTTACGTATAAATTTCTAAAATGAGTCAGCTTTAAAAATCTGGATGAAATTTCATACTTGGATAACTTTATAGTTAACAATATTATAAAATGTATTATCCGACATATTTGGCTCAACGAATCAGCATTGCAATTCAACGTGGCAATGCTGCTAGCATTCTGGACACGCTGCCAGCCGGTAGCGGGTTAGAACATTTGAGTTATCTATAGGCTACCAATAGCTAGTGGATTGCTCAAATGTTATTGTAGTAGCTGCAGTATTGTAATTAGTTATTAGTGTTTTAATTTAATAAAGGCATTTGCCCCATGATATATTATCCGGCTTTACCCACGTTTATAGTCGAAGTTCATCACCACTCGGGTAAAACCGCGGGGCAGAGCTAGTTAGGATTATAGCAGTTACTTAAATGTCAGGTGCTGTGGATATTGGGGTGTCAAAGCATCCTCTCTGATGCTCGTTGCTTATCCCGTCCGTACTCGTAACACAATTTATTTTATTTATTTATTAACATTCACACAAGGTCTTCAGGTCCCAAACTAGGCAGAGCCTGTGCTATAGTAACCTGATGACTGATATATATACTTATATACATATACATACCCAGACACAGGTCAAACAGACATGTTCATGCACACAAATGTTTGACCTGTCCGGGAATCGAACCCGGGACCAGCGGCTCAGAAGGCAGAGTGCTACCAACTGCGCCAACCGGCCAGTCTCCAGTATTCATTTTATTAATATCATTTCTGTCACATGTACCTACTTTTCTCTCATCCACCACCTCTGAAGCGATGATAGCACAACGGTGGGAGCGTCGGCTGTCAAAATGACGGACACTGTTTTGCTCCCCACCAACGGCTTGAGCTTCAGGTGAAGGTAAATCGTTATCAAATTCGCAAAATAGTGGTAGGACACTTTCAAGTACTGCTACCAACCTCAACACGGGGTCACTGACCATTAAATGAATAGGTAGTCAAATGCTAGATCTATAAGGCATAACAAAGTATATATTCAGGAAACACTGTTTTGTTGTGTGTTGATATATAAAGTATATAATGACTACGATTTAAGCATTCTCTGTAATGTCTATGCCAATGAAACATATTTTAAACGCATTCACACTCACATCCCCGCAATAAGATAACCTGTGTCATGGTAGCCATGGACACACACAATCACATACCCAAACATCTAAGACCCGGGAACAAACGTCATATGGTCATCACATAAATGTTTGCACCAGCCGGGATTCGAACCTGGGATCGCGATTTGAAAGTCAGTGTCAATGAACTGAGCCATGAAAACGGTCGTTGTATTTTTTTGACGTTATATGCTTACGTTTTGCCGCTGTCATTTCAGCCATAGGACGTCAACTGCTGGACATAAACCTCCCCCATATTTTAAATTAGTCTCTGACAACTTGTATTTAAACTCGTTATAAAACGAGAGAACAAGCTTTTCCTTTATATTCAAATAATTTTTCTTATTATTTCTCTCTTAATCATATTATTCATAATATAACTAATTTCGCAGTAGAATCTTGTGTTATTTCATATTATTGCTGTGAAATTAATAATAATATTATGAATCATACTTTCATTAATTCATTCATCGCAGCCATAGGACATCCACTGCTGGACATATCCCACCCCATATAGGGGGGATTTGCCAATACTCGCCACGCTTGGCAGGCGGGTTGGCGAGCGCAGTATGGTTTCATATCCTCAGAAGGCGCTGCTGTCCACCTTCTGCAGCAGCGCTTTCGTGATCCCTTAGCCGACTATTACGGCACCCACGGAAAGAGATGGGGAGTACTAGTCTAGGCCGGTACCACCACGGCACTGAATCATATTCTTTGTTAATAATTATTAGTCAGCCAATGGTCAAGTTTATCGGCTCACAGTGCTATTGCAGAATCGCTTACGTAACCAGTTTTGCGAAGTACGTACGTAGGTGCTCATTTTTGAGCACCAAAAATTTACTATCACGAAGGAATGTCAAGGCAGTATGAATAATTGTGATTTGGCTTTTACATTATTTAATTTGAATGTTAAATTCTTTAGTACGATTGTATTTTGAATTGTATATTTAATATAAACAAAGTCACCCTTCGTATCTGTCTGTTTGTCCGACGCGACGCAATAGGCTTTGAAACGATTTTATCCGTATTAATATAGTAGGTATATTTTCATATAGACTAAAAAACATAGTAATCCTATTAATATTATAAATACGAAAGTTTGTGTGTATGCGTGTAAGTGTGTATGTTTGTTACCTCTTCACGCTCAAACAGCTGCACCGATTTCGATAAAATTTGGTATAGAGATAGCTTATACCCTGGATTAACATATAAACTTATTTTCATCATCACCATCATCACCGCTTTTCATCACAATGCGGGTACAACCGCAGGGCACAGCTAGTATATTATGAAACGAAGTTACCCTTCGCATCTGTCTGTTTGTCCGAAGCGACGATCAAGCCCCGATGGATTTAATAACAAAATTTAATTATGACTGCTAATCTACCAAAGGTTTGAGGTAGCATTATGATAAGCCACTAAAAAAGTTATTTTTAGAAAAATTGTTATAATGTCAGATAAATAATTAAAGGTGAACCTGAAACCTATTAAAAATGCAGTATGCTTCGTTGCTCTACGTTTCGGATCGGTGGCGCATGGTGGCTAAATTTAGCAACTTTTGTTACCAATTTTTTTGTTTCGTTACCATACTAGGTTGGTTGCTCTGACGTTGTTAATACAATTTAAATAATTAATAGCTATATTTTTATATAGGCAACTTGTGTCCAGTGACTCCAGGTAGCTTATAAGGAATAAGACTGAATCCTATTTTTTCTTTCATCATCATCATGAGCTATATGATGTCCACTGGTGGACATACATCTCACCCATTGATTCCCACAAGGAACGGATGGAAGCGGCTTTATTTGTTTTTTTTTCTTTATTATGACTTAAAAGCATGCTACTAGCCCCACTGGAAGCTACAATAACCCAACTTTTTGTTTTCTCAATAAAATCGAATTAAAAATATGCATAAAATCAATTTTTCCTAAATCCTACTTTACGAGTATTATAAAGGCTAAAGTTTGAGTGTATCTTTGTTACTTCTTATTCTCAATATTCGTGAAGAACCAGTTTTCAAACCATTATGTATAGGTTCTATGATCTTAGATTATGTTTTAGTGGAATTTACAGATAAAATCTGGAAGTTTTGTTATTCGGTCATCAATGTATCATCCGACCGCAGCATTTTGGGTAATCTGTGGCGGAACCACAGATTGGCCTTAACATATACGATTACCCATGCGCAAAAAATATTGATTAAATCTATTGTAATGACGTCATTGCGATTTGAAATGGTAAGTTAAGGCCTTAACGGGTGCCGATGGCATTACAGAGGCTCGCGGGTGTTTACAGGCAGAGAGGGCGGGACAAATCCTGATGTGTGTTAATTAAAAATATTCATCATCATCTCAGCCATAGGACGTCCACTGCTGGACATAGGCCTCCCCCATTGATTTCCACGAGGACCTGTTGGAAGCGGCCCGCATCCAGCCCTTGCCTGCGATCTTAGTCAGGTCGTCTGTCCACCTGGTCGGTGGCCGTCCTATGCTGCGGTTGCCAGTCCGTGGTCTCCATTCTAGAACTTTTCGGCCCCAACGGCCATCAGTTCTTCGAGCTATGTGGCCTGCCCATTGCCACTTCAACTTGCTAATATGTCGGTGACTTGCGTTCTTCTACGGATCTCCTCATTTCTGATTCGATCACGTTGAGAAACTCCGAGCATAGCCCTCTCCATAGCTCGTTGTGCGACTCTGAGCCTGCTCAGAAAGCCCATAGTCAGAATAATATTACAAATGTGTATTTTACACATGACCTATCGGGCTCAAAGCAGAAATCACCACATTTTTTGGACATTTTCATTTCCTTTCTTCTCGAAGATTTGATAAAGGAAAAATATGGTTGTTCGTAAATATTTTTTCACTAATAAGTTAGCATAATGACATTACAAGTGTGTTGTATGTATTGCTTCCGGGCTGTTTGGCCGAGGTCTATGTGAAACTTCGATCACTGCGGCCGACATCTTCAGTGGTTCAGGTCCGAGCGGCGACAAGAGCGTAGAACTCTCCTTCGCGGCGTCTTCTATGCCCAAAATGCCAATATATACATGCCCAAAATCAGCTGAAAAGACTTTAGATTCTCTATTTATCAAATCGTCAAGCGTTAATCTTGTTTTTAACCGCAAATAGGTTTGTTGAAATCTTAATGTTTCGTACAAATCCTTGATTGGTGGAAATATTGGGTATTTACGTCGTTATTGACGTAAGTCAGCTATATTTTTATTTTGTACTAGCTGCGCCCCGCGGTTTTACCCGCGTGCACTACGTTTTTCCCGCTGACTCAGTTATCCCACGGGAACCATACTTCTTCCAGGACAAAAAGTAGCCTATGTCCTTCTCCAAAGTCCCATGTATCTTTATACCAAATTTTATCTAAATCGGTCAAGCCGTTTTCATGTTATGTCGTGACAACGGAAAACGGGTTTCATTTTTATATATATAGATTGAATACAATTATAGTACATACTTTCAACATTTGTAACAATTCAGAGCTCTGAGAAATTCTTTCGCTCGAATAATACTATTCGAGAGAAATTTTTGATGGCTTAGTGCCTGGATAATGGCTGCAGACAAATACGAATACATAATGCACATATATATTTTTTATTCCATAGATAATATAATTATATATAATACGTACAAGGACCTCTGTGTCACTTTGATGGTCAGTGACCATGTGGTCGAAGCTGCTATCACGCTGGACCTAGAATGCTTACTGGCTCTCAAGGACTGCTGCTTGAACATACCGTGTGTTTGGTGATAGATTTACAAACTTGGCGGTATCTAGCCAGGCGGGTACCTACTCGAAAGTACCCTCCCTACCACTAAGTTTGACAGCCGACACTCCCACCGCTGAGCCGTTCAAGAATAAAAATAGTATTAGACAAAGAATCTCCAAGAAATAATTTTGTCGCGCAAATGAGAGAAAGTCTACATTTTTTTAATCACACTCAGACCCCCCACTAGGATTGCCTGCGTCGCGAGGGGCATAGACACACACAATCACAGCACACAACCACCCAAGACCCGGAACAAACATCTACACTCATCGCACAAATGTTTGCCCCTGCCGGGATTAGAACCCAGGGTCCCGGAGACACAGAAGCCATGTCACTGACACTAACCATTGCGCCACGGTGACCGTCATTATTGTAAATCGATGAGTTAATGTTCATAACCGCCGTGGCGGTACCGGCCTAGAATAGTACTCCCCCATCTCTTCCCGCGGGTGCCGTAAGAGTCGGCTAAGGGACCACGTACCAGGAGGTGGGCAGCAGCACCTTCTGAGGATTGGAAATCATACTGCGCTCGCCCACCCGCCTGCCAAACGTGGCGAGTATTGGCAAATCCCCCCTATATGGGGGAGGCTTCTGTCCAGCAGTGGACGCACATGGCTGAGAGAGAGAGAGAATGTTCATAACACAACTGGATTTCAACACATCAATCTCCGATTCTCCTTAAGTGTTACTGAAACAATACCCATCAGTAAAGATCAAAGTGAGATAAACATTTTTATTGTTTATCTGACACGGTTGCTTGGTAACGATTTTAATTATACGCCTTGTAAATCACGACTCCAAGTAACCATAAATATATACAATTATTTGACGATCTGAGATTTTGACGGCAATTTGAGGTGATTCTGTAATCTTTAAGTGTTATTTTAACATTGTTACTATGTTTTTAAGTAGTCAATAAGTTCGGTTTAATTGAATATTTCAACGCATTTTGTTACCAAGTAAATTGTTATTTTTAGCAAGATGTACTAACTCGTAAAGATCAAACTCGTAAATTCAAAGTACCTACAAAGTTAGATGTGTTTTCGTCATAACATTATTATGTTATAATCCTATCGTGGTCAAGGTTTACGTTTACATAATAATCTTTACTAATAAAAAAAAACGTGTGGCACTCGGGGACTGCCGCGGTAAAGCTATTGCATAGCATTTTTTATCAACTTATGCCATTAATATATTAATAACTTATGTAGTAACGCCGAAACATCCTTTGCCACATAGAGGCGAGTTACTGAACTAACCAGACAAGCGTGATATTTCAAAAAGTCATTAAAAGTTCTGCTATTCATCGAAAGATGGCAAAATTAAAAGTATCACCGCTGTGCCGGTCGAAGTGGAGGGTGTTAGGTTATTTTCGTTACGGAATTTCTGGTCTCCACGCTCAAGGCCCGCGATGGAAGCTATGCAATAGCTTAAAAATAATGTGTTCATTAAGTTGAAATTATAAGTGGATTGCTGAAATGTTATTGTAGTAGCTGCAGTATTGTAATTAGTTATGAGTATTTTATTTGAGTAATTCTTTTTTTTTTTAATACAGGCATCGGCCAAATAAAAAAGGTTAAATAATAATCTATTATCAATAAGGACGGTTTTGTAACACTGACGTTGTTAAAATGGTATTCAACCTCTTTCAAAATATAATAACAAACATTGGTTAACGTAACTTAAACCTTCCCGGTCCGGTGAAGCTATACATAGATAGATAGATAGATAGAAAACTCTTTATTTGCACACTATTTAAAAACTACACACATCAAGAAAACAAACAAATATAGATACAGTGATACAAAGGGCGGCCTTATTGCTTAAAGCAATTTCTTCCTGGCAACCAAAAGCAATTTCTTCCAGGCAACCAAAACATACCGATAGAGACAAACAGCATAGGTCTATTCAACAATAAAACATAAAAATACGAAGGGAAACAGTGCCAACAATTATGGTCTAAAATTTAACCCATGCCTACAACTTGATTCACAATTCTTGAAGTTTTTGTTATCTTGATACATATACAATGAGAAGCCAAAAATAAAAACAGATAATAAAATAATTTGTCGATATAGCGATTCATATAATGCCACAATACATAAGACAAAAGAACGACGAAATGTATTGTTCGCGGCTGAGGTTGAATTTATTTTAGTGCGTACGTTTTATATGATATTTATCCTACTAATATTATAAATACGAAAGTTTGTGTGTATGTATGTATGTTTGTTACTTCTTCACGCTCAAAAGGGTATACCGATTTAGATGAAATTGAGTATGAAGATAGTTTAAACCCCGGATTAACACATAGGCTACTTTTATCCCGGAAAAATGTAGTTCCCGTGGGATAATTGAGGTAACGGGAAAACTGTAATCCACGCGGGTGAAACGGCGGGGCGCTACTAGTATGATATATAGTTATTAAAATTATATTATTGTATATATGAGTGTTTATGTATCAGAATTGATGCATAATAATATAATATAATATTATGATATGGGACAACATTTACACAAGGTCTTCAGGTCCCAAACTAGGCAGAGCCTGTACTATGGTGACCTGATGACTGATATATACTTATATACATACTTATATATATATATACTTAAATACATATACACACCCAGACACAGGTCAAACAGACATGTTCATACACACAAATGTTTGACCTGTCCGGGAATCGAACCCGAGACCAGCGGCTCAGAAGGCAGAGTGCTACCAACTGCGCCAACCGGCCAGTCAAGCCGGTCATAAGGTTAGATTTTGTCACTAAAGTTTAATACAGTCAAAGATTTTTTGATGTGGTAACACTTCCTAGGTCCACATCCTTGCAAATATCTATAAAGTCTGCCTCATGAGCAAGGGTATGATAGTAAACGCATGGTATGATGCAAAATACCTTACCTTGACTCCAAGACGATAATCATTCTGCATGTCAAATCTGACAATTTTATTACAAGCATGGCATTAGACATAGCCATATACATTCTTATTCTATTTACGCTACGATACCTTCGTGACATGCATTTATATTATAAATAAATCCTTATCCTTTGTGGTCCAAGCAGTGTAGGAACTTAGTTCGTAACGACACGTCATAAGTATTATAATTCCGTATAGAACTTCATAATATAATGCGAGACGTATTGTTGTAAACAAAATATCCTCACATGGCTCTTGCTTGCGTTTTCTGTTTTTTTTTTTTTTTTTTAACGGACTAATGCTGTTTGCCTCTACCGGCTTTTACAGCTTCACCGGAGGGATGCGCGTTTTCTGACAGTACTGAGTAGTATTTATCTGTTGGCAACCCTATGGCTTGGGTTATAACATTGTATGGAAACGGAGCGCCATCTATTATTAGATGCATTCGATTGCATTGTAGACAATTGAATTACGGTAGAAATTAGATCTGTATAGCCATTACAATTGTGCTCCAAGTAGAAAAGCAAAACTAGAAACAACGACGATTCATTGACAATCTATGAGCAATGTGTTAGTAGAAGTGATACCCTGGTACAATAACCATTGTCCAACATTTCTCATGTTATGGATTGTAATAATTAATTTGCATGTTTGCAATTATAGTGGCTCAGTACGCACTCACACACAGTGGAGAGTTAAAAAATAGGCTTGTCTTTATTATGGAACGAAGGTATTGTGAAAAGTACATAACAACCTTTTCTCATACTGACGCATGAAACACAGAGCATACAAATATGCGTTTGTAGATATTTTTTGTTTTTGGGGTACTGTCGTAATGTAACTAAATCTATCAAAATCAAATGTTATTTATAGTAAACACAGGTAATAATATATTACCTTATAGGTCGATGTAAGCGCCAGCTCTTTGTCACTTGTAATTTCTGCCAAGCGATAATAGCCTTTCTACGTGCTCTTTGACGTCATCAATGGGTAAAAATCCTAATTCTAGTATATGAACCTTGTTCTAGTAACGTGCTGTAAAATTATGCAATAAACTATCTGTGATTAGTAATGATAATGTCTGCCATCACAATTAATAATAATTAGACTCATTACTGCAAGAAATACTGATTTAGTTCAAGGCATTTAAATTTAAATTCTTGGAATATGTGTATATTTTTTGTCCTTAACTGTATCTAACGATTGAATTCAAATTATTTGTGATATACAGGGTGTCAAATCTTCAATATAGCAATAGCAAGATGCTTGGCTCACTATGGATGATTTTGACAACTTTGGTAGTTCGCTTTATTTAATTCGAACATATTTTTTTTATATTTTTTTTAATCGAAACATTACACTCCACAGACTCCAGGGTCCGTGCCATTTTTTAACATTAACTTAATCAATAGATAAGCAATTTTGTAGACATTTAACGTACATTGAGGAACACAATTTATAAACAATATAAACCAAGCTAAAATAATACAATTAAACTAAAACAAAATTAATATTAAACAATTCGTCCATATTGAATCAATCTTGATTCAGTGACGTAGTAGGTGATTTGTTGTATTGTAGTCCCTTAGCATCCAACTGGTCGATTTCGTACAAAATCGACTAATAGTCCAATCATACGTTCAACATAGATTCATGGCCGAAATGAACTTAATAAATAAATAAATTAAACTTTATTTCAGACCTTACCAGCCGATACAATATACCTACTAAGTTTTATTTTTTATTTTTACAGAATACTTATATATATACACTAAGCAGACTTCGGATTCTTGACGTTGTATTGTTGGCCAGTCGGCCTCCATTATTATTAATTATTTTTATTCCATTCCATATTCATTTTCAACCACATCGTCGTTGACCATCGAATGAGATAAACGTCAAACTCGTGAAAAATATACCTACAAATATGAAAAAAAAACGCTTTTTTTTTAAATAGATATTTTTCTCACTACGTTACTGGTTACGCTCAGATAAACAACTTTATTGTCATAAATGCCACATACTTATTGCATATCGGAAAATTCCGTCACACCTGATTATTGCAATAATTACGGTATTCGTTTGCGCACGCGCCCTAAGCAATTATATTGATATAGACTTGCATAATCTATTAAATGATTTAAATAATACTATTGCATGACATTTTCAAGTGTTATGACTTATAACTGACACATAGAGGTTGAAAGAAGCGATTCTTACTTTGAATAACCGTAAACGGCTTAAATAACGTAACCGAAATTATAGCAGGAGTTTGAGATGTGAAAGGAAATGTCGCTTACATTTTCAAAATGCATCTAAATTTCGAATTTCAAATGTGATGAGTGCTGTCCTTCAGATATAGAAAAATCATAGCCTACGCGGGAGAATGTACGTTGTAATAAGTAGTTACATGCTTTAGAAGGTTTCATCGATTCATATATTTTATGAATGAGATTCAATATAGAAAAAAATATTTGTACAGTCTTTTAGTATTACTTTATGAATCTCAGACACATGACATGCATAGTTTAGTTATTAAAACTGATGTGATTTTGACATATTATGAATATTCATAATGTGTCAAAATCACTTCAGTTATTAACCCTCTGACTTATTATCGTGAGTAATTCCCGTGTTTTATACATATGTATAAAACACGGGAACTACTCACGATAAGGGGACTCTGAGGGTTTCGACTATATTTATAATACTAATAAGTACGTGAGTAATTCCCGTGTTTGCATATATTCATAATGCATCGTTAATATGGAAAATCAGCATTATACAGCACTTTTAGTATGACTTACGTATGTAATGATACTACATACTTGTGTAAAATGTTGATCCAAGATCAAAGGTTGGAATTAATATACTAATTTCCAATCATTGATCTTCTTTTAATGTCCTTGTAAAACTGAGAAATGGACTTAAGTTTTAATAAGAATAGGGTTTAAGTAAACCTTTATTCATCGTGGAAAATAACCTTGCGTATTTTTATGGAAGGCGTGTGTTTATTGCACAGTTCAACTTTGTAATAGTACTAATATGGTCTCAAAACAGAAGATAATAACATGACATAATATATTAATGTAATATAATAATAACTTTTAAAGTAATGAAAAGGTTTTACTTATCAAAATAATTTTTTGAGAAATTTTTCAAAAAGTAACCTCAAATGTAACATGCACTTTTTTGACCAATGCTTTTTCTACGAAAAAGCTTCGAATTTGACCGTTTTTCTTTGTCTATGATTGAAATTAGTAGAATAAATAAGGAGTTAGCAAACACAGCCCATTCAAGCAATACTTAGTCTGTGAAATATTTTCGATACATATTTGAACCGCGCGCGCGCGCGGCCGGCTGTGCGGTGCGGCGTCATTTTGGGTCCCCAACTAAACGTACAGTAGTTTTTGCGCGGCGCGCGCACGAAAGGGCATTATAAGCACTTTATAAGTACATTTGAAATACACATAAAAAAGGTGACCCTCCGGTGAAGCTGTAAATGCCGGTAGAGGCAAACAGCATTAGTCCGTTAGAAAAAAAAAAAAAAAACTTAAAAAAGGTTGCGATACTAAATATGGACTAATTGTTTGAAATACTATTTATCACCATCATCAGCCTACATCAGACCACTTTTGGGCATTAGCCTCTTTTGATGCATACCAATAAGCTCGATCTTCGGCTTTTCTTCTCCAGGTACCAGCTACTCTACATAATTATGTTGTCATTCTACCAAAACTTCAATTGATTGAAGACTTTTAATAATATAGTACTAATACACTAATGCAATTGTTATTTTAGCGGAATATCAAGTTCATTTATGATAACATTTGAACGACTATGAACGTTTATGAATGGAATGTCTTAATAATTAAGAGAATTGGCACCCTGATTATTTCGCATACTATTAGCTGAGGTTATTTGTTTGTTACTATTAAGTAAACTCTGATACAAATGTAAACTTTTGAATAACGTTAAAGTTAAGATTAATCTACATTATGGGTTAAAATATGTCTAAACTCACTACGTCTGTTTCCTCAAAACATAATTCATATTTTGTAAATCGTCACACAATTTATTGGTCTTGCTATCCGTTTCAGATCCCAGGACAGAGAACTGGTGGCTGATGTCAGGACCTGGACCACTCCTCACCATCCTGGTGACGTACTTGTACTTCTGCATATCAGCTGGGCCCCGCTACATGAGAGACAGGAAACCATACGATCTGAAGAATACCATTGCTGCTTACAATGTGTCTCAAATACTTATGAGCATCTACTTGGTGTATGAGGTAAGTTTTTATTATTGTTAGCTGTGAAATACACGTGAATAGGTGTCTCAGCCACCTAGCTTAATCAGACGTTCTAGCCCCTTTACTAAACCCGCCTGCCAAGCGTGGCGAGTATTGGCAAATCCCCTTATATTATATCCTTGGGGGAGGCTTATGTCCAGCAGAGGACATCCCATGGCTGACTTTGACTTATTTGAATTGGATTATGCAACGTACGTCGCCTTTGTACCTTGGACGGTTGACTAATAGTAGCAGTTTCATTTGATCGTCTGTGCTTCAGAGAGCACGATAACCCGTTGGTCCCAGTTGCTGTCTCAGGCGCTAAGCCACGACAGAGGCCCTTGAGTTGTCTGAAAATGCCGACTCTAAAACTCGACAAACTTCAAATCAAGATGGCGGCGAACCTAATGGCGGAATTGTCCCGAAAATCGAAATGTAGACTTTCAATCACCCCCCCTCCCGATGTTTTTAAAAAATATTGTGTCCGCTATTTTTTCTATTTAAGGCTATGCGCGCCAACTTGGACAGTGGGAACGCAATGAGCTGGCTATTTAAGACTACATAATACCGCCCTGTCGCTTTGCCATATATGCTATAGTAGCTGCACTCTACATACAATCCTATTAGTAGTTCATACAATTAATGGAAGATGGCGCTAATAAAAACATCACCTCAGTTGTGAATATGAAGGAATAAATTCGGACGGCTACTGGAGTGCTACTGTAGCTTAAATATGCTATTTAAGATAACATCGACTTGCAGTACATCGACTTGCAGTACATTTTCAATCAGGATAATTTAGAAAAGTAATGCACATAATTGTTTAATTTCAGGGTTTAGTCTCCGGATGGTGGAGCGACTACAACTTTTCATGTCAGCCAGTGGATTACTCGGACGATCCTAAAGCGCACCGGGTAAGTTTTATAAAAAAAACCCGGCAAAGTGCGAGTCGGACTCGTGCGACAAGGTTTCCGTAGCATTATCTATGAAAACGAGCAAAATAATCAGGTTTGTTGTATGGGAGCTCTCTTTAAATATTTATTCCCAGCATGTTGGTAGGGTACTTTTGAGTACCTGCCTGGCTAGTTACCACCCTTAAGTTTGAAAAACTGCCACCAAACATAAAGTGTGTTTAGACAGTAGCCCTTAAGAGCCAGTAAGCATTTTAGGTCTAGCGTGATAACATCTTCGACCATAGCGTCACTGACCATCAAGTGAGATAGTGGTCAAACGCTAGATGTATAAAGTATAAAAACGCCGACGTAAAAAACACATTATATACACGCGAACTAATGAATTTATAATTTATCAGTGTCGTTTGTGTTGTTTTTCGACAGATGGCAGCAGCTGTATGGTGGTACTTCTTTGCGAAGATAATTGAGCTTCTTGACACCATCTTCTTTGTGCTACGGAAGAAGAACAGACAGATCTCTTTCCTTCACCTGTACCATCACTTCATGATGCCCATCTGCGCGTGGATTGGTGTTAAATTTTTACCAGGTAATTATTTCCTGAATACATTATTTTATTACTGTTAATATATTTCTGTGCCGTGGTGGTACCGGCCTAGAATAGTTCCGTAAGAGTCGGCTAAAGGACCACGTACTAGAAGGTGAGGAGCAGCGCTTATGAGGATTGCAAATCATACTGCGCTCGCCAACCCGCCTGCCAAGCGTGGCGAGTATTTGCAAATCCCCCCCTTTATGGGGGAGGCATATTTCCAGCAGTGAACACCCCATGGCTGAGAGAGAGAGTTAATATTTTTAACGTTTGAGCTTTATTTTAAACGAAGGTCTCTTATCAAAGCATCTTGTATGTGATGAGACTAGTAAGTGGGTGGAATGTTACCTACTCAAAGTTGATCTTTCCTTTGGTCAAGCCAGATACCTAAAATAATCATATAGTTTTATGGTTTATTGCATTAACAACACGCTAGGCGGAACTTACGTACAATTTATTTGAAGGAAAACCTCAGATGTTAAAAGAAAGAATAAATTCGAACCGCTAGTGGAGTACTACTAAAGCTTAGTTGGCAAAAGTGACAGGACGGTATCCTGTAGCAGTGGGTTGAAGTCCCACTGGTAGCCGAATTTTTTCCTTCAAATAATTAGAACCTAACAAATCATGGTCAAGGCTTGGTGGTCTTACAAAAGTAACATATTTTAATAAAATTCACACCATGGCTTTGTCACCCATTTCATTGCATGCTTGATTGGTTATGTAACACTTATGCTAAGTTAGAAATTTGCTAAGCATTATGAGCTTTATGAACTTTACTGGCTATCCTGGAAAGGTAGTTATCGACGTAGGTCTATTGTGAGCTTGCTAGTAATTCTGTTAATCATACAATATACTTTCATCTAATCTCATACTAAAACATCAAGATTAAAAAATCAAAAACAAAACTAGAATGAAGATTTTTATAGACAGTTAATCGTAATAAATTTAAAAATTTACAATACGATACAGCTCTTCTATAAACAACTGCATCATAATGTAACATTTTTATCATTAGGTTACAACTTGAGCGTGACCAAGGAGGTTGCAATTCAGTTTTTATACAGAATTATAATCTGTGGACACGGCGCAACATGCATGCGCGATCAGCAATTTATATTAGATTTTTTTATTTTGGCGCTAAACGTTTACAAATAAATGCAAACATGTGCTGTATTTTTTCGTAAATTCATGATCTATTTTATGAGATTAGATAAAGAAGTGTATGAAACTGCACATAATTTAATGTTATTATGAAACAGTTTCATAACATACTAAACTATTACGGGAATCACTTACGTGGTAAGTCCGCGAGCGCTCCGTATACTCCATGAAAAAGACCACTTAATGTGATCTGAACTATAGTCAGAATTCTCTGACTTTATACGTGACTAATTCCTGTATTTTATGTATATTCAAAATGTGTCAAAACTACGACACATTTATTAGCAAAATAGTTTACTATCTATGGATTAAAAAGAAAGTTGATAATTATTTTTTTTCAGGTGGCCATGGAACTCTTCTCGGTGTTATCAACTCGTTCATCCACGTTATTATGTACAGTTACTATCTGGTCTCTGGCCTCGGACCTCAATACCAGAAGTACTTGTGGTGGAAAAGGCACGTCACCACTCTGCAACTGGTGAGTAATTTACAATCTGCGTGATTAACCACATTTCAGAATTTAAAAACTACATAATATATTTAGCATGTATTAAACCGTTCGTAGTGGAATTTATCCATTCGATCTCAATCGGACTAAGCAAAGATCTGCCCGATCATAATTTGAAGAAAAAAAAAGGTTATATTTTAGATGGGCGACCAGTGACTTTTTCAACTGACCGCTTTCGTGCTTCTTAGTGCACGATAAGCAGCTTCAGTTGTTTTCTTTGGATAAAAGTTCTTAGGTTATGTCATGCCCTTGAGCGGCCTCAAAAAAAACTGATATCAGGCTGGCCTCTAGCCTCAACGTCAACCCGCATTGGACATCATGATGGATTAAGGATTATGTTTATTATGAATGCGACCGCTTCCAAGTTGCTCTTTGTGAATATGGGGGGAGCAGTAGACATCCTATGGCTGAAATGATGATAATATCGATAGAGAGAGACGTAACATAAGGCAACATAAATGCATGAACCATTGGCATCCAAACTATTTTGCACTGTGTTTCGGAAGCCGAAGGCCTATACCTGATAGTCCGTGAGCCCACTCCAAAATTGCCTACGTTATATGACATTACGATCAAATGCATAAGTAATCGGTCGGAAAAGTTATACTGAGCGAGGATCAGAAAATTATAGCACCTAAAATTGGCCGAAAGTCTGAGAACATCTTTCTTGACACAAAATGAAAGTTTTAGAACTTATAAGACATCAACACAATTTAATCCGTTCAAAACGAGTTTTTTCTCTAAACTAACCAATGTCCTGAAACAATGAAATGAATGAAAGTGGGTATGGGTAAGAGGATATCTGCGAATGTTATAGCTATCCATGTGTGTATGAAATTTCATTATTACCAAAATATCTACACAAACATATAAACCTCATAATATATCTTTTTAAAGATTACCATTGGGCTCTATTCTTCACCTTATGTCAACTTTAACAGGCTGAGCTTGATATTAATTTAAATATGTTTTCTTTTCAGATCCAGTTCTGCATTATCTTTTATCACAACTTCACCGTCATGTTCACCGACTGCAACTATCCGAAGGGTATCAATTTCCTTCTAAGCCTTAACGCTGGTCTCTTCTTGTACATGTTTGGTAACTTCTACTACAGAAACTATGTCAAGAATAGTAGAAAAGCAGACACCAATAGAAGTGCTACTGAAAAAGGTGCCACCAACGGTCATGCTATTCATTCCAACGGTCATTCTATTCATTCCAACGGTCATGCTGTTCATTCCAACGGCCACGTTGCTCATTCCAACGGGAATGTTATTGCATCTAATGGCAAATCAAAAGAGTGCTAGTGCACAAAGACATTTAAAAGACTACATTTTGATTTCCTATTGGAAAGTCATGAACTGGCAGTTAAGTTTACTGAATAAGTCATAAAACAATTATATTCAGTTTATAATGTGTGTTGTAAGAATGAAATTGTGATTTAGGCATTAAGTAAATTTCGTATTGTAAATTAACGAAAACGGGTATGTGAGTAATCAATCTATACTATAGTTGCACTTGTCCCCCAAACCGCTCGCTGACAGAGCCGAGACAGACGGTAAAATTTATTACCGTTCGTCCCCATGATGGGACAAATTATGAGGACAGACGGGAATATTCAATAATCTGGTTGCGATTATTTGTACCCATGAATATGATGAACTGTGACATATTATTCTAACGAAGGTACCTAGTATGAATTCCAAGAATATCAATAGCGATTAAAAAGGTGATTGCATTGACAACATGGTAAGAACTAACACTAACAAACAATCTTGCCCTACGAAGGGATTTGATGTATCTTTTGCGTTATCGCACTATCAAGCCGATAACGCAATAAATAAGGCCCTTTTGCTGCGTTGGCTGGTTTCACTAAATTTTCCTATTTAAATTAAATAAGAAAATAAATTACATTAGTTTGAAATAGTCGATGACAGATATGTTTGATATAAAATGGTTATGTTGTGTAAGTATAAGTTGTTCTTGAAATATTTGTAATTTAAAAAAACTGGAGCGCAGTAGGATTGCTCAATTGTTATTTTAATGGTTCTTACAGAACCCTCACCTGATAGACTAATTAAGCATAATAATACTAGATACTCCGATGATATTATCTAGAATGGCTAAAATTTAGCTATAATCTAAGAGTTTTATGGTTCATTGCATAATTGTCATGCTAGACAGAACTTCGATGATTTTTTTTGTAGAAAACGATTCGTCTAGTATTGTTACTTGAACCCACGACTACATTGACGTAGAATATACAATAATAGGACAATAAATTCCCTAGAATATTAAAAGGTGGTAGATTCTTATGATGACCTTAAAATACTTTTAAGATTGCGCTGTATTCAACTGTATCTTTTTTTTTGTCTGGGCGTAGGTAGGTATACTAAGAGTTCAGGTTTTTACCTGGACGTGAACGAAGAGTTCATATTTTCGCCTGGGCCCGATAGAATACGAATAGTCGAGATTTTTACGTGAGCCTGATAGAATCCGAATAGGTCAGAATTTTACGTGGGCCCGATAGAATCCGAATAGGTCAAATTTTTACCTGGGTCCAATAGAATACGAGCAATACAAATTTTACCTGGACCTGATAAAATACGAATAGTTCAAATTTTACTTGGGCCCGATAGAATACGAAGATTTTAGAATTTTAAATTACAGTCACACTTTTAGTTAAACAATTAAGACAAACTTATGCTAAGACTTTGTAAATATTTGTTAAATTAATAAAATCATGGCCAAGTTTTTTTTATAAAATTTTGTTTTATTTTGCTTCTGTAATAGATATTTAACCAGCTAACCAAATTTCTCGTAACAACGAATGTAATTGATTCCATTGTGTCCAAAACGTTAACCTTAGTATGTATATTAGAAATATGTATTATTATGTATATGTTATATACATGATGTGAAATATGTATTGTAATAAGAAATAGTTATTATATTAGAAATATGTACATTTGTCAAAGAGTATCCAAAGTTTTTCGATTTTTGGAAAAAAAGAATTTAAAGTTTTTCAAAAAAGTCACAGATAAATCACGACGTTACCCGACTAGATTTTAACATAACCTTGTCTTACCGAGCTCTAAGCTTAAAATGCACAGTTCTAGTCCATAATGGCCATAAAAAAAATTACCTGAAAAAATTTAAGAAGTGTAATAGAGTAAAAATTCATCACACATTTGCACAACTGCTTTTAACGAAATAGTATTACAGCTCGAATGAGCTTTTCAATGATAAATTTGATATTTAATAAATAAATCGGTCGCTCCACATTGCTTTACCCTACCAGGGTCATATATACGCTGAAGAAATGTATTTATGACCTGCATGTAAATTCATATAAATGCAATAAATTTTTGAGTATTGTTGAGTATTGAGGATGTAAAGAATTTACTTCGTGAGTGTAACATAACAATGGTATCAGCCTGCGTCATATACACAATAGTGTCAGTTGAATTTAACCTTTTCAATGACCAATCGCTAATTAGTGAAGGTTGAATCGCTAATAACGCGCATAAACACAATACGTAATTCTATAAGTAAATCAATTTAATTTTCTTTATGGATTATTTATAAAGTAATTTAGCTTTCAGGTTTGTCGTACGATATACGTATAGAAAAGTATACTTTATTTCATCACTAAATTAAAATCTTTTTTTATAAAATGTCCAGTATATTTTCAACAATATCTGAATCTTGCAAAAATTTACTCAGTGGTTTATATGGTAAGTTTTTAAAATTACATATTTTCATTTTTAATTTTCGCATGTAGATAATTTATCGGCTTTTTTATTGCATTTTTTGAAGTAAAAACTTCTTTAGCGGAGTTGTAAACTTTTGTATGGGGATAAAATGTTAAACTCGCGTCAGGGCACGCGACACTGATCGCAAAATTCTTAAGGCAGACCGGTACGCCTGCGCAGAGATTTCAACCGTTTACCATGTTTATTTTGACTTCATTCTATTGTACGCTCTATCGCTCTCACTATAGTGTTTAAATTGCTGATTTACTGTATGTTATATTTTTATTCAAAACAAAGTAATATACTGATATTTTTAACAGATAAAGAATAGTTAGTGCAATTTGTTGATGTTTAGTTTAACGGTAGATCATTTTGATAAATCTGTTTGTGGTGAGAGTCAAAAAAAAGAAACTTGTAAAATATTGTGTAAAAGATTTATTTCTATAAATCAAATTATATTTTTATCTATCGAATATTATAAAGATGAAAAGTTCATTGTTTAAAAAAGTCATCAAATAAATTCTATGAGTAGATACATAAATTCAATAAACTTAAATCCCTATTGTGATATTTGTGTAAGATAGCGAAATAGATGATTATTGTATTTTACCACATAAATGAAAGTACTTTTATACTGATAAATTATTCCCTAACCATTTGAAAAATTCAAAAATGCACAACGTTAATGTTGAAGTTTTCACTTCTGCCGGCACTCCCGGAGTGCTACCCGTTTTTTTTGTCTCCATATATTAATGGAGAAAAAATATGCGTGTAATAAAAAAATGTAGTCATGACCTCCCCTCCGCACAAAAAAGTTAACATCGCATTATAATAAACCACTTAAATTATATACCTTAGAACGAGATGGGTGTGTAAATAAGAAAAAAAATCAGATGGACCCCCCCCCCCCAAATCTTTGGCTGCGACTCGACCTAATTTTAATTACCTACTAAAGCGTTAATTTATAAATCGGTGATAAGTAAGCAAAACTAAATACAGAAAGATTTTAATACTGATTTGAATGTTTCACAGATATGTTACAGAAAATAAACGAATGGCCTTTCAACAAAGCGTTCTAACATGTATTTATCACGGAAGATCCATTTTTAAAAGCAAAAGGCAAGTAATATGAATTATTTACTTTGCAGCATAAAATGAAGGAAAATACTTTTTTGTACTAGATACTACCTTCACGCACGAAGCAATTTTCCTCTACTTACATATAGCTTACACTAGGTATGGCTTTGGCTGTGGTACCGGCCTAGAATAGTACACCCCCATCTCTTCCTGTGGGTGCCGTAAGAGTCGGCTAAGGGACCACGTACCAAAAGGTGGGCAGCAGTGCCTTCTGAGGATCAGAAATCATACTGCGCTCGTCAACCCGCCTGCCAAGCGTGGCGAGTATTGGCAAATCCTCCCTGTATGGGGTCGAAAGGCTCTCGAATGGAGACTACGGACTGGCAAGCGCAGCATAGGACGGTCCGACACCGGACACCGGACACCGACAAGGTGGACAGACGACCTGACTAAGATCGCAGGAAAGGGCTGGATGCGGGCCGCTTCCTACTGGTTCGTGTGGAAGCCATCTTCATGGGATGTTAAGTCAGCAAACGTAACTGGACTGGCTAGCATTTATTCAGAATGAAAAAACTCTCGTCCAGTTACGTTTGCTGACTTAACATCCCATGAAGATGGCTTCCACACGAACCAGTAGGAAGCGGCCCGCATCCAGCCCTTTCCTGCGATCTTAGTCAGGTCGTCTGTCCACCTTGTCGGTGTCCGGTGTCCGGTGTCGGACCGTCCTATGCTGCGCTTGCCAGTCCGTAGTCTCCATTCGAGAGCCTTTCGACCCCATACAGGGAGGATTTGCCAATTCTCGCCACGCTTGGCAGGCGGGTTGGAAAATATTTTTAATAAAATAAATCATAATAATAAACTAAATATATAAATATATATACTTGTACCCTTATATATATTCTAATACACTGTAATACTACTAAGTTGAGTTTAAGTAGTGACTTTTTACTAGACTTTTGAAACAGACAATAATTTATAAATAATCATCTGAATAATAAGTTTTCATGTCAATCAATAAAGAATCATATAGTAGCTCGTTCTACGCTTGTGATTGATATTTAATTGTCTAATAAAGCTATTTCTTTTTTTTTCTTTCAGATCCAGTTCTTTAAGTACTTATTCAAAATATGCCGTATGTTCCCCTATTAATTGAATAAGCGCTTGGCGCGTAATGTTCATTTTATTGATGTTATGTTTGAAAACGTTCATCTATGAGTAACCATATAGTGCGTTTTACAAAAGGAGTCCCGCGGCAGTCAGTGGAACTAACTGGAACAAGGAGTGTAACGATAGCGCTTTAATCTGTTAGCAAAGAAACTAGCGCCACCCCAGAGGGACATCTTTCGTTGAATGTAGAATCATGCTTAACGCAGAATGTTGAGTAAAGTCCGTTTCACAAAACGAGTCCCGCGGCAAGCAGTGGAACTAACTGGATCATCGGGTGTAACGATAGAACGTTAATCTTTTTGCAAAGAAACTAGCGCCACCCCCGAAGGACATCTTTCTTGAAATAGACTTTAGTAGAAATTTATACACAAATAGCCGATCACTTATGCGGGCTATCATGTTCGCATAGCACGAACTTTAATAACATAATCTCGGAGAATTTCTTCATCGTAATCAAAAGGTTGTAACTTTGACACGTAGCGACATCTATAATTTCAAGGCACATGTACTTTACGAAGACTTTATTACCACGAATCATATTATAATTTAAATTCCACCGTCTTTTGCTTGGAAGAACAAACCGGAGAATAACAAATATTTGACATAAATTAAAATATTTAATATTAATATCGGTGCCTAATTATTTAGGGTGGTGTTAATCAAAATTTAAACGTCCGATTATCAATATAACCGTCGATCAAACAGTTTAATGCTAGATTCTGTTTACCAAAATTTAAAAAGTCCGTCGATTAATTGTATTATAAAAACTGTTTGACCGACGGTTAAATTGATAATCGGACGTTATAAATGTTGGTGAACAGCAGTCTGTTTGGTAAAAACTGTTTGACCGACGGTTAAATTGATAATCGGACGTTATAAATGTTGGTGAACAGCAGTCTGTTTGGTAAAAACTGTTTGACCGACGGTTAAATTGATAATCGGACGTTATAAATGTTGGTGAACAGCAGTCTGTTTGGTAAAAACTGTTTGACCGACGGTTAAATTGATAATCGGACGTTATAAATGTTGGTGAACAGCAGTCTGTTTGGTAAAAACTGTTTGACCGACGGTTAAATTGATAATCGGACGTTATAAATGTTGGTGAACAGCAGTCTGTTTGGTAAAAACTGTTTGACCGACGGTTAAATTGATAATCGGACGTTATAAATGTTGGTGAACAGCAGTCTGTTTGGTAAAAACTGTTTGACCGACGGTTAAATTGATAATCGGACGTTATAAATGTTGGTGAACAGCAGTCTGTTTGGTAAAAACTGTTTGACCGACGGTTAAATTGATAATCGGACGTTATAAATGTTGGTGAACAGCAGTCTGTTTGGTAAAAACTGTTTGACCGACGGTTAAATTGATAATCGGACGTTATAAATGTTGGTGAACAGCAGTCTGTTTGGTAAAAACTGTTTGACCGACGGTTAAATTGATAATCGGACGTTATAAATGTTGGTGAACAGCAGTCTGTTTGGTAAAAACTGTTTGACCGACGGTTAAATTGATAATCGGACATTTTTCACGATGTATTCCACCGTAAGTTGTGCAGTATGGTATTGTAACCTGTGTAATATTCTGTAAAAAATCGATGTTAAAACGATTTCAATTATACTAATGAAACGTATTCCGACTCTCATGATATAAAGTCTGACAATCATGAGCATTAAGAGTAGGCTCAAAGTCACACAACGAGAATTGGAAAGGGTTATGATCGAGGTTTCTCTACGCGGTCCAATCAAATATGAAGAAGTCCGTAGAAGAACGAAAGTCCACGAAATAGCCCAGCGGATAAGCAAGGCAAGGGCACATGGCTCGAAGAACTGATGGCCGTTGGGGTCGAAAGGTTCTCGAATAGACACCACTGATTGGTAAGCGCAGCATAGGACGGCCACCGACACGGTGTACAGAAGATCGCAAGTAAGGGCTGGATTCGGGCCGCTTCCAACCGGTCGTTGTGGAAATCAATGGGGGGGAATTTTTCCAACAGTAGACTTCCCGTGGCTGAAATGATGACGATGAAAAGTACTCTTAAAACTATGTAGTTAAACGCTGTTGTCTACTTAAGTTTTGACCTTCAAAATTCTTGTACCTTGAGTTCGTGAATACAATACTTTGTTATTTGACTTGTTTTATTATTTAATTAGCAATGACTTTACAGTTAAATTACAGTAGTATAAGCACACATTTCCGTACATTTGACTAGCTGCGCTCTGCGGTTTTATTCGCGTGCTGATGATTGATGATGATAATGATGATAAAAAGTAGCCTAAGTGTTATTTAGGGATCTGAAGTATCTACATACCAAATTTCATCGAAATCCTTCCAGCCGTTTGAGCGTTAAGAAGTAACAAACATATACAGATACACACAAACTACTAGCATGAAGAGAGAAGTACTATAGATCTCACAGACCTCCATAGACAATAAACTATCATAATAAACTTATTTTTATGATTTTGTGTCGCGCGGATTCTTATTTATTATGTTACTAGCTGACCCAACAGACGATGTCTTTTTTTGACGGGGTACCGGGTGTCGAATGCATTGACGCATTCGACCGCCTGCCCACGGGAGGGCAGACGGGATTACGGAATCTGTTTATTGGAAGTTTTATGGATCAACCCTTACACGACAAGTATATTATTTAGCATTTTAAAAACAACATCATTAAGATTAGTAAGTGGAAGTGGCAGTGGGCAGGCTACATACCTCGAAGAACTGATGGCCGTTGGGGCCGAAAGGTTCTCGAATGGAAACCGTGGACTATCAAGCGCAGCATAGGACGGCCACCGACCAGGTGGACATACGACTTGACAAAGATCGCAGGCAATGGCTGGATGCGGGCCGCTTCCATCCGGTCCTTGTGTGAATCAATGGGGGAGGCGTATGACCAGCAGTGGACTTCCTATGGCTGAGATGATGATGATACTGACACTGATACATGAATCTTAAGCATCGTAAGTGTCGCTATAATTGTAGGGGCAGACAACTTGCGTAGAAAAGATAGCGAGAAATATCTAGCTATTGATGGCCACTGCCACAATAATAATAATTATCATATCTAGTGATCGCCCACTGGTCGAAACTTAAACATAATTATTAATTACTATAAACATACGCATTAAATTATATTCTTTTGTTTATTGTTGCAGTCTATGGTCAAATTGAGAATAGGGGTACGTTTCTTATTGCGCTTTAAGCGCTTTGAGCAGAGATAGCATGATAGTCATTTCGAAATGCACTGACAGCACACAAAATTTATATCGCGTCATCCATGACGTCATCGTCCTGTGCGTAGAACGCTCACGACTACGACGTAAAGCAGTGTGAGCGCTGTCAAACTTCTGACTGTCATTTAGAGAATATGTCGAAATATTGTTAATCCCTCTACAAAACAAAAACGTAATTGAAACTTTCAGAAAAATGACCCATACAGTACGTAATTGAAACTTTCAGAAAAATGACCCATACAGTGCCCGCGGGGTATTTAATATTATTATGAATTTAATGGGAACTGACATCTATAGCATTCGCGCGCTTTCAATTACCAATCCGTACCGATTTGCTTATGAACATCAGCACTGTCAAAACTAAATTCATCTCGGAACAGCTAAATCCTTACGAACGAACGTATGCACTGTAAGCGCAAAATGAAACACACCCTAGATTAATATTGTCTGTCTCTAATATTATTTTTCTATAGTTTTACTGAATGTCAAACATAACCATAACACATTTATGTCTGTGGTCAAATACATGATAGTGTGTAATGATTTTTATTGATTTAATTTATTTTTATGCATAATTTTAATAAACTTTAGCATTCTGCACTCCTTCTCTATATAAACTATAAATGTGGAAAATTTCATACTTCTCCGTTCGCGCAAGTTCCGTAAAAAGGGGTACTTTTTTTTTTTTTTTTACAAATACAAAGTTTTTTCTTGCACGTACTAATAATTATGATGATGATTTTTGCTTCACGTATATAATTATCATGATGATGATTGTGGAGTATTGTTACACCAAATTAATAATTCAATTAACAATTGTTACATAAGCGCCACTGAAATTTGGCCTTTATTATACAACTTTGGATAGATTGATTAAACAAAAGAATTACCATCACTTGTACATTATGTATTTTTAGCTGAGGAATGTGACCAAATGAATCAGCTAGTTAGCAAGAATAAATTAGCGGTCAAAAATTTAAATGCTACATAGTAGTTCACAAAACAGTTGGGAATTGACCCCGCCCTGTTGACACGAACGAATTAAAACATTTGACAGCATGACAAACAGTTTAATTTTTAAGTACCCACTAACTTATACACTATATATTATATATATTATCTACTAGTAGCGCCCCGCGGCTTTATCCGCGTGGATTACGGGTTTTCCGCTACATCAATTATTTTGTATAGAACTTTTGCAAAATAAATTAAACAAAGTATGTAGATCGTGTACTAACATAAAAATTAATTTAAAAGTGATGCGATCAAATTAAATTTATCAAAAAGAAAAAGCGTCTATTTGCTACTTGCTCAACGGTACTAAATTAATAGAAATGCATAGTATAAGAGACCAAGTTATACTGGGTGCTAATTCTCTTATTTATTAAGACAATTCATTCATAAACAATGCAATAGTCATTCAAATGTAAATAAATAGACTTGATATGCCGCTAAAATAACCATTGCATTCGATTGCATTGTAGACAATTGAATTGTGGTAGAAATTACATCTGTAGCCATTACAAATATACTACAAGTAGAATAGCACAACTAAAAAAAAGACGAATCATTGACAATCTATGAGCAATGTGTTAGTAGAATTGATACCCTGGCTATCTGTATGAGCTTCCGTAATCAAATAGACCACGTAAAAAGTCGTCTCAAGTATCTGGTTTTCTCTCAAGGCAAATAAAATCTCTTAAGTATCTAGGTCCTAATACCATTAAAATAATAGTATAGTTCGGAGTATTTTAGAATTTAGTAGCTGCGTGTGGTCTTCGTGTGGTTCGCGTGTGTGTTACCAGTGATGACTGACGGAACCGAAACGTGGTCTCTGACTATGGGCCTTCTGAGCAGCCTCAGAGTCGCGGCTATGGAAAGGGCTATGCTCGGGGTTTCTCTACGTGATCGAATCAGAAATGAGGAGATCCGTAGAAGAACGCAAGTCACCAATATAGCCCAGCGGATTATCAAATTGAAGTAGCAGTGGGCAGGGCACATAGCTCGAAAAACTGATGGCCGTTGGGGTCGAAAAGTTCTCAAACGGAGACCACGGACTGGCAAGCGCACCATAAGACGGCCACCGACAAGGTGGACAGACGACCTGACTAAGATCGCGGGCAAGGGCTGGATGGGCGCCGCAACCAACAGGTCCTTGTGGAAATCAATGGGGGAGGCATAATATGTCCAGCATTGGACGTCCTATGGCTGAGATGATGATGATGATGTGTGGTTTCCTGGCTATGCTGTTTGTTCTAACAGGTTGGAACAAATCCAAAAATAAATGTTTATCACTTGTCGTACGTCAATAGTTATTGTAAAAGGCTATCGTATTATGAAAGGAGGCTAACTTTTTACAAGATAAAATTGATCAGTATTCGACGAAAGGCCTCGGATTTAATTTTCCTTTTCAAAATATGAAATGGTTTAGTAGACTGCTCGGAAGCGCACGTTTAGTTACAAGTTCCTCGATCGGGAAGCAGGTTAATAAATATAAAATGTTTCAGGTTACCACAATGTAGGACCAATGTTGGTCAACATTCACCATTTTACAAAATGATTTCATATTACAATGGAATCAGATTTATATATGATCTTTTCTCTGGTTTTTTGTCCCTGGCTAAGACTAGTATTTATAAAGCAATAGCATGTTTTTAAATGACATTGTTATTAGTTTTACTATTATTTCTATTATTTATTACCTATTAATTTAATTTTAGACTTTTAATTTACATTCTGTTTCATTAAATGCAAAATAATTACCTATTGGCACGATTTACCATGCATGCTGTGTTCAATAGTGTTAGTTATTACATAAAATCGACTCGTTAAGTATTGGTTTTTTAGCATATGATAAGTGTAGGTATATTCCAAGTCTTGAAACAAATAATCTAAAAAAAAAATAATTTCTCAATCTTAGTCAATAAATCTTCGCTTACACCACAACATTCCCTTATCACACTATTCTTTACCCTGTCACTCAGTTTCACTCCAATCATACGCCACACAGCTGTCATTTGCACTGAATTTACTCTGTTTTCATGTTTTCCTGTCACATCCAACTTTCACTATGCTTTTTAGTGTTGGATCCAACACTCCTCTATGCACAGCCAAGTGTGCCTATCTGGACACCTTCTGGCGGTTTAAAAAGGAATATAATGCTTCATTCACCATATTTCCGACTGGCCGGTTGGCACAGTCGGTAGCACTCTGCCTTCTGGGCCGCTGGTCCCGGGTTCGATTCCCGGACAGGTCAAACATTTGTGTGTATGGACATGTCTGTTTGACCTGTGTCTGGGTGTGTGTATATGTATATAAAGTATATATAAGTACATATCAGTCATCAGGTTACCGTAGTACAGGCTCTGTCTAGTTTGGGACCTGAAGACCTTGTATGAATGTTGTCCCATATTATTATTATTTCCCGTATACACTCTTCTCTCAATATCATTTTCACACTTTAAGAAAGGAAACACTGAGGGTGAGAGAATTGAAAAATGGGTATTTGTAAAATCTAATGCTGTCGCGCAGTCCCCGAGCAGCCGCCCCAAAGAGCGATAGAGACAACTGCAGCTCGGACCGAAAATACCTATTAAAAGTACACAAAATCAACATTTCGTTGCCCCCTGATACCTTCTCCAAAATGTGTCCGATTTATATACTTATTACATTAAAATTAAAGGAAGTTTTCCCTTTTTTTATATAGTTAAAGAGGAATATCTGGCCACTTTTAGGTTTTGGAAGGTTCATGTCTCTTTTACTAATTAATTTATTTAAAAAAAGGTAAACATAGGGCCATACCCATAGAGGCCATAATATTTATTGAAATATAAAAGTTTGCTCTAATAGTACTATTCAGGGACGAAACAGGGAGTCCCCTGTTTCTACCCTGTTCCCCTGTTTTTACATATGGAAAAACGACCCTTGTGTTTCCTCTTAAGACCAAATTTGATTATAATCATTTTGACTTATACGTAAAAAAATACCTACTCATACAAAATCTGTAGCAATAAACTAACAAACTCATTCACAGTCTCTCTTCTGTATACCCATCACATCCAAAAAACATCCAAGTCCTCAAGAACAAACATCCATGCTCATCACAGACATGCTTGCGATGAGAACCCACGGTCGCGGTTAGGAAGTTAGTGTCATTAATAACTGATCCAAGAAAACCTATCTTGTAGACATTAAGGTTTGGCCATTTGCTAAATAGACAATTTTGAGTATTTTCAACTTATTTTTTTGAAATTACTACATGACTAATAAACTTAAAAAATATGACATTATTAGAACGTTGATTATTATACAAAAAATGATTTCATTCGCTAATTTATTAGAGAGAAAAAAAAATATTTTGCCATATTTTTCCTTTGTCAAAAATTATCGCGGTAACGACAAATGCACCAGAAGAAAAGAAATTAAAGTCTAATAAGAATGTGATGAATTTTTTTTGAGCCAGTTTTTGGCCTGTATTCATGACACACACAGAACATCATTCTTATTTGTTCTTTTTCTATATTATTCTTGTGTGTATCTCATGTGTGATGAATAAGTTTTTTTTTAATCTTTGTTCCTCTTAATTTTTTGTATTATCATTTGAATAGCTAAGATTGGGCTTGTTTCGGTTATATTGTCTTCATCATTTAAAATTTTCTACAAAATTCATTATAATATTGCAGTTTAATTTTTTACACACTGTAGCTGCAAAGGTGTAAGAAATTTGACCTTTCAAGTTCAGACGGGGAAATTTTAATCATTGTTAAATTAACTAACTTTCGTTCAATGGTTTAAGTGTTAGTATTGACGAATCCGTGTTAAGACCACAAGCTTGTTTAAAGAAATTAAAATCGTTTATTTTAAGACTAGACCAAAGTTTTTAATAGATAATGGCAGCTTTAATCAACAAAATATCACAATCTTACAATTTTCCACTTTATGAGCTGCAAGGTAAGTTATATAAAAGACATTTCTTAGGTTAACATTTCATACGAACTGTAGTCATTGCTTCACACTGGATAACTAATACTGTTATATTTTCTTCTTGTAACAACTGTGTGCTTTTGAGTTTAAGGGTTATATTTTCTTGTCTGTTGTCTTCTGTTATATTTTCTTCTTGTAACAACTGTGTGCTTTTGAGTTTAAGGGTTATATTTTCTTGTCTGTTGTCTTCTGTTATATTTTCTTCTTGTAACAACTGTGTGCTTTTGAGTTTAAGGGATATATTATGTATTTATATTTTTTAAGTCGTTTTACATTTGCGACTTCACAAACACGTCACTTAGGTGACGTATTTTCTAAATCACAAAATTAAATTTGAAATTATTGTTAAAGAGCTTCTGAAGGACTTTCAGTATCGGTTAGCCACATGATGATATTATCGTATTTATCAGTTACTTCATAATATTTACAGATGCACTTACAGTATATATATGCCATATTAAACCATGCCATATTAATTCCGAAATTCCCGACTTCCATTAAACATAGCTTTCTCCCACTTCTAAGCATTAAATCCTCCATGCACAAATTCTTCAAGTCACGAGTGAAAAAGTATCTTCGAGGCTTGCGTGCTCCATCTTAGACCGCGTCTTCACTGTCCGACAGACCAATGTCTGATAATCATCCGATTACCATCGGGTGAGAAAGTAGTTGAACGAAACTTTATAATAAAAACTAGTATTTGGGTGGCGCGCGGGCTGCGAGCAGCCCGCGTTATCGATGTGCATTAGTATTATTAACAAAAATGTCATTGCAGTTAAAAAAAAATATATATAATTTTCATACAAGTCGAATCAATGACAGTTTCTTCTAAATCAGTACAAAGTGTGGCAGGGTTACCATGTGCAAGTAAATTTTTTTGATAAAATTTTAGTTGCTGTAAAATCGCACCAAGATTGTAAACGACTTTTGTTAAGGGACCATACCTCTAAGTGCAGTGGTTAACGTGGGCAGTTGCCTCGGAGACCAGCTCGAGATGTGGAAAAAAAACTCCCCATTCAGGACTCGGCCTTCGGCCTCGTTAGTGACTCTCCTAAGGAATGTAAACGCGTAACACCCCATTCGTAAGTGACTAAAACGGCTCGGCCTACGGCCTCGCGGAGGCCACGCTCAGCCTTCGGCCTCGCGGGCCAAGAGCTCGGCCTTCGGCCTCGCAGGTTTGAAGCTCGGCCTGCGGCCTCGCAACCGTGGCGTTGTATCGCCAGCGATAATCCCCATCCAGTAAATTAAAAACTCTCATGCAAGTCGAACAACTGACAGATACTTTTAGTTCCCGTGAGCGGTTACATTGGAGACCAGCTCGAGATGTGGAAAAAACTTCCCATCCGGGACTCGGCCTTCGGCCTCGTAAGCGACTTCCATAGGATGCGTTAATGAGGTACACCCCATTCGGAACTCGGCCTTCGGCCTCGTAAGTTACTAACACGGCTCGGCCTACGGCCTCGCGGAGGCCACGCTCGACCTTCGGCCTCGCGGGCCGAAAGCTCGGCCTCCGGCCTCGCAGGTTTGAAGCTCGGCCTTCGGCCTCGCGGTGTTTAAGGCTCGGCCTGCGGCCTCGCAAGTTACAAAGGGAATGTTTTTAAGCTGTTCCCAATGACGGCCAGCTCGGCCTTCGGCCTCGCAGGCCTACCGCTCGGCCTCCGGCCTCGCTAGGGTGGAGCTCGGCCTTCGGCCTCGCCTCCACAGCTCGGCCTGCGGCCTCGCTCGATTGCAGCTCGGCCTACGGCCTCGCAAAGAGAATGTGGTTTCGCCACCAAAAATCCGCATCCAGTAAAAAAAAAACAATTGACGTCATCAAAAAACTTTTTTCATATTTTGAATCAGGGACTCCAAATCTCCTTAAATACCAAATTTCAGCCGGATCGAAGCAACTTGGATTTTTGTATCCGGTTCGAAGGACCAATTTGCAATTTTTGACAAAATCCCCAAATTTCTCTATAAACCCTCTATGACATTTGTTCAAACTCCCTATACCTATCGATAACGGTTTAGGAGTTGCGATCGTTTTAAATTTGTATGGGAGAACCTCTTTTTTGTTTGGGAGGGTAATTTTTTTTTAATTTTCCAAAAGAATCCCAGGGTTTTAGTCATTTTTAGTTTTGACACCTACCCCCCATCGATTATGGTTTTCGAGATCCCTACACCAGTTCCATCAAGGAAACCAAAAATGACACTTTTCGGATTTTTCCCTAGGTCACGTGGGCACTCTCTATACAGTCCACTATATAATTTTAACCCAAAAATACTCCTTCTGGGAGAACAATGATGTCAGTGAGTGAATCAATCAGTGGTAGTTCAGCTTTATATATTATAACTAGTATTTCGAGTGGTGCGCGGGCTGCGAGCAGCCCGCGTTATCGATGTGCATTAGTATTTTTAACAAAAATGTCGTTTCAGTTGCTAAAAAGATATAAAATTCTCATGCAAATCGAATAACTCACAGTTTCATCTATTTCAGTAGAAAGTGTGAGCAGGGTTACCATGTGCAAGTTGATTTTTCAATTAAATTTAAGTCGCGGTAAAACCGGACCAAGATTGTAAACGACTTTTGTTAAGGGACCCCACCTCTAAGTGCAGTGGTTAACGTGGGCAGTTGCCTCGGAGACCAGCTCGATATGTGAAAATACTCGTTATCCGGAACTCGGCCTTCGGCCTCGCCTCCACAGCTCGGCCTGCGGCCTCGCTCGATTGCAGCTCGGCCTACGGCCTCGCAAAGAGAATGTGGTTTCGCCACCAAAAATCCGCATCCAGTAAAAAAAAAACAATTGACGTCATCAAAAAACTTTTTTCATATTTTGAATCAGGGACTCCAAATCTCCTTAAATACCAAATTTCAGCCGGATCGAAGCAACTTGGATTTTTGTATCCGGTTCGAAGGACCAATTTGCAATTTTTGACAAAATCCCCAAATTTCTCTATAAACCCTCTATGACATTTGTTCAAACTCCCTATACCTATCGATAACGGTTTAGGAGTTGCGATCGTTTTAAATTTGTATGGGAGAACCTCTTTTTTGTTTGGGAGGGTAATTTTTTTTTAATTTTCCAAAAGAATCCCAGGGTTTTAGTCATTTTTAGTTTTGACACCTACCCCCCATCGATTATGGTTTTCGAGATCCCTACACCAGTTCCATCAAGGAAACCAAAAATGACACTTTTCGGATTTTTCCCTAGGTCACGTGGGCACTCTCTATACAGTCCACTATATAATTTTAACCCAAAAATACTCCTTCTGGGAGAACAATGATGTCAGTGAGTGAATCAATCAGTGGTAGTTCAGCTTTATATATTATAACTAGTATTTCGGGTGGTGCGCGGGCTGCGAGCAGCCCGCGTTATCGATGTGCATTAGTAATATTTATCAAGATTTGTAGTTGCAGTTGAAAAAAATATTTAAAAATTCTCATACAAGTCGAGAAAGGGACAGTTTCTTCTAGTTCAGTACAAAGTGTGAGCAGGGTTACCATGTGCAAGTTGATTTTTTCGATAAAATTTTAGTCGATGTAAAATCGCCCCAAGATTGTAATCGAGTTTTGTTAAGGGACCATACCTCTAAGTGCAGTGGTTAACGTGGGCCGTTGCCTCGGAGACCAGCTCGAGATGTGGAAAAAGCTCCCCATTCGGGACTCGGCCTTCGGCCTCGTTAGTGACTCTCCTAAGGAATGTAAACGCGTAACACCCCTTTCGTAAGTGACTAACACAGCTCGGCCTTCGGCCTCGCGGAGGCCACGCTCGGCCTTCGGCCTCGCGGGCCGAAAGCTCGGCCTTCGGCCTCGCAGGTTCGAAGCTCGGCCTGCGGCCTCGCAACCGTGGCGTTGTATCGTCAGCGAAAATCCCCATCCAGTATATGAAAAGATTTAAAAATTTCCATGCAAGTCGAACAACTGACAGATACTTTTAGTTCCCGTGAGCGGTTGCATAAAAGACCAGCTCGAGATGTGGTAAAAACTCCCCATTCGGAACTCGGCCTTCGGCCTCGTTAGTGACTCTCCTAAGGAATGTAAATGCGTAACACCCCATTTGGAACTCGGCCTTCGGCCTCGTAAGTGACTAACACGGCTCGGCCTACGGCCTCGCGGAGGCCACGCTCGGCCTTCGGCCTCGCGGGCCGAAAGCTCGGCCTTCGGCCTCGCCCTGGAAGCTCGGCCTTCGGCCTCGCAGGTTTGAAGCTCGGCCTGCGGCCTCGCAAATAAGAAGTGGTTTCGCCATCAAAAATCCCCATCCAGTAAAAAAAAAACAAATGACGTCATCCAAAAAATTTTTTTATATTTGGAATCAGGGACCCCCAATCTCCCTAAATACCAAATTTCAGCCAGATCAGACAAACTTGAATTTTGGTATCCGGGTCGAAGGACCAATTTTCAATTTTCGACTAAAACCCCAAATTCTCCTACAAACCCTCTATAACATTTGTTCAAACCCCCCATACCCACCTATAACGGTTCCGGAGTTGCGGTCGTTTTAAATTTGTATGGGAGAACCTCTTTTTTGTTCGGGAGGGTAATTTTTTTCCAATTTTCCAAAAAGGTCCCAGGATTTTAGTCATTTTTAGTTTTGGCACCTACCCCCCATCGATTATGGTTTCCGAGATCCGTACACCAGTTCCATCAAGGAAACCAAAAATGACACTTTTCGGATTTTTCTGGTGGTCATAGGAACCTCCTCTACACTTTTCCCCTACACCACAAACACCCCCCATCGCTCCTTCTGGGAGAACAATGATGTCAATGAGTGAGTCAGTCAGTGAGTCAGTGGTAATCGAGCTTTATATAATATAACTAGGTGTTGCGTGGCGCGCGGGCTGCGAGCAGCCCGCGTTATCGATGTGCATTTGTATTTATTTCAAGATTGTAATTGCAGTTGAAAAAATATATAAAATTCTCATACAAATCGAGTAAGTGACAGTTTCTTCTAGTTCAGTACAAAGTGTGAGCAGGGTTACCATGTGCAAGTTGATTTTTTTGATAAAATTTTAGTTGCTGTAAAATCGCACCAAGATTGTAAACGACTTTTGTTAAGGGACCATACCTCTAAGTGCAGTGGTTAACGTGGGCAGTTGCCTCGGAGACCAGCTCGAGATGTGGAAAAAAAACTCCCCATTCGGGACTCGGCCTTCGGCCTCGTTAGCGACTCACCTGAGGGACGTTGATTCGTTACACCCCATTCGGAACTCGGCCTTCGGCCTCGTAAGTGACTAACACGGCTCGGCCTACGGCCTCGCGGAGGCCACGCTCGGCCTTCGGCCTCGCGGGCCGAAAGCTCGGCCTTCGGCCTCGCCCTCGAAGCTCGGCCTTCGGCCTCGCAGGTTTGAAGCTCGGCCTGCGGCCTCGCAGCCGTAGCGTTGTATCGCCAGCGAAAATCCCCATCCAGTAAAAAAAAAAACAAATGACGTCATCCAAAATTTTTTTTCATATTTCGAATCAGGGACCCCCATTCTCCCTAAATAATAAATTTTAGCCAGATCGGAGCAACTTAAATTTTTGTATCCGGGTCGAAGGACCAATTTTTTATTTTTGACAAAAACCCCATATTCCCCTACAAACCCTCTATAATATTTGTTTGAAACCCCCATACCCACCTATAACGGTTTCGGAGCTGCAGTCGTTTTAAATTTGTATGGGAGAACCTCTTTTTTGTTTGGGAGGGTAAATTTTTTTCAACTTTCCAAAAAGGTCCCAGGGTTTTAGCCATTTTTAGTTTTGGCACCTACCCCCCATCTATTATAGTTTCCGAGATCCCTACACCAGTTCCACGAAGGAAACCAAAAATGGCACTTTTCGGATTTTTCTGGAGGTCACAGGAACCTCCTCTCCACTTTTCCCCTACATTACAGACACCCCCCATAGCTCCTTCTAGGAGAACAATTATGTCAATCAGTCAGTGAGTGAGTGAGTCAGTCAGTGGTAATCGAGCTTTATATATATAACTAGTATTTCGAGTGGTGCGCGGGCTGCGAGCAGCCCGCGTTATCGATGTGCATTAGTATTTTTAACAAAAATGTCGTTTCAGTTGCTAAAAAGATATAAAATTCTCATGCAAATCGAATAACTCACAGTTTCATCTATTTCAGTAGAAAGTGTGAGCAGGGTTACCATGTGCAAGTTGATTTTTCAATTAAATTTAAGTCGCGGTAAAACCGGACCAAGATTGTAAACGACTTTTGTTAAGGGACCCCACCTCTAAGTGCAGTGGTTAACGTGGGCAGTTGCCTCGGAGACCAGCTCGATATGTGAAAATACTCGTTATCCGGAACTCGGCCTTCGGCCTCGCCTCCACAGCTCGGCCTGCGGCCTCGCTCGATTGCAGCTCGGCCTACGGCCTCGCAAAGAGAATGTGGTTTCGCCACCAAAAATCCGCATCCAGTAAAAAAAAACAAATGACGTCATCAAAAAACTTTTTTCATATTTCGAATCAGGGACCCCAAATCTCCCTAAATACCAAATTTCAGCCGGATCGAAGCAACTTGGATTTTTGTATCCGGTTCGAAGGACCAATTTGCAATTTTTGACAAAATCCCCCAATTTCCCTATAAACCCTCTATAACATTTGTTCAAACTCCCTATACCTATCTATAACGGTTTAGGAGTTGCGATCGTTTTAATTTTGTATGGGAGAACCTCTTTTTTGTTTGGGAGGGTAATTTTTTTTCAACTTTCCAAAAGGTTCCCAGGGTTTTAGTCATTTTTAGTTTTGACACCTACCCCCCATCGCTTATGGTTTTTGAGATCCCTACACCAGTTCCATCAAGGAAACCAAAAATGACACTTTTCGGATTTTTCCCTAGGTCACGTGGGCACTCTCTATACAGTCCACTATATAATTTTAACCCAAAAATACTCCTTCTGGGAGAACAATGATGTCAGTGAGTGAATCAATCAGTGGTAGTTCAGCTTTATATATTATAACTAGTATTTGGGTGGCGCGCGGGCTGCGAGCAGCCCGCGTTATCGATGTGCATTTGTATATTTTTTAAAATTTTAGTTGCAGTTGAAAAAAATATATAAAAATTCTCATACAAGTCGAGAAAGGGACAGTTTCTTCTAGTTTAATACAAAGTGTGAGCAGGGTTACCATGTGCAAGTTGATTTTTTTGATAAAATTTTAGTCGCTGTAAAATCGCACCAAGATTGTTAACGACTTTTGTGAAGGGACCATACCTCTAAGTGCAGTGGTTAACGTGGGCAGTTGCCTCGGAGACCAGCTCGAGATGTGAAAAAAAAACTCCCCATTCGGGACTCGGCCTTCGGCCTCGTTAGTGACTCTCCTAAGGAATGTAAACGCGTAACACCCCATTCGTAAGTGACTAACACGGCTCGGCCTACGGCCTCGCGGAGGCCACGCTCGGCCTTCGGCCTCGCGGGCCGAAAGCTCGGCCTTCGGCCTCGCAGGTTTGAAGACCGGCCTGCGGCCTCGCAACCGTGGCGTTGTATCGCTAGCGAAAATCCCCATCCAGTAAATAAAAAGATTTAAAAATTTCCATGCAAGTCGAACAGCTGACAGATACTTTTAGTTCCCGTGAGCGGTTGCATCAAAGACCAGCTCGAGATGTGGTAAAAACTCCCCATTCTGAACTCGGCCTTCGGCCTCGTTAGTGACTCTCCTAAGGAATGTAAATGCGTAACACCCCATTCGGAACTCGGCCTTCGGCCTCGTAAGTGACTAACACGGCTCGGCCTACGGCCTCGCGGAGGCCACGCTCGGCCTTCGGCCTCGCGGACCGATAGCTCGGCCTTCGGCCTCGCCCTCGAAGCTCGGCCTTCGGCCTCGCAAGTTTGAAGCTCGGCCTGCGGCCTCGCAAATAAGAAGTGGTTTCGCCATCAAAAATCCCCATCCAGTAAAAAAAAAACAAATGAGGTCATCCAAAAAATTTTTTCATATTTGGAATCAGGGACCCCCAATCTCCCTAAATACTAAATTTCAGCCAGATCGGAGCAACTTGGATTTTGGTATCCGGGTCGAAGGACCAATTTTCAATTTTCGACTAAAACCCCAAATTCTCCTACAAACCCTCTATAACATTTGTTCAAACCCCCCATACCCACCTATAACGGTTCGGGAGCTGCGGTCGTTTTAAATTTGTATGGGAGAACCTCTTTTTTGTTCGGGAGGGTAATTTTTTTTCAGATTTTCAAAAAGGTCCCAGGGTTTTAGTCATTTTTAGTTTTAACACCTACCCCCCATTGATTATGGTTTCCGAGATCCGTACACCAGTTCCATCAAGGAAATCAAAAATGACACTTTTCGGATTTTTCTGGTGGTCACAAGAACATCCTCTACACTTTTCCCCTACATTACAAACACCCCCCATCGCTCCTTCTGGGAGAACAATGATGTCAATGAGTGAGTCAGTCAGTGAGTCAGTGGTAATCGAGCTTTATATAATATAATAACTAGTATTTCGAGTGGTGCGCGGGCTGCGAGCAGCCCGCGTTATCGATGTGCATTAGTATTTTTAACAAAAATGTCGTTTCAGTTGCTAAAAAGATATAAAATTCTCATGCAAATCGAATAACTCACAGTTTCATCTATTTCAGTAGAAAGTGTGAGCAGGGTTACCATGTGCAAGTTGATTTTTCAATTAAATTTAAGTCGCGGTAAAACCGGACCAAGATTGTAAACGACTTTTGTTAAGGGACCCCACCTCTAAGTGCAGTGGTTAACGTGGGCAGTTGCCTCGGAGACCAGCTCGATATGTGAAAATACTCGTTATCCGGAACTCGGCCTTCGGCCTCGCCTCCACAGCTCGGCCTGCGGCCTCGCTCGATTGCAGCTCGGCCTACGGCCTCGCAAAGAGAATGTGGTTTCGCCACCAAAAATCCGCATCCAGTAAAAAAAAACAAATGACGTCATCAAAAAACTTTTTTCATATTTCGAATCAGGGACCCCAAATCTCCCTAAATACCAAATTTCAGCCGGATCGAAGCAACTTGGATTTTTGTATCCGGTTCGAAGGACCAATTTGCAATTTTTGACAAAATCCCCCAATTTCCCTATAAACCCTCTATAACATTTGTTCAAACTCCCTATACCTATCTATAACGGTTTAGGAGTTGCGATCGTTTTAATTTTGTATGGGAGAACCTCTTTTTTGTTTGGGAGGGTAATTTTTTTTCAACTTTCCAAAAGGTTCCCAGGGTTTTAGTCATTTTTAGTTTTGACACCTACCCCCCATCGCTTATGGTTTTTGAGATCCCTACACCAGTTCCATCAAGGAAACCAAAAATGACACTTTTCGGATTTTTCCCTAGGTCACGTGGGCACTCCCTATACAGTCCACTATATAATTTTAACCCAAAAACACTCCTTCTGGGAGAACAATGATGTCAGTGAGTCAGTCAATCAGTGGTAATGCAGCTTTATATATTATAATAATAACTAGTATTTGGGTGGCGCGCGGGCTGCGAGCAGCCCGCGTTATCGATGTGCATTAGTATTATTAACAAAAATGTCGTTGCATTTGCTAAAAAGATATAAAATTCTCATGCAAATCGAATAACTCACAGTTTCATCTATTTCAGTAGAAAGTGTGAGCAGGGTTACCATGTGCAAGTTGATTTTTAAAAAAAAATTTTAGTCGCGGTAAAACCGGACCAAGATTGTAAACGACTTTTGTTAAGGGACCCCACCTCTAAGTGCAGTGGTTAACGTGGGCAGTTGCCTCGGAGACCAGCTCGATATGTGAAAATACTCGTTATCCGGAACTCGGCCTTCGGCCTCGTTAGTGACTCCCATAAGGTACGTTGATGCGTTACACCTCATTCGAGCTCGGCCTTCGGCCTCGCAGATTTGAAGCTCGGCCTTCGGCCTCGCAGGTTTGAAGCTCGGCCTTCGGCCTCGCGGTGGTAAAGACAGCTTCTTCAAGTTCAGTACAAAGTGAGAACAGAGTTACCATATGCAAGTTTATTTTTTTCATTAATATTTTAGTCGGGGTAAAATCGCACAAAGAATTTAAACGACTTTTGTTAAGGGACCCTACCTCTAATTGTAGTAAATAACGCGGGCAGTTGCATTGGAGACCAGCTCGAGATGTGGAAAAAACTCCCCATCCGGGACTCGGCCTTCGGCCTCGTTAGCGACTTCCATAGGATGCGTTAATGAGGTACACCCCATTCGGAACTCGGCCTTCGGCCTCGTAAGTTACTAACACGGCTCGGCCTACGGCCTCGCGGAGGCCACGCTCGGCCTTCGGCCTCGCGGGCCGAAAGCTCGGCCTCCGGCCTCGCAGGTTTGAAGCTCGGCCTTCGGCCTCGCGGTGTTTAAAGCTCGGCCTGCGGCCTCGCAAGTTACAAAGGGAATGATTTTAAGCTGTTCCCAATGACGGCCAGCTCGGCCTTCGGCCTCGCAGGCCTACAGCTCGGCCTCCGGCCTCGCTAGGGTGGAGCTCGGCCTTCGGCCTCGCCTCCACAGCTCGGCCTGCGGCCTCGCTCGATTTCAGCTCGGCCTACGGCCTCGCAAAGAGAATGTGGTTTCGCCACCAAAAATCCGCATCCAGTAAAAAAAAAACTAATGACGTCATCAAAAAACTTTTTTCATATTTCGAATCAGGGACCCCAAATCTCCCTAAATACTTAATTTCAGTCAGATCGGAGCAACTTGAATTTTGGTATCCGGTTCGAAGGACCAATTTCAAGTTTTGGACAAAATCCCCAAATTTCCCTACAAACCCTCTATAACATTTGTTCAAACTCCCCATACCTACCTAAAACGGTTCCGGAGTTGCGATCGTTTTAATTTTGTATGGGAGAACCTCTTTTTTAATAGGTAGGGTAATTTTTTTCAACTTTCCAAAAGGGTCCCAGGGTTTTAGTCATTTTTAGTTTTGACACCTACCCTCCATCGGTTATGGTTTCCGAGATCCGTACACCTGTTCCATGAAGAAAACCAAAAATGCCACTTTTCGGATTTTTCTGGGGGTCACGTGGGCACTCTCTATACAGTCCACTATATAATTTCAACCCAAAAACACTCCTTCTGGGAGAACAATTCTGTCAGTGAGTCAATCAGTGGTAATGCAGCTTTATATATTATAAATAACTAGTATTTCGGGTGGCGCGCGGGCTGCGAGCAGCCCGCGTTATCGATGTGCATTAGTATTATTAACGAAAATGTCGTTGCAGTTGCTAAATAGATATAAAATTCTCATGCAAATCGAATAACTCACAGTTTCATCTATTTCAGTAGAAAGTGTGAGCAGGGTTACCATGTGCAAGTTGATTTTTTTAATTAAATTTAAGTCGCGGTAAAACCGGACCAAGATTGTAAACGACTATTGTTAAAGGACCCCACCTCTAAGTGCAGTGGTTAACGTGGGCAGTTGCCTCGGAGACCAGCTCGATATGTGAAAATACTCGTTATTCGGAACTCGGCCTTCGGCCTCGTTAGTGACTCCCATATGGTACGTTGAAGCATTACACCTCATTAGAGCTCGGCCTTCGGCCTCGCAGATTTGAAGCTCGGCCTTCGGCCTCGCAGGTTTGAAGCTCGGCCTTCGGCCTCGCGGTGGTAAAGACAGCTTCTTCAAGTTCAGTATAAAGTGAGAACAGAGTTACCATATGCAAGTTTATATTTTTCATTAAAATTTTAGTCGGGGTAAAATCGCACAAAGAATTTAAACGACTTTTGTTAAGGGACCTTACCTCTAATTGTAGTAAATAACGTGGGCAGTTGCATTGGAGACCAGCTTGAGATGTGAAAAAAACTCCCCATCCGGGACTCGGCCTTCGGCCTCGTTAGCGACTTCCATAGGGTGCGTTAATGAGGTACACCCCATTCGGAACTCGGCCTTCGGCCTCGTAAGTTACTAACACGGCTCGGCCTACGGCCTCGCGGAGGCCACGCTCGGCCTTCGGCCTCGCGGGCCGAAAGCTCGGCCTCCGGCCTCGCAGGTTTGATGCTCGGCCTTCGGCCTCGCGGTGTTTAAGGCTCGGCCTGCGGCCTCGCAAGTTACAAAGGGAATGTTTTTAAGCTGTTCCCAATGACGGCCAGCTCGGCCTTCGGCCTCGCAGGCCTACAGCTCGGCCTCCGGCCTCGCTAGGGTGGACCTCGGCCTTCGGCCTCGCCTCCACAGCTCGGCCTGCGGCCTCGCTCGATTGCAGCTCGGCCTACGGCCTCGCAAAGAGAATGTGGTTTCGCCACCAAAAATCCGCATCCAGTAAAAAAAAAACTACTAACTTACTTAGTTACTAACACGGCTCGGCCTACGGCCTCGCGGAGGCCACGCTCGGCCTTCGGCCTCGCGGGCCGAAAGCTCGGCCTCCGGCCTCGCAGGTTTGATGCTCGGCCTTCGGCCTCGCGGTGTTTAAGGCTCGGCCTGCGGCCTCGCAAGTTACAAAGGGAATGTTTTTAAGCTGTTCCCAATGACGGCCAGCTCGGCCTTCGGCCTCGCAGGCCTACAGCTCGGCCTCCGGCCTCGCTAGGGTGGACCTCGGCCTTCGGCCTCGCCTCCACAGCTCGGCCTGCGGCCTCGCTCGATTGCAGCTCGGCCTACGGCCTCGCAAAGAGAATGTGGTTTCGCCACCAAAAATCCGCATCCAGTAAAAAAAAAACTAATGACGTCATCAAAAAACTTTTTTCATATTTCGAATCAAGGACCCCAAATCTCCCTAAATACCTAATTTTAGCCAGATCGGAGCAACTTGGATTTTGGTATCCGGTTCGAAGGACCAATTTGCAATTTTTGACAAAATCCTCAAATTTCCCTTCAAACCCTCTATAACATTTGTTTGAACCCCCCATAGCTACCTATAACGGTTCCGGAGCTGCGGTCGTTTTAAATTTGTATGGGGAAACCTCTTTTTTAATAGGTAGGGTAATTTTATTCAACTTTTCAAAAGAGTCCCAGGGTTTTAGTCATTTTTAGTTTTGACACCTACCCCCCATCGCTTATGGTTTTCGAGATCCCTACACCAGTTCCATAAAAGAAACCAAAAATGACACTTTTCGGATTTTTCCCTAGGTCACGTGGGCACTCCCTATACAGTCCATTATATAATTTTAACCCAAAAATACTCCTTCTAGGAGAACAATGATGTCAGTGAGTCAGTCAATCAGTGGTAATGCAGCTTTATATATTATAATAATAACTAGGTGTTGGGTGGTGCGCGGGCTGCGAGCAGCCCGCGTTATCGATGTGCATTAGTAACTTTTATCAAACTGGTAATTGCAGTTGAAAAAATATATAAATTTCTCATACAAGTCGAGTAAGTGACAGTTTCTTCTAGTTCAGTACAAGGTTTGGGCAGGGTTACCATGTGCAAGTTGATTTATTTGATAAAATTTAAGTTGCTGTAAAATCGCCCCAAGATCGTAAACGACTTTTGTTAAGGGACCCCACCTGTAAGTGCAATGGTTAACGTGGGCAGTTGCCTCGAAGACCAGCTCGAGATGTGGAAAAAACCCCCCATTCGGGACTCGGCCTTCGGCCTCGTTAGCGACTCACCTGAGGGACGTTAATTCGTTACACCCCAATCGGAACTCGGCCTTCGGCCTCGTTAGTGACTAACACGGCTCGGCCTACGGCCTCGCGGAGGCCACGCTCGGCCTTCGGCCTCGCGGGCCGAAAGCTCGGCCTTCGGCCTCGCAGGTTTGAAGCTCGGCCTGCGGCCTCGCAGCCGTGGTGTTGTATCGCCAAAGAAAATCCCCATCCAGTAAAAAAAAAAACCAATTACGTCATCCAAAAATTTTTTTAATATATTTGGGATCAGGGACCCCCATTCTCCCTAAATATCAAATTTCAGCCAGATCGGAGCAACTTGGATTTTGGTATCCGGTTCGAAGGACCAATTCGCAATTTTTGAGTAAAACCCCAAATTCTCCTACAAATCCACTACAATATTTGTTTGAACCCCCCATACCCACCTATAACGGTTTCGGAGTTGCGGTCGTTTTAAATTTGTATGGGAGAACCTCTTTTTTGTTCGGGAGGGTAATTTTTTTTCAGTTTTCCAAAAAGGTCCCAGGGTTTTAGTCATTTTTAGTTTTGACACCTACCCCCCATCGATTATAGTTTCCGAGATCCCTACACCAGTTCCATGATGGAAACCAAAAATGACACTTTTCGGATTTTTCTGGAGGTCACGGGAACCTGCTCTACACTTTTCCCCTACACCACATATACCCCCCATCGCTCCTTCTAGGAGAACAATTCTGTCAATCAGTGAGTCAGTGAGTCAGTCAATCAGTCAGTGGTAATCGAGCTTTATATATATACTAGTATTTCGGGTGGTGCGCGGGCTGCGAGCAGCCCGCGTTATCGATGTGCATTTGTATATTTTTTAAAATTTTAGTTGCAGTTGAAAAAAATATTTAAAAATTCTCATACAAGTCGAGAAAGGGACAGTTTCTTCTAGTTCAGTACAAAGTGTGAGCAGGGTTACCATGTGCAAGTTGATTTTTTCGATAAAATTTGTGTCGATGTAAAATCGCCCCAAGATTGTAATCGAGTTTTGTTAAGGGACCATACCTCTAAGTGCAGTGGTTAACGTGGGCCGTTGCCTCGGAGACCAGCTCGAGATGTGGAAAAAGCTCCCCATTCGGGACTCGGCCTTCGGCCTCGTTAGTGACTCTCCTAAGAAATGTAAACGCGTAACACCCCATTCGTAAGTGACTAACACGGCTCGGCCTACGGCCTCGCGGAGGCCACGCTCGGCCTTCGGCCTCGCGGGCCGAAAGCTCGGCCTTCGGCCTCGCAGGTTTGAAGCTCGGCCTGCGGCCTCGCAACCGTGGCGTTGTATCGTCAGCGAAAATCCCCATCCAGTAAATAAAAAGATTTAAAAATTTCCATGCAAGTCGAACAACTGACAGATACTTTTAGTTCCCGTGAGCGGTTGCATCAATGACCAGCTCGAGATGTAGTAAAAACTCCGCATGCTGAACTCGGCCTTCGGCCTCGTTAGTGACTCTCCTAAGGAATGTAAATGCGTAACACCCCATTCGGAACTCGGCCTTCGGCCTCGTAAGTGACTAACACGGCTCGGCCTACGGCCTCGCGGAGGCCACGCTCGGCCTTCGGCCTCGCGGGCCGAAAGCTCGGCCTTCGGCCTCGCCCTGGAAGCTCGGCCTTCGGCCTCGCAGGTTTGAAGCTCGGCCTGCGGCCTCGCAAATAAGAAATGGTTTCGCCATCAAAAATCGCCATCCAGTAAAAAAAAAAACAAATGACGTCATCCAAAAATTTTTTTCATATTTGGAATCAGGAACCCCCAATCTCCCTAAATACCAAATTTTAGCCAGATCGGAGCAACTTGGATTTTGGTATCCGGGTCGAAGGACCAATTTTCAATTTTCGACTAAAACCCCAAATTCTCCTACAAACCCTCTATAACATTTGTTCAAACCCCCCATACCCACCTATAACGGTTCGGGAGCTGCGGTCGTTTTAAATTTGTATGGGAGAACCTCTTTTTTGTTAGGGAGGGTAATTTTTTTTCATTTTTCCAAAAGGGTCCCAGGGTTTTAGTCATTTTTAGTTTTGACACCTACCCCCCATCGATTATGGTTTTCGAGATCCGTACACCAGTTCCATCAAGGAAACCAAAAATGACACTTTTCGGATTTTTCTGGTGGTCATAGGAACCTCCTCTACACTTTTCCCCTACATCACAAACACCCCCCATCCCTCCTTCTGGGAGAACAATGATGTCAATGAGTGAGTCAGTGAGTCAGTGGTAATCGAACTTTATATAATATAACTAGTATTTCGGGTGGCGCGCGGGCTGCGAGCAGCCCGCGTTATCGATGTGCATTAGTATTATTAACAAAAATGTCATTGCAGTTAAAAAAATATATATATAATTCTCATACAAGTCGAATCAATGACAGTTTCTTCTAAATCAGTACAAAGTGTGGCAGGGTTACCATGTGCAAGTTGATTTTTTTGATAAAAATTTTGTCGCTGTAAAATCGCACCAAGATTGTAAACGACTATTGTTAAGGGACCATACCTCTAAGTGCAGTGGTTCACGTGGGCAGTTGCCTCGGAGACCAGCTCGAGATGTGGAATAAACTCCCCATTCGGGACTCGGCCTTCGGCCTCGTTAGTGACTCTCCTAAGGAATGTAAACGCGTAACACCCCATTCGTAAGTGACTAACACGGCTCGGCCTACGGCCTCGCGGAGGCCACGCTCGGCCTTCGGCCTCGCGGGCCGAAAGCTCGGCCTTCGGCCTCGCAGGTTTGAAGCTCGGCCTGCGGCCTCGCAACCGTGACGTTGTATCGTCAGAGAAAATCCCCATCCAGTAAATAAAAAGATTTAAAAATTCTCATGCAAGTCGAACAACTGACAGATACTTTTAGTTCCCGTGAGCGGTTGCATCAAAGACCAGCTCGAGATGAGGAAAAAAAACTCCCCATCCGGGACTCGGCCTTCGGCCTCGTTAGCGACTCACCTGAGGGTCGTTAATTCGTTACACCCCATTCGGAACTCGGCCTTCGGCCTCGTAAGTGACTAACACGGCTCGGCCTGCGGCCTCGCGGAGGCCACGCTCGGCCTTCGGCCTCGCGGGCCGAAAGCTCGGCCTTCGGCCTCGCCCTGGAAGCTCGGCCTTCGGCCTCACAGGTTTGAAGCTCGGCCTGCGGCCTCGCAAATAAGAAGTGGTTTCGCCATCAAAAATCCCCATCCAGTAAAAAAAAAACAAATGACGTCATCCAAAAAATTTTTTCATATTTGGAATCAGGGACCCCCAATCTCCCTAAATACCAAATTTCAGCCAGATCGGAGCAACTTGGATTTTGGTATCCGGGTCGAAGGACCAATTTTCAATTTTCGACTAAAACCCCAAATTTTCCTACAAACCCTCTATAACATTTGTTCAAACCCCCCATACCCACCTATAACGGTTCGGGAGCTGCGGTCGTTTTAAATTTGTATGGGAGAACCTCTTTTTTGTTCGGGAGGGTAATTTTTTTTCAACTTTCCAAAAAGGTCCCAGGGTTTTAGTCATTTTTAATTTTGACACCTACCCCCCATCGATTATGGTTTCCGAGATCCGTACACCAGTTCCATCAAGGAAACCAAAAATGACACTTTTCGGATTTTTCTGGTGGTCATAGGAACCTCCTCTACACTTTTCTCCTACACTACAAACACCCCCCATCGCTCCTTCTGGGAGAACAATGATGTCAATGAGTCAGTGAGTGAGTGAGTGGTAATCGAGCTTTATATATTATAACTAGTATTTCGGGTGGTGCGCGGGCTGCGAGCAGCCCGCGTTATCGATGTGCATTTGTATTTATTTCAAGATTGTAATTGCAGTTGAAAAAATATGTAAAATTCTCATACAAGTAGAGTAAGTGACAGTTTCTTCTAGTTCAGTACAAAGTGTGGGCAGGGTTACCATGTGCAAGTTGATTTTTTTGATAAAATTTTAGTCGCTGTAAAATCGCACCAAGATTGTAAACGACTTTTGTTAAGAGACCATACCTCTAAGTGCAGTGGTTAACGTGGGCCGTTGCCTCGGAGACCAGCTCGAGATGTGAAAAATAAATCCCCATTCGGGACTCGGCCTTCGGCCTCGTTAGTGACTCTCCTAAGGAATGTAAACGCGTAACACCCCATTCGTAAGTGACTAACACGGCTCGGCCTACGGCCTCGCGGAGGCCACGCTCGGCCTTCGGCCTCGCGGGCCGAAAGCTCGGCCTTCGGCCTCGCAGGTTTGAAGCTCGGCCTGCGGCCTCGCAACCGTGGCGTTGTATCGCCAGCGAAAACCCCCATCCAGTAAATAAAAAGATTTAAAAATTCTCATGCAAGTCGAACAATTGACAGATACTTTTAGTTCCCGTGAGCAGTTGCATCAAAGACCAGCTCGAGATGTGGAAAAAAAACTCCCCATTCGGGACTCGGCCTTCGGCCTCGTTAGTGACTCTTCTAAGGAATGTAAATGCGTAACACCCCATTCGGAACTCGGCCTTCGGCCTCGTAAGTGACTAACACGGCTCGGCCTGCGGCCTCGCGGAGGCCACACTCGGCCTTCGGCCTCGCGGGCCGAAAGCTCGGCCTTCGGCCTCGCCCTCGAAGCTCGGCCTTCGGCCTCGCAGGTTTGAAGCTCGGCCTGCGGCCTCGCAAATAAGAAGTGGTTTCGCCATCAAAAATCCCCATCCAGTAAAAAAAAAACAAATGACGTCATCCAAAAATTTTTTTTATATTTGGAATCAGGGACCCCCAATCTCCCTAAATACCAAATTTTAGCCAGATCAGACAAACTTGGGTTTTGGTATCCGGGTCGAAGGACCAATTTGCAATTTTCGACTAAAACTCCAAATTCTCCTACAAACCCTCTATAACATTTGTTCAAACCCCCCATACCCACCTACAACGGTTCGGGAGCTGCGGTCGTTTTAAATTTGTATGGGAGAACCTCTTTTTTGTTCGGGAGGGTAATTTTTTTTCAACTTTCCAAAAGGGTCCCAGGGTTTTAGTCATTTTTAGTTTTGGCACCTACCCCCCATCGATTATGGTTTCCGATATCCGTACACCAGTTCTATCAAGGAAACCAAAAATGACACTTTTCGGATTTTTCTGGTGGTCATAGGAACCTCCTCTACACTTTTCCCCTACATTACAAACACCCTCCATCGCTCCTTCTGGGAGAACAATGATGTCAATGAGTGAGTCAGTCAGTGAGTCAGTGGTAATCGAGCTTTATATAATATAACTAGGTGTTGGGTGGTGCGCGGGCTGCGAGCAGCCCGCGTTATCGATGTGCATTTGTATATTTTTTAAAATTTTAGTTGCAGTTGAAAAAAATATATAAAAATTCTCATACAAGTCGAGAAAGGGACAGTTTCTTCTAGTTCAGTACAAAGTGTGAGCAGGGTTACCATGTGCAAGTTGATTTTTTTGATAAAATTTTAGTCGATGTAAAATCGCCCCAAGATTGTAATCGAGTTTTGTTGAGGGACCATACCTCTAAGTGCAGTGGTTAACGTGGGCCGTTGCCTCGGAGACCAGCTCGAGATGTGAAAAAAGCTCCCCATTCGGGACTCGGCCTTCGGCCTCGTTAGTGACTCTCCTAAGGAATGTAAACGCGTAACACCCCATTCGTAAGTGACTAACACGGCTCGGCCTACGGCCTCGCGGAGGCCACGCTCGGCCTTCGGCCTCGCGGGCCGAAAGCTCGGCCTTCGGCCTCGCAGGTTTGAAGCTCGGCCTGCGGCCTCGCAACCGTTGCGTTGTATCGCCAGCGAAAATCCCCATCCAGTAAATAAAAAGATTTAAAAATTCTCATGCAAGTCGAACAACTGACAGATACTTTTAGTTCCCGTGAGCGGTTGCATCAAAGACCAGCTCGAGATGAGGAAAAAAAACTCCCCATCCGGGACTCGGCCTTCGGCCTCGTTAGCGACTCACCTGAGGGTCGTTAATTCGTTACACCCCATTCGGAACTCGGCCTTCGGCCTCGTAAGTGACTAACACGGCTCGGCCTGCGGCCTCGCGGAGGCCACGCTCGGCCTTCGGCCTCGCGGGCCAAAAGCTCGGCCTTCGGCCTCGCCCTGGAAGCTCGGCCTTCGGCCTCGCAGGTTTGAAGCTCGGCCTGCGGCCTCGCAAATAAGAAGTGGTTTCGCCATCAAAAATCCCCATCCAGTAAAAAAAAAACAAATGACGTCATCCAAAAAATTTTTTCATATTTAGAATCAGGGACCCCCAATCTCCCTAAATACTAAATTTCAGCCAGATCAGAGCAACTTGGATTTTGGTATCCGGGTCGAAGGACCAATTTTCAATTTTTGACAGAAACCTCAAATTCCCCTACAAACCCTCTATAACATTTGCTTGAACCCCCCATACCTACCTATAACGGTTCGGGAGCTGCGGTCGTTTTAAATTTGTATGGGAGAACCTCTTTTTTGTTCGGGAGGGTAATTTTTTTTCAACTTTCCAAAAAGGTCCCAGGGTTTTAGTCATTTTTAGTTTTGGCACCTACCCCCCATCGATTATGGTTCTCGAGATCCGTACACCAGTTCCATCAAGGAAACCAAAAATGACACTTTTCGGATTTTTCTGGAGGTCACAGAAACCTCCTCTACACTTTTCCCCTACATCACAAACACCCCCCATCGCTCCTTCTAGGAGAACAATTCTGTCAGTGAGTCAGTGAGTCAGTGGTAATCGAACTTTATATAATATAACTAGTATTTGGGTGGCGCGCGGGCTGCGAGCAGCCCGCGTTATCGATTTGCATTTGTATTTTTAATTAAGTTTTAGTTGCAGTTTATAAACATATATAAAATTCTCATACATATCGAGTAAGTGACAGTTTTTTCTAGTTCAGTACAAAGTGTGAGCAGGGTTACCATGTGCAAGTTGATTTTTTTGATAAAATTTTAGTCGCTGTAAAATCGCACCAAGATTGTAAACGACTTTTGTTAAGGGACCATACCTCTAAGTGCAGTGGTTAACGTGGGCAGTTGCCTCGGAGACCAGCTCGAGATGTGGAATAAACTTCCCATTCGGGACTCGGCCTTCGGCCTCGTTAGTGACTCTCCTAAGGAATGTAAACGCGTAACACCCCATTCGTAAGTGACTAACACGGCTCGGCCTACGGCCTCGCGGAGGCCACGCTCGGCCTTCGGCCTCGCGGGCCGAAAGCTCGGCCTTCGGCCTCGCAGGTTTGAAGCTCGGCCTGCGGCCTCGCAACCGTGACGTTGTATCGTCAGCGAAAATCCCCATCCAGTAAATAAAAAGATTTAAAAATTCTCATGCAAGTCGAACAACTGACAGATACTTTTAGTTCCCGTGAGCGGTTGCATCAAAGACCAGCTCGAGATGAGGAAAAAAAACTCCCCATCCGGGACTCGGCCTTCGGCCTCGTTAGCGACTCACCTGAGGGTCGTTAATTCGTTACACCCCATTCGGAACTCGGCCTTCGGCCTCGTAAGTGACTAACACGGCTCGGCCTGCGGCCTCGCGGAGGCCACGCTCGGCCTTCGGCCTCGCGGGCCGAAAGCTCGGCCTTCGGCCTCGCCCTGGAAGCTCGGCCTTCGGCCTCGCAGGTTTGAAGCTCGGCCTGCGGCCTCGCAAATAAGAAGTGGTTTCGCCATCAAAAATCCCCATCCAGTACAAAAAAAACAAATGACGTCATCCAAAAAATTTTTTCATATTTGGAATCAGGGACCCCCAATCTCCCTAAATACCAAATTTCAGCCAGATCGGAGCAACTTGGATTTTGGTATCCGGGTCGAAGGACCAATTTTCAATTTTCGACTAAAACCCCAAATTTTCCTACAAACCCTCTATAACATTTGTTCAAACCCCCCATACCCACCTATAACGGTTCGGGAGCTGCAGTCGTTTTAAATTTGTATGGGAGAACCTCTTTTTTGTTCGGGAGGGTAATTTTTTTTCAACTTTCCAAAAAGGTCCCAGGGTTTTAGTCATTTTTAGTTTTGACACCTACCCCCCATCGATTATGGTTTCCGAGATCCGTACACCAGTTCCATCAAGGAAACCAAAAATGACACTTTTCGGATTTTTCTGGTGGTCATAGGAACCTCCTCTACACTTTTCCTTTACACCACAAACACCCCCCATAGCTCCTTCTGGGAGAACAATGATGTCAATGAGTCAGTCAGTGAGTGAGTCAGTCAGTGGTAATCGAACTTTATATAATATAACTAGGTGTTGGGTGGTGCGCGGGCTGCGAGCAGCCCGCGTTATCGATGTGCATTAGTAATATTTATCAAGATTCTTAGTTGCAGTTTATAAAAATATATAAAATTCTCATACAAGTCGAGTAAGTGACAGTTTCTTCTAGTTCAGTACAAAGTGTCGGCAGGGTTACCATGTGCAAGTTGATTTTTTTGATAAAATTTTAGTCGCTGTAAGATCGCACCAAGATTGTAAACGACCTTTGTTAAGGAACCATACCTCTAAGTGCAGTGGTTGACGTGGGCCGTTGCCTCGGAGACCAGCTCGAGATGTGGAAAAAACCCCCCATTCGGGACTCGGCCTTCGGCCTCGTAAGCGACTCACCTGAGGGACGTTAATTCGTTACACCCCATTCGGAACTCGGCCTTCGGCCTCGTAAGTGACTAACACGGCTCGGCCTACGGCCTCGCGGAGGCCACGCTCGGCCTTCGGCCTCGCGGGCCGAAAGCTCGGCCTTCGGCCTCGCCCTGGAAGCTCGGCCTTCGGCCTCGCAGGTTTGAAGCTCGGCCTGCGGCCTCGCAGCCGTGGCGTTGTATCGCCAGCGAAAATCCCCAACCAGTAAAAAAAAAAAAAATGACGTCATCCAAAAATTTTTTTTATATTTAGAATCAGGGACCCCCAATCTCCCTAAATACTAATAATTTCAGCCAGATCAGACAAACTTGGATTTTGGTATCCGGGTCGAAGGACCAATTTGCAATTTTTGACTAAAACTTCAAATTCTCCTACAAACTCTCTACAATATTTGTTTGAACCCCCCATACCCACCTATAACGGTTCCGGAGCTGCGGTCGTTTTAAATTTGTATGGGAGAACCTCTTTTTTGTTAGGGAGGGTATTTTTTTTTCAACTTTCCAAAAGGGTCCCAGGGTTTTAGTCATTTTTAGTTTTGACACATACCCCCTATCTATTATAGTTTCCGAGATCCCTACACCAGTTCCATCAAGGAAACCAAAAATGGCACTTTTCGGATTTTTCTGGAGGTCACGGGAACTTCCTCTACACTTTTTCCCTACACCACAAACACCCCCCATAGCTCCTTCTAGGAGAACAATTCTGTCAATCAGTGAGTGAGTGAGTGAGTGAGTGAATCAGTGGTAATCGAGCTTTATATATATACTAGTATTTCGGGTGGTGCGCGGGCTGCGAGCAGCCCGCGTTATCGATGTGCATTTGTATTAATTTCAAGATTGTAATTGCAGTTGAAAAAATATATAAAATTCTCATACAAGTCGAGTAAGTGACAGTTTCTTCTAGTTCAGTACAAAGTGTGAGCAGGGTTACCATGTGAAAGTTGATTTTTTCGATAAAATTTTAGTCGATGTAAAATCGCCCCAAGATTGTAATCGAGTTTTGTTAAGGGACAATACCTCTAAGTGCAGTGGTTAACGTGGGCCGTTGCCTCGGAGACCAGCTCGAGATGTGGAAAAAGCTCCCCATTCGGGACTCGGCCTTCGGCCTCGTTAGTGACTCTCCTAAGGAATGTAAACGCGTAACACCCCATTCGTAAGTGACTAACATGGCTCGGCCTACGGCCTCGCGGAGGCCACGCTCGGCCTTCGGCCTCGCGGGCCGAAAGCTCGGCCTTCGGCCTCGCAGGTTTGAAGCTCGGCCTGCGGCCTCGCAACCGTGGCGTTGTATCGCCAGCGAAAATCCCCATCCAGTAAATAAAAAGATTTAAAAATTCTCATGCAAGTCGAACAACTGACAGATACTTTTAGTTCCCGTGAGCGGTTGCATCAAAGACCAGCTCGAGATGTGGAAAAAAAACTCCCCATTCGGGACTCGGCCTTCGGCCTCGTTAGTGACTCTCCTAAGAAATGTAAATGCGTAACACCCCATTCGGAACTCGGCCTTCGGCCTCGTAAGTGACTAACACGGCTCGGCCTACGGCCTCGCGGAGGCCACGCTCGGCCTTCGGCCTCGCGGGCCGAAAGCTCGGCCTTCGGCCTCGCCCTCGAAGCTCGGCCTTCGGCCCCGCAGGTTTGAAGCTCGGCCTGCGGCCTCGCAAATAAAAAGTGGTTTCGCCATCAAAAATCCCCATCCAGTAAAAAAAAAACAAATGACGTCATCCAAAAATTTTTTTCATATTTGGAATCAGGGACCCCCATTCTCCCTAAATACCAAATTTCAGCCAGATCAGACAAACTTGGATTTTGGTATCCGGGTCGAAGGACCAATTTTCAATTTTCGACTAAAACCTTAAATTCTCCTACAAACCCTCTATAACATTTGTTCAAACCCCCCATACCCACCTATAACGGTTCGGGAGCTGCGGTCGTTTTAAATTTGTATGGGAGAACCTCTTTTTTGTTCGGGAGGGTAATTTTTTTTCAACTTTCCAAAAGGTTACCAGGGTTTTAGTTATTTTTAGTTTTGACACCTACCCCCCATCGATTATGGTTTCCGAGATCCGTACACCAGTTCCATCAAGGAAACCAAAAATGACACTTTTCGGATTTTTCTGGTGGTCATAGGAACATCCTCTACACTTTTCCCCTACATCACAAACACCTCCCATCGCTCCTTCTAGGAGAACAATGATGTCAATCAGTCAGTCAGTCAGTGAGTGGTAATCGAACTTTATATAATATAACTAGATGTTCGGTTGTGCGCGGGCTGCGAGCAGCCCGCGTTATCGATGTGCATTTGTATTTTTAATTAAAGTTTTAGTTGCAGTTTATAAATTATATAAAATTCTCATACAAGTCGAGTAAGTGACAGTTTCTTCTAGTTCAGTACAAAGTGTGGGCAGTGTTACCATGTGCAAGTTGATTTTTTTGATAAAATTTTAGTCGCTGTAAAATCGCCCCAAGATTGTAATCGAGTTTTGTTAAGGGACCATACCTCTAAGTGCAGTGGTTAACGTGGGCAGTTGCCTCGGAGACCAGCTCGAGAAGTAAAAAAAAACTCCCCATTCGGGACTCGGCCTTCGGCCTCGTTAGTGACTCTCCTAAGGAATGTAAATGCGTAACACCCCATTCGGAACTCGGCCTTCGGCCTCGTAAGTGACTAACATGGCTCGGCCTACGGCCTCGTGGAGGCCACGCTCGGCCTTCGGCCTCGCGGGCCGAAAGCTCGGCCTTCGGCCTCGCCCTCGAAGCTCGGCCTTCGGCCTCGCAGGTTTGAAGCTCGGCCTGCGGCCTCGCAGCCGTGGCGTTGTATCGCCAGCGAAAATCCCCATCCAGTAAAAAAAAAAAAAATGACGTCATCCAAAAAATTTTTTTATATTTAGAATCAGGGACCCCCAATCTCCCTAAATACCAAATTTCAGCCAGATCAGACAAACTTGGATTTTGGTATCCGGGTCGAAGGACCAATTTGCAATTTTTGACTAAAAACCCAAATTCTCTTACAAACCCTCTATACTATTTGTTCGAACACCCCATACCCACCTATAACGGTTCCGGAGCTGCGGTCGTTTTAAATTTGTATGGGAGAACCTCTTTTTTGTTTGGGAGGGTAATTTTTTTTCAACTTTCCAAAAAGGTCCCAGGGTTTTAGCCATTTTTAGTTTTGGCACCTACCCCCCATCTATTATAGTTTCCGAGATCCCTACACCAGTTCCACGAAGGAAACCAAAAATGGCACTTTTCGGATTTTTCTGGAGGTCACAGGAACCTCCTCTCCACTTTTCCCCTACATTACAGACACCCCCCATAGCTCCTTCTAGGAGAACAATTATGTCAATCAGTCAGTGAGTGAGTGAGTCAGTCAGTGGTAATCGAGCTTTATATATATAACTAGTATTTCGGGTGGTGCGCGGGCTGCGAGCAGCCCGCGTTATCGATGTGCATTAGTAATATTTATTAAAATTTGTAGTTGCAGTTGAAAAAATATATAAAATTCGCATACAAGTCGAGTAAGTGACAGTTTCTTCTAGTTCAGTACAAAGTGTGAGCAGGGTTACCATGTGCAAGTTGATTTTTTTTATTAAATTTTAGTCGCTGTAAAATCGCCCCAAGATTGTTAACGACTTTTGTTAAAGGACCATATCTCTAAGTGCAGTGGTTAACGTGGGCAGTTGCCTCGGAGACCAGCTCGAGATGTGAAATAAGCTCCCCATTCATGACTCGGCCTTCGGCCTCGTTAGTGACTCTCCTAAGGAATGTAAATGCGTAACACCCCATTCGGAACTCGGCCTTCGGCCTCGTAAGTGACTAACACGGCTCGGCCTACGGCCTCGCGGAGGCCACGCTCGGCCTTCGGCCTCGCGGGCCGAAAGCTCGGCCTTCGGCCTCGCAGGTTTGAAGCTCGGCCTGCGGCCTCGCAACCGTTGCGTTGTATCGTCAGCGAAAATCCCCATCCAGTAAATAAAAATATTTAAAAATTCTCATGCAAGTCGAACAACTGACAGATACTTTTAGTTCCCGTGAGCGGTTGCATCAAAGACCAGCTCGAGATGTGGTAAAAACTCCCCATTCTGAACTCGGCCTTCGGCCTCGTTAGTGACTCTCCTAAGGAATGTAAATGCGTAACACCCCATTCGGAACTCGGCCTTCGGCCTCGTAAGTGACTAACACGGCTCGGCCTACGGCCTCGCGGAGGCCACGCTCGGCCTTCGGCCTCGCGGGCCGAAAGCTCGGCCTTCGGCCTCGCCCTCGAAGCTCGGCCTTCGGCCTCGCAGGTTTGAAGCTCGGCCTGCGGCCTCGCAAATAAGAAGTGGTTTCGCCATCAAAAATCCCCATCCAGTAAAAAAAAAACAAATGACGTCATCCAAAAATTTTTTTCATATTTGGAATCAGGGACCCCCAATCTCCCTAAATATCAAATTTCAGCCAGATCGGAGCAACTTGGATTTTGGTATCCGGGTCGAAGGACCAATTTTCAATTTTCGACTAAAACCCCAAATTCTCCTACAAACCCTCTATAACATTTGTTTAAACCCCCCATACCCACCTATTACGGTTTCGGAGTTGCGGTCGTTTCAAATTTGTATGGGAGAACCTCTTTTTTGTTCTGGAGGGTAATTTTTTTTCACTTTTCCAAAAGGGTCCCAAGGTTTTAGTCATTTTTAGTTTTGGCACCTACCCCCCATCGATTATGGTTTCCGAGATCCGTACACCAGTTCCATCAAGGAAACCAAAAATGACACTTTTTGGATTTTTCTGGTGGTCATAGGAACCTCCTCTACACTTTTTCCCTGCACCACAAACACCCCCCATCGCTCCTTCTGGGAGAACAATGATGTCAATGAGTCAGTGAGTGAGTCAGTGAGTGGTAATCGAACTTTATATAATATAACTAGGTGTTGGGTGGTGCGCGGGCTGCGAGCAGCCCGCGTTATCGATGTGCATTTGTATATTTTCAAAATTTTAGTTGCAGTTGAAAAAAATATTTAAAAATTCTCATACAAGTCGAGAAAGGGACAGTTTCTTCTAGTTCAGTACAAAGTGTGAGCAGGGTTACCATGTGCAAGTTGATTTTTTCGATAAAATTTTAGTCGATGTAAAATCGCCCCAAGATTGTAATCGAGTTTTGTTGAGGGACCATACCTCTAAGTGCAGTGGTTAACGTGGGCCGTTGCCTCGGAGACCAGCTCGAGATGTAAAAAAAGCTCCCCATTCGGGACTCGGCCTTCGGCCTCGTTAGTGACTCTCCTAAGGAATGTAAACGCGTAACACCCCATTCGTAAGTGACTAACACGGCTCGGCCTACGGCCTCGCGGAGGCCACGCTCGGCCTTCGGCCTCGCGGGCCGAAAGCTCGGCCTTCGGCCTCGCAACCGTGGCGTTGTATCGCCAGCGAAAATCCCCATCCAGTAAATAAAAAGATTAAAAAATTCTCATGCAAGTCGAACAACTGACAGATACTTTTAGTTCCCGTGAGCGGTTGCATCAAAGACCAGCTCAAGATGTGGGAAAAACCCCCCATTCGGGACTCGGCCTTCGGCCTCGTTAGTGACTCTCCTAAGGAATGTAAATGCGTAACACCCCATTCGGAACTCGGCCTACGGCCTCGTAAGTGACTAACACGGCTCGGCCTGCGGCCTCGCGGAGGCCACGCTCGGCCTGCGGCCTCGCGGAGGCCACGCTCGGCCTTCGGCCTCGCGGGCCGAAAGCTCGGCCTTCGGCCTCGCCCTCGAAGCTCGGCCTTCGGCCTCGCAGGTTTGAAGCTCGGCCTGCGGCCTCGCAAATAAGAAGTGGTTTCGCCATCAAATATCCCAATCCAGTAAAAAAAAACAAATGACGTCATCCAAAATTTTTTTTCATATTTGGAATCAGAGACCCCTAATCTCCCTAAATACTAAATTTCAACCAGATCGGAGCAACTTAGATTTTGGTATCCGGGTCGAAGGACCAATTTTCAATTTTCGACTAAAACCTCAAATTCTCCTACAAACCCTCTATAACATTTGTTTAAACCCCCCATACCTACCTATAACGGTTCCGGAGTTGCGATCGTTTTAATTTTGTATGGGAGAACCTCTTTTTTGTTCGGGAGGGTAATTTTTTTTAAAGTTTTTAAAAGGATCCCAGGGTTTTAGTCATTTTTAGTTTTGACACCAACCCCCCATCGATTATAGTTTCCGAGATCCCTACACCAGTTCCATGATGGAAACCAAAAATGACACTTTTCGGATTTTTCTGGAGGTCACGGGAACCTCCTCTACACTTTTCCCCTACTCCACAAACACCCCCCATCGCTCCTTCTAGGAGAACAATTCTGTCAATCAGTGAGTCAGTGAGTCAGTCAATCAGTCAGTGGTAATCGAGCTTTATATATATATAATAATAAATAATAATAATAATAATAATAAAATTATAACTGTAACTTTCAGATTATCGAACCAGAGACTTTTGGCCTGGCTTTGGCAGCCTCGCCACAATACTATTATGTTACATATACTTTTGTAAAAAGGCTGGCCCAGCATGGATGAAGAATAGAAAACCTTACGATTTGACGACAGTCATATTTTACTATAACATATTCCAAGTTGTGGTCAGCACATACTTGTCCTATCAGGTGAGCTTGTTTTCTAACTATACCTACAGAAAGGGCCATTTAAATGGGTTAGTGTGGGCAAGTCTGAAACTATGAGACATAATTATGTCTTAAAGTTCTATCCGAGAATGCCTTTGAAATTCAAAATTTATCAGACCATAGTGAGACCTGTCGTAATGTATGGATCTGAATGTTGGGCAGCAAACGAGGTGGATGAAAGGAAAGTGCATGTGGCAAAGTTGCGAATGTTGAGATGGATATGTGGTGTGACTAGGATGGATAAAATAAGGAATGAGTATATCAGATGAAGCTTGAAAGTAGCACCAGTGAACGATAAGTTGAAAGGGAAGAGATTGGCTTGGTATGGGCATGTCATGAGGAGAGATGAAAAACATGAATGTGGGTATAGAGGAAGGCGAAAGAAGGCATGGATGGTCTGTGTGAAGAATGATGAATGTCTGCGAAAGGTGTGAGACTACTGAAACGACTAATGATAGCAGAGAATGGGATAGGAAAACATGTTGTTCCGACCCCGCCTAGTGTGGGATAAGGACGAGAAGAAGAATAGTTCTAGATATATCTCTATTTTATATTGAAGCGATGATAGCTCAACGGGGGGAGCGTTGCCTGTCAAACTGACGGACACTGGTTCGATCCCCAACAACAGCTTTAGCTTCTGGTGAAGGTAACAGCGTTATCAAAATTCCCAGCATGGTGATAGGGTACTTTCGAATACCCGCCTAGCTAGCTACCACCTTCAAGTATGAAAAACTGTCACTAAAACACATAGTGGGTTAAATAAGCGAATCATTACCATTGTAGGAAAGACACAATTTTATTATATGCATTTTAGTAAAGTAATTAAAATACATATAGCTTATTATTTATTAGGAGGCGGGTAATAATATCAACGCATTTCTACATTTAACAGTTATGTTTTAGGGTTTCACGATATACTTCTTGAATTATGACCTGACCTGTCAACCTGTGAGCATGGAAGATTGTCCTCTTAATAAAAAAGTAAGTCCTTTTTTTCATACATATGACCTCATCATCAAGACGTCACCCCTGCTTTCCAGAGAAGCCGGAACAGCTTGGTTTGAACTTGCTTTTTAACCAACTTCAAAAAGAGGAGGAGGTTTCTCAATCCGACTGTATATTTTTTTTATGTGTGTTCGCGGATACGACGTCGTTGGGGACCTGCCGCGTGATCTTTTCCCCTTAACGTTTACGCCCATAACTAAGTTATATTAAAATAATATTTAATAAAATGTTATTACATCAATAATCAAAATCTATTTATCAGGTTCACAATTTGGTATGGATTTATACAGCGATGAAGTTTATTGAGCTGTTAGATACTGTATTTTTCGTGTTAAGAAAAAAAGATAGACAAATTTCAAGCCTTCATTTGTACCACCACTTCGGGATGCCCATCTGTGCCTTAATAGGACTCAAGTTTTTTCCAAGTAAGTAAAAAAAGGGATTTTAGATTTTATGCAACTATTCATTTTACAATAACGTCACATTCGATTCCAAAAATTTGAAGCGATGATGTTTTATCTGTGGGAGCGTCGTATCAACTGATGGACGCTTGATCGAACGCGAAAAAAATGTTTATCAAAAATGGACACGACTTCAACACTCAAAAGTGTTAAATAACTTGTTGAAGTCAGTACTATGATAGTTCAAAAGTAACTAGTATCGAAATTTTGTGCTCTTGGTACCAGCTTCGACAACTTATTTTACTCATGGGATCAATTATTGTCATTTTGGTGTAGGTATGTTTACCGATGTCTTCATCGACGTCAGCCGTTCTATAATATTGTGTAGGTTTATGCACGCACTTTTTAGTTATTCGAGTGTAGTTCAAAAACGGCTTGTCCGATTTTCAAGAAATTTAAATGGACCACACGGCACCAGCTTTCAAAGAAAAAAAAATCATCCAAATCAGTTAGCCCAGTCGAAAGTTCTGAAGTAACAAACATAAATCCTTATATCGTTTCATTATAGTCCGAATTAGTATGACACCTATCGATAACATCACTAAAACTAGATCTTTTTATTAAAATTGCGGATAGACAATTTGCGATTAATTAAAATTGCGGACCATCTACAAGATAGTTGTAGATGGAGTCTTCAAGTCGCGAGTGAATAGGTACCTTCTAGGTTTGCGTGCTAAATCCTAGACAACGTCATCACTTAACATCAGTTGCTACGTGCAGTGCACTTGAATAAAACTCGTCTAATATTAGAAATAGCATTGTGTGGAGTTATACAAATTTGAATTTTAGCTTAAATAAAATACCAGATATTTAATTTTGAAGAAGTTCAGTAAATGTTTGCTAGTTCAAGTACCTAACAGTGAACAAGCGACCTGACTAAGATCGCAGTCAAGGGCTGGATACGAGCTCATTCCAAACGGTCCTTGTGGATAACAATCGTAGAGGTGTATGTCCAGCAGTGGAAGTTCTATGGCTGAGATGATGATGATGAAGTGATTAACAGTATTAGGGCCAATGTTAGATATACTTCCAGCTTTTTATAGCAAATATATTTATTTATTCAAAATTTCAGATGGCCATGGCGCGTTTCTTGGAGTTATCAATTCTTTCGTCCATATGATAATGTACACGTATTACTTGATTGCTGGATTGGGTCCAGAATATCAAAAGCATCTGTGGTGGAAGCAACACGTTACCTCACTACAGCTTGTAAGTTTGAAAAATCCTTACTTATATCATAAACGCAAAAGTTTGGATGTATGGATGGTGAGAACAAAGATAGCTTATACCCTGGAATACCATATATGCTACTTTTTATCCCCAAATATTCACTGTTCCAATGGGATAACGAGAAGATACAAATACAATACAAATACAAATCAGTATCACGTACCATTTCGCAGAGGGTAACACCGCGGGGCACAACTATAATACACACAGGTATAAAATATATTATTATTGTTGTTCATAGCAACTCACCGAAGATTAGTATGCTTATATATACTCTAACTCTATAACTCTATTCATAAACTGGCCTCTTAATGGCCAAATTGAATATCACTTGTTTCCTACCTCCACTTAGTTGACCAATCGAGTACTAGCAAAACCATAAGTCAAACGAATACTTTAGATTGAATCCTATCTATACTGTTTAGATTTCTGATACATGCCGGCACGCTAAAGATTCACATTTATTAGTGTCTATTGTAACAGCTGTTTGAGAAATTAATGAAAACAGTAACTGTCAAATTTATTGTAGCATTGAGTAACTAAATCTCATAAAAGAAAAATCTTATACAAATGGCTACGTAAGTCAGTATTCTCGGAATGCAACCTCTAAGAAAATAAAAGCGAGATAACACCTAAGCCATGTGGGTAAAGAGTAAAGTAAAGTCGGTAAAGTCCCTTATATATATTCGTTTCATTCATGTGTAAAATAATTTTGATATTACCCGCTCATACGTACTATCTCGGCGACCATCAGCCCGAGCTGCGGAGTACACTGAAAACCAGCGCCGCGCACACTTTATATGTGAGCGCGGCAAATGCTGAGTGTGCGCCTTTTGTCCTCAATTATTGTATTGTTTCCTTTTGTTTTTTTTTTTTGTGTTTTTCTGTATTTATTTATGTGGCAATACTGTAGTTGTGAGGCAATAAATATAGTTTGATTTGATTTGATTTAGTGTCCAATATTAACGTTAATTTTACCTATAATAAGTCTTGTTTCTTTGCAGACACAGTTCGTCATGATTTTTATCCATAACATGTATCCTCTATTCACCGACTGCAGCTTCCCTAAGTGGGTCAATGGATGCATCGCCTTATGCTCACTCCACTTTGTCTACATGTTTGGAAACTTCTACTACAACAATTATATCAAGACTAACCGCAGACAAGACACTAATCAAAAGACGGATTGATATATTTTATATTATATAATGTAATTTTTCTTTTATTGTTTAAGTTTAAGAAGTTTTTTATTTATAATTAAGTTAAGATTTTTTATTTATTATTTTTTATTTATTCAAACACTGACTTGTAATCAAAATGTTACCAATAAAAATGACTATGACTATGACTATAACAAAGGAGTATCTAGATTTTTGTGTTACTTTGCAAAAATCTATGTACAATACTATTTTATTTATATTTAGTAAAGGATTCTTCTGGTTGAGATGCAACGTGTACGACCAACGAACTCAATATATGGCGAAAATTAACTCAACCTAGAAAATGCCCCCACGAAATAAATACCGCAGAAGGCGGGGCTAAAAATCAGGGAGTCACTACAGCATTCTAGAAATAGTTGCTGCGGATTTACGTGCGCCTACACTGAGGTATGCCGTGTCGTAGTGGTACCGGCCTAGAATAGTACTCCTCCATCTCTTTCCGTGGGTGCCGTATGAGTCGGCTAAAGGATTACGTACCAGAAGGGGGGCAGCAGCGCCTTCTGAGGGTCGGAAATCATACTGTGCTCACCAACCCGCCCGTCAGGCGTGGTGAGTATTAGCAAATCCCCCCTATATGGGGGAGGCATATGTCCAGCAGTGGACCTCCTATGGTTGTGTGATGACACTGACACAGGTATTATGTGTGGGTGATGATTCACTAGGTGAATACCGAAATGCAATAGTATCTGGTAAAGTAAAAGTATCTGGCCGGACATGGTGCCTCATTGTAAAGTGACATACATCCTACTAGTTACACTTTATCATACTAATATTATAAATGCGGAAGTTTCTGAATATTTATTCTGTATATTTTGTTATTTCATCACAATAACAAATACACCGTCGCTACACCGATTTCTATGAAATTAGTTAGGACTCTGGATTAACACATAGGTTTATTTTTATCACTACGCGGGTAATATCGCGGGGCGCAGCTAGTATAATATAGCTATGACTATAATATCGACGCGTGACCTAAATGCTGGCACATATTTGGCTCAACGAATCAGCATTGCAATTCAACGTGTCAATGCTGCTAGCATTCTGGGTACGTTGCCAGCCGGTAGCGGGTTAGAATATTTGAGTTATCTATAGGCTACCAATAGCTAGTGGATTGCTCAAATGTTATTGTAGTAGCTGCAGTATTGTAATTAGTTATTAGTGTTTTATTTTAATAAAGGCATTTGCCCCAAACAAAAATCAGTAAAAAACATAGTTATGACACTTTTCGTAATGCCCAGAAGTTACTTATTTTAGTAAAGTTACTTATTTCACATGTGGGTAAAGTTGAGTTTTGACGTAAGTGCGAGCGCTTACGCTAAGCGCTTTAGGTTAATCTTTAAGACCGAATCAGAAAACTTTACCCATGAGTGAAAAGCAACAGTTTTCACCATACTAGGACAAATTAGAGAGGAACTGACCAGATGCGCGGAGGTAAGGATTCTTTTACAGGCTTCTGTCAAGCGCACTATTCTCTTACTTGTTGGCGAGTTGGCATTAGCTTTGTCAGGCGCGTAATCGAATTTCAAAATATTTTTACTCACTCGTAAATAAAACGGAATGTTTCTGTCAGATATCAATGAGTAAAACTAGCAACTCGACAGATAGTGTAGTGAAAAGGTATTTTTAGTTTGATAGTTATTAATAAGCGTAAAGAAACGATGGTAGTTCAGTGCGGGGACCGCGGGCTGTTAAACTGACGGACACTGGGTAGATCCCAACAACAGCTTGAGCTTCGTCGAAGGTAACACCGTTATCAAATTCCCACCATGGTACCCGCCTGGCTAGCTACCACCCTCAAGTTTCAAAAACTGTAACCAACACATAGTCTAATATATAATGTTTATAAGAGTAGGTACATGATTTTTAGAGCCGCCGGTAAATGTCCCGTAGAAACTCCGACAATTACTCTTTACAGTGTCAATATGCAGAGAGTTTTAAAATTTAATTACCTTGGGCATTTTTTGACTGATGACCTTAAGGACACTGTTGATATTGAGAGGGAGCGCAGGGCATTGGCCGTGCGAGGCAACATGTTGGCTCGCAGATTTGCCCGTTGTACAGACCAAGTCAAAATTACGTTGTTTAAGGCTTATTGTCAGGGGATGTACACGGGTAGTCTGTGGTTCAACTACCCCAAGAAATCACTGGATAGCCTTCGCATCCAATACAACAACATTTTTAGGATGCTATTGGGACTCCCTCGTTTCTGCAGCGCCTCTGGAATGTTTGCAGAATACCAAACTGATGGCTTTCACGCCGTAATTCGCAAAAAGGTAGCATCTTTAAGGAGCAGAGTGAGTGCAGCTAATAACGGTCTCGTGAAGATTATTGCGGACGATTTAGCGACTCCTTTAGTCAAGCATTTTGTACGGCTAATGCTGAGATGATAGATAGGTAGACATAAGCTATACTTAGGTCTAGAAATATTTCGTAAGTGTAATGAATACTAACACTAGTTTAAGGTAATATTTGCTACTAACCCATGGATCTTGTTATCTGGAATAAATTGATTGAAATTGAAAAAATAGTGTGTTCAGGCAGCAATGCTTGAGAGCTAGTATGCATTATAGGTCTAGCGTGATAAAATCTTTGACCACATCGTCACAGACCATCAAATGAGAATAAAAGGCTAGATCTATACAGTATATTAAAAAAATCGGAATCGTACATAAATTGAAAACGTTATTTGGGATAAGCGGAGGGCCACGTTTTTTTTTCATAATATAAACCTTCCTTTTTGTGAATGCCATTGCTCCGTTCTCACTTCAGGGACAACAAGATTTTCCAAAAAGGAATTTTGGTCATAAATAACAAGCTGGCTAATGCTGGTTGTCAGATAAGCTATAAGCCATTGTTGGGTTTTTCAGTCCACCCAATGGACTCTTGACTTGGTTTAACTGTAAATGTATTTAATTATATTAAGGTATTTTAAGTTATGGGTCTATGACCTGATATAAATAAAAATAATAATAATAATAATTATCTGAGATTAACGACTTTACGTACTCTCCGAAGCATGCGAGCGCTCAGTTGAAAATTCGGCTAAAATCGCATAAGAACACTCCGCTACTAACGCTTCGTAATATCGTGGATGTACCCTCATTAGAAAAAATTGAGAGGCGCACCAGCAATTAAAAGTCGAAAAATTGACCTTTGAAATACATCGTAGATTGATGAAAATAAATTACCTAATTATAATTTACTTCATTTTTAATCAAACGTAAGAAACAATTGTTCGCATATATTCTAATTTAGAATCAGAAATTTTTAACAGTTTCAAGTAATCGTGGCGATAGGTAGACGTATATATAAGAATTGTTTTTCTTCGTGTTTTTTTTTTTTTTTAATTGCTTAGTATCTTATTTATTTTACACAAATAATGGTTGCAATTATTGATAATATATCAGAAGTTTACAGTTTTTTGTTCAATGAGCTGTGTGGTAAGTACATTAGAAAATAAATGGTTTTTAATACAGTTGCTCAAAAAGTGGCGTATTGCAGAATAGAATAGAATACTTTATTTGTAAGAACACGGTATATATACATGTACAAAAAGTATACAATGTGGTATTTATTATTATCCAGTGCGACACATGTCCTTGCCATATTTGGCATACAAATATTTTAGATATCTTATTTATAAGTGCTTTAATACAATAGTACACAAACAATTATTAATCATATATAAAATAATAATGCTAATAATTCAATATGTATTTATCCTCTCAGCCATGTGCGTCCACTGCTGGACATATGCCTCCCCCATATAGAGGGGATTTGCCAATACTCGCCACGCTTGGCATGCGGGTTGGCGAGCGCAGTCTGATTTACAATCCTCAGAAGGCGCTGCTGCCCACCTTCTGGTACGTGATCCCTTAGCCGACTCTTACGGCACCCACGAGAAGAGATGGGGGTGTACTATTCTAGGCCGGTACCACCACGGCACGTTATGTATTTATAATTTAGTATAATTAAATTTAATATTACTATAATTTTAATACCTACACTGTCCACTGAAAGTCAGGTTGTTAATCATTATAATCTTATACTTAGTTTACCGTCGAATTTATCACTTAAATAGTCAGTCAGATCATAATAACATTTATCAGCGAGTAATATTTTTAATTGTTTCTTAAACAGGGACGTATAGCGTTCAGGAAGTGGGCTATTACATACTCGAGCTTTTTCTTTACCTTTTCCAAACTCGTGCGTTCTCTTTCCCAACTGTCAAAATAAAACCAACCACGAAGTTTTTACTAAAAAAATATCATAGAAGGTTTTATGATTCATGCAAATATTTCTAAAAAGAAGCTACTAATTTGTTTCAATATCAGATTTAATGATTTGATTCAATGAGTCTGTTTAGGTTTCATTTCATTTCATCTCATTAAATTTCATATCAATAAAAAAATTCTACTGAAGACTTGGCTGTATGGGCATGGTACCCTTTGCCTACCCAGAATGGGTGAAGAAAACAAAAAAATATGTCTTAATTCTTTTACGTTTGGCGCCATTTTCCAAAAATGTTTTTTGCTAGTTTGGTTATTTGTTGCACAAAATGAGTAATTTCGACGATATTTTATTTGAATTTACACCACCGAAACTCAGTATACTTGCACAAAATGCTTCGGAGAACATTTTACCGGAAAGGTCAAAAAGTCGCTACACTAAAGACGAATTTATTGCGTGGAGAGAAAAGAAAAAAGTGTGTTTATTGTTTTTATTATTTTATTAAATCGCTTCATTTTTTCGCAAGTGTATTAAAAATAGTCGTTCAGTACACGTGCGGAACGGTCATTGTAACTTGACGACTGTCAACCCTCGCCTCGGCTCGGGTAGACATTTGTCGGAACTTTTTGCCATGACTTTGCACTCGTAATAAAATATACTATTATTTACATACACCGTTGTTTGGCTGAAATAACAATATTTTTTTGTAGTCAGTACGCGATCGTGTGATATTGTTTTTAAAGGCAACGTATGTTTGACCTCTATCCCGCCTGATGTGAAGTGTTCGTAGATGTAGCACGCAAGCATAAGGTATATTTTCGCTGGTGGCTTAAAGTATAATAAAGTGGAAGCATAATGCTTAGTACATAAAGGTAGCATTTTATGTGCAAAATAATATTTTTTTTGTATACCTATAAAACGGTGACGGTCGCCGTGGCGCAGTGGTTAGTGTCATTGACATGATTTCTGTGTCCCCGGGACCCTGGGTTCGAATCCCGGCAGGGGCAAACATTTGTGCGATGAGTGTAGATGTTTGTCCCGGGTCTTGGATGTTAGTGTGCTGTGATTGTGTGTGTCCATGCCTCCCGCGATACAGGGAATCCTAGTGCGAGGGGTCTGAGTGTAAGAAAGAAAAAGAAAAAAAAACATTTCTAGACTATCAGGTAACAGTATAAAGACCTTTTATTAAAATTACTTGCTAATTTATTAGAAAAAAGGATGCATTCATTATTAACCGACAAGTGCTATAATTACCATCTAAGTAAATTTTTTACGGATAACTTTATTTGAACAATTTTGAAATCCAACAATCCAACATAACAACTTTACATATATATAATTTATTTAATTATTATAAATTCGACAACGTTCATAACTAGTGTATGTTCAACTTTATTTATAAGATCCTGCATGCTTGAATAATTTAAGTATGCAAACACATATTTTATACAAATAAATGATTGATTGATTGATTGATTCAGTTGTTGTATACGTTATATGTGGATCTAGCGTTTGACCACTATCTCATTTGATGATGAGTGGCGATGCGGTCAGAGGTGAAATCACGCAAGACCTAGAAATAACAGGATTTTAAGAACTAAGAAACTAACTAATTTTAAGAATCTAGACAATATGTTTTTGGCGATGGTTTTTCAAATATAAAATGGAATCATATTCTAAAGTAACTATGTTGCTTATGTTGCTTGTAACAATTAATTTACACCTTAGACCGACTGGTACTCCAGCTCGACAGCCGCTACACAGGAGTATGCACGAGTTGCCGGGACAGCCTCCCAAGGCGAAGTTTAAAAGTGATTTTGGTTTTGGGTCTACTGACTCACGGGCGGCCAGCGGAGAACTGTTTCACCGGGTCTCCCTGGCCCCTGGCCCTCGTGAAAGCTTGTTAACGTGACCTCCCCTGCAACAATAAAAAATAGTTCCAACGAATCCCAAGGACGGTGAAAGTGTGAGCCAAGAGGGGGGGGGGGAGCTGGTTACATTTGCTAATTTATTCGTTTTTTTTGTACATATGTTTGCTCGTCTCATCAAAATTACAAACTAGCCTTCAGGCCATTATGTAATTCGATTTGAACTTAAGCACCATTAGAGAGAGGTAAAGAAACGATTTATTACTAAATATAATAAATTTGAACGACGTTTCGAATTCATAACGACAAATGAGTTTGAATTGTGAATTATACCAGAAAAAAGGAAATAAAAAAGTCCGAAATGTCATGAGTATTTTTTTCTTTGATGTGGTCATCTGTAAAGATTTTTAAGTTATTGCATATACTTGAGCGTGGAGACCGAATCCAGAAATTCCGTAACGAAAATAACCTAACACCCCCCACTCCGACCGGCACAGCGGTGATACTTTTTAGTTTTGCTATCTATCAATGAATAGCAGAACTTTTAATGACTTTTTTGAAATATCACGCTTGTCTGTTTAGTTCAGCAACTCGCCTCTAGATGGCATTGGTTGTATCGGCGTTACTGCATAAGTTATTAATATAATAATTTCATAAGTTGATAAAAAATGCTATGCAATAGTTTTACCGCGGCAGTCCCCGAGCGCCACACGTTTTTTTGTATTATTTGAAATCAACATAGGTACATGAGGATTTGTCCTGCCCCTTCTGCCCTTTTAAACACCCGGCTGCTCTGTTATACCTATCATAGCAACAGGCACGGCGGAGCTGGTGGTTGCTAAGAGTCTTGAGCAGATTCCAGGCTCCCATTACTTGCGATCTCTGGTCCTGGTCACATGACTTGATTATATTGTGTTCACCGTTATTGTAATAAGTATTATTTCAATTTTCAGATTATCGAACCAGAGATGCTTGGCCTGGCTTCGGCAGCCTCGCCACAATACTATTATGTTACATATACTTTTGTAAAAAGGCTGGCCCAGCATGGATGGAGAATAGAAAACCTTACGATTTGACGACTGTCATATTTTACTATAACATATTCCAGATTGTGGCCAGTACGTACATGTTTTATCATGTGAGTTATTATATTATATATATTATATTATATAAATACAAGTTTTCCTTTTTTTTCGCTTTGTTTCATCACTCAGACAAATTATTTTCGGTTGTTCCGGAGGTTCATGTGTTTTATCCCTAGTCATCACAGTCCTCCATACTCTTGGTATCTTGTAATCCATCATTCAGTCTCCTTTTTTTCTTTTTTTTTTCTTTTTTTTTTCATATCACCCTTGCACTAGGATTCCCTGTATCACGGGAGGCATGGACACACACAATCACAGCACACAACATCCAAGACCCGGGACAAACATCTACACTCATCGCACAAATGTTTGCCTCTGTCGGGATTCGCACCCAGGGTCCCGACGACACAGAAGTCAATGTCACTGACCACTGCGCCACAGCGACCGTCCTTTATGTATCTCTGTGTCCATTCACGTTCATGCTCAGTACTCTTTTTGTAATATTATGTTCATCATCTCACCTCATGACACGCCCATACCATGACGTTAGTCTATTACCTTCCAATTTCTCATTCACTGGTGCTATTTTTAAGCTTCCTCTGATAAACTCATACCGAACCTTATCCATTCTCGTCACCCCACTCATGCAATTGAGGCCGATTTGCGTTTTCTATGTAATCATCATCATCTCAGTCATAGAACGTCTACTGCTGGACATAGGCCTCCCCCATTGATTTCCACAAGGACCGATTGGAAACGGCCCGCATCCAGCCCTTGCCTGCGATCTTAGATAGGTCGTCTGTCCACCTGGTCGGTGGCCGTTCTATGATGCGTTTGCCAGTCCGTGGTCTCCATTCCAGAACTTTTCGACCTCAACTGCCATCAGTTCTATGTAATTTTATTTTATAGTTCGGGTTCGATTCCCGGACAGGTCAAACATTTGTGTGTATGAACATGTCTGTTTGACCTGTGTCTGGGTGTGTATATGTATATAACTATATATCAGTCATCAGGTTACCATAGTACAGGCTCTGCCTAGTTTGGGACCTGAAGACCTTGTGTGAATGTTGTCAAAAATAAAAAATAGTTTCTATAATTACTATGTTACGCTTACATATTTATAGCAAATATTAGTTTTATGCTGAGTCGGGGCCCATATTCATGACACTTACAACATAGTTATTATTCTGTTCTTTCTTTATTGTTTTTGTATGTATCTCTTGTGTGTTGTGAGTGTCTTGAATAAATGAGGTTTCTTTCTTTCTTTCTAAATAAACTTTTATTCATTGATTCATTAATTCATATCCACTTGTCTTTTATGAACTTCTTTTGGTGTCCAGCATTTAAATCTATAACATCATGCATGGTCTCACTATGGTCTCGTAAATTTTGCTCATGTACTTCATGGGCATGCAAAATCATTGTGTTATTCATGAAAAATATTGAACGGCGGCAGAATCGGCCGAAAAGGCAAAAGTAGCTAAATACAGCGGTCTCGGCGCGGAATACAATTTTGTTCCTTTCGGTGTCGAGACCCTTGGCCCGTGGGGTCCTAGCGCGCTCAGCTTCTTCAAGGAAATTTCCAAGAGACTGGTTGACGTCTCAGGAGACCGAAGAGCTGACAGCTTCCTCGCTCAACGTATTAGCCTAGCAATACAAAGAGGAAACGCTGCCAGCATCTTGGGTACAATGCCGCAGGGGCCCGTTTTAGATTTAATTTAGTTTGTATAAAATTTTTAAGGTTTTTATTTTAAGTTAGATTATTTTATTGCTACTCTAAATTGAAAGTGAATGTATGGAATAAATAAATTTAATCTTAAAAAAAAATTTTAAAAAAAATTGATATTATTGCTATTGTTTTATTGGGGAAGCTCATGACAGCTGTCTGAAATAATGTACACTCATAAATTAAGTGCTAACAATTCAACACGTAGACAAAAATAACGTGTATGCCATACATACATTTACATTGTATTTGAAAAAATTCCAGATTGTGTAGAATTAAAGTTTTAAAATAAACCGAATGACAATTACATTTAATTCGCGTAATTAACTTCCAATCATTTGTTATTATAATACCGATAGTATACGTAACAGCAGTAACGCAAGTATTTTGCTGAAAACATAAATTCCTTTGTTCAAAATGCAAAAAGTATTTATATGCTGTCAACCTTTTTCGTAATTCAATGTGTTTTTGACATTGTATGTAATCCCACTAATATTATAAATGTGGAAGGATGGATATTTTTGTTACTCAATCACGCAAGGACGGCTGGACGGATTTGAATGAAATTTGTTACGTATATACTTTAGGTCCCGGAATAACATAGTCTACTTTCATCATCATCATCAATCATCACCACGCGGATAAAACCGCGGGGCGCAGCTAGTAATATATATAAATAAATAACAATCTATATATATAAAAATGAAACCCGTTTTCCGTTGTCACGACATAACATGAAAACGGCTTGACCGATTTAGATAAAATTTGGTATAAAGATACATGGGACTTTGGACATGAAAACGGCTTGACCGATTTAGATAAAATTTGGTATAAAGATACATGGGACTTTGGAGAAGGACATAGGCTACTTTTTGTCCTGGAAGAAGTATGGTTCCCGTGGGATAACTGAGTCAGCGGGAAAAACGTAGTGCACGCGGGTGAAACCGCGGGGCGCAGCTAGTATAATATAAATAACATATGAACCTTACACATCGTTTTTGTAACGTATAGACCAAAAGCTACCAAAGTAACCTTAGGTCTGTTTATGCCCTTATTTAAAATATTTTGAAGCCATAAATAATGCTCAGTTAATTCGTTTTAACGTTTGGTTAATTAAAAATGAAATACTACAAATTGTAATTGGATTTAATAATATTTTTTTAATAATATTAAAACTCACGCTCATGATTACTTTACACTGTTTTTAACGGGTATAACGTGGTACTTACGCGTAGTCGATATCACGATCGACAATTGTTTCGGCTTCTTCCGGAAGCCTTCATCAGGATCTTGAGTGCGGTGCGTTAGTCGTAACGTCCCGTCTCGCACTGAGATTGTCACGACGATCACACGACAATTGTCGATCGTGATATCGACTACGCGTAAGTACCACGTTATACCCGTTAAAAACAGTGTAAAATATTTTTTTAGTTTAACAGGAAAATTCGATAATAAAGGAATAACAAATTATTATTCCTCAGTTTTTTTTTCTAAGTGCGCTAAACTTAATTGCACTCGTAGTCACTATTTAAGTAACAAACTTTTGAAGAACATAACTAGTCAAGAAAAGTAAAGAACTTAACTTATAAAAACCAATTAGAATAGATATTCTACTAATATTATAAATGCGAAAGTTTGTGTGTATGTGTGTATGGATGTTACCTCTTCACGCCCAAACGGCTACATCGATTTCAATGAAATTTAGTATGGAGATAGATTAAACCCTGGATACACATAAGCCACATAGGCCACTTTTTTCCCGAAAAAACTATAGTAACCGTTCAGTTCAGTTCAAAAGTAACTATTATCAAAATATTGTGCGCATAATACCGACTTCGACAAGTTATTTCACACTTTTAATGTTGAAGTCGGTTCCATGATTTTGCGTATTTTTACCGTTTCAGTGACCTTTGCTACTCACGGGATCAAATTGTCATTGTGTATGGTCACCGATTTCTTCACCCGCAATTTTATAATGTCATCCACGAATACGTAGTTCAGTTATTGGAGTGTAACTCGAAAACCAGTTGTCCGATTTTGATGCAATTTACTTAAATGGGACTACACGGTAATCACCAGGTGTTAAATAAAAAAAGGACCATTAAAATCGGTTCATCCAGTCGAAAATTCTGAGGTAACAAACATTACGCGACAAATTGGAAACTCCTCCTTTTTTTAAGTCGGTTAAGTTGATCCTAATTTCGTTAATCACTCAAACATTAAAAAAAAGTTTTTCAAAACGAAACATCTATATTTACGTTTAAATTAAAATTCGTTTAAATAAATTCAATACTATCTCTAATGTTAGATGAGTTTTAATCAATTGCTAGCCGATTGTGGGTAGTTTTAGTCGGCATCATTAAAGTGGCCACTTACTCTACCTGAACTACCCGCAATTTTAATAAAAAGGTGTAATTATAGTGCTGTTTTAATAAGTGTCACACTAATATAGACTTTATCGTAACCATATAAGAACTTACTTATCTTAGTTTCCAGAATGTTACTTTAGTTTAGTTGAACAAGAGAATCACTAACAATATCACCAAGACACATACTTGTTTAAACCTTAAGTTATTTATGTTTCAGGGTTTTTTGAGTTTCGTATACAATTATGACATCAGCTGTCAGCCTGTAGACATGGATGACAACCCTTTGAATAGGAAAGTAAGTTTAATTAAAAAGGAAAGATTTGTGTTTTTGTATGTTTGAAAAGGATAAACTAAAAAACAACTGAACTGACTTTAAGATTCTTTCATCAGTAGAATGCCACATGATTCTTTAGTAACTATATGTTATTTAAAACGAAAATACACGCCACTACTTAAATTCAATAATAGAACTTAAGGTTAAGAAAGAAAAGGTTAATAATTTCCTGCTTTGCATATGTTGCGAAAACCATTGATGATAGAACAAACAAATGTTCTACAATATTGAAGAGCATTTCAATATCCACAACGTTTTGGCGACACTAAATATTATAGTCAACTATAGTAGTTAAATTACATTAGACACTTTTTTGTATTAAAACACTTGATTTGTATTCCAACCGAAATCAGAGGACGTTATTCATGCCTTAGTAGTAACCCTTATCGTAATTTGTTTTTACCAAAAAATGGAACCGACTTCAACACTCAAAAGTGTGAAATAACTTGTTGAAGTTGATGACCATGACCATGATAGTTCAAAAGTAGCTATTATCAAAATATTGTGAGCATGATACCGACTTCGACAAGTTTTTCACACTTTTGAGTGTTGAAGTCGGTTTAATTTTGGTAAAAAAAATTTTTCCACCCTTTTCAGTGACTTGCTACTCACCGAATCAATAATTGTCATTGTGTATGCTACGCTTGTGTACGCTTGTCCGAATTTGATGAATTTGCGGCAGCAAATTTCCTTCGCTATACTGCAGCGGGAGAATGCTGCTAGCCTAAGGGGCACTTTTGGGCAAGAGGCATTGATATAATCTAGATTTATTTTATTATTTGTATTGATAATATGTTTATAATTGTATTTTTTATGGAATTGTATCTTGACTTAATGTATTTTGACAAAACCACTTAAAGATTTGTTAATGTAAACACTTTATTACTTACTTTATTAAGTTTACATACAAAATGAAGAAAAAAAATGTGTATGTTTACATACATGCTTATTTTAACGTACACTGAAATTACAGTCTTATTCACTAGATCATACATAAGATAATTTAGAGTGTAATATGATGAATATATTGCTACTGTGTTTTGTTTAACACATATCATTTTGAAATAATTTATATGAATATCATTTTTATCATTTTGCAGATGCACCACTTGGTGTGGGTATACACAGTGATGAAGTTGATAGAGCTTTTAGATACAGTATTTTTCGTGCTAAGAAAAAAGACTAGACAAATTTCAAGCCTGCATTTGTACCACCATTTCATGATGCCCATATGTTCCTTTATGTGTCTCAAGTATTTTCCAAGTAAGTAAACAATCATCACTGCATCAACTGCGGCCATTTACTACGAAAATGCCTCGTAAAAAATTAGGAGCATACCTAATTTTTACGATGAACGCACGAAGCATGAAGGATTCCGGAAGAAGCCGGAACAACTGTCGATCGTGATATCGACTACGCTTTAGTGCCACGTTAAACTCATAGAAGCAGTATAAAGTTATGCATCTCTAAAAGGATTATATTATATATCAATCATATATTATATATCATTAACAACTAAACAATAAAAAAAATATTTTATTTATTAATCCTTTATCTATCTATAAAATATTTTAAATAATGCTAATGTATCTAAAAATAATGTGAAAAAAAATTACAATAATGTCGTTTTAAGACACAAAATTGGATTTCACTTCTAAACTGTATTCAGTTGAAACTTTAAACAAAAATTCGTTACAATGGATCTCACAAACTGTATATTCAATTACTGAACAAGCTATTTTCCGGGCAACAGTTATTTCTATTGCTCTTTATACTAACAATTAGCTCATCCGTAGATCTATTTTCAAAAATATTCATCATCTTCAACATCATCTCGGGCAAAGGCTGTCCAAAGTTGGACATTGCCCTCCCTCATTGATCTGAGATCATGGACTGGTCAGTGCAGCATAGGCCGGCCACGGAACAGGTGGACAGATAAAATCGCAGGCAAGGGCTGGATGCGCGCCGCTTCTAACCGGTTCTTGTAGAAATCAATGGGGAAGGCTTATATCCAGCTGTGGTCGTCCTATGGCTGAGACGATGATGTTGATAATCATGATGATGATGAAAAATTATAATTAAAAATACGAATTAAATTTCAGATGGCCACTCTTTGTCTCTTGGGTTAGTCAATTCTTTCGTCCACATGATAATGTACACATATTACTTGATTGCTGGATTGGGTCCAGAATATCAAAAGCATCTGTGGTGGAAGCAACACGTCACCTCACTACAGCTTGTAAGTTTTAAAAATCCTTACTTATATTATAAACGCACAAGTTTGGATGTATGGATGGTGAGAACAGAGATAGCTTATACCCTGGAATACCATATATGCTACTTTTTATCCCCGAATATTCACTGTTCCCATGGGATAACGAGAAGATACAAATACAATACAAATACAAATCAGTATCACGTACCATTTCGCAGAGGGTAACACCGCGGGGCACAGCTATAATACACACAGGTACACGGGTATAAAATATATTATTATTGTTGTTCATAGCAACTCACCGAAGATTAGTATGCTTATATATACTCTAACTCTATAACTCTATTCATAAACTGGCCTCTTAATGGCCAAATTGAATATCACTTGTTTCCTACCTCCACTTAGTTGACCAATCGAGTACTAGCAAAACCATAAGTCAAACGAATACTTTAGATTGAATCCTATCTATACTGTTTAGATTTCTGATGCATGCCGATACGCTAAAGATGGCGGATGTTACGTTCAAATTTTTGATCACTTCATGTGTCAGATGTGCTATAACTTAGTTAGCAAAGTACAGGACGGTATTTTTTAGCTGTGTTCAGTATATATTGGGTACAAGTCCCAATAGATGCCGAATTCGATCTATTAAAAATGTAAACTTAATATAGTATACAAAATTTACTTGCTATGTATTTCATAGCAACTAAATTTTGAATTCAAGTAATTTCAGTATATTAGTCCAACACGTACATAATATCGACGGGTCATACGTATACTAATGCAACCCACAAAAAACTAAAACCTTTTTTGGCATTAATTGCACTTATAGCGAACTGTCCATAAAACTAACCGAACGTAGTGAACTAGAGTTCCTGCGTCGGTCAAGAAGAATTTTTTTTTTTCTACAAGGTGGTGTCTTTGATTCGTACGTCAAAATTATTAAGAATATACACTTTGATTTTTACACACATTTTACGCATTTATTCATGAAAATACTAAAATTTATTGCTATAATAAAACATGGAAAACTGGTACAAGTAGGTTTCAGTACTTAGTAAATTAATGTAAGTTGTGTAAAATTAATGTAAAAGTTGAGCGAAGTAAAATATTTTGCTGCCCGACACGTTATTAGATCCTAAAGTAATCAGTTCACTGATTACTTTAGGATCTAAAAACGTGTCGGGCTAACCTACTTGTACCAGTTTTCCATATTTTATTAAAGCAATAAAAGGAGGATGGCAGACTCCCATACATTTGCAGCCTAGAAGACAAAAACCGCGTTCACGAATGAAACTTATACGTATCAATAGAGCAATAAATACGTTGTATATTGTATATTCAATCATTTTCCTAGAAGTTGGGAGTAAAAAGTTGTCATGGGAAATCATCTGTATCAGTATGCTAACTACACGTCCTTAAGCGAACCATTCAATGGATCGCTATCCATCTATAGCGTCGTAGACAGAGAAAGCAATATTGCATGGATCGCGCTACAGATACAGATTACTTATTATATTCTGGAATAAACTAGGCATGGGTGTGTTTATGAACGCAGTCCGGGTCTACAGAGCAGGTGACTACAGATTATAGAGTAACAATAACAATTAATTTCAGAGCGTCAGTATTCGAACGCAACAAACATAATGAGAAGTATAGGGTGCGTTCGAAAACTACAAACACCACATAAATATATAAAATAAAAGTACTTCTGATTCCAAACTTTATAAATAATGCAAACTATTCTCGGAATCCACAAAAATATAATCTAAATTTTCATATATAAAGATTACATGAACGGGTTGTCATTTCGTTTTTCGGGAGCAAGGCTGGTTCTGCCATCCTCCTTTTAGTATTTTCATGATGAAATGCGTAAAAAATGTGTAAAAATCAAGGTGTATATTCTTAATAATTTTTCCCGTTTATTTTAATCTAAGCTCTGGAGTCATCATAGAGAGACTTTGTTCAGCGCTTAAATCAGGTTACCATTCACCACATAAGATAGAAAATGCTGACCACATCGCATTTCTCCTCAATCTGATATAGGACTTTTCCAAATCGACGAATGTGCAGTAAACGTTTTGGTCTTTCGCCAACTTTTTTCATGTTAATGTGTTGATGTGATCTTTGTATTTGTTCCGATGAATTATTCTTCTTGTTTCAGGTCCAGTTCATCATAATTTTTCTCCACAATATATATCCTCTGTTCATTGACTGCGCCTATCCGAGGTGGATCAACACATCGCTCGCCCTGAGTGCACTCCACTTTGTCTATATGTTTGGAAGCTTCTACTATGACAATTATATCAGAGCTGCTCGCAAATGCGACACGAGTCAAAAGAATGATTGATGTAACACAACAAAAGTGTTCTGTTTTTAATTTTTTACAATCTTTGTATTTGTTGTCTGCTAATAATAAATTGACTGGCCGGTTGGCGCAGTTGGTGGCACTCTGCCTCCTGAGCCACTGGTCCCGGGTTCGATTCCCGGACAGGTCAAACATTTGTGTGTATGAACATGTCTGTTTGACTTGTGTCTGGGTGTGTATATGTATATAAGTATATATATCAGTAATCAGGTTACCATAGTACAGGTTCTGCCTAGTTTGGTACCTGAAGACCTTGTGTGAATGTTGATAAATAAAATTTTGAAAAAATTAAAAAATATTAAATTTGATACATTATGGATTCCACAAATTGAAACTCTTTCAATTTCAACAAACGAACCTTTTTGTCTTATACTGTATAAATCAGCGTTTGACCACTATCTCACTTGATGGTCAATGACGATGTGGTCGAGGGTGTTATCACGCTAGACCTAGAATGCTCACTGGCTCTCAAGGACTGCTGCCTGAACACACTATGTGTTTGGTGACACATTTACAAACTTGAGGGTGGTAGCTAGCCAGGCGGGTATTCGTACCCTACCACCATGCTGGGGATTTGATAACAGTGTTACCTTCACCAGAAGCTCGAGCTATTGTTGGGGATTGAACCAGTATCCGTCAGTTTGACAGGCGACGCTCCCACCGCTGAGCTATCATCGCTTCAAATACATACATATATATTCACGCCTCTTTCCCGTGAGGGTAAGCAGAGACCATAGTCTTGTAATTGCTACGATCCCGAGACATCGGTTGAGTGTTCTTGACCTGGACCTTTCATAGAATTTCCTCAATCTGGTTTTGGAACGTCCGTCCAGGCCTTCCTCTTCCAACACTACCATTCACTTCACCCATGTTTATCTGCTTAGTCAATCTCCTCTCATTAATTCTCTCTACATGACCAAACCATCTTAACATACTTTTCTCAATCTTAATCACTGCATTTTCGTTCACACAACAACATTCCCTTATTCATATTATTTTCCCTTATTCATTCTATACCCTGTCATACAGTTTCACTCCTCTTCCAACACTACCATTCGCTTCACCCATGTTTACCTGCTTAGTCAATCTCCTCTAATTATTTCTCTCTACATGACCAAACCATCTTAACATACTTTTTTCAATCTTAATCACTGCATTTTCGTTCACACAACAACATTACCTTATTCATATTATTTTCCCTTATTTATTCTATACCCTGTCATACAGTTTCACTCCTCTTCCAACACTACCATTCACTTCACCCATGTTTACCTGCTTAGTCAATCTCCTCTCATTAATTCTCTCTACATGATTAAACCATCTTAACATACTTTTCTCAATCTTAATCACTGCATTTTCGTTCACACAACAACATTCCCTTATTCATATTATTTTCCCTTATTTATTCTATACCCTGTCATACAGTTTCACTCCTCTTCCAACACTACCATTCACTTCACCCATGTTTAACTGCTTAGTCAATCTCCTCTCATTAATTCTCTCTACATGACCAAACCATCTTAACTTACTTTTCTCAATCTTAATCACTGCATCTTCGTTCACACAAAAACATTCCCTTAATCATATTATTTTCCCTTATTCATTCTATACCCTGTCATACAGTTTCACTCGAATTTTGGGAAACTTCGAGTGAAAGAATTACTCAGGGCTCTTAATTCTTCCAAACGTTAAAAGTAGTATAATTGTATTGAAAACAAAAATAAAACATAGCTGACGTCAATATATAACTACGTAAATACCCAATATTTCCATGATATACTAATTAAGGATTTGTAAGAAGCAAGTATGAATAAATTAGGTTTTCAACACACTATTGCGGTTAAAAACAAGATTAAGGCTTGACCATTTGCTAAATACAGATTTTTAAGTCTTTTCAGCTAATTTTGTTGAAAAGGCTACATAATTATCTATTCAATATTTTTTTTTTAAGATTTTGAGCTTGTGTTTGATCACTGTCTCACCTGATGTTAAGCGACGATGCGGTCTAAAGTGGAGCGCGCAAACTTAGGAGGAACCAATTCACTCGCGACTTGAAGACTCCAGGGTTGTACCTATAATGTAATTATTATGTGTTCCTAAAAAAATCCCACTTATGAGAAAGGTTAATGCATCCTTATTCTCAATAAACAAACGTTAATTTCATATGCTAACTTATTAGTGAAAAATAATTGCAAACGACCATTTTTTTCCCTCAAACTTCGAGAAGAAAGGCAATTAAAAAGTCTAAAAAATGTGGACTCTTTTCTTTGAGCCTGAGGTCACGTGTAAAATACATATTTGTAATATTTTAAATCAACAAGCATCAAAATTCGTCCCGCCTTTTCTGCCTGTAAACACCCGCGAGCTTCTGTAATGTCATCGACACCTGTTAAGCCCTTAACTTACCAATTCAATTTGCAATGACGTCATTATAATAAATTTAATCAATATTTTTTGCGAATAAGTAATCGTTTATGTTAAGGCCAATCTGTGGTTCCGCCACAGATTACCCGAAATGTTGCGGTCGGATGACACATTGATGACTGAACAACAAAACTTACTAAATGTATCTGTGAATTCCACTAAATCTTATTCTAAGATCTTAAAACGTATAAGAATAAATAACCGCTTTAAAACTGGCTCCTCACAGATATTGATCGGATCACAGATATTGGCAAATATCGAGAATAAAACCGGCCAAGTGTGACTAGGATTCGCGCACGGAGGGTTCCTTACCATTGTCTATAAAATCGGAAAAAAAATCTTGTTGTACTGGTCTATTGGAGCCCCCCTTAAATATTTGCTGAATTACTTATTTTGAAAGTGAATATACAAATAAATACATATTTTGTAAATATTTCAAGCATCTAATTGTTGTCGTTATCAATATCGAGCAAAAACGAGCAAAAAAATCACGTTTGTTGTATGAGAGCCCCCTCAAGTATTTATTTTATTCTGTTTCTTTTTCATAGTAGCATAAAAAACACATCGATTGTGAAAATTTCAACTATCAAACTAACACAGTTCAAGAGATACAGCCTGGTGACAGATGGACAGACAGACATACGGACGGACAGCGGAGTCTTATTAATGGGGCTTCGTTTTACCCTTTGGTTACAGAACCCTAAATATGGTTAAGACGAGGGAGTGTGTGAGGTGTACCAGGATAGCAGCAAGTGGAAAGCTATTGTCTCTGCCTAACATTTGAGACAGTGTACAGTGGACACATTGTGTACAGTGCTGGTTTGTTGCTGTGTCAGCTTTCTCTCTATAGTTTGTAGCTTTTTTGTCATTCTAAATAAGATGGATAATAATAACTACGGTGTAGGGGGCGTCCATTAATTACGTGAGGTGATTACGGGGGAGAGGGGGTCAAGCCGAATCTCACCCAAACTCACATGGGAGAGGGGGTGGGTTCGACAAATACTCACGTAATTTTTTTTTGTAATGTAGCGAGAAAACTGGGATAAATTAGGTAAAAATATTTTTGGGTGGTTCTACGTTCTTAATAATCTTAAATACAAGTCCTGATTATTAAATGAAATGAAAATGAAAAATATATTTATTACTGCAAAAGATATAAAAGCTATTACTTATTCTTGTACGTATTCATTTATATACATTAAAATATACATTTTTAATGTCACTAATTAAATATATGCATTTTCAAAAGTGTCACGTGAGATTATGGGGGAGGCGATTCAGCAAAATAACACGACATCTCACCAAGGGGAGAGCGGGGGTCGAAAAATCACTAAAATACCTCACGTAATTTACGGATGCCCTTAATAGCAACTCTATATACTTCCAAGTTGACAGAGAGCGTCCGACCTCTTCTGGTCCTGATATGTCCTGTTCTTCTGATGTGTATCAGAGGAAGCTTGAAAATTCTTTCAAGCTCTCAAGCACTCATTCCTTATTTCATTCATTCTAGTCACACCACACATTAATCTCAATATTCGCAACGCTGCCACATGCACTTTCCTTTAATCCACCTTTTTCGTTGCCCAACATTCAGACATACGACAGGTCTTACTATGGTCTTATAAATTATGCCCTTAACTTTCACGGGCATCCCCCTACATAACAACATATCCTTCTAATGTTATAAATGCGAAAGTGGGTAAAACAGATTTGAATGAAATTTAGTAAGTAGATGCTTCAGGTTTGGGAGCAACACATAAACTAGTTTTCATCATCATCATCATTGTCATCGTTATTGTCATGATCATCAATCATCACCACGGTGGATTTTGAAGAAATTTAGAACTCAGACGGCTGGATCAACATATATGCTTATTTTCTTCATCACCATCATCACCGTTTTTCATCACCACGCGGGTAAAGCGGCCGACTGGCCGACAGGCCGATTGGCGCAGTTGGTAGCACTCTGCCCTCTGAGCCGCTGGTCCCGGTTTCGATTCCCGGATAGGTACCAAACATTTACAACATGCTGCAGCATGTCTGTTTTTTTTTTTTTTACATATTATAAGTTTGTGTTTGACAACTGTCTCACATGATGTTAAGTGATGACGTTGTCTAGGATTTAGCACGCAAACCTAGAAGGTTCAGAATTCACTCTGTTTGATCTGTGTCTGGGTGTGTATATGTACCTATATATATCGGTTACCATAGTACAGGCTCTGCCTACTTGAAGATGTTGTGTAATTTTTTTTTTTAATCATAGGCATTGTGATACGCACGATGTAGGGATCGGAAAGCCCCTAATGATACGTTTGATATTATGTCCGTGAAACTAACCACATATCAGACTAAATAAATAGAATTCACGCAAAATGACGAACGAATCGATTATAATGACGTTCTTGTTTACGTTTTTATCCGGAACAGGTATATTCGAAACCTCATTTAGTCGCATTTATTATTAAACACATCTTTGAAATTAATTCGTGGGAAGATTTATATTAGATCGATCCGTATCCGAGCCGGGCCGAGGCCGGGGCGGGTATGGTGTAAACGAGCGTCGTACGTTATAAAACGGGCTCGGACGGGACACGGCTAATGCACTGTGTTGTACAAACTTCTTCTTCTTCTCAACTTTTGGCTATCCACTGTTGGACATATGCCTCCCCATATAGGGGGGATTTGCCAATTTTCGCCACGTTTGGCAGGCGGGTTTGCAAGCGCAGTATGATTTCCGATCCTCAGAAGGCGCTGCTGCCTACATTCTGGTACGCGATCCCTTAGCCAGCTTTTACGACACCTGCGGGAAGAGATGGGGTGTACCTACTATTCTAGGCCGGTACCACCACGGCACGTTAAACTGCTTAATACAAATTGTATGAAACGTTTCAAATCCGTGCCCCGTCCGGGCCACGTACACTGCACGCCGCGGGCACGGCTCGGTCTAAAATAAATCTTAGGTATTATTTAGGTAGAAGAACGCAAGTCACCGATATAGCCCAGCGGATTAGCAAGTTGAAGTGGCAGTAGGCAGGGCGCATAGCTCGAAGAACTCATGGCCGTTGGGGCCGAAAAGTTCTCGAATGGAGGCCACGGACTGACAAGCGCAGCATAGGACGGCCACCGACCAGGTGGACAGACGACCTGACTAAGATCGCAGGCAAGGGCTGGATGCGGACCGCTTCCAACAGGTCCTTGTGGAAAACAATGGGGGAGGCCTATGTAGACATAGCTACTAGGACGTCCACTGCTAGAGCAGTGGACGTCCTATGGCTGAGATGATGATGATGATGATGATGATTATTTAGGTGATCGTAGGTACATGTAATGAATTTTATTAAGATGGAAGCTGTTTATAGGACATCTCTAGATGTGTTCCCGCCTGCAATATAAAAAAGCGTTACCGCCTGACTTACTACGTAAAAAATTTTCGTATTTTATACATATATGTATAAAATATGTATATATATGTATATGTATGAATATATATTCATAAAGCGAAAGAAGTGAAATAGACCACTAAAATAATATATACAATTTATTCAGTCAAAATATTAGTCAATGGACACAAGTTGCTTATCTTAAAATATAGGTATAAAATATGTTTATTGTATTAACAACGTAAAAGCAGCAGGAAATAAAAAAGTTGCTAAATTTAGCCACCATGCGCCACCGAGGCGAAACGTTGAGCAACGAAGCGCACTGCATTTTAAATAGATTTCAGGTTCACCTTTAGTATATCTAAATAATTATGATTACTAGAAACTTATTCATATTCCTTCATATTACAGTACACGTTACAAAAGCTTTAAATTTATAATAATAGCCTACACTGAGTGTGTAGGAAAAAATCATATACTAATAATATATAGCTGAACGCATCGAATCAACAAGATAAATATAAATATATATCTATACAATAAAAATACAAAGAAGTCAGTTTACATTTTTACGTCACACTTGAACTACTTACATTTTTTTTATCATTTATAATAGTACGATTATACTGCAACGTCAACTTAAGGGTTTACTCTAACTTCTCTAACTAGCTTACTAATTTACCCACTCAGCGTGTATCATACAAATGCGTGTCTCCAATTTACCTGCTCAGCGTGTATCATACGAATGCGTGTCTCCAATTTACCCGCTCAGCGTGTATCATACGAATGCGTGTCTCCAATTTACCCGCTCAGCGTGTATCATACGAATGCGTGTCTCCAATTTACCTGCTCAGCGTGTATCATACGAATGCGTGTCTCCAATTTTCGTGAACATGCTCAAGTTCCTCACATATATACCGCCACCTGATAAATAATGATAGATGGCAGCGTTAGAATTTTTAAAGATTTAAAGAATGGCTTAGCCGAAGAGTCGCGTCGGATTTGTGCTATTGCGCGAATGGCTCTTTTCTGCATTTTATATCTTACCCGACAGGAACCGACAAGTTACTCCACGCCGGTGTTCAACGCTGCAATACATTCTATCAAAGACTAGCTGCTGAATAATAATTTTTGTTCGCTTTTCGATTGACTTTCAAACCTCAAGTTTTTGTACTCGGATGACCCATTCCAAAGATGAGAACGGCACTATATGATCGAATTCATGCTAATAGTCCGAGAGCCCGCTCCAAAATTGCCAACATCATATATGACATCACGATAAAATGCATGGCACACGGTCGGAAAATGTTGGGCTGAGCGAGGATCAGAAAATTATAGCACCTGAAATTGGCCGGAAGTCTGAGAAAATCCTTCACTTTTCCGACCGTGTGGCGTGCATTTTATCGTGATGTCATAATATAACGTAGGCAATTTTGGAGCGGGCTCTCGGACTTTTGATAGACGGTAGGTAACAAACCCAGCGCGAAGCGTAACACGCTTTAGACACTATGTTTTGGTAGCCACTTATTTTAGCTTGCAATTTTTTTTATTTATAATTTATAAAATTATAATTTTAAATTTTTTTATACTGTCTATACAGTATAAAAAAAAATTAAAAAATCTAGGGTTGAACACTATCTCACTTGATGCTCAGTGACGATGTGGTCGAACCCGTTACCCGCTGTGAAATGGTACGAGGTATTGACGATTTTAATCAACTTCAAAAATGGAGGAGGTTCTCAATGCGACCCGTATGTTTTTTTTTTGTTTTTTTTTTGCTTGTTACCTCAGAACTTTCAAATGGGACCGATTTTGATGTTATTTTTTATTTGAAAGCTGCTGCCCATTTATATATATAATTTTATCAAAATCGGTCGAGCGATTTTGGTTTACACTCTAATAACTGAAAAGTGCTACGTATACGTGGACCACATTATAGTTGCGGGTGAAGAAATCGGTTAACATACCTACACAATGACAATTGATCCCTTGAGTAGTAAAGGACACCGAAAAAGGGTGAAAAAAAATTTACCAAAAAATGGAACCGACTTCGACACTCAAAAGTATGAAATAAGTTGTCGAAGTCGGTACCATAAGCACAATATTTTTATAATAGCTAGTTTTGAACTATCACGGTACCGACTTTGACAAGTTATTTCACACTTTTGAGTGTTGAAGTCGGTTCAATTTTTTGGTTATTTTTTTGTGTCTTCCTGTCGTCCAACGGCAACAGTCTATATTTTTGGGATACAAAGTAACAATACAATACAATTATTCTTTATTGCACTTTACCATGAATGTACATATAAGTTTTTACAAAATTACTCTTAATCTAGGTAGTACAATGGGCGGTCTTATCGCTTAAAGCGATTTCTTCCAGACAACCTGTATTTTATTCCAGGGTAAAAGCTTCGTTCCAAATTTAATCCAAACCTGCTTAGCCGTTTCAGTGTGAAATAGTATCAAACATCCATCTATATACAAACATTCAAGTTTATAATATTAGGATGAGTGTGAAAAAACACCGGCCCTTTATGACCACAGAACTACATAGGCCAAGTCAAATTATCAAAAATTCTAAGGAAATTTAGCTGCGCACGATGAATCATTCTCAGCATTGGTGTCTTATTAACGAAGAACAATTAAGTATATAATGGTTTTATTATATGGACATTAGCGTTAGTTGAAAGATGGTGACGGTGTGAGGAAGTTGACTTGCAGAGAGAAATTCTGCACGATTATTTTTAAATAGACATTTTATTTGTTAACAATATTTGTATTGTATTGTTAACATGGCGCTCGCACTTCAGAAGTTGTTCCAGAATTATCATTATGTTGTGGATGATCTGTCAGGTCAGTTTTTTTAAAGATATAATATCAATGATATAATATCATTGATACAATATCTAATTTTATTATTCATGTATAAAACACGGGAGTTACTCACGTAATAAGTCAGAGGGTTCCGACTATAGTTTCAACCATATTCGTTGGTCTTTTTCAAGGAGAATACAGGGCGCTCGCGGACGCGGTCGCGATTCGCCTAATACTGCCTATCTAATCTATCTATCTAATCTAATTCTATACTTTTTTTTATTACATTTATACAGGTGTACCGTGGAACTTGCACTTAGTCGATATCACGTTCAGCGCCATACATGTCACATATATGTAGTTCTAGTTTTAGTTTATTTCTAAATTAATTGCATAGGTACATTTTAATTTGACTGTTAAATATATAAAAAAAATATTTGCAAAGTTTTATTAAGTTTAATAGATAATAATATATTAGCATTCAATTTTATTACTTGCAAATAAAGATAAATTTCTTTTTTAAATATTTTTGGGTGATAGGTGTTTTTAATTACGTAAAAAGTACAAATATAGGTACATTTTGAATAGTATTTATTTATTGTACATACATAAATATTTTACAATTAAAATAGGTAGGTAACAGATTATTGAAACACCATAAAACGGACATTTACAAAATTCATACTACATAACTTTATACTACACTAGTTATGCCCCGTGGTTTTACCCGCGTGGTGATGATTGATGATGATGATAATGATAAAAAGTCTAAAAGTGATTCCGGGACTTGAAGTATCTACATACCGAATATCATCGAAATCAGTGTAGCCGTTTGAGCGTGAACAAGTAACAAAAATACACACATACAAACAAACTTTCGCCTTCATAATATTAGTAAGAAGTAGGATAATAATAAGTGACACATATTTTATAGTTTTAAATTAACTAGCTGCGTCCCGCGGTTTCATCCGCGTGGTGATGATTTATGGTGATGATGAAAAGTAGCCTTTGTGTTAATCCAGGCTATCTGTGTTCCAAATTTCATACAAATCCGTCGTGGTGATGAATGATGATGATGATAATGATGATGAAAGTAGCATATGTGTTCTTCCCGGGCCTGAAGTATCTACTTAAAAAATGACATAAAAATATTTATAAAATCCATTTTACCCGCCTGGTGATGAAAAACAGTGATGATGATGATGATGATGATGATGAAAATAAGCATAATATATGTGTTAATCCACGGTATAAACTATCTATGTTCCAAATTTAATCAAAATCCGTTTAGTAGTTTTTTCGTGAAAGAGGAACAAACATACATCCATACTCACAAACTTCCGCATTTATAATATTACTAAGATATATTTTGCCTCATACCACGGAACCTTATAGAGGCTAACGATTTGATATGCGACGATACATATCCGTGCAAAAAAACATCTCTCCTTTATCATTCAGCGTCACTTTTACGTCACCATAACTATACAAGTATAATCTGAATAATCTATTCTATAAATACTTCATTAATTGACCCATAGGTTATATATAAACATTCTACAATGCTAATAGACAAAGCAAGCTAAAGACAAACTAATCACGATAGCAATAACGATTAAAATAATTTGCGTGTACAATCCGTCGTCAGAGAGAGCTTGGCCGTGAACTAAGAAATACCTGGCTAAGCAAATTCTAACTAATTAATTATCTTCTTCATAACAAATCAAACACGTGCTTTGGCTTCGAATTCCGCGATCACATAAAACGCTCTACAAACACGTAAATGTATGACAATATGATTTACTTTATAATTATACTATCTGACATGACAGACGTTGTCCTGTCTTGACCAAATGTCAAACGACTGACAGTTATGTCAAACCATATAAAGTTACATTAGATATATGTAATACTAGCTGCACCCCGTGGTTTTACCCGCGTCCTGATGACTGTTGATGATGATGATGATGAAAAGTAGCCTATGTGTTATTCCGGGACCTAAAGTACCTGCATACCAAATTTCATTCAAATCTGTCCAGCCGTTCTGGCGTGATGAAGTAACAAACACTAGTTCCGCTAATTTTTAACACATTTACATTTTTAACATTAACACAACAAAAAAAGTATTATCTAAATTGGCTCAGCCGTTCACGCGTGATGTCGCGACCAAGGGGAATAGGGATTCATCTACATTCTACACTTCTATTATAACGAGGAAAAATTTGTATTTTTGTGTGTGTGTATGTTTGAAATGAATAAACACAAAAACTAATGTGCCGATTTCAAAAAAAAATCACAATTAGAAAGCAACATTCACATTGAGTAACATAAATTATATTTATTGCTAGAAAAGATTAGGGATCCTTACTGAAACTTAAGTAACGTAACCTAAGGTGTAAAAAAGTGTCCTAAAACGTCTTTCGTCGCATGCGCTGCGGAAACCATTGATTATAGAACAAAAGTTTGTTGTACAATAATAAAGAACATATTAATATCTACAAAAAACTTCTCGATACCTAACGTCCAACTATTATCGTTATGTCACAATAACCACTTTTTACATTTTAAAAGTTAATAGAAATACATATATAACAAATCTAATGTCCACCCGTGCGAAGCGGGGACGAACCACTAGTTTTTATATTTTTTTTTTAATTTTTTTTTTCTCAGCCATACGCGTCCACTGCTGGACGTATGCCTCCCCCATATAGGAGGGGACTTGCCAATACTCGCCACGCTTGGCAGGCGGGTTGGCGAGCGTAGTATATTATATATAGTTATATATATAGCTAGCTATATAGTTTTTATATAAATAGATTGTATTCCAGCTGCGCCCTGTGATTAGATACGTATTGTTTTTTTTATACTGCATAGATCGTTTGACCACTATCTCACGTGATGGTCGGTGATAACGTGGTCGAGATGTTATCACGCTAAGCTTAGAATGCTTACTGGCTCTCAAGGACTGCAGCCTGAACACACTATGTGTTTGGTGACAGTTTTTCAAACTTGAGGGTGGTAGCTAGCTAGGCAGGCACTCGTTAGTACCCTATACCATCACGCTGGGAATTTGATAACGGTGTTACCGTCACCGGAAGCTTTGGCCCTTTGGTGGGGATCGAACCAGCGTCCGTCAGTTTGATAGCAGACGTCGCCACCGCTGAGCTATCATCGCTTCCATACATAAAATATATAAGGTTCACAATGCATCCCCATATTATATTTAAGTGGGACTACACATATTTAATAGTACACAGTAAGAGCATTTGAGTTATAGGCTGCCCATAGCTAGTGGATTGCTCAAATGGTTACTGTAGTAGCTGCAGTATTGTAATAAGATATTAGTTTATATTTTATATTTATAAAAGCATCGGCCCTTGTAAACAAAAAAAATATGTATGCTCTAAAAATTTAACGTTCCGCTTTTCGCATTGCCTATTTGACCTTACCGTCCATGTAGGTCGTTTAATAATTATCCTACTCCTACAAATATTATAAATGGGAAAGTTTGTGTGTATGTGTGTAAGTGTGTATGTTTGTTACACTGGTTTCGATGAATACTGGTATGGAGATAGTTTAAACCCGGCTATTTTTATCCCGGAAAAAGTATAGTTCCCGTCCGTAATCCACGCGGGTGAAACCACGGGGCGCTATTAGTGATTTATATGTAGACATTAAAACAATATGCCACTGCTAATATGTAAACAAAAGGCGAATGGGGTCACCAACCATCCGTAAACCTGTCCGTCATCGATGGTTGGTTTTAAATTACATAAACAATACATGAGAAACCAGAATCCATGTAGACAATACATCCTAGGTTCATCAATGATGTTTCATGCCTAGCTGACGTTTAATGAGGTGCATATTTCAAATGTCTTTGACATTAATTCTTGATAATTGCATTCCTAAGTAATTTGCTAATGAGAATTACTTATTGCGGCAAGATTTGGTAAGATTTTTTCGCAGAATTAAATGTTACTATGCTCTAGGTTTTGCAGGCAGGGCGACAGAATTGTATATTTATTTTTTATTTATTTATTACATAAATAATTACATACACCATTACAGTATTCACCAATGCGATGCAGTAAAATCATAATGATAATATATTATTTTCTAACAAGTTTTGCACAACTTCTGTGAATTTCGCCATGCTACAATGAAAAATGTCAATATGGGAAGATATATGAATGTATAAAACACGGGAATGGTACAGTCTATCACTATGAATAATTATTTTATTTTACCATTCTTTGATTTTAGCGCCATCTATCACATGTTGTACTAACTGCTAAGTGGATCGTTTGCTTAAACAAAATTGACGTAAGAAACATATTGGTGCGATGGCGCTTTTGCAAATTAAAATATTATGTACATGCTAACATGGACCAAGTACTCTTGCTTCCTACTGGATTACAAGAGCCCATGATCGCCAGACCTTCGTTATTTTATACGAGCTGAAAATTTGCCTAGGCCTAGGCTCACCCACATCTAGGCTACTATCGAGTGTATCCTACCATAATCCTACTAATAATACAAATGCGAAAGTTTATGTGTATGTGTGTGGGTTTGTTACTTCTTCACGCTACGGCTACACCGATTTCGATGAAATTTGGTATGTATATACTTCAGGTCCCGGATGGCTTTCATAATCATCGTTATCAATCATCACCACGCGGGTAAAACAGCATGGCGCAGCTAGTTAGGTATATTTGCGCCTCCGATCTCAATAATAATATTTTTTCAGATCCCCGAACTAAGAACTGGTGGCTGATGGAGAGTCCCGGTCCAGCTCTGACAATACTGGCAGGATATTTGTTCTTTTGCATCTATGCTGGCCCTCAGTATATGAAAGACAAGAAACCTTATAACCTGAAGAGTTTGATCATGGTCTACAACTTGCTTCAGATCGTACTTAGCGTATTCTTAACATACCGTGTAAGAATGAAATTAAATATCTTGTTATTATCACCTTTCTCCCAAAAAAAAATTATAATATTATAAACTCGATAATAATATTACCAAGAGGATTGATTTGATTGATTGTTTTTTGTTTGGTAATGTGTACGTAATGCAAACTGCATTGAATAGGAACCGAAGCCCCTGAACCGATTTGAAAAATTCTTCCACTGTTGGGAAGCTACACTAGCCCCGAGTGACATAGGCTACCTAAATTACATTTTCCAAAAAATAAAGGAACCATATAATTATAAATAAATTGTTCATTATGAAACTTTTACCCGTGCGAAGCCGGGGCGGACCATTAGTTTCAAATAAACAGAATCACAAGTTTTTCTAACGCATTATTTTTAATTTTAAGAACTCTAATATAATATGAAATAGATAACTAGCTGCCTGCGGCTTTGCACGGGTAAAAAAAAGATACCGACTGCAGCACCATCTGCCGGGCTGAGTTCTGAATCTAAACCATCCAGGGCGCCACTCAAACGCATACAAAAAAAATCATTCAAATCGGTTCAGCCGTTTAGGAGGAGTTCAGTGACATACAGTATGATCCTACTAATATTATAAATGCGAAAGTTTATGTGTATGTGTGTATGTTTGTTAACTCTTCACACTCCAACGGCTACACCAATTTTGATGAAATTTGGTATGGAGATAGTTCAGACCCTGTATTAACACATAGGCTACTTTTCACATCATCATCATCAATCATCACCACGCGGGTAAAACTGCGGGGCGCAGCTGGTTATATTTATTAAGATATTCAATAAGTAATATTCCCAACTTGTTTATTTCCAAGGATTGCCATGAAAATGGAGTTATTGTACAGTAATTCAAAAACCGCTTGACTGATTTTGATGAAATTAAATGGGAATACACGGGAAGCACCAGCTTTCAATTAAAAAAAAGAACGATCAAAATCGTTTCACCCAGTCGAAAGTTCTGAGGTAACAAACATAAAAAAACATACAGGTCGAATTGAGAGCCTCGTACTTTTTTTAAGTTGGTTATTTGTTTTAAATAATTCTACTAATAATGTAATTTCTGATAATAATTATTTAAGACCTCCTGAGACTACAATGCTTACAAAATAGTACTTCTTATTTTTTTTGTTTGTTTCAGGCTCTAGATTTTGTTTTCTCGACCAGTTACAATTTTCGTTGTTATGAAGTGGATTATTCTGACAGTCCAGAAGCAGTTAGAGTAAGTTATTTAGTTTAAGTTTGTATCTAAAAATAGACATTATATTTCTTACAAAATGTAACAATACTTAGTCTTCTTACTTATAATGTAACAAAATAATAAGTTATTATTCTTGGATCAGGTAATAAAGTAACAGCAAAATAGAATTAGTAACAGAAAAGTGTCTTAAAATATTTTATCTAATCTCATACCGAAATATAAACAGAACTTGAATGACAGTCTTCAAAGATCGAATAATATTATTATAAGATCGAATATATCGAAATAAATTTAAAAAGTTACATTATGAGCTCTTGGACAACTGTATCATAATGTAACTTTTTCACCATTAAGATACAACTTCAGATGGACCAAAGAGGTTGCAATGCAGTTTTTTTACGTAATATGTATTATAATCTTTGGACGCGGCGCAACACGCATGCGCGAGCAGTAAATGGATTTTGGCGCTAAACGTTTACAAATAAATGCAAAAAAATGCTTTATTTTTACCTGAATTCCATTATCATTTTTATGAGATTAGATAAAGTAGTGCGCGAAACTGCACATAATTTGGTCTTAAAAAACTCGTGTATGTATGAGATAAGATGAACTAGTATAATATCAAACGTTACCGTATTAAACCTTATCAAATTATGACTTAACTCGACGTTGATTGAAAAACGTCTTGAAACTCTTGAAATTATGGGTGGCAATGGCCAGTGCACATAGCCTGAAGAACTGCTGACCATTGAGGTCGAAAGGTTCTCGAATGGAGACTACGGACTGGCAAGCGCAGCATAGGACAGCCACCGACCTATCTTCTATGCTTGCGTGCTCTATCGTACACCACCAGGTGACATAGTGGTTAAATACTTGACTTTTCTCAAATAAAAAGAAAAATAATGACTTTCACTAATCAACTAGAACTTAATCAAGTTCGAACACAAGCAAGGTACACACATTATATTTTACAATATCTACAAAGAATAATTTGACAATAATCTAAAACCTATATCGAAGAATCTGTAGCAGCCTATTTAAAAGCTTCATTATTAAATGATTGACTAAGATCTGTATTTGATTTTTCAGTGGGCAGGATCGGTTTGGTGGTATTTCTTTGCGAAGATCACGGAGCTTCTGGATACAGTGTTCTTCATCCTCAGGAAGAAGAATAACCAGGTGTCATTCCTTCATCTGTATCATCACACAGTGATGCCAGTCCTGGCGTGGATTGGCACCAAATACTTACCAGGTAAGTCTTGTGTCATGTAGGTTATTACTCAAAGTATGTTGCATATCTACGCAGTTCTTAGGCTCAGAGTCGCACAACGAGCTATGGAGAGGGCTATAATCGGGGGTTTTTAACGCGATCGAATCAAAAATGAGGAGATCCGAAGATCAAGGAAAGTCACAGACAGCCCAGTGGATTAGCAAATTTAATTGCAGTGGGCAAGGCACATAGCTCAAAGAACTGATGGCCCTCGGAGTCGAAAGATTCTCGAATGGAGACCACAGACTGGCAAGCGCAACATAGGACGCTCACCTATACAAGGTGGATATACGACCTCTTAAAGATCCCAGGAAAAGGGTGGTTGCGGGTCGCTTCCAACCTTTCCTTGTAGAAATGAATGGTTAAGTCCAATGTCTGTAGTAGGTACTCGTAGAATTATTATTTATTACATAATTTATTGCAGATCCATTTTAGATTCAGAGCATGTATGGAGCGAAAGAAATGTGTCAGTGTCATAGCAATTGGAAGGCGTGGTATCTGCCTATCCCTACGGGAAAGAGGCTTGAGAGTATTTTAGTTACGGGTGATTTTGTCATCTTCATCATTTCACGCATAGTAAACGTTCACTGAACTTATCGTTCCCCCAGATAATCCTAATCCCACTATTATTATAAATGTGAAAGTTTGGATGTATGGATGGATGGATGTTTGTTCCTCAATCACGCCAGAATGGCTGGACGGATTTAGATGAAATGAGGATGGCAGAACCAGCCTTGCTCCCGAAAACCGAAATGACAACCCGTTCATGTATTCTTTATATATGAAAATTTAGATTATATTTTTGTGGATTCCGTGAATAATTTGCATTATTTATAAAGTTGGGAATCGGAAGTACTTTTATTTTATTTATGTATGTGGTGTTTGTAGTTTTCGAACGCACCCTAAACCGTCTGCCATCCTCCTATTTCAGGCCCGGCCCAGCCGGAATAACACATAGGCTACTTTTCATCATCATCAATCTCAGGTAAAACCGCGGGGCACAGCTAGTATTATTACAAACGCGAAAGTTTGTGTGGATGCATACATGTTTGATACACAATTACGCTCAAACGGCTGGACGGGTTTTAATGAAATTTGGTATGAAGATAGTTCAAGTCCTGCAATAGCACAAAGGCAACATTTTATCATCATCATTATCATTCATCACCACGCGGTTAAGTCGTCGGGATGCAGCTAGTCCTCATATATATAATGAGATTGTTTTCTGCTACAATTCGAGTGGTGTATGTTTAAATCCATTTCAATTATCGGGATCTGTAAATTCCAGGTGGTCAAGGCATTCCAGAGGGGGGTCTGAACGCGTTCATTCACATATTAATGTATGGGTACTACTTTGTAGCTGGTCTTGGACCAGAATACCAGAAGTACTTGTGGTGGAAGAAATACCTGACAACACTTCAGCTGGTAAGCAGCTATAAGCTATATTAGCTATTTAGCTATATAATAAGCTATATTTACTAATTTTACAAAATCTTCACACTTTTATATAATTACTACTATACATACATACACAAACGCAGTCGGAGGCATAACACGCTCAATTCTCATAATTTTGTGGGTGATATAGGTAGAGCAACAAAATCTAGAAGTGAGCAGATATAATACTTTACGTAGGTAGGTACATGTGAAACGAATAACTATTAATTAACTCGCCAACCCGCCTGCCAAGCGTGGCGAGTATTGGCATACCCCCCCTTAAATGGGGGAGGCCTGTGCCCAGTGGTGGGGGTCCTGTACCTGGGATGATGATGTAAGTTATTTTTCAGTCTTCATTAAATGCAGTTAGTTACAATATTAGGTAGGATCTACAAAGCAATGAATTGCTTAAAAAATAAAAAACAAAATGCTAATACAAAACAGGAATTCGTCAAATTACATTGACAATAATAATATATTATTGTCAATGTAATTTGACAATAATATTTAATTATTGTTAAATTACAACGGGTAGTACAATTGTTAACAGGTTTCTTTTTCTATGGTTCTAATGTGGTTTCTCAAGTTGAATGATGTTAAATTCGCAATAACGACCAGCGGGCTTACTCTTGACACTTGATCGCGATCGTAAATTGTGATTTCGCGCCATTTGATACACTTGATAAACTAAAGCCATCTGACACATGTCAACCATATTTCATACATTTGAAACTTCTAACATTTCCTTCAATTTACATTTTTATGAGATCTGCGTGTTTGTTTATTGTAATAAGAATATATTTAGCCACCTAAACAGCAAACGTCGTAAAATAAACATCTGTTTCCCACCTCATAAGACTGCACAATTTAATAAAGTTGATTTCTGTATGACTCCCCTTATTTATAATCACTTACCAACTATAACATATATATATACAGTCGTGGTCAACTAATTAGGGACATTCAAGATAGTGAAGGGCTATAACCGGTTATGTACATATAAATATAAAACCCTATTGATTTCTCAGCACCTATTATTTGCATAATGTGGTCCGATTATTATGCTATAAATGGCTGTAAATAAAAGATTAAATAAATAGAAAAAGTATTTGATATCAAAGATTAAACATGTATTAAATATTAAGGTACAATTCTGTAGTGGACATTTAATTAAGGACAGTAAAGTATAATGAAAAATACAGTTAAACAAAACTTATAATCTGCAGTGTTATAATATCTTTAACAGCTCTATTTTATTACGTGTAAAATCAGTACCCAGTAGCAAAACCTTTGTCAGTAATTACCGCTTGACACCGATGTGGCATAGACATTATCAGTTTCTGACATGTTTTGACAGGAATGTTTACCCATGCCTTACAAAAAGCTCCATGAAGTTCATCCAAATTTGTATTACGATAAGTGGCAACTTTTTTCTTGATTTCGTGCCAAAGGTGCTCAATTGGGTTGAGGTCGGGCTATTTGCTGGCCAATCTAGCACCGATACAGACTGACTGGTAAGAAACGACTTGACTGAATGGGCGGTATGTTTCGGGTCGTTATCATGCTGAAACGTCCATATAATAGGGAGATGCTCCTCAGCATAGGGAAGCATAGTTTCTTCCAATATTGCCTTGTATTGATGTTGGTCTAAGTTACCCTGAACTTTCCTCACAGGTCCCACTCCACGTCCAGAAAATGAACCCCACATTTTAATGTTTCCACCGCCATGTTTCACCTGTTTTTTTGTGAATCTTGGATTCATTTCCACTTTTACAGGACGCCGTACATATTGCCTTCCATCTGAAGAAATCAAATTAACCTTGGTCTCATCAGAGAAAAGTACATGTTGCCATTGGGCGTAGGTCCAATGTCCATATTTACGTGCAAACGCCAAACGAGCATTTCTATGTTCTTTCTTCAGCAACGGTACTTTGCGAGCCACTCTTCCGAACAACCCTGCTTCTACCAAACGTCGTCGAACGGTCCTCGCAGATACACCGGCTCTTTCGTTTGCCCCAAACACTTCGTGTTTCATTAAAATAGAGCCTAGAAACGGATCTTTCTTAGCTAACCTGGTTATCATTCTATCTTCTTGCGGAGTCGTTTTTCTCGATCTTTTTGTTCTGGACACATTTAAAGCTGTGTTATAGCGCTTGAAATGTTGCACTGCATTGCATACCATAGTTTTTGAACAATTTAAATGTTGTGCTATCCTTCGGTATGACCAACCACGCTCGACAAACTTCATGATAATTTTTCGTAGTGTTGGATCGCAACTTTTATTTTTGCCCATTTTTCTTCAAAATAATTATCAAAACTTAAAATAAAAAAATCTGGATTGCCGCCAAAACGTCCACGAAACAATAAGAAAAGAAACAAAAAAATATTAAAATTCCAATTTTGAAATTAGAACGCAATACCTCAGTGTCCTTAATTAAATGGCCAGCCAGCATTCTTTGAACAAATAGCACTATGATAATTTATCAGCTATACTGTAAAGAGGTTTAATATTTAAGAAGTTGTTATTGTTTGTATAATCGCGCACATAAATGACTAATTACACTTACATGTAAAAGATATGGAATATTGTTAAGACTCGTTGGAAAATAAAAAAATAATTCACAATTTGGCTTAACTAGAGATTGTCCCTAATTAGTTGACCACGACTGTATATATTTATATATATATATATATATATATATATATATATATATATATATATATATATATATATATATATATATATATATATATATATATATATACATAACATTGGACGCATGCGCAATGGCTTAAAAGCGTCGCACAGCCGGCAATCGCTGTCCTCGTCTGACAAATGATGTTACGCGCTAACTCTCTTTCACTCTACCTTAAATATTTATTATCTTTAACAGGCAGTAACCCTTATTTGCGGCCAGATTCGTACTATTATTACAACGTAAAAGAATATCTAGAAGACAAATTTTTTATGTGATTTTCTTTAAGTTTAGGTTACATGTATATGTATAATGTAGTTAGGCACTAGTTTTAATTATGTAATTGATTGACAATACTTAGTGACATGTTTAGATAGTTATTGTAAGGACATTAAATATTAAAGTTTAGTTATTCTCGTGCGAATACTTTTTGTGTTGCATGCAAACAGTGTAGAATATAGCGGACCAATTTATCTTTCATGTAAACAAACATCTCTGTAAAACCTATTTTCGCAATAAACTATTTGATTTGATTTGAACGCAACACTAGCGCACGATTGGAATCGAGTTTGATGGAGTTTTTCAAACTTGAGGGTAGCTAGCCAAATATGTTGCTTATTGATGTGTGTAGTATAAGGTGTAAGTAGATGCAGATGTACCTCCCAGAAAATAATTCTGGCGGCAACCATGCTTGCGACAGGCAGAAGGGGCAGCACAAATTCTAATGTGTGTTGATTAAGAAAATTACAAATATGTACTTTACAGATAGTACACTAGACAATATGTACTTTGAGACTCTTAAAACAAGGTCCAAATCACATATTTGGACATCTGAATTTATGATAAAGGAAAAATTATGGTCACTAGAAAATATTTTTCACTTATAAATTAGCCAATTAAATTTTGTTTAATCACAATTAACCTTCATGAACTGTTGTCATGGAATTGTTGTTTTAGGTTTTAGACATTTACCTAGGACTTTCAACAAAATAAGCTGAAAAGATAGAAAATTGTCTAATAAGCAAATGGTAAAAAGTAGTTTATGAAACTGTATCAGCTTCGTAAGTTAAAACAACGAGCCACAGGCGTGTTTTTTATGGCATTACACGAGTGTTTTAAGACCAAATTATGTGCAGTTTCATACACTACATAAACTAATCTCGTAAAATAGATAATTAAATTTTCGTAAAATCACAGAACATGTTTGCATGTAATTGAAAAAGTTCAGCGCCAAAATCCATTTGCTGGTCGCGAATGCGTGTTGCGCCGAGTCCACAGACTATGTGTATAAAAACTGCATTGCAACCTCCTTGATCCAGCTGAAGCTGTATCGTAAAGTTAACATTTCGGCACAGTTGTCATAGAAGAGCTGTATCGAAATGTTAACTTTTTAAATTTATTTCGATATATTGTCTATATTTCAAGTTCTGTTTTTGATTTTTTAATCTTTATATTTCAGTATGAGACAAGATAAAAGCCTTTATTATTAACAACATAATACATTTTAAAAACTCTTTATTGCACACCAGTCATTAAAAACAAAAACAATAATAAAAATAAAACATATACAATTGACAATTATTAACAATTTTGAAGGTAGAGACATATGACAATAATTTATTTATTCATAACAATAAGTAACATAACAATATAAATTTATATATTCAATGAAAATAACTATGAATGATACATTCTAGCGAGGTACTGGCATTGACCTGTGTTACGCTACCAATTAATTAACTTCCTGAATTGTCCAAATATTACTTGCATATATACCAATTTTGATTAAAATTACGAAATAAATAAGTTAGTGAGTTACATAAATGAAGTGAAACAACTTATATCTGCTCATGTTCAAATATTTGAAGGAAAAAATTCGGCTGCTAGTAGGACTTGAACCCACGACTACAGAATACCGTCCTGTCGCTCTGTCCAACTAAGCTATAGCAGCCCATACCACTAGGGCCGAATTACTTCCTTCCTTATTAACATCTTGCGGTGATGTTATTAGCGCCATCTACCTTTAATTGTATGAACAATTAATTAATAGGACTGATAGACCAACATTACAGTTGATATCGTATCAAACGAAGACACCCTACCCTTATTTTAAGAGTTTTTATTGTGTATCGCATTAACCATATGCTAGGAAGAACTTATGTTATATCTGCTCATACAATACAATGTACAAAAAAAATTACCAAAAAATTGAACCGACCTAACACTCAAAGGTGTGAACTTGTTGAAGTCGGTTCTATGATAGTTTAGTAGTAACTATTATCAAAATATTGCGAGCATGAAGTCGGTACCTTCGACAAGTTATTTCATACTTTTGAGTGTTAAAGTCGGGTTCCATATAGCATAGTTCTTGCTTGCGCACTAGTCCCCAGCGTGTTCACTGAATGTTTGAATTTTTATTTATTTAATATATAATAATTGTCAAATTTTTTTTTTAAATTTTAAGAGGGAAAAAATATTGTATTATTTATTTTTAGTTTTCCTACCTTGCCGTGGTGGTACCGGCTTAGAATAGTACTCCCCCATCTCTTCCCAAGAGTCGGCTAAGAGATCACACCAGATGGTGTGCAGCAGCGCCTTCTGAGGGTCACAAAACATACTGCGCTCGCCAACCCGCCTGCCAAGCGTGGCGAGTATTGGCAATACCCCCCCAATGAGTTTTCCCACTTCAATTTAAAGGGGATTGTGATTGGCCCAGTCAAACCTAAGTTGTATCTACATAGATTTAATTATTAGGTTGTAAGTTTTTCAATGAAAATAAAAAAAATAAATAACCTCGCTGCACCTTCAATGTGATGGCGTATATTGTAAAAAATTTCCTCCTCAAAATAAAAAAAAACGGCAGCTTTCATTAAAGTCCGTGACGTATTCATATTAAAATAGAAAAATAAAGAATAAAAATACAGAACTAATCTGCTCAAGTTTTCGCCATTGCCACGAGCCATACGTATATTAAATATGATCACTGAAGATATTGATATTTTTGCATGTACTATGACGAAATTCATGGAAGTGGCTAGGCAAAGTGTTGAGAATAATTACTACTAATGTATCCTTAGCTCGTCTTTAATACATTTTTGACGTGATAACGTTTTATAAATTGATGAACGCCAGCAACACAAATGAAAAATAGTAACGTTCCGCGTAACGTTCCACCTGAGTTTTGTATTACATAAAATAATCAAATTCAAAGTCAAAGTGGAAGTGGAAGTGGAAGTCGAAGTCGAAGTCGAAGTCGAAATCAAAGTCAAAGTCAAAGTCATAAATGATTATGACGTTATCACGTAAATCTTTCGTCCGTAAACCGACTTTACAGACAATCAATTATTTTATTTTTTAATATTATTATCTAAGTATAGAATAGGTACTAAGTGTTTTTAAACTCACAGCATTGTATTGGTTTTTTACTGTGAAGTGAAAGTGTGAAAGTGTAAATAAATAAATAAATATTCTTGTTTCAGATTCAATTCAGCATTGTACTCTACCTTAACACCGTCGGCTTCTTGGATCGAAACTGCAAGTACCCGAAGACGATCAATGTATTCGTTATCATGAACTGCCTCGCTTTCTTGTATATGTTTGGCATGTTTTATTACAGAACCTACGTCACTAGTGACGTCAAAAATAAAAAATCTAATCATAATAAAGTTAAGTTAGAAAATGGATATAAAAATGTAATTGCTAAGGATAGTTAAGCTTTAAGTACAAAAATATACAATCATGATGATTATTTGAAGAACAGTTTTGTTTTCATCATTATACTAGTTGCGCCCCGCGGTTTCACCCGCGTGGATTACGGTTTTCCCGATACCTCAATCATCACACGGGAAGTATACTTTTTCAGGGATGAAATTAGCCTATGTGTTAATCCAGGGTTTAAACTCAATTTCAATTTCAAAATATCTTTATAAAACATAAAATTACATTATTGTACATTTCTAGTGTAAGTAATATATCCTAGAAGCGACAAGAAATTAAATCAAAAATAATGTATGTTTTACAAGCTAAAACGCTTATGTAACACTTTTTTCATGGTTCTAGGTACTTATTTCTAATGTATATGAAATTAGAACGTAGAACTCTCCTTCGCGGTGTCTTCTCTGTTACTGACGAAGGAGAGTTCTACGCTCTTGTCGCCGCTCGGACCTGAACCACTGAAGATGTCGACCGCAGTGATCGACGAAACGTCTGGAACACAAGTTTCATATTTCTTAAAAAAATTACAATTAATGTTGCCCGACGTCAGGAATGAGTTTCGACTCAGGGCTGCGTTCAGGAGCAGCTTCGGCCAAATATTGATCGACCAATATTTGATCGATGTCTCACGAACGGCTACACCATAGCATGTGACAGAAGAAGAAGAAGAAGAAGAAGTCACTTACATTGATCATAGATTACGTGATAGTTTCCACTGAATATATCACTTTTGACAGCCGATCAAGATTTGATCGATTCTAGAGGTAGAAAGATTAAGGTCTAGTCGACCATAATTTGGTCTGACAGGTTGACGTGAACGGTCATGATCGAATATTGGGTGGAGCAAATAATGCTCTAATTGAGTTCGTGAACGCCGCACATCCGTTGTCAGAGCAAGATATGGCTTGGCCGAAGTCGCTCCTGAACGCAGCCCAGTACACACTAGGGTCACCCCTAGCACAGCTTTTTAGTCGTCACTCATTTGTGACGTCACGAACGCACAAGTGACTACTCCTCAGTTTGTAGCACGATGCAAGTAAAAGATAAAACAAAATAGGCTCTTATAATAAAACAAGACGGTCGTCATGGCGCAGTGGTTAGTGTCAGTGACATGACTACTGTATCTCCGGGACCCTGGGTTCGAATCCCGGCAGGGGCAAACATTTGTGCGATGAGTGTAGGTGTTTGTCCCGGGTTTGGATGTTTGAGTGCTGTGAATGTGTGTGTCCAAGCCTCCCGCGATACAGGGAATCCTAGTGCGGGGGTTTGTATGATAAAAAAAAATAAAAAAAAAAAAAAAATATTGATGATAAAGTTACATAAAAACTTTTTTTTTTACATTCACAAAAGGTCTTCAGGTCCCAAACTAGGCAGAGCCTGTAGTATGGTAACCTGATGACTGATATATATATTTAAATACATACTTATATACACATACGCACCCAGACACAGGTCAAACAGACATGTTCATACACACAAATGTTTGACCTGTCCGGGAATCGAACCCAAGACCAGCGGCTCAGAAGGCAGAGTGCTACCAACTGCGCCAACCTGCCGGTCCAAATGGAGCCAAAATTTGTTTACCAATAAATGGAACCGACTTCAACACTCTAAAGTGTGAAATAACTTGTTGAAGTCAGTACATTTTTCTTTTTTTGCCTTTTTTCACCCGTTTGAGTGACCTTTGCTACTCACGGGATCAATTGTCATTGTGTATGTTCTCCGATGTCTTCAACCGTAACTATAATCGTCGAGGTATGCGAAGCACTTTTCAATTATTAGAGTGTAACTCAAAAACCGCTTGTCCAATTTTGATGAAATTTAAATGGGACCATCATGAAAGTATACACTATTAAACAAAAAGAGAATCATCAAAGTCGGTTCATAAACAAAAAAAGTTATTCGCGAACACACATAAAAAAACAAAAAAATATATATATACGGTTGAATTGAGTAACCTTATTTTGAAGTCGGTTAAAAATATGAATGTTAACGACAAATTCTCAGACAATCTGTGAGCGAATGGTTCAGTGACTTCTTGAGGCTAATTAAGATTTTAAACTTAATTACTTACAAATGCGATGAAACAACGACTGAATAATACGTACGCAAATGTATTGAAATTCTTTGAGTCCTTAAAACACTGTCTTATAACAGTTCAAAATAAAACATACCTTAAACCTTTTTAGTGACATGAAATTGGAAAAAGTTTTTTTTTTTTTTTTTTAAATTCACACAAGGTCTTCAGGTCCCAAACTAGGCAGAGCCTGTGCTATGGTAACCTGATGACTGATATATATACTTATATTACATAAACACACCCAGACACAGGTCCAACAGACATGTTCATGCACACAAATGTTTGACCTGTCCGGGAATCGAACCCAGGACCAGTGGCTCAGAAGGCAGAGTGCTACCAACTGCGCAGTCAATGTTTACTTGAAATGTTTTACAACATAGTGTAAATATTTATAATGATAAGTTTGTGAAAGGTGTAACTATGAATATGACTAATGATGGGTCGGAGTAGAAGAGAATGGCGTTTTGTTGTTGACAGCCCACTTAGCGTGGGATATGGACTAAAAGAAGATGAAGAAGAAATTATGCTAATATTTATAAAAACGGCGTCTTGAACCAGCTCAAGTTTATGTAGTTTGGAGGTTTTAAAAATATGCAATCAAAAAGATTTTTAGCACGCTTGCTGTAAATCACTAGTTTTACTCATTTATTTCTCACAGGAAACTTTACAAGTGAGTAAAAAGTTTGCAAAATTCGAAAGCACACCTGCAAAGTTAATGCCAACTCTCCTACCAATCAGAATGAGACAGTGGTCAAACGCAAGTTTATCATCTTTTAAAAAAAAAACAAAAAAAAAAAGAATGGGAGTGCACTTGAAACTCGAACTTGAGATTGGGCAGTTGCAGATATGCACTACAATTCAATATTCAACAAGGTATTATTTATCTTTAAACAATAACAAAATGTATTATTGTAAAAATTTATTAACATTTTTATTTGCATGACGGTAGGTTACTTTCGTGTACCCGCCTGGATAGTTACCGCTCTCAAGTTTCTCAAGTTTTAGAAGCTGTCACCAAACTCATAGTGTGTTCAGGCAGCAGCCCTTATAAGAGCCAGTAAGCATACTAGTTCTAGCGCGATTACATCGTCACTGACCATTAAGTGAGATTATGGTCAAATTATAGATATATGTATATGTATATATATCAGTCATCAGGTTACCATAGCACAGGCTCTGTCTAGTTTGGGACCTGAAGACCTTGTGTGAATGTTAATATAAAAATAAAATAGATCTATACAAGTTTAAAAAAGAGGTCTTTTAAAGCTTGCCTATTCCCAATAAAAAAATTAAAAAAAATTTAACAACGCCATCTTGTAGATGCAGAGAAGCTTACGCGTAATCTTCTCAAATTGATAACATTATTCATTTTGCAAAATATGTTAGTATTATTACCAATCATTATTCCTGACAGAAAAATACTTTGTAGGATCAACATTGAAAAAGAGAATACTAATAGTGAGGAAGTGGCTGTTATATAAGTATTCTATTCAAATAAATAATATACAAGAACAGTATTTTATTTGATGTAATATAGTGCGTGCGCTCGAATTGTGACTGAAATCACGCGTAGGTAACACTAGCTGCGCTGCGCGGTTTCAACCGCGTGGACAACGGTTTTCCTGCTACCCAAATTTACCCTTCAGGAACAATACTTCTTTTGAAAGTAGCATCACCTTGTCCGAGGTCCCATCTATCTCTAGAATAATATTCATCTAAATTGGTTCAGTGGTTTAAGCGGGGAAACGTTACAGGCAGATGTATTTTTTTTTTTTTTTTTTTATATCACACTCATTTTTCGATTCCCTGTATCGCGGGAGGCATGGACACACACATTCACAGCATACCAACACCCAAGACCCGGGACAAATCCCAGGAACGAACCCAGGTTCTGAAGGATCAGGGTGTCAGGTTTACTAATTTCATGTTTAAATTCAGTCCGGTACGAATCCGCGTTACAAATGAGACTACGTCAAAATTCGTAGCTAAGTTCATAACGGCCTAAATCTTTCTTCTTAATATATATATAAATCTCGTGTCACAATGTTTGTCCTCAATGGACTCCTAAACCACTTAACCGATTATAATAAAATTCGCACACCATGTGCAGTTCGATCCAACTTGAGAGATAGGATAGTTTAAATCTTAAATTATAGTCGCAATTTTAATTTATTGCTAATTATTAGCACACTTATTACAGTCACAATTATCTGTTAACTCCAAATGATTCTAACAGATGTCGATACCTTTCGACTGGGTTGAGTAAGTAATCAATAGATGGCGCTGCTATGGTAAATCTACGAACGTGTCATATAAGCTACATTTTAACAGCACAATTACCACGTGTTGGCCACAGCAACGCGTGGCCGGGTCAGCTAGTCTGTTATAAATCTATGCTCGGCCTATGTCGATTTCGTACGATATTGACAAGTTGGATGATAACGGACTACAAAATTTGACGCGCTATGACAATGCATATATAATTGATTCAAGATGGATTCAATATGGACGATATGGACGGATCAACCAAAGCTGTCAAAATCGGCCATCTTGAGCCAAACATTAAAAAAATAATAATTTGTTTGGGCACAGAAAAAGGTAAATCTAGGTTACATCGAGTTTAGGCGAAGCTAACTTATTCTTATATTAATATAAGTTAGTAAACTCGGGGGGCACTGTGCTCCACACTAGGTTGAACCTGTGTCGTGGAGTACATATTGCCATTTTTTTTAGTTTGCTTTGTGTGATTTCCGACGCGGTCGGCGGCGAGGATAGTGGACGCAGCTCTATGTCAAATCATACAAACCAAACTAAAATCGGTTGCGTGCAGTGCGTGCGATGCGTTTGCGCGGACCGGAGACGGTCGCCGTGGCGCAGTGGTTAGTGCCATTGACATGATTTCAGTGTCCCCGGGACCGGGTTCGAATCCCGGCAGGGGCAAACATTTGTGCGATGAGTGTAGATGTTTGTCCCGGGTCTTGGATGTTTGTGTGCTGTGATTGTGTGTGCCCATGCCTCCCGCGATACAGGGAATCCTAGTGCGGGGGTCTGAGTGTGAAAAAAAAAAAATGAACGCGTTCCTCGTGGCCTTTCGCACTGAGGCACGGAAACCGACTAATAGAACAAACACTTAGAATGGTATTTGTGTTTTTGTACACAAAAATACAAATACATTTTTCTTTCTTTTCTCAGCCATGTGCGTCTACTGCTGGACGTATGCCTCCCCCATATAGAGGGGATTTGCCAATACTCGCCACGCTTGGCAGGCGGGTTGGCGAGCGCAGTGTGACTTCCGATCCTCAGAAGGCGCTGCTGCCCACCTTCTGGTACGTGATCCCTTAGCCGACTCTTACGGCACCCGCGGGAAGAGATGGGGGAGTACTATTCTAGGCCGGTACCACCACGGCCTTCTAGGCCGGTACCACCACGGCCTACAAATACATTACAAAAATATAAATACAACAAATATAATGTATGTCTAACAGACAGAACCCAGAAGTTTTTTGTTCGTAGTACTTGCGTAGTAAATGTATATTAATGGAAATAAAAACGTAGATTTAAATAATTGTAAACTCATGTGAATTCAGTGTGTTTCGAAATAAGAATCAACTAAGTCGGCTTTGGGTATAAGTCGAAAGACAATTCAATAATGATATTAAAATTTAATATACATCATTGTTTATAATTGTATGTAATTGTTTGCATCCACTCACATAGAGCGAGAATTGAATTAACTTGGAAGTACAAGCGAAGATGGCGGCCATTTTGGGAAAATTATGGGATGGATACCAATTACTGTTCGAAGAATTACCAGGTTAGTACATCAAAACTTTACTTATATGTTCATGAGGAGTATATTTCGAAGCGATGATAGCTCAGCGGGGGAAGGTCTACTGTCAAACTGACGGACATTGGTTCGATCCCAACAATGCTCTTAGGTCATTAATCCCCAAAAACGGCTTGAGCTTCCGGTGAAGGTAACACCGTTATCAAATTTCGAGCATAGTGGTACAGTAGTTTCGAGTACCCACCTTGCTAGCTACCACCCTCAAGTTACCCTTAAGCAAGCCAGGCAGATACTCGAAAGTATCCTACCACCAAACTGGGAATTTGATAACGGTATTGCCTTTACCGGAAGTTCATGTCGTTGGTGGGGATCGAACCAGCGTCCGTCATTTTGATAGCCGACGTTCCCACTGCTGAGCTATCATCCTTTCAAAAGTCTATAATTCAACTATTTGTCTGTGGTTTGACAACGTTACGATTATGATAAATAGATTCGGTCCAAAAAAAAGTGTGCTTGAAAGTTTAAGAACTAGATTCTTGTAGAAACTTTTTAATCGTTTCTATTAAATAATAATTTAAATATTACTTAACTGACGCCACTTGTGATAATTATAAATGTGTTTTCGAGGAGGCTCGGAAGAGGCTTTGATAAAGGCATTTTGGCTTTGGGAGGAATTAGTCCTAATAATCATCATCATCATTATCATCATCATTGTCATCTTGACCATAAGACCTCAAAAATATACTAAAAACTAGAAAAAGCAGGCATCAATAGCAAACATTGTGATAAATATCTGGTCATACAGATATACAGAGGTCAAACATTTGTGTGTATGAACATGTCTGTTTGACCTGTGTCTGGGTATATGTATATAAGTATGTATTTACTGGCCGGTTGGCGCAGTCGGTAGCACTCTGCCTCCTGAGCCGCTGGTCCCGGGTTTGATTCCCGAACAGGTCAAACATTTGTGTGCATGAATATGTCTGTTTGACCTGTGTCTGGGTGTGTATATGTATGTAAGTATATATATACCAGTCATCAGGTTACCATAGTACAGGCTCTGCCTACTTTGGGACCTGAAGACCTTGTGTGAATCTTGTCCCATATATCATTTATATTATATTATTATATGTATTATCGCGGTCCTTGGATGTTTGCGTATTTTGTAGGGATGTGTGACTCAGCTCAAAGTCGGTTCAAAGATTGAGCTTTTGATCCGTGATTAAATTGTAAAATGCACGACTCACGGCTCAGACGAACGTGGAGATGGGAGCTGTGATGTTGCAGAGCTATTGCCAGTCGATTTTGAACAGTTCATCTGTAGATACGAAACTACTATACTACTAACTGTTCTGATTTCTGATATATGAAAAGGCTACGGGCGAGCGTCTATTAATTCGGTGGATTCAGAGTCGTGTCTGTGGACACCTTAAGATAATGTATTTCTTTAATTTAACTAGGTAACCTTTAGGTATGCTGGCTTTAAAAATAATATCCTTATAATCCTACGAATATTATATATGCGAAAGTTTGTGTGTATGTGTGTATGTTTGTTACTTCTTCACGCTCAAACAGCTACACCGATTTCGGTGAAATTTGGTATGGAGATAGTTTAAGCCACATTAACACATAGGCTACTTTTATCCCGGAAAAAGTATTAGTCTTCTGAGATAGTTGAGGTAGCGAGAAACCCGTAATCCACGCGGGTGAAACCGCGGCGCGTTACTAGTTTTATATAAATCTGTTTTTATATTCAAATAAAGCGTGTATTTTCTTATTCATTTATGATTTATTATTTTTATTCCTTCATACAAAATCCTCAAAAACAATTTCATCTACTTATTTATGAAAAAAAATTAAAACTGTGTATTTCAATCTGATTTTATTAAACAAAAACAATCCATTTGTTACCAATAACCTTTATTCAATACGGTCTTAAGGTTTTTATAAACATAAACGAATCGCTGGTGTGACCGATGTTTTGGCATGTATTAGATATCTGAGGAGTATAGATGGCGTTAAGATTCGATTCGACCAACAGAGGTGAATTTATTAAGATTAGATTCGACTCAATTCTGGGAACCAAATAGTAGCTAGTTATAACTGTTCAACGATTTGTCTATAAATTAAACTATGTTCCGTGTTTAATAATATGTTTTCATTCACGGTCTAATTAAAACAATGTGACTTGTAAGTTAATCATTATAATGCTTTATTATTCTTTTGACCTTATGACTTAGCATTTAAATGCTACGTACTCAGACCACACAATATGGACACCACACTGGAAAATAAAGGTACGCGTCCATTGGCCTGCGGATTTCAGTTTGCTTTGTGATTTCCGATGCCAGCGTTTGGTACAGACGGCGCGTATAGTGGACGCAGCTATCTGAAATCAGAAAATTCATTGCGTGCCATAAGTTTGGTAAGTCCGGCGTGGGCCAATGCCCGCGCACCCTAAAGCCACTTTTTAAAGGTGTGTGAGCAAAAGTGTCTCCATCAAAAAAGGGGAATCCCGAAATATTAAAACAGATTGCCTTGAAATAATCCTACTAGTATTATAAATGTGAAAGTTTGTGAGTATGTAACTGTAATGTAACAAACCGACTAGGACTCACGTGGTAAACACTGGAAAATTACTCTCCGACCAGTTTCGAAATGTTTGTAACTTCTTCACGCTCAAACGGCTTCACCGATTTTGATGAACTTTGGTATGGACATAGTTTAAGCCCTGGATTAACACATAGGCTACTTTCATCCCGAAAAAACTAGAGTTCCTATATTCATAAACATAGGACATAGTGTATTGATAATGGTATTGCAAAGAACTATATTCTTCCCGATGGCTAAAACGTTGAGTCATTGACTTTATTTATGATTTATAACAAAATTCTCCTAAAGTAAATTTTTTTTTCCTAATGTAAATTGATAATGAGAAATATCTAAAAAGTAAAAAGTAGCATTATATAAGTAGTTATGTACAGGGCAAATCATATTTTTTAGAAAGGTTACCACATCTTCATTATATACATATGTCTAATATGTCCGCGCCTTTTGTGGCAATTGTAAATCAAACTATGGCAGCACTTGTACCTTATGATCTTCACATTGGGCATAGTTTTGTCTGTTATTGTGTGAGTGAGCGTGCGTCAATATAAGTTGGGAATGATTTTTACTGTCCATTAATCACTCAGCTACTACTTATCACTCAGCTACTACCCATCTTGGTGGCTCTCCAACCGATAGGACGCGCCTCAGTCCGCGACGTCCAAAAACACACACAGACGCTACCTCGTTTAGGCGATAGCCCAAGCCGAGGTCCGAACCCTTGAGGTGCCCTTGCGCTAGTCGCTACCCCCGCACCCCAACCCAAAATCGGCTGAGTGCCCTCTGCACTCGTCAAAAGTCCGGTGACGCCGTAAATACCCCATGTGGTAAACAGCATTTAGTCATTTCTAACATAGACATAGACTGTCCATTAAGTTTATGATCCGTTTTTCTGTTCTCTGTGAGTCTGTTATTAAATCAAAAATATTCTCGATGCAAGGAGTAATTAACAAATTAAATTAGGAAGAATAAATCATATTCATCAAATTAGTCAGCTTAAGTGCAAATATAGGTAATAAAATTACAAGATTTTGATGGTTTAATGATTTAACAACATGCTATTATTTGAAGGAAAATATTCAACTACAAGTGGGAATTGAACCCGTGACTACAGAATACCATCTGTCGCTTTGTCCATCTAAGCTATAGAAGCACTAGCAATATTTATCTATTAAATGTTATTAACTTACATTTAAAGTTAGGTTACATTACAAGTTACCCTGTTACGCTAAGTTTAAAATTAGTTAACGCAACGCTTAACAATAGAAATTCTAAAAATAGAACGTCTTGGTTATTTTTTTTTTTTTTTTTATAATATGGGACAATGGTCACACAAGGTCTTCAGGTCCCAAACTAGGCAGAGCCTGTGCTATGGTAACCTGATGACTGATATATATATACTTAAATACATACTTATATATATACTTATATACATATGCACACCCAGATACAGGTCAAACAGACATGTTCATACACACAAATGTTTGACCAGTCCGGGAATCGAACCCGGGACCAGCGGCTCAGAAGGCAGAGTGCTACCAACTGCGCCAACCGGCCAGTCAAAAAATTGCGAGTGCAAAACGTACTTAGATTCAAATTATATGCATGATTCATACACTTAGTTATTAAAACAGAAATTCAATAGAAAAGAATGCAGTGTTGTCTTACTCACTACTACTCACTAGTTTTCATCTAAAAGGTCTTTTCCTTTTAAGTCTTCTCACGGACATACTGAGAAGACTTAATAGGAAAAGCCTTTTGAGTTAGCGTAGTGAAGTGTCAGTGAATAGCTAAGTTATTGCTATCTTAAAGAACACAAGAACGAGGTGTCTTCTCCTTAATAGAGAAAATAAGATAGGTGTTAATGGACACATTCTTAATATTACTCGTTTTAGCAGAATTAAGTCAAAACTAAATTACTCATTAGCCTTAAGGGTAGATCGTAATTGAATGATGTACATGTATAAAAATTTATATCATTTAGAACTAAAAATAATCTACTAGTTTAAGTTTTATCATTCACAGACAAAGGTTTTTTTACTATACAACATATTAATTAGTAATATTATATAGTATATATAGTATGTCTATCGGTCTTTTATCGGATACATTTCGGGGAGTGTGCTCTGGAGTTGCATAATTTGATTCCACCATCCCCATTCCATCTTAGGACGACCAGACAGACGGCAATGCGACATCCATACATGGTGGACGTTCCAACTTGTCGCACGAAGCGTTTTGCTACCACATTCCTAGTGCGTACAGCTAACGAATGGAATTTATTGCCTAAAACTGTGTATCCGCAAACATACAACCTGGGTATCTTCAAGTCACCAGTGATTAGGTATCTTCTAGGCAGGCGTGCCCCACCGTAGACCGCATCATCACTTAACATCAGGTGAGATAGTGGTCAAACGCTTGCCTATTCCCATTAAAAAAGAAAAAAAAACAAAATGTGAGTAGTTTAAAACGGTTCGTAAATGATCCGGTTTTAACTAAATACAGAAAAATATAAAGGCCTTGTATATAAAAATCTTATGTGTTTCTTTATTAAAATCCTCCGAAACGCATTGCCTTATTTATTTTGATGATTTTTTTCCTGTATATTTGGTAGGTCTGAGTGTGGGTATTTGTGGTAAAGTATTTTTCACCCTTCTTTACACAGCCATTTTTTTATCGAGATGTTAGTATTTTTAACCGACTTCAAAAATAGAGGAGGTGATAATAATAATAATAATATATTTTATTAGGCCAAAGTTACATTCAAGTTTAATTTGTAAGATAATGTTTCACTGTATGTATTTTTTTTATCTATGTTCACCTATTTCTTCCCCATTTCTGGAGAAATACTCAAGTTTTTGTTTTGACTTTGACTTTGACTTTGACTTTGACTCTGACTCTGACTCTGACTCTGACTTTGACTTTGACTTTGACTTTGACTTTGACTTTGACTTTGAATTTGACTTTGAATTTGACTTTGACCTTGACCTTGACCTTGACCTTGACCTTGACCTTGACTTTGACTTTGACCTTGACTTTGACTTTGACTTTGATTATATTATCTAGATCTAGATAAATTTCAGGTGGAACGTTACGCGGAACGTTACTATTTTTCATTTTGGCATTCATCAATTTATAAAACGTTATCACGTCAAAAAGTACGATCAAAATTGGTTCACCCAGTCGAAAGTTATGAGGTAACAAACGTGTCCAATTGAGAACCTACACATTTTTTTTGTAATCCGAGTCAAAAGCGGCCGCCATTTTGTGCTCCCAACGACCCGGAGCCATTGTTATTGATTCTTACCACTTGAGGGGTGTGTGAAAGCCACGTCAGTTTTAATAACAACATTCATTTATATTTTTCAGATCCAAGAACGAAAGGATGGTTCCTGGTAGCTAAGCCATATCAAATATTAATGGTAATTGGTCTGTACCAAATGTTTATATTCAAATGGGGGCCCAACTGGATGCGCAACAGACCAGCGTTCAACTTGGACAAAGTCCTTATTCTATACAACTTTATGCAAGTCATAGCTTGTCTATATGTTTTTGTGGCTGTAAGTTATTAATCTACAAATTAATTTTTAGTAAAAAAATGCGGTCATGTCTGTCGCTTTACCAAATCCTACTAATATTATAAATGCGAAAGTTTGTGTGTATGGATATATGTTTGTTACTTCTTCACGCTCAAGCGACTGCACTGATTTCGATGAAATTTTAATAATATAATTCTAAATATTATAAAGCTGAAGAAATAGTTTGTTTGTTTGTTTGCTTAAACGCGCCAAAGAAGGAAGAAGGAGAAGGCATTTGTAGATATTACTTGGAGATGAGATTGCTTGAGCTTCCATAAAGGTAATACCGATATCAAATTCCCAGTATGACGGTAAGGTCCTTTCGAGTACCCGTCTGCTTAAATACCGCCCTCAAGTTTGAGAAACCGTCACCAAACACTTAGTGTGCTCAGGCAGCAGTCCTTGAAAGCCAGCGAGCGCTCTAGTTCTAGCGTGATCACATCGTCACTGACCATCAAGTAAGATAGTGGTAAATATAGATCTCTATAGTCACGATAGATCTTTAAAGAGTTTTAAGGTTCATTGCATTGACGTCATCTCAGTTAGCGGAAATTACAAAAACATCCGCTCAGATGTACCTGTAATGAAAGAACTAGCTACGCTCCGCGGTTTTTAATAATGATTGGTGATGATGAAAAGTAACCTATGCGTTATTCCGGAACCTGAATTATCTACATACCAAATTTCATCCAAATCCGTTTTACCGAATTGGTGAGGAAAAACTGTGATCATGGTGATGATTAAAATAAGCATATGTGTTACCCCAAGGTAAAAGCTATCTCCATACCATATTTCATCGAAATCGGTGTAGTCGTTTGAGCGTGAAGATGTAACAAACATACACATATACACTCTTACACACAAACTTTCGCATTTATAATATTAGTAGGATTGTTTTTAATGCCATCTAGTGTACAATGCTGTAACTAACACGATTTAATCACGTGTATCTAGCATTTTCGTTATTTATATGTAAATAAAGCTGTTTCTGTATGTTTTTATTGTAAGTTATTTTAAAAAAAAAGTTTTGACGTGACAACGTCTTATAAATTGGTTTGCCGGGTGACACTTCAAGAAACTGCGTTACGCTCCGCTCACGTTATGCGCTCACAATGAGAGCGAGTGAGAGGCACGCGTCCCTTCCACTCGGGCATGGTTAGCCCGCCTAAGAGCGAGAGAGACAGACATAAAAAGTGAAAGGCACTCAAAGTCGTTGTCACGTAAAACTTTCGCCCGTATACCGACTTTACAGGCAACCAATTTTTTTTTCTTCTTCATGTAAAATTTAACAAATGAAGATACAAACTTTAAAACTTAAGCCAGCGATTTGTAATATATTCGTGTAATAGGCGTTTGTAGCAATTGTAGATACATTTTTTCTTTCTTTCTTTGATGCAGTCTATACAATTAGGATGGGGTTGGAAGTTCAAATGGATCTGTGAGCCTGTCGACACCTCATCTTCAGGCATAAGAGTTGCGTCGATGGCGTACTTCTATTATATAACTAAAGTTGTTGATCTACTGGATACTGTAAGTTATGATTGATTAATTATATTTGATTAATTATTACCAACTAAACGCGGCGCGCTTTTACCTACGTGGTGATGATTGATGATGCTGATTGATTAGTATAATAGGTACTAATGATATTTAATCATTTGAATAAAATCAGATAATAAAAATAGGAGGTTTTAAAACACAAAACGCTAAAAAACTCTACTCAGAAGTGAAACACTAGTTACTGGTTTAACATTTGTGTAAAGATGATTTTTGGCCTGCTTGGATTGAAACCTGAGCAAGCAAAGGGCTCTAGGATTGAACCACGAACCAAGCTAGTGGTTCAATCGAAAAGAAGAACCCTGAGTGTAGCGAAGGTTTCAAAACACGAAGCTTTAAAAACTTTACCCATGTTGACAACAATTTTCCTCACACTAGCATTAACTAGCCAGGATCATTCAAGACGCTTGGCGAGAAAGATTCCTTCTCAGGCTTCTTACAGAGCGATTTTAAAACTTTGTCCCATCAATTATTAGGTAAACGGGAAAAGCTTTCCCCGTTTCTGAAAACGTAAAAAAAACTAAAATGTACGAACACAAAAAGATATCATTCGACATACGGAAAGAAAACAAAAGAGATTTTTTTCACATTTTTCACAGGCTTCTTTCAAGGGCACGTTTCTCTAATTGGATAAGAATAAGGTCAGGTGCGTTTTCAAATTTAAAAATCTTTTTACTTACTTGTAAATAAAATAGAATTTTTCTGTCAGAAATCGATGAGTAAAACTGGCGAACTGGTGATTCAACAATTGAATATCAAAAAACAATAAAAATATCGGTTTCATATTAAAAATAGATTTTGCGTAATGGCTCTTAGACGTTGAAGAAATAGCTAAGTATTATCACCTTCCTAATTTATTATTCTAAGCTTAAACTAAAATAGGCAGTGTCATTTATAAATTATTCAACAATGGAATTCTTCCATAATAGAGAAGCATGTGTTGTTTGAATTTAATTGTATGATAATAGGTACTAGTAATTATTTCGAAGTGGGCATATATTTAACAAAAAAGTCAATATTGGTTAATTAGAGTTGAATCAGACTATTTACAGAACAATAATTGACATATAAAATAAAATAAATATAAAACACCCCAATGCCTGAAAACGAAGGTCTTCGAACAGTGTGTGTTACCAGTGATGACTTACGGAACCGAAACGTGGTCTCTGACTATGGGCCTTCTAAGCAGGCTCAGAGTCGCACAACGAGCTATGGAGAGGGCTATGCTCGGGGTTTCTTTACGTGATCGAATCAGAAATGAGGAGCTCCGTAGAAGAACGCAAGTCACCGATATAGCCCAGTGGATTAGCAAGTTGAAGTGGCAATGGGCAGGGCACATAACTCGAAGAACTGATGGCCGTTGGGGCCGAAAAGTTCTAGAATGGAGACCACGGACTGGCAAGCGCAGCATAGGACGGCCACCGACCAGGTGGACAGACGACCTGACTAAGATCGCAGGCAAGGGCTGGATGCGGGCCGCTTCCAACAGGTCCTTCTGGAAATCAATGGGGGAGGTATATGTCCAGCAGTGGACGTCCTATGGCTGAAATGATGATGATGATGATGAATTGACATATTTTTTTCTTATTTCAATTATAATGTGGGTAGTAATGGGTATAATATGGGTAGTATGTTGAATTGCATTTATATTTTTAAAATCTTGTTCCAGATATTCTTCGTTCTTCGAAAGAAAAACCAACAAATTTCCTTTTTGCACGTTTATCACCACGCTGGCATGGCGTTACTTGTATGGGGTACCATTACTTATTTACCAGGTAAATCGTTGTGTACGGGATCCATTGACATGTATCAAATCTGTAGATTATCCAAGTAACGTAGCTGCAAGCGAGTGAAATAGAACTAATAAAAGTTGCTAATAATGGAATAACGTAAGCGACAAATTGTAAATTGTTTCAATGTCAATCCAATTCTAATCCGGATCAGTTCCAATCTCACTCAAATTCGCATCAAACCCGATTCCAATCGCACGCTAGCGTTGCCTTCAATTGCGTACGATTGGAATTGAGTGTCAAGAGTAAGGCTCTCGCTGATTGAAATTCAAAACGACATCCAAAATTTAAACACCTACACTCATCGCATATATTATGTTTGCCCTTGCCGGGATTCGAACCCAGGATCACCAGAAACCAGAAGTCATGCCATTAGCGACTGAGCTCCAGCGACAGTCACAACGTTATAAAAATCAAACTACCCTCTCCTAATATATTTTCTCTTATCAGGTGGTCATGGAACCCTCGTCGGCGTGATCAACTCCTTCGTCCACGTCGTCATGTATTCGTACTATTTGTACACAGTGGTCGAACCCAGTGCCAAGAACTCTGTGTGGTGGAAAAAGCATATCACCCAGTTACAGATAGTAAGTATTAATCAGTATCAGAGAAGACGCCGCGAAGGAGAGTTCTACGCTCTTGTCGCTGCTCGGACCTGAACCACTGAAGATGTCGACCGCAGTGATCGACGAAACGTCTGGAACACAAGTTTCACTTAGACCACGGCCAAACAGCCCGGAAGCAATACATACAACATAATTATTAATTATCAAAATCTTATCTATATCACTTGCGCGTTCGCGATGCCAGTCAATGAGTTCCTACTGAAAATCAGCGCTAAGGTGTCCAAACCCTAGAACAATGCTGAGTAGGGACTCATTGTAAACATCTGTTTTTGTTAGTTTTATTGTTATTTACCATTTATATATTGTAGTGTTGTGTTTTTTAAGTAATAAAAATATTTTCTTTCTTTCTTTCTTATATGATAGATACTGCCCTCAAGTTTGAAAAACTGTCACCAAACACAATAGCGTGTTCAGACTGTACTCCTTGTGCAAGCATTCTAGGTATAGCGTAATAACATTTTCGACCACATCGTCACTGACCATCAAGTGAGATAGTGGTCAAACTTCTATATAGTATATGAAAAAATCCCTTCGATCGATTTCCGATACCTCAAAACAGTACACCCTATATTATAAATATTATGCACAGAAATAAAATCGTGATACAAATATACTATACATTATAATCATTAAGTTTTCAAACGAATCGTATTGTATCTTAAGATATTGTATACAAGACAAATAACATTAAAAATTGCATTATTTTCAGGTTCAATTTCTCTTGTGCGTAATTCACATGACGACTATCGTATTCAAGCCCGATTGCGAATACCCGCGGTGGACCAGTGCTATTTTCCTGCCACAAAACCTGTTCATCCTTATCTTATTCGTGGATTTTTACATCAAAACTTATGTGAAAAAACCCGTCGCTAAACAACATGATATTCAAAACGCAAAGAACGGATACTTGTCTGTTAAGGATACAAATGAACAAATTGAAAAAGAAAATGGATACAATTCTTCGAACTTTCACGCGAAAGAAAACGATTTTTTTATTTCTAGCTTAGATCGTAAAATAGAATAATATGAAAAATTAGGTTCATTGTTATTCTGAATTTGGAATAGGCAAATGTTCGATGGAAACAGCCGTGAGGCACGCAACGCTTGAACTAAATTTGGTATGTCCGGAAAGTTAACCGACATTTTTTATTATATATTGCATTTATATATATATATATATAATAGTATAATGGAGGACGAGAGTAAAAACTTAAAAAGTCTAAAAACAACAAATTAGGTATGACTGGCGTTACTTGACGTTTATTAGAATTTTGATGACTTTGAAGATGGGCGTTTACTAGAAACTAGAAATTGGTAATTTATTATTTCTTAGAAAACAATTTACATCAGAAATTTGTATGCTTACCATATTTATTATTTAAGTGCAACTGTTATCATACTAAAATGTTTATTATTACTGAGCTCTTTACTAAGTTTTTATAATCGCCATTGTTATAAGTCAATTGTTGGAAAATACCAATTTTTAATCAACTTAAAAAAGAAGGAGCTTACTGAATTCGACCGTTAAATATATATTTTGTGTGTCTTTGCGGATAACTTCATCGTTTACAAACCGATTCTATGATTCTTTTTTTGTTTGATAGAGTATACATAACTTTCGAGGTAGTTCCATTTAAATTTTATCAAATCCAAGAAGCGTTTTTTGAGTTACACTTAAATAACCGAAAAGTGTTACATTCATTTCATTGTGGGTGAAGAAATCGTTGAGCATACACAATGACAATTGATTCCGCGAGTAGCAATGGTCACTGAAAAGGGTGAAAAAATTTTTCTATCGATTATACCGATTTCAACACTTAAAAGTGTGAAATAACTTGTTGAAGTCGGTACCATGAGCACAATATTATGATAATAATTACTTTTGAATGGTCATGGTACCGACTTCAACAAGTTATTTCACACTTTTAAGTGTTGAAATCGGTATAATCGATAGATTTCTAGTTACTACTAGTTATTTCACTTGTTTGAGTGTTGGAAGTCGGTTCCATTTTTTTGGTATTTTTTTTCCATCATTCGATATTTCATCAGTATCTTCTATATTCTAAGAATTGTATTTTCACCACACTTGCTGCCAATCGCTAGCTTTACTCATCAATTTCTGGTGGGAAAATTATATTTTATTTATAAGGGAGTGAAAAGGTTTTAAAATTCAAAAACACACCTGGCATAGCTAACGTCAACTCGCCAACTAATCAGAGAAGAGTGCACGTGAAAGAAACCTGCAAAAAGTGTAAAAGAATCCTTTCTGTATGGTGAAAATTGTTGTTCCACGGGTGGGTCAAGTTTTTTGACGTTTCGTGTTTTGTAACCTTTGCTGTTAGGGTTCCTCTATAGAACTTTGTTATGCTCAGGTTTCAATCTAAGCACTCAGGCCAAAAATCGACTTTAACAACATATAACACAAATAAATATTTCTAACTATTAACTTATTATTTTGCTATTTTCAAAACCTACATCAGTATATAATGCCCCGTTTATATTATTCCAGTCCAGTGATCCAGCGAGAATCCAGTCCAGTGCTGGAGTGGATCTGTAACGTCTACATTATTTCAGTTATTTGGAGGCCGTTGAAGTGTGCACACTACAGTAACAATGATTTCAAGAAGAGATCAGTTTCGAATGGCACTGGATTGGCCGTCTACATTATTCCAGTTGCACTGGATTGGTCGCACTGGATTCAAAAGTGGACCGCCAATCCAGATACTGGACTGGATTGCTAACTGGATTCAGTGCATTTCAGTGCCGGTTTACATTTTTACAGTAAGCAATCCAGCGCTGGATTCGATCGCTGGACTGGAATAATGTAAACCGGGCATAACTATGTGGGCTCATGCCCAGTATAAAAACTTAGGAGAAAACTCCGGATTAATAAAACAATTTGCACAGATTATTCATAAGTTCCAAGGTTATTCAAATTATGCATTAATATTTAGTAATAGCTCTGCCCCGCGGTGTTACCCGCGGTGAAATGGTATGTGGTATTGACGGTGTCGTGTCTTCCCGTCATCCCACAGGAACAGTCAATGTGTTGGGGATAAAATGTAGCATATATGCTATTCCAGGGTTTGTATCAGCTATCTTTATTCCAAATTCGAAATCCGTTCAGCCGTTTCAGCATGAAGTAGAAACAAACATAGGTACAAACAGACAAACGACAAACAAACTATTATAATATTATTGTGAGACAGTGCAACATATAAATTTCCAGCTATAAAAACCTGCACAAGGCTTCGATCTGTCTGTTAAATTAAATGACGTATTTCGTCATTTAATTTTTGAGTTTTTTTTTTTAATTTAAGTGCGCTCTTAATTAATTTCATCAGTTTTAATAATAAAAACACATGACTTGAACTCTCTGTTTGGTGCATGAATAGTAAAACAATCTTTAAGTTTATTTGCAATAACTATTAAGGCTACACGGAATAAGGTTCACCAAGATTTAAAAGTCTGATTATCAATTAACCATCGGTTAACGGTATGGTAAAAAGTATTTGACCGACGCGTCGGTTAAATTGATATTCGGAAGTTTTAAATTTCGGTGAACAGCAGCCTAAGGTTTCCTGCCAAAACGGATAATTACCACCCGCCAAAGAGTAACCGTTACCTACTCTGTCTCGTTCCAAACCCAACGTTGAGAAGTCACGTTGACATTTGTGAGGTTTTTGAACTGGCACAAATTTATCTGACAGTTGAATTGCCTGGACAAGTACTTGACATTGACAAGATGCTTTTCAAAACTCAAACTTACTCGACACTCATTGAAACAGAGTAAAGCGTTTAAAGGCATCTTGTATAACTTCTCAGTGTTTGATGACATGAAATGAATAGTAAAAAATCTTATTTAATATAATACCTAGGTATTATATACTACATACCTAGGAACAGAGGCCGACCACAGAAAAGGTGGGACGATGACGTTAGACAAGTGGCAGGAGTCACATGGAATAGAGTGGCTCAAGAATGAAAGGAATGGAAAAGATTGGAGGAGGCCTTTGCCGACTGGCAAACAGATCTTGGAAAGATAACCAAGCAACAAATATTAGTTTAATTCATTCAAATCTACTAAGTTTAAGTTTTTAATGCTTGTCCTTTACATAAGTTTAAAAATTCATTGTACTAAGAGGTCTGAATAAAAGGCTATTATTATTATTAATACCTAGGTATAAGATAAAGGATAAGGCCAATACCCATTTCTCGGATTCTTATTTGATTAAGTAGTAGGCGATTCATTAAAACTTTACTAGTCTTCTTCTTGTTGTCCTTATCCCACACTGGGTGGGATCGGCTCCACATGTTTTTCTTTTTCGCTCTATTTTATTAGTCCTCTCAGTGCTTACACATTTCATAATCATATCATTCTTCACACAGTCCATTCATACCTTCTTCGGCTTTCCTCTACTTCGATTTCCATCATCACACATGCTCAGTACTCTTTTCGTGGTATGTTTTTCATCTTTCATTCACAGGTGGACAGACGACCTGACTAAGATCGCAGACAAGGGCTGGATGCGGGCCGCTTCCAACAGGTCCTTGTGGAAATCAATGGGGGAGGCCTATGTCCAGCAGTGGACGTCCTATGGCTGAGATGATGATGATGATGATTTTCAACCTTCCCCATGACATGCCAATTCTCTTTGAACTCATCACTCACTGGTGCTACTTTCTAGCTTCTTCGGATATACTTATTACCTAATGTTGTTTTATATTTCAATTTCCTACGCTCAAGCACATTATTATTATCCCATACGGTTTTGTAATTTACATTAATCGTAATTATGTTTATTACTAAAACTAACTAAATTTCTTTAAAATAAAAAAGCTCTTATTTTATTTCTTCTCTCAGCCATGTGCGTCCACTGCTGGACATATGCCTCTCCCATATAGGGGGGATTTGCCAATACTCGCCACGCTTGGCAGACGGGTTGGCGAGCGCAGTATGATTTCCAATCCTCAGAAGGCGCTGCTGCCCACCTTCTGGTACGTGATCCCTTAGCAGACTCTTACGGCACCCATGGGAAGAGATGGGGGAATACTATTGGTACCACCACGGCTTATTTTATTTACCCTAAGTCAATTTGGTGACAAGTTATATTATTCAATCGCGGATAGGTTTATGCAGTACCATCATGATGATTCATGATTCATGAACCATGATGATTCATTTCGCCTAAGGCTACCTGCGTTTTGATAAAAATGTCTAGTTTTAGTATTGTCATTCAAATGCTTCGCCACATCATTCGATCGTACAATTGATTTTTGTATATTGTTTGTATTGTATTCAAAGGTTTGAAGTAAAAGTGTGTTGCGCTTAGCATTTATGTGAAGTCTTATTAATCAATGTAGTTTGGAATTTATATGTTAATTAAAAAGTTATCTATCCAAGAGTCGTATTAGTTTCTTTCTTTCAACTTTTGGTCTTATCTGAACACCTCACTATCATTAGGAATCTATCAACATTTTTAAGGTTATTAAATGTTCTAGGTTAGTTCTAGCAAGTTGAATTGGCAATGGTCAGGGAACATAACTCGAAGAACTGATATCCGTTGGGGTCGAAAGGTTCTTGAATGGAGACCACGGACTGGCAAGCGCGACATAGAATGGCCACCGACCAGGTGGACGGACGACCTACCTAAGATCACAGACAAGGGCTAGATGCGGGCCGCTTCCTACTGGTCCTTGTGGTAATCAATGGAGAGGCATATGTCCAGCAGTGAATGTCCTATGGCTGAGATGGTAATGATTATGAAAATGTTCTATACTAACTATATCTAATCTATTTCATACGATAATTAAAGTTAAGGACCTTACGACTCATGTTCTGCATTATCAAGGGTGTTGAATAAAAATGTATTCTAGTCTATTGTTTAGTAAACAATATATTAAATATAGTTACAAAGTACAAGTATATACACAATATTATACAAGTACAATATAGTTATGAGCAACTGCAAATAACTATGTAGATTGACCATACGTCCACGTTGCTCGTGAGAAGCACAATTCACCTGTCAAATCGCAAAAACCATCGACCAGCTACGAGTTCATACCCTACACGATATAAACACAAACTGGTCCTATCCAGGTAGGACCAGTTTGAATGAGTTCGAAACTAACAATGCATAGCAAAAGTCCAAATATAATGGCAACACAAATTTACAACAAAATACCGGAGGTAGTAAAGGATATAGAATCAGAACCTAAAAATCTAAACAAATTAAAAACATTATTAACTGATAAGTGGTACTACACTTTGACTGATTTTATAGTGATACAATTTAAATTACCTTTATTTTATTATTTATAATACCTAATAATTATAATAAATACCTAAATTATAAATCCCATATTATTTTATCAGTATCATTATTATTATGTTTTGAATAAACCGGTCCGCATCTGCACTGTATTGCTATACCCTTACAGGGTCATTTGTTCAACTGACATATACTTTTAAGCCGCCTATATAAATGTATGACATATGATTGCAATAAATATATTGAGTATTGATATGTACTAATTCAATGTTCATATACAGTTTCAAGCGCGGTTGATCAGATGCCAATAAGACAACGTAAAATCGTAGTCTGCTAAGTTCAAAGCGGCTATAATGAATCTATATTCAATGTGCCTTTTACAATGCGGTGATCACTGCCGGTTTTCACCCTATTGATCGCAGATACATTATTGAATATTTGTTTCTAGTTTTTATTGGGTCGATGCTTTTACAATAAAATACCAATAACTAATTACAATACTAACAATACTAATTAAAGTGACAAATGGACAACACACTGGTAGCAAAGGTAAAGCACATAAATTAGTTGAAAAAAGTAATCTGCATGAGAATAGAACCAAATTTGCACGAAATTTGGAATAAAGAAAGCGTAATTCAATAATGGAGAGCGCGTCTCTACAGAAAGACGGTGTGATTGAGGGATAAGAGCCTTCTAATTCTTTCTCCCCTATTTTTGAAGTAATGCAATTGTGCATATACGAGGTGGCGACTGATGCCAATATAAGCTACAAAATAAAAGACACAATAACACGCATTTTGCAATTTTACTCTATTTTTTTGACTTTTTTCTTCTAGTTTGACAGTCGACACTCCTTCCGCTGAGCTATCATCGCTTCTATCTGGAATAAAATCTAGGCTACTTTTTATTCAAAAAATATAGAATTTTTGGGATAAAACGAAGACACAAAAATGGTCAGTTCCACGTAACATTTCACCGCTGGCAACACTAACTCATCGGGGCGCGGCTAGTGAACTGTACATGGAAACAATAATTCGATTAGTGTACTTCGCATAAGTACAATGGTAGTATCACAAGATGCTGAATCTATAGAGTCTAGCGACATGCGTCGCTTTTCAATCTGACGGTCGGTGGTTTGAACCTCACCCACGGTTTGAGCCTCAGGTGAAGCCACCAAACGCACAATGACGTCAGGTAACATTTCTTTGAGAGCCAGTTACGTCCTGGTTAAACGCAAACGTCAAACTAGTGACGGTTGGCAATCAGCAGACCATACCTCTAAATGTCCCTTTTCAGGAACATCTGTTCCAAAAAGTTTCAAATAATTGATTAAAAGTTTACCTGGTCAGGGTGATAATGATACCACCTTCGATCACATCGTCGCTGACTATTAAGTGAATAGTAATCGTCACACTACATCGTTAATCTATAAAAAAGGAGCGCCTGTCCTGTTTCTAAATCTACACAACTATATATTCTCTAAAAACGTCTCGTCAAAACTTCCCGCCAACAAATACAATTTATTCTCTCAGTCATGAGGCGTCCACTGCTGGACATATGCCTCCCTGATATAGGGAGGGATTTATCCTTTTCGCGCTGAAGCGCTGCTGCCCACCTTCTGGTATGTGGTCCCTTAGCCGACTCTTACGGCACCCGCGGGAAAAGATGGGAGAGTACTATTCTAGGCCGGTACCACCACGGCACAAATACAATATCTGCATCTAAATCGCGACACTTCAAAGGCTTTCTTTACTTTATGACAAAGGTCATTTGCTATCCTGTTATGACTATCGATAGCGAAGAAATACGCTCAAGGGTTACTTAACATAACGTTACCTGACATAGAGTAAAATATCTTAGGAGCCCTATAGTATCGCGTGCGTTCGTTCAGCCACGCGGTCGATATACCGCAGTGGGTGCCGAAACTCGCCGCGTGCAGCACGACTTTTACCCGTCCGTAATATACCTTAGTAACTAGTTATCGGTTTTTGTGGAAAACAGTTGAGCGGTGAGTATTCTTTTGTTTATGAAAATTTAAGCTGTTCTCTATTTGAACTTTTAATATACGAACAGTTTGAATGTTTTAACGCAAACAGCTGATGAATTCCGGTGTTATGTCATAGAAATTTGAGTTTTTTGAAAATTTACTTTTTAGTGTAGTGATTTTATTTTTGTAAAGTAAACACTAAGCAACTGAATTTATTTTGTATGATATAAACTATTACTGTATGTGTTTAAAAATCAATTTAGTTTGTATTGTAAGGAATCCTTTGTTTTCTGTCGTGATTCTTGATTGAGGGTAAGAATTTTTGTTTTGTTTAGTCATATTAAATACATATAATAATCATGTAGTATTTTTTTTTGTTAATACGTAAGTTCATATCATTAAATGATAGTAAATGTAATAAAAATAATAGGCACTTAAATTATTAAATAATCATTATCATCATCATCTCAGCCATAGGACGTCCACTGCTGGACATAGGCCTCCCCCATTGATTTCTATAAGGACCTGTTGGAAGCGGCCCGCATCCAGCCCATAAATTATTAAATAATAAAAATAAAATAGGAAATTGTGTGACAGTCACACATAAATACAGATTGGAGATCTTTCGATATTTTATATATAAATAATGTTATACTTGTTTTTTCAACGAGCTCATTGACCCTTCCCCAAGATCTGTTGCTATGGGCAAATGCAACATTTTTTTCTTATTTTGAGTTTTTTAAATGTAATAATTGTAAAAATAATTAATACCTATGTTATCCATATCAAATAAACGACGATCGCCGTGGTTCCGTCATAAGTGGCATGATTTCTTGATCCCGGGGCCCTGGATTCGAATCCCGGCACTGGCAAACATTTATGTCATGAGCGTGGATGTTTGTTGTGATCTCATTGTATGTGTTTATGCCTACGGCGACACATGTAATCCTAGTGCGGGAATGTAAGTGTAAACAGAACCGTTCTACCCCTTGTGACCGTTTTTTTTCTGATGGTACTTATTTACGCTATAGTAGTAACACGAGGGGTATACCTGGGAAAATACAGGTCTTAAAATATAAAATCATAACTAACACATCAACATTTTATATGTGTGGTATTTAGATTAGATTAGAAAGATTAGATTAGATTATATTATTAGATTAATATTATTATTAGATTAGATTATTTATTTAATGCACTGACTCGTACGCGTGTTAATCGGCAAAATAGGACGATGAGTTCTTCAAAATGCAGGGTTCATTAAACAGGGAAACTTAATCCTAATCCTACTAGTATTATAATTGTTGTAAAAAGTTTGTGTGTATGTGTGATTGTTTGTTACCTCTTCACACTCAAATGGCTACACCGACACACTAGATCTATACAGTACAGTAAAAAAAAAAGATTGTGATGAAATTTGGTATATTTTGGTATAATATGGATAGCTGGATGTTAATCGGTTTGACGGTCCCGTGGCGCAGTGTTTAGTGTCATCGACATGAATTCTGTGTCTCCGGGACCCTGGGTTCGAAACCCGGCAGGGGCAAACATTTGTGCGATGAGTGTAAATGTTTGTCCCGGGTCTTGGATGTTTGTGTGCTGTGGTTGCGTGTCCATGCCTCCCGCCATACAGGGATTCCTAGTGCGGGGGTCTGAGTGTGATGGAAAAAAAAAAATCCAAACCGTGATGATGGTAAGGATGAAAATAACCCTATGTGTGAACATAGGCTTACTTTCATCATTACCATCATCCCGGTTATACATCACCACGCGGGTACCACCGTGGGGCGCAGCTAGTGATGTATAAAACAATGAAGTTTTAGTTATGAACCATATTCAGAAATTTATTACACCAAAATAAAGTAGTAAAATTTAAGTTTTTATTCCTTCTCAGCAATCGGACATCCACTGCTGGACACATGCCTCCCCCATTAATAGGGGGGAATTGCCAATTCTCGCCACGCTTGGCAGGCGGGTTGGCGAGCGCAGTATGATTTCCTATCCTCAGAAGGCGCTGCTGCCCACCTTCTGGTACGTGATCCCTTAGCCGACTCTTACGGCACCCACGGGAAGAGATGGGGGAGTACTATTCTGGGCCGGTACCACCACGGCACATTTTTTATTATTTTTTTCATATTATTTTTAGATTTTCATTTAACATTGAGTTTTAACAACAAATACATTTAAAAAAAAATTTGAATGGCAGCAACATCGTCATCCTTCACTATCAGGGCTATCATTTTATCCATACAACGCCTCTGATGAAGAAAAGGCTTATCGAATAATCTTCACAAGTACCGGTTAGAGCCGGTATATATCCAGTTTCCTTCGTCGATATTTAATAGGTCATCTGTCTACCTTGTCACTGGACATCCAACACTGCGCATGGTCTGTGTTTTTCCCTCGAGAAGCTTTCAAACCCAGCACTCTTCATTTCTACGTGCCTAGCCCGATAATCTATGTCAATGACCTTCATCCTACTGAATTCGACAATTTATAATGCATTTTTATTTGCTGAGCTGGAAATAGACATAGACATAGACATAGACATAGACATAACTTTATTGTGGCAAAAAACAAAAAAAAAAAATACAATACAGATGATGAGAAATTAAACTACTTTACCTAACCTACTTTGCCACAAGCCGACCCCAACTCAGCATAAATGCTGGTTACTACAACCAGCGCTGGTCTTCCGTTGGGACCGGCCAGTGACGTCACGCACGATTAAACACTGCACGGTGCACACAAAATATTTATTTTAATAAGAAAAAAAATGCAATACTACCTAACAAAATATAAAATATATATATAAATATGCTATCAGTATTATTTTTCTGTAAAAATATGTATAATCTTAACATAACAACATATAATATTAATAAACTTATATTTAAATATTTTATAATACTCGCAAACTAATATTAGTTTTTTTTTTCTTTTTTTTTTCAATTATGATTCAATCTTGTAGCTTAACCAAGCCAGCGAGATCCTTACCCTGTTTGAAAACATGAAAAACAATTAGTTAATCCGATTTCTAAAGGTAGCTTTGAAGCTCAGTGGTGGGAGGATCGGCTGTCGAAGTGACGGGGCTGGTTCGATCCCCACCAACGACTTGAGCTTCCGGTGAAGGTAACACCGTTATTGAATTCCCAGCATGATGGACTTTCGAGTACCCGCCTGGTTAGCTACCACCCTTTGAAAAACTGTCACCAAACACATAGTGTATTCAGGCAGCAGTCATTGAGAGCCAGTGAGCTAGGTCTAGGTGTAGCGTGATCATATCTTCGACTGCATCGTCACTGACCATCAAGTGTGATAGTGGTCAAATGCTATCTACACTGTATATAAAAAATACCACTCACATTAACGTAACTACACTCCTTATATAATGCTAAGGAGTTTTTGAGCCAACCAATTTATGAGATGTTATTAGATTAAATTGGAGTAAAAAAAAAATTGGTTGTCTGTAAAGTCGGTTTACGGACGATAGATTTACGTGATAACGTCATAATCATTTATGACTTCGACTTCGACTTCGACTTCGACTTCTGACTTCTGACTTCTGACTTCTGACTTCTGACTTCTGACTTCTGACTTCTGACTTCTGACTTTTGACTTTTGACTTCTGACTTCTGACTTCTGACTTCTGACTTCTGACTTCTGACTTTTGACTTTAGACTTTTGACTTTTGACTTTTGACGGAAACGGAACGCTACACGGAACGTTACTATTTTTCATTTTGGCATTCATCAATTTATAAAACGTTATCACGTCAAAATCTGAACTAGTTGTTCTTTAATGTATTGAATAATTTCTCGCGTCCACGCCCGCCCATGTAGGCGACAATCAGACAGTACATTTTTCAACCGCAATATGTAGGTTTAAGGTTAAGTATAGGTGTGTAGGTTTGTATAAACAAAACCCAGTAATGTGGCTTCAATTGTTTTTTAACTAGATGACTCTTTGTAAACGAGTGACTTTGTGATTCACGTTTATTAGTGTGGTTTATTTTTTGGAATATTCGAATACAGTGCTCACAGTGAATACGCCCAGTTTAAAATTGTATTCAATAACAGAACGTTATATTATTATTAGCCTTTATTGCTGATACTAAACAATTGTTTTACACACAATAGTAAATTGTTTTAACTTAAATCTAATACATCGGGTTTCCCGGTTCAGTGGTCAGCGTGTCCAGTGACACATAGGCCTCTTCCAGCTGCTTCCATTCTTCTCTAATGGTAGCTTTTCTAGACCAGATCGTCCCTCCAATCATCTTGATATCATCTGTCCATCTTTTAGCTTGCCTGCCTCTTTTTCTTTTGCCATCACGTGGCTGCCATTCTGTTATAGTTTTAGTCCATTTACATCTGCATCTGCTACTTAAGATTCGCTGATGACTTAGTCCTAATAACTGACAACGCGGATACCCTTCAACATATGCTACAACAGCTAACTGAGGCAAGCAGAGTAGTTGGTCTTACTATAAATAAATCAAAAACAAAAGTAATGACAAACAGAGAAGAAATATTCATAAAAGTAGAACGTTATATACACGCTACCAAAAATAAACCGCAAATTGTACGCTTTTATGTGCTAATGTCAGAGAAATCAGCTGATTGTATATTCTTGCTAAATATAAGTATTATGATAAGTTTGAAATCGTGATTTATGTTTAAATCGCGAAGTAAAACTTAACAAGACACTGCGTAACTGTCTATTCCCTGTACATTAAAAGTTGAAAACTTTGTTTTGATACACCACCATCAAAATGTTATACGTCAATTGAATTTGACGTAAGCACATACGCTGCCGCGGTGGTACCGGCCTAGAATAGTACTCCCCCATCTCTTCCCGTGGGTGCCGTAAGAGTCGGCTAAGGGATAACGTTCCAGGAGGTGGGCAGCAGCGCCTTCTGAGGATCGGAAATCATACTGCGCTCGCCAACCCGCCTGCCAAGCGTGGCGAGTATTGGCAAATCCCCCCTATATGAGGGAGGCATACGTCCAGCAGTGGACGCATATGGCTGAGAAAAGAAAAAAAAAAAAAAACATACGCTGCACTACCCCGTTTTCTTGAACACCGTATTCACGCTACAAGAATGCTACAAATGACGTCACACCACAAACGTGTACGGAGATTGTCATATTTTGAACCGACTTCTAGCGTGAATAATTCGAATATACCGAATAATCTGAGTTTTAAACCACAGCTTATGTCTACAATTGTATTTATTTCGTTTGAGTACGCATATTTATTGGAGAATTTTAGTGAAAACATTAATTTTCACTCAATTAATTCAGTGTAATTTTTATATAAGTAAATGTGAAGTATTATGTACCATACCATACGATGGATTTATTTGATCCAAGCAAATAAAATTGATTGATTGATTTCACACTTTTGATTAGAAAGTCGGTTCCATTTTTTGGTAAAGAATATTTACCATCGTCTGCTTGTTTGCCATTTATTATATAAAAATAAACAATTGAACTTTCAATTGGTTTTTAATTCAAACTGGACTTGGACTACAAATAGTAATCTGCGATCAGCACTTTGATAAAAAATATTTTTAATTGTTGACAATACAGTTTTCTATTGATATAGTATTTGCAACTTGTAATTAAAAGACTAATTGACACATATTTTATGTGCACAAAGTCCTAGAGCCGCGACCTATCACATTGTAGCGGCGCAATGATTGTTTATTATTTACTTTGTTATAAATATCTGTTTACGCCTTTCGTTCCGCATAAATTGTTTGCAGGAAGTATAGGTACAGCGCGATTTAAAGCTTGACCATTAAAAGATAAAGATTTAAAGTTTGTCAAACAGACAATTTCGAGTCTTTTCGAGTCCTACATGTCTAATCAACTAATGTAATCTAATTTTTAGATTAGATATTTTTTTTTATTTTTAGATTTTGCATGGTGGTAGGGTACTTTCGAATATCCGCCTGGCTGCCACCCTCAACTTTGAAAAACTGTCACCAAACACAATGTGTGTTCAGGCAGCAGTTCTTGGGAGCCAGTGGGCATTCTAGATCTAGCGTGATAACATCTTCGATCACTTCGTCACTGACCACCAAGTGAGATAATGGTCATGCGATAGATCTATACAGTATAAAAAAATCAATCTTATTAATCTTATCTAATTTGTTTATAAAGGGCTGTGGATTTTGTAATTAAATTAAATGAAATAAAATCTGTCAAAAAAATACCACTTTAGAGAACCATTCATGAAAATTGATTCGGATAAAACAAGATTTGATTTCATTTGCTAAATTATTAGTCAAATTTATTTTTGAAGGACCATATTTTTTTTCTATATCAAAAACTCTCGGTAAATATGCTTGAACTGTGTTTTACATTAGAAGAACCGAAATGAAAATGTCTAGTAATGAGAATATAAATTTTTGAGGTAATTTTTAAAGTAGCAACACTAAGCCAGCAAGTGTTCTTGATGCTATTCTGATGAATAGCATCAAGAACACTTGCTGGCTTAGTGTTGCTTAACAACGCCATCTAGTAGTAATATTGCTACTCCCCAAACAATGTCAGGAAGAGTCATGTTCTAATGATAATGGCCCTAATTCTGTTAAGCACACGAACTAGCTAAAATTCACTAAAATTCTTCAATTTGAAATAGCTCGTAGTCTATTTACGCTAAAATTCAAATTAGCATAACTCCATACAACGCTCTCACTAATATTAGACGAGTTTTATTCCATTGCTGGTCAATTGCGGGTAGTTTTAGTAGGGACCAAATAAGTGGCGACTTAATTTCGCTAAAACTACCCGCAAATTTAATAAATACATTTAATTTTATTGATGTTATTGATAAGTCTCATACTAATTTACACTTTATCGTAACCGTATAAGAACTGATTTCGTTTTACAAAATTTTAGTTTAGTTCAGTTGAATAAGCGAATCACTACCATTGTAGCAGTTAGACATTGCATAAAAACATGAATAGAACGACGTTTTCTTAAAATGAAACCCTGCTGTATCGATTTATCGCCCCCGAATCCCCTTTCATACTAAATTTCATGAAAATCGATAGAGCTGTTCAGAGATTCAGATTATATGATTATATTTGTTAGCTGTGAAACTAAACTAAAAGTGGTGGGGAACGCAACCCCTATAAAAGCCAGTGCGGGTAGTACTAGATTGATTACTCCCCTCCGGTGAAGCCCCCCTCCGGTGAAGGTCCCCTCCGGTGAAGCTGTAAATGCCGGTAGAGGCAAACAGCATTAGACCGTTAGAAAAAAAAAAAAAAAAAAAAAAAACTAGATTACCCCTCCGGTGAAGCTTCCCTCTGGTGAAGCTGTGAATGCCGGTAGAGGAAAATAGCATTAGTCCGATAAAAAAATTAGATTCACTTTTCCTTTGGCCTCTGTTGCGTGCAGAAGCTCTGTTGATTTGTTGTTCGGCGCGATTGGCGAATGATATACGTATTTCTAATTGTTTGACGAGTATTTTCTTATTTGAGGTTGTGATTAGCTTGATTTCTGTTTCAATAGTGATTTAATGGTCAATTATTAAATTAAAGATATTTGAGATAGGAAAGCACATGATGCATTTTGTTAAAATCATTTCCACTTCTCATCCTAAAAAATATACGTATATACAAGAATTCCTCTTTTAGAGGTACTCTACATTTCAGCCCATCGATAAAAGTATCTACTTCGTCATTCTTGCCCTGCATATTGACACCTTGACATAAGCCATAGCAATGTCCACTCACCTTTTTTCCCCCCGGTTTTAATCTCATAGTGAAACTCCGAGTATTTCATAACTCCTAGTGAGGGGTGGGGTAACAGAGAGGGAGGAAGGAGGAGAAAAACATAAAGTGACGATTTCTTTTTCCTCCTTCCTCCCTCTCTGTTCTATCATTAGCCATCTCCTCCTTAATTCGTGCTCCTCATGTCTGAGGGTCGTGACCTCCTCCTTCTATGACCCTTCTCCGAATGATGTTACGCCATCTTCCCCGTTTCCCGGCGATGTGTAACGCATCATGGACAGTATCCAGGGTGGTGCGGACCTGATCGGACCAACGCATCGGGTTGCGACCTCGAGCTCTTTTGCCGTTTACTTTCCCAGTGATTATGAGTTTCTCGAGATTGTCTCCTTCCTTTCTGGCAATATGTCCAAAATACTCGAGAACTTTTTTGAGGCAAGTGGTTGAGAGCCTGGTGGTGATTTTCAGCTTTTTATGTATAGATGAGTTGGTTCGGTGTGCTGTCCAAGGTTTTCGCAACATTTTCCTCCAACAACACATTTCGAAAGCGTCGATGCGATTGCGGTCAGCAGCTCTCAGAGTCCATGTTTCAGCCCCATAAATCAAGACAGAAAAAACTAAGGTGTGCACAAGTCTTATTTTTTCTTTCTTTATATTTTAAAAACATATCAATTTTCACGCAGTCTTTTCCTACCTTTTTCGGCCTTCCGTTAGTGTTTTGGAAACACAGTTTTTTAAAACACTTTCGCAGACACCATCGTGCTTTCATATGTGTTCCATTTTTCAAGTTCCATTAAATAATTTATTATTTTTTATTATTATTTATTACTAGTAGCGCCTTACGGTTTCCTCCGCGTGGATTACGCTTTTTTCCGCTACCTCAACTATCCCACGGGAACTATACTTTTTTCGGGATAAAAGGAGCCTATGTGTTCATCCAGAGTTTAACCTATCTCCATACCAAATTTCATCGAAATCAGCGTAGCCGTTTGAGTGTGAAGAAGTAACAAACATACACACATTCACACATACACACACACACATAAACTTTCGCATTTATAATACTAAGTAGGATAAAAATATATCCGTCAACGCTCATGTGATGCGTAATAGGTATAAGTACGTAAATGGTTTAAATTAATGAGTGACTTATTTATGTATTTAGGCAAAAATATAGATCGAACTTAATAGAAATTCAAGTAAAACAATGTGAGACGAAACGAGGTCATTGCACTACGTTTATGTTTGAATATAAAGCAACTCATTCGCATACTTGTGAAACGATTGGATTAAGATTATTTACGTAAAAATACACGGCTGAATTCGGAGTCAGCTTTCCTGTTATAGTTCTACAATATATTATCTATTGATCCTTTAGGCTGTAGTAATAACAAAGTTTCTAGACAAGCTATAGTATAGATACATCAGTCTGTTTATTTACACGTAAGCAAATGGCAAAATTATGTGCACTTTTTAACCAAATTCAAAAAAAGGAGGTTCTCAATTCAACCCGCTCTCAGAATTTTCGACTGGGTGAATCGATTTTAAAGATTATTTTTTTGTTTGAAAGCTGGTGCTGCCCGTTTCCCTATTTAAATTTCATCAAAATCGGACAATCGATTTTTGAAGTACACTCTAATAACTGAAAAGTGCTACTTATACCTCGACGACATTATAATTGCGGGTGAAGACATCGGTGAACATACACAATGAAAATAATATCCTGTGAGTAGCAAAGGTCACTGAAAAGCGTGAAAAAAGTTTTTACTCAAAAATAGAACCAACTTCAACACGCAAAAGTGTGAAATAACTTGTCGAAGTCGGTACCATGAGCACAATGTTTTGATAATAAATACTTTTAAATTATCATGGTACCGACTTCAACAAGTTATTTCATACATTTGAGTGTTGAAGTCGGTTCCATTTATTAGTGTAATTTTTTTGTTCACGGAAAAGCACTAAAATATTAGACGAAGGAGAGTTTCAAAACTCGGACCCCCCAAAGGTCTGCGAATTATACTCTCTCAAAACAGTCTACAGGTTTTTTTTCTACTGATTATTAGCTTACGTTTGACCACTGTCTCACCTGATGTTAAGTGATGACGCGGTCAAAGGTGTTGCACGTAAACTTAGAAGGAAGCTATTCAAAATACCCGGGTACCTAGTCTACAGAACAAGAATAGTTACATTATCAAAAATGATCTTGTCAATCATTTAAAATCGTTAAACTATGATCAAACAGAAAGCCTTTTGACAGTATTGCGTTGAGATTGACTTAAGGTAGTTGAGAATCGTATGTTAAATATCTCCCCTCTCCCCACACTCCGTCTCACAAACACACAACCTCACACCTCTACAAACACACACACTCACACCCCAATGAACACACATACACTCACACCTTTAAGAAAACACAACGTCTTAAATGACCCTTACATATTCATTTACACACACATACCTATATATTATTATTATGTTTTTTTTATTTCAATATGCTTATTTAATTTAATGAAATAGTATTAATATGTTATAAAAGTCAGTTAAATAAGTCAATGTTACATTATTTTCTCTCTAACTGTTTGTTAAACTGAGTCCTTTATGTTGGGGAAGCGCAGATGCCTATAACACAGGCTACCGCCTAGCGTAGGTATCTGATGTTCTTATTTATTGTGGAAAGTATAATTGTAATATATTTGTGAACAAAACATGTCCAATAATTGAAAATTTTGTGCTAATAAAGATTATTATTATTATTATTATACCTATAGGGTACTTTCAATTGATCCGTGCCAAAAATCGATGAGAGTATATTTCCAACAGTGGACTAACCATAGCTTTATATATAATACACATTTAATTTGAAATTCTAGGTGAAGAGTTATATATCGGGCAATAGTAAAACATTTTATGAAGCAATAAACCGTTGACTTCTATTCGCGATATGCCAGTGCTATGTACATTTACTACTTCTTAGTATTACTGACGATAACGCTATTATACAGGGTGTCCCAAAAGTCAACGTCCAACCGAAAACCCAAGCTAGGCCTAGTTGTGGGGGCTCTCAAAAAAAAAGAAAAAAAAATCTATCTCATGTAGTTTCGAAATGACAGCCATTTTTCTTAAATTGACACCCTGTGACGAGTTTACGACTACTGGGGCTACAAATGAGCTCTTTTATAATTTTATTTTTGTGTGGAGTAGTCTTAAGTGATGCTCCTACAAATTCCAATTCATCATTTGCACACAACTTCATTGGAATTTCAGAAAATATCCGTTTTATACCGAACCATGACGTGAAAATGACTACATCACTAAACTTTGACAGTCTGTACTGAAAAAAAAATCTACTATGCAATTTCGGCAAGTGCCCTTAAAAGTTGGCGCATTTAATGGGCTTTCCAAAATGGTATAATACTTACTAAATTATTTCTTAGACGACGAGAAAAAAAAAATTAAGAAAGTCGATATTCTTGATTAAGGAATTCTCTCACTGGGCGCGCATAGTGTGCCGGACAGCCATCTTGCTGGAACCACATGTCTCGATAAATGCTAAGTGGCACGTCTTCTAACAAATTGGGTAACTGATGTTGTAAAAAGTCCAAATAAGCTGCCCCATCGAAGTTTTCTGGCAGTTCAAAAGGCCCAATAATGGATCCATTTAAGATCCCAGTCCACATGTTTATTTTAAAGCGGTACTGTGACCTATCTTCGCGCATCAAATGTGGATTTTCGGCAACTCGTGCAAATTATGCAAATTCATGTATCCGTCTTTTTTGAAGGTCGATTCATCAGTCCAAAGAATTTGTTATTGTTTATATATATAAACAATAGTTAAAGTACAAACACGTACTTAAAATCAGTTAAAAAAAAAAATTGGTTGTCTGTAAAGTCGGTTTACGGACGATAGATTTACGTGATAACGACATAATCATGTATGACTTTGACTTTGACATTGACATTGAAATTGACATTGACCATTGACCATTGACCATTGACCATTGACCATTGACCATTGACCATTGACCATTGACCATTGACCATTGACCATTGACCATTGACCATTGACCATTGACCATTGACCATTGACCATTGACCATTGACCATTGACCATTGACCATTGACCATTGACCATTGACCATTGACCATTGACCATTGACCATTGACCATTGACCATTGACCATTGACCATTGACCATTGACCATTGACCATTGACCATTGACCATTCACCGTTACGCGGAACGTTATTCGAAGATGGTTCAGTTTTATTGTTTTTCTAAAACCTCGACATATTTTAACTGTGGGTAGTTTGAATCTTTTTTAGATTGAAAATTCTCGTGAGTTTGTAACATTATTATATAATAGATAAGTGTATTATTCGGGTTTACTTACGTTTGTAGTCGAAGTATTTCGACCTAGGTTTACATATATATATATGTATTTAAATATAGTAGTTTAATTATTTTATTTTATTTATTTATTAACATTCACACAAGGTCTTCAGGTTCCAAACTAGGCAGAGCCTGTGCTATGGTAACCTGATGACTGACATATATACTTATATACATATACACACCCAGACAGGGTGTGTATATGTATATAAGTATATATGTATATATATATATATGTATATATATATATGTATATATATATATATATATATATATATACATATATACATATATATATATATATATATATATATATATATATACATATATATATATATATACATATATATGTGTACAGTTAGGATCAAAGCAAATAAATTAATTTGATTTGATTTGATCGTTGAATGTATGTCTTGCCTATGTAAGACAGCTAATATTATTTTTATTCAGCGCTTTAAGCCATCATCGGATGTTGTTTTAGGACAATTATAGTCAGAAAGTTAGAATTCCACTACATTGGCTGTCGATTTTATATTTCGACTTGCTTCGGGTAGTGTGTAGCGGTGTAATAAGCTAAGCAATGTTTTTTTATTTTGATAGGACAGCTCATAGTATTACCACTCAGTGCTTTAAGCTATTATCGGGTGCTGTTTTAGGACAATTGTAGTTGGAGAATTAGTGTTCCACTATTTTGGTGTTCGGTTTTATCTTTCGACTTACTTCGGGAAGCGTATGCTGCGTGATGATTGGTCGGTAGTAAATGTGGTCGAAGATGTTATAGCGCTAGACCTAGAATGCTTACTCTCAAGGACTGCTGCCTGAATACACTATGTGAGGGTAGCCAGCTAGGCGGATACTCGAAAGTACCCTACCACCACGCTCGGAATTTGATAATGGTAATGATATTACCTTCACTGGAAACTCAAGGCTCTATTCCCCACCAATGGCTTGAAAATCGAATCAGTATCCATTAGTTTGACAGCTGATGCTTCCACCGCTGTGCTATCATCGCTTCAAAATATAATGTTAGTTCCACTTTAAGCCGCAAGTGTTCACTTTTCGCTCATACTTTACCAATGTAGAAAAGAAAACAAAAACGTGACCTTGCATTAAGCGAATGAAGAAGCTCAAGGTCAACTAGCAATAGAGAAAGCCAAGCTTAAAGTTTCTCTACGATATGCAATTGAAAATAAAGGGACCCGTACGAGACTGGCAATGAATCGTATCTTAAGGTTCTAATTTATCAAATGCCTTGCGGAAACATGCTTATCTACATCCTCACCTAACGTCATATTGAATTTAACAGATGATTTCAATGATCAAGAGATACGCAGAAAACTCTACTAGGTAGCCAGCAAACTTCACTCATCTATTCATTTTCAGACTAGCGGTCTGCCCCGGCTTCGAACTGGTACAAAAATTAAAAATTATGAGGATCCCTAATTTTTTTAAAAATATAATATAGCCTATGTCACCCGATGATAGTGTAGCTTCCCAACAGTAAAAGAATCTTTCAAATCGGTTCAGTAGTTTCGGAGCCCTTTTTGTTTGAATAGGCTCCGAACAATCAATCTGACTCGCTGGCTGACTGACAGACTGAAGACTGGCCGGTTGGCGCAGCCTTTTGGGGTCGAGACATTGGGCCCGTGGGGGGGGGAGCTCATCGGATTTTCCAAAATTTATCAGAGCGTTTGATCGAGGCGGCGCGCGTTCAAAATGTAAATAAGTATATATATATCAGTCATCAGGTTACCATAAATATTATAGGCTTTGCCTAGGCTGTTTGGGACCTGACAACCTTGTGTGAATGAAAAACATCAAATCTTTCTTCTTTGTAATATAATAATAATAATAAAATAGAAAAGTATAAATTTGAAATACATTTTGGAGAATTCACTCCAAACTTCTACTGTCCGGTTCCGATTCCGATAATAAAAAATTGAATTAATAAGTCACTGAGCATTGCAAATGCAGCTTTTAATAAAGGACAGCGGTATGCCCATGCGTAATACAGCAGCGGGCGGGGGCGGCGAGCGCATTTGACAACGAACTTTATGCATAGTGGCAATAAGACTGGTTTTTGTTTTTATATTTGATCTCTCGGTGCAGCCGCCATTAAGATGTCATGCAATAACTACAAAAGAAGGAACCTTCTCCTTTTTTTGAAGTCAGTAAAAAAAGAACAGTAATAAATTGAGTTTATTAAAAGAAAATATTCTTCTTCTTCTTCTCAGCAATTGTGGACATATGTCTAGGGCATCTACCACTCGCGCATCTAATTCTCGCCACGCTTGGCAGGCGGGGCGCAGTACGATTTCCGATCCTCAGAAGGCACTGCTGTCCACCTTCTGGTACGTGATCCCTTAGCCGACTCTTACGGCACCCACGGGAAGAGACGGGGGAGTACTATTCTAGGCCATGGCATATAAAAATATATTAAAAGAACCTTAATTTTATTTTACCTACAGGTACGTAATAAAAAGGTAAATTGCATATAAAACTTAGCACTAAACGTGATTAGGCATTTATCTGTCGCATTGCGGCTCAATGCGGCGGTTCTCGGATCAGTTAAAGTTTTACACATTTTCGTACATTCAACGACATTAGGTAACTAACTTGATGGTGTGGTAATTTAGGCATCCACTGCTGGACATATGCCTCCCCCATATAAAGGGGAATTGCCAATGGGCAGCAGCGCCTTCTGAGGATAGGAAATGACACCGCGCTCGCCAACCCGCCTGCCAAGCGTGGCGAGTATTGGCAATTTAGGCATTAAACATTTACAAATTTAATGTATGCCAACGTTTTTTTGAAGTGAACACTTCTATAGCGTTGTGCACTTTTTTATGGAGAAAAATCAATGATATTGTTTATGTCTATGTTAGAAATGACTAAATGCTGTTTACCACATGGGGTATTTACGGCGTCACCGGACTTTCGGCGAGTGCAGAGGGCACTCAGCCGTTATGGGTTGGGGTGAGGGGGGAGCGACTAGCGCAAGGGCACCTCAAGGGTTCGGACCTCGGTTTGGGCTATCGCCTAAAGGAAGTGGCCTCTGTGCGTGTAGACGTTGCGGGCTATGGCGCGTCCTATCGGTTGGAAATGATATTATATGTTTATATGAGGTAGATGTCGCACAAGCGCGCGAAAACTGAGGCGGAAAAATTAAGTTAATTGTCGTAATTTTGATTACGACGCGTATTTCAAGCGCAAGTCTCAACATATAGCAATCCTTTTCTATATTATTTGTACCGTATTATCTGTCGCAGTAAGCATGTTTGTGTCGTAAAGGAACAAAATCTGAGCACCGCGCAGTATGAATATACATCATCTTTAGTAAAACGTCATTGGGAAAAAATTGTTAAACTTGCGTTATGACATTTCGCGTCAGAACACGTGATACTGATGGCACAATTCTTGAGGCGCGTCGAAAATTCGTAAGACGGAGGGAGAGTAGTTGAAATTTAAACATAAATGTGTTACAAATAAGGAACATTTTCGCTTGTTGGTAGGTATAATACGATCTTTTTGAAGCAGACCGTGCTCACCTCGCTCACCCGTTTAACGTGTTGATTTTCACTTCATTATAATGTATGTTCTGTCGCCATGTTTGTATACAATAGCGCAATAAATGAATATTGTATTTTACCACATAAAATGCAAGTTTCACTTCTGCCGGCACTCCTGGAATGCAACCCCTTTTTTTTTGTTCAATTCCGGACTACATTTAGTAAGAGACATTATCTATGCCAATTTGGTAAGCAGACACAAAACTGTATTATTTAGTAAATATAATATGTATATTTTATATTTTCACATATTTTCACTTTTCAGTTATTTGAGTGTAACTCAAAAACCGTTTCTTTTTTAATTTCATCAAATTTAAATGGGACCACACGGAACGCTTCAGCTTTCAATTAAAAAAAATTGGTTGTCTGTAAAGTCGGTTTACGGACGATAGATTTACGTGATAACGTCATAATCATTTATGACTTCGACTTCGACTTCGACTTCGACTTCGACTTCGACTTAGACTTCGACTTCGACTTCGACTTCGACTTTGACTTTGACTTTGATTATTTTATGTAATACAAAACTCAGGTGGAACGTTACGCGGAACGTTACTATTTTTCATGAGTGTTGCTGGTATTCATCAATTTATAAAACGTTATCACGTCAAAAAAGAATAATCAAAGTCGATTCACCTAATCGAAAGTTCTGAGGTAACAAACATAAAAAAACGTACGGATCGAGTTGAGAACCTCTTCCTTTTTTTGAAGTCGGTTTAAAAGAAACAAACCAATAACACTACAGATATAAATTTTATATTTATATTTGTGATTTCTCCCAAGGATAATTTGGTGATTGTGCGATTTGCTCCAGAATGACAATATTTTACGTTAAAAGTCATCTAACTCGTATATAAGAAAATCACACAATCAGACATCATTTACAAATTAATTTCCTGGTTCAATTTATTGACGCCTACACTAATACAAAAAGCAATTTTACAATTAACCCGATTGTATCCACTACCACCGATTCAGGCGTGTTCGAGATGGACAAGTGGCGTTTTTAGCAGTGTAGAACTGAACAAGCGTTCGATTTGGGAATGTTGCATTTGTGCCAAAAACGATCTTTCCCAACCCGAACGACGCATACACGTCATATACACAAGAGCTGTCAATTTTTGATTGGAAATTCTCGTGAGTTTGACACATTATTATATATATATGTGGTATCCGGCTTTACTCAAGTTTATAGTCGAAGTTTCGACCTAGGTTTCGAGCATGTCCGATGCTCTTCCTCAGGTGAGTTCACGCTGCCAGATCGCGGCCGCGGACCACTGGCCGTGTCGCCGCGAGCGTCGTCGAAACTTCGACTATAAATGTGAGTAAAGCCGGATACCACATACATATATATAATAAGAGCTGTCAAGTAAGACGATTCATTTGAATATTCAAGACTTAAAAATGTTTTAATACATTATAATATCAACTTGAATCATAAAGAGAGTTACATTTTCTTAATGGAAATAGAAAGAAAACATTACACTGGCGCATTGATTCAAGTTTGCAAGTGATTTCTATCCAAATCAAATGTAGTTGTCAATTTTTCAGCTGTCAGAAAACGCTTACAAAAGACCCAGTCTCAGAGGTGGGTCAAAAATGGCAGTTCACGGTGACCATTTAAACATTTCATCCATCTCGAACGGCGAACCCCGGGCTGACCACAGATGGTGCTCAGCCCGGCAGACGGTATTATAATATTTAGTCGACTATATGACGTACCTACGTCATTTAAAACTTGATGGTTAATTGCTACCAATGGTAGGAGCTGAAAAGCAAAGATATTTATAAAAGCCTCGGTGCGTCATCGTTTCTATTACCGGTTCTAAATTTAGATAGCATCAAATTATATTAAAGAAAATGGATGTATCATGCCTTCGTTCTATCATTAGTCAGATTCTATTTTAGGAAAGTTCTACCTGACTTATAAAATACATATTTATTGATTTGTCAAGCAAAGTTCTGTCCTAGAGTAGTGTGTCCTAGAGTAGTATGTCCTAGAGTAGTGTGTCCTAGAGTAGTGTGTCCTAGAGTAGTGTGTCCTAGAGTAGTGTGTCCGAGAGTAGTGTGTCCTAGAGTAGTGTGTCCTAGAGTAGTGTGTCCTAGAGTAGTGTGTCCTAGAGTAGTGTGTCCTAGAGTAGTGTGTCCTAGAGTAGTGTGTCCTAGAGTAGTGTGTCCTAGAGTAGTGTGTCCTAGAGTAGTGTGTCCTGGAGTAGTGTGTCCTAGAGTAGTGTGTCCTAGAGTAGTGTGACAGAGTACAGGGGCCTTACTATCAGCTTTGTAAAATCCATTCAAGTTCCGAGCAGTTCTAAAACCTGGCCTAAATATGCCAGAGACAACAATAACCGTTCACCTCTGAGAATATCAATGTTCGAACCGTTCACATATAGGAGCATAATGCAGTGATGGTATGACTTTACACTAAGCGGTTTATGCCAGGTTTAGAAACTGCTGGACCTTGAATGGATTTTACAAAGCTGATAGTAAGGCCCCAGTTCTCTAGTAGAGTGCATTTGGCCAGCAATTGAATAAAACTCATCTAATATTAGAAATAGCTTTGTATGGAGTTATACGATTTTACAATTTTAGCGTAAGTAGAATACGAGCTATTTGATTTTGAAGAGTTTTAGTGAATTTTAGCTTGTTCGAGTGATTAACAGAACCAGGACCAATATCTTAAATTGATTACCTACATATACTTAAACTTTGAATGCGTTAAATTTATTGTTCGGAAAATTGTAACTTCGGAAAATTGACGAGGAGATTCTATTGGCGTTATATTTTTTTATCATCGTTACATCAATACAGAATTAAGCAAATATTCGTTGGACAGAATATACAAGTTAATGTAAAATTGTAGATTTAAAATAACTCCAGAAGTAGAAAATCTTTTGAGTCACAGTCAATAGTATAAGAAGAAGAAAAAGAAATAGAATAAGAAGACGAAGAAGAAGAAAATATATTTATTATTGGGTACATACAATAATGAAATAAATGATAAATAACAATAAAACTAATAACAATTAAAACATGTGTATTGCAGTGTTACAAGATGCCAGTAATGAGTCCCTACTCAGCATTGTGCTAGGGATTGGCAACCTTAGCGCTGATTTTCAGAAGGAGCTCATTGACAGCATCACGAAGTGATAAAGAGACTTTTTTTAATAGTGAATAAGGAAAATGAAATATATTATGGTATAGAACTTACTGAATTGAGCCACCTTTTATAAAAAAAATTGGTTGTCTGTAAAGTCGGTTTACGGACGATAGATTTACGTGATAACGACATAATCATGTATGACTTTGACTTTGACTTTGACATTGACATTGACATTGACATTGAAATTGACATTGACCATTGACCATTGACCATTGACCATTGACCATTGACCATTGACCATTGACCATTGACCATTGACCATTGACCATTGACCATTGCCATTGACCATTGACCATTGACCATTGACCATTGACCATTGACCATTGACCATTGACCATTGACCATTGACCATTGACCATTGACCATTGACCATTGACCATTGACCATTGACCATTGACATTGACCATTGACCATTGACCATCGACCATTGACCATTGACCATTGACCATTGACCATTGACCATTGACCATTGACCATTGACCATTGACCATTGACCATTGACCATTGACCATTGACCATTGACCATTGACCATTGACCATTGACCGTTACGCGGAACGTTACTATTTTTCATTTTGGCATTCATCAATTTATAAAACGTTATCACGTCAAAAAAAAAACTTTACCAAAATTAGTTAATCCCCGCTTGAGCTATGATGCCACAGACACGAGCAGATAACAAACAGATACGGTTCAAAAAGGTTCTAAAGGCCGCTTAACCGATTTCCAAAAACTTTCACTGAAAAAATGTCTAAGAACCACAGTTTGAAGATCAGCAATAATAAAAAAATCCAGAAAAAATTTCAAGTATTTTTTTACAAACTCTATTAGCATATTTACTAGTCATTTCTTTCCGAAACCGCGTGCCGCGGCTAGTTTTAGCTTAAATCATTAGTATTGTGTCATTCTGTTGTTCGACTATCAATTGTTCTTAAATCATCTGACTAGACTTTCACGAGATAATATTATTATGGTAAGTCCGGGTGGGTGACACGAGCGCTTAATTAGTACTGCAAAGTAAGTAATTGAATTATTTGTTTAAATTTATTTACTGTACAATATTCCATTACAATCTCTTCTTCTTGTCCTTATCCCACACTAGTTGGGGGCGGCACATTTTTTTCTCTTTCGTTTTCTTCTATCATTAGTCAGTGCTTACACCCTTCATAAAAATATCATTCCGGACGCAGTCCATCCATACCAGAATACAGAATACAGAATACAGAATATGTTTATTGTATATAACTGTGTACATATGATGGTCAAGTTTACAATGTAGGTTTCAACAGTTTGCCCATTTCGGACGTACAATTTTTATAATTTACTTTTCACATACATATTATACATTTCGCATACATAATAATGGATGTTTACATCTATTCCTAATAACAACTTAAAGGCAACTGACAACTTAATTACTTTACATCAAAATATTCTGCCAAATTGTAAAATGCTTTGGATGCAAGCCAGCTCTTTATTTTATATTTAAATTGATTATTTTTTAATAACTTCAGTTCTAGGGGTAAACGGTTATAAACTTTAATTGCCATGTAATAAGTACTTTTATGAAATGTAGCATTGTTGACTTGTGGTACGCATATATTATACTTATAATTGGAACGTAAAATATCAGCACGAATGGAATGAGTATTAAAATAGTAGCTTTCGTTATTTTTTATAAATAAACATATTTCATAAATATAAATACCCGTTAAAGTTAAAAATCCATTTTCTTTAAATATATTTCGAACAGTATCCGTTCTATATAAATTAAACATTATTCGAAGACATTTCTTTTGAAGAATAAAAGTGGAATCTACATTTACTGAATTCCCCCAGAATATTACACCATAACTTAATAATGGATAAATATAGGCATAGTAAGCATTTGCCACAATTTGTTGGGATGTAGCATTTTTAAGTACTGATAAAGTGAAACAGTATTGAGACAGCTTACTGTTTATGTTATTTATATGGGATTTCCAGTTTAAATTTGTATCAATAGTTACTCCTAAAAAGTTTGCTTCGTTTACCATATTAACTTTACTGCCAGTGTTTTGAATATCAAGATGCATTGAATGTTGTTTGTAATTTTTAAAATTTAACATTTTTGTTTTGTTTACATTAACTTTTAAATTTATATTTCCTAGCCAAGTTACCACCCTATTCAAAGTATCGTTGATTTCTTTTTCATATGATTTGGTACATGATAGATTTTTCGGAATATAGATGGTTGCATCGTCTGCAAACATTACGCACATATGCTTGGTTATGTAAGGTAGCTCGTTTACGTATATTAAAAAGAGAAGTGGCCCAAGAATACTTCCTTGAGGAACGCCTAATGAGATGTTTTCAAATTTTGATTGTATTTGCTCTATTGATTTTGTTTCCTTATTGTACGTTTGTAAAATTGTTGATTGTGACCGATTTTCTAAGTATGATTTGATAAGTTTTAAGGCTTGACCGCGTATTCCTACATTTTCCATTTTATGTAGTAATATATTATGTATTACGCAGTCAAAAGCTTTAGAGAGATCAATAAATAGAGCAACACCTGTTTTTTTTAAATTTATTTCATTCCATACGCATTTAAGCATTTTAAATATAGCTAAAGTAGTGTTTTTTCCTTTTTGAAAGCCAAACTGATTATTATTTAAAACATTTGTGGAGTTAAAAAATGATGTCAACCTATTAAAAATAACGGTCTCAAAAATTTTTGAAAAGCATGGTAAGATTGCAATAGGTCTGTAATTGTTAATGTCACTTTTTGAACCTTTTTTATGAACAGGCCTTATTTGGGCCTTTTTCAACTCATCTGGAAAACAACCAGTAGAAATCATTAAATTTATTATGTACAACAATGGATCGACAATATAGTCCATGCTAGCTTTTATCAACTGCATGGGGATGCCGTCATGCCCAACAGATTTCTTGTTTTTTAGTTTTTTAATAATATTTTGAATTTCCGTTTTATTTACTGGGGTTAAAAAAATAGACTTGGAATTCAGTATTATTGAGCTACCGGTGAAATTTTGACTGTGTAGATCTGATTTATTTAAATTTATAAAATGATCGTTTAATTTTTCTGATATTAACATTTGATCAGTTATCTCTTTTTTATCCACTTCAATGCTTTCTATCGTTGTATGTATATTATTTATTGGAGACGTATATTGTTTAATAACTCTCCATGTTGCTTTTGCTTTATTTGTACTTCTATTTATATATCTACTATTTGTTGCTTTTTTGGCATATCTTATCACAGTTTTTAGTTTTCTAGAAAATAATCTATACTTATTCATACTTTCTTGAGTATTTTCTAAACGAGTTTTTAAAAACAAGTCTCTTTTTTTCTTACTTGAAATAACGATGCCTCTACTTTTCCAATTTGGTTTTCTATTATGAGTTAGTATTATCTTTTGCAATGGTATGCACAGATTATAAATCATTTCGAATATCTTTATGAACTCAGTGTAGGCATTATTGGCATTTGTTTGTAAGTAGACGTCGCAAAAGTTTAATGAAGAAATGTAACGTAAGAATACTGCTTGATATGTATTTAAATTTCTTTTTTCTATAAACCAATACTTTTCGTAAAAGCTAAGATTAGTGCGTATGTTTATAAGTTGTGCTGAATGATCTGAAAGTCCTAAGTCAAGAATTTCGGTTTTATATTTTTTTGAGTTTGTCAGTATGTTGTCAATACAGGTTTGGGAACAAGTAGTAACTCTAGTAGGTTCAGAAATGGTAGGGTAAATGTTAAAGGCGGACAGAGTGTTTTTAAATATATCAGTTTGATTGTTTTGTTTAAGTAAATTTGTATTAAAATCTCCAAGTATGTAGACTTTTTTCTTATTATTTCGCGCTCGAATAGTTAATTTATGAAGAAGAGTTTCAAGAGTTTGCATGTATAAGTTGAAATTCCCTTTTGGGATTCTGTAGTTAGATATAATGGTGCAATTTAGTTCTGGTAATAAAATACCACAACACTCAAAGTGACGTTCAATAGACATATCTGATATCCAGTCTAGATTTCGATAATTTATTGAATTTTTGACGTATATGCAGACCCCTCCTCGTGATTCATTTTTTCTGCTAAAGTGAGATGCTTTTTGGTACCCATCAATTTGTAAAATGTTTGCTTCATGATTACGTAAAAATGTTTCAGTAAAACAAATTATATCAATTTTGTAATTTTTTGTTAAAAGTTCAATTTGGTCTACTTTTTTCCTTATACTACGTATATTTAAATGCATAATGTTTAGAGAGTATTTCGCATTAGTTACGAAAAAACTTTATTTCATCATCGGGCAATTTAGGTAGGTTTGTCATGTTTTGATGCTGTGTCATTTGTTTTTGGAAATAGAAAGGTATGGTTCCTGGTTTGTAAAAATCAGCCTTTGTTTCATTTTGGGTGACCATAATATTTTTTAAGATATTTTTGGAATTTGACAGCTTTTCCATTTTGTCAAAAAAATATGGTATAGTACCAGGTTTAATGTAATATTCATTATTAGTCACTTTATTTGCTATGGTAATATTGCTGCTGATAAATAATGAGGTGTAATCATCAGCATTTATGGTGTCATTAATCAATCGGGTTAGTCGAGTTGAAGCTGTGGAAGCCTTTAAGTAACGCTTAATCGGCTGAGAAAATTGTACATACTGGCACTTATTAAATTTACTACTCATGTTTTTGAAATTTGAGTTTAACTTATCCTCATTCAAATGTGGGTTTTGAGGAACGCCCACTAGAATTACATTTATTCGTTCAAATACTTTTAAAGTCATAGAGAGTTGCATGAGTAATTTACTTGGATTTGAGTCATGTGATCCTAAACTTATCACTAACCAATCCTCGTCTTGCATATTCAGTTTTTTTAAATTTATATTTTGCAAAATGTAGCTGCCGGTGGCGTCTGGGTAACTAAAAGTTTTAATTTTGTATTCCTTAGAATTTTTTTGTTGCATTCTTAGGTTAATAAGTAGTGAAGATACATTTTTACACGTTTCATCACCAATTACTACAATTTTCTTTTCTTTAGGATCACTTTTTTCTATTGTGTTTCTAAAACGGGAAGCATGGCAGTTTGAATTTGCTGTCGTAGGTAGCATTTCAGTGTCAATGTTTGGTGACTTTAGATTCATAGTTGTATTTGATATGAGCTTTGAGACAATCATCTCAGCATTCAACTTGTTTTGTTGTTTGTTTCTTGGTTCAAGTAAATTTTCTTTTCCTGTTCTATTTTTGTCCTTTTTTGCAACACATATCACAGTATTAGTTTCAGCATTTAGTTTTCCGCTTTCATCATTGGCTAAAATTTCCTCCACGTCTTTTTTGGGACTATATTTTTTCACATCTGTTTGGTTCACTTTTAATATTTGTTCGGTTTTTCCTTCTTGCATCACTACGATAGATTCCTTTAAATCAGTGTTTTCTTTTTTTAATTTATTTATTTCTTCTTTTGCTTCTATAAGTTGGCTAGTCAGTTCAGTGATTTCATATCTGAGTTTTAGGGTATCATCTTCACTTCTGAGCTGGGTATCTGTGTTTTCATCATTGTAATAGGTAGTGTCATTCAGGTAACTGTCATCTGCAGAGTCGGTGATCAGTGAACCATCATTAAGTGACAGTTGTTTGATTATTTTAGGTTTACGTATTGTTACATTTTCAAATACATTCGACTGCTTATTACTGGTGTATTGAGAACCTACGGGCGTATTTGAATTGTCACCTCTATGTTTACTTCTGCATCTGCATGCTTGACATCTCCATGCAAGTTTTTTATCAGGTTCCATTATGTGAAATCTCGTCCTAGATACATTTCCACAAATAAGATCATACGTTAAGTTACACGCGGAACAGGTCAGATATTCCCTGTCTGTAATTTTTTGGGGGCAGCCCCCGCATTCTAAAGACACAATTTGTTTTATCACTGAAGATTCCATAATTATAAGATAAGATAATTATTAATTTACTTTTATTAGTATTAATATATATATATATATATATATATATATATATATATTTATATATATATATTTTTAACTCTGGCACGATAAAAAAGTTTTTTGTTTTTTGGAGATCCGAAGGTACTGAACGCAACCCGTCACAACTGAGTGGAATTTCGAATTTATTGATGGCAGCACTATGCTGTCGCCAGAGTAGCAATAGTCTATGCTATGCTATTCTAACAGTAACTGTGAGCACTCGCGACGTAGTATCACTATGATATTTATATTATGTTTATGAAATATTTAGTCACAAATTACAGATGAATGTTTATATTTTTTACAAATAATCACTCCACTTTAGCACTTGAATGTTTGGAATGTGACTTTAAACCAATAATTGACATTTTGAATCATTTTAAAATATTTTTAAGACAATAAAGTGAATAACACGTCCGTATAGTCTTGAGCCGACCATAGACCTTCTTCGGCCTTCCCATACCTCTACCTACATCCATCCACATTCATGTAAAGTACTTATTTTGTGATATTTTCTTCATCCATCCTCACGACATGCCCATTCCAAACCAATCTATTCCCTTTCAACTTAACATTCACTGGTGCTACTTTTTTTTTAATTTATAAGAATAATTTATTTGCTCATAACACGAATACACATACATAATTTGAATTTTTGTGTTGCTGAATACTTTCAAGCTTCCTCTGATATACGCATTCCTTATTTTATTAATTCTAGTCACACCACACATCCATCTCAATCTTCGCATCTCTGCCGCATGCACTTTTCTTTCATCAACCTCTTTTGCTGTCCAACATTTAGATCATTACGACAGGGCTCTCTCTCTTTGCCTTCTCTCTATTACACACACAATATTCCACTACAAGGTCATTTTAATCATCTTGCTCGGCGGGGTCGCCTACCCATTTCAATGATTGTAAAATTCATATAAAATCTACAACAATAGTATGAAAACCTTCTCTCTCCAATGCTATTGTTACTTTATCACCGTATATTAGAACATTTTATAGGCGTAAGTTATAAAGCGGTATATGTTTTATAGATCTTCGTCTTGGTCGTTACCACCTTCGTCCCACATTGTCGGTCAGTGTCCGACTTCTTGCCTATTGTGTGTGACATTATTTGTTTCAAGAGCCGGCTTTCAAAAGTTACAAGTCTTACAAAAAATTGCGTGTGATCATGTTTTGCCAATAAAGTATTGCCGATGTGATGTAATATTTTATTTTGATGTTTTTAACGTATTTTTCAACTATCTACTAAAACATATGTAATAGGAAAAGTTTGATTTTATTTCATTCATAGACGCGTGTGATAATTCTAAAATAGGGTTAGCTAAATTTTAAAGCAGTTCCAAAAATGTTATTATAAGTAGCTGTGAATTGTTTTTTCCGTAATTGTTTGTAATATTTTTTATGTAACAACAAATTATTAAAAAACTCTTTTTCAATATTTTCACTTTAATGGAATTAAATATCTGGAACCATAAACATTAAGATTTTCCCGCTCAAATTACTTAATATGTAGCTTTAAAAAAAGTCTTTATATGGACGGTGATTGTCTATTCTTCAGGCCTAGGTCCGTGAGCATGCATTTTGTGGTATTATTAAAAAACTACAGGACACATACAACTGTGCGTATGCTTTTTAATGGAGTTAGTGTATGAAATATTCTCATTCTAGATTCAGCCTTATAAGTCTATATCGCATGGTTGAAAATGATCCCTTTCCAAATGTTTAGGTTATTTTTTTTTATAACCAACGACGGTTTGCAAATTTACTTTTTTGTACAAATCTTAACCACTTGTAAACTTGTACGCAACAAGTCTTGTAACTTTAGGTAAGCACTTCGAACCTTTCTTACTGATTGACGGAGTACTTACTTGTGCGAATCAGGAGTAGGTCAGGTACCTTGTCTAGATTATACATAACGACCTCTTATAGTCTGCCATACGTGAACTTTCCTGGGATCGATTGAGATGACAGGTGGAAAATACAGTCATTATAGATAAAAGCTGTCTCTTGATGGTAACGGTACTGTGTTAGAGGCACAATCAAAGTCCACGCATATTGTATGAATGGATAAGGTCAATCGAATACTTGGTTTATTCCAGTGATTTATTTGCCCGTGAAGTGCTCGGAGCAAAGTTTACCCGTGTGATCCCGGTTAACTGGGTTAAGCAACGTACTTTTCAGGCTGCTGTGCATCAAAATTTAAACGTCCGATAATCAATAAACCGTCGGTTAACTGTATGGTAAAATCTGTTTGACCGACGGTTAAGTTGATAATCAGATATAGCTTAGTTGGACATAGCGACAGGACGGTATTCTGTATTCGTGGGTTCAAGTCCCACTAGCAGCCGAATTTTTTCCTTCAAATATTTGAACTTGAGGGTGGTAGTTAGTCAGGCGGGTACTTTAAAGTACCCTAACACCCTGCTGGGAATTTGACAACGGTGTTACCTTCACCGGAAGCTCAAGTTGTTGTTGGTGATCACAGCAGTGACGGTCAGATTGACAATCGACACACCTTCCGCTGAGCTATTTAACATAATTTATAAATTTGTAGCTAGCAATTCATATTGTAAATTTCAATTACATAGTTAAATGGTAACTAAATTGTAATTTGTGTACAGTATAATATGATAAAATTGTAAATACAGAAGTGTGTATAATGTTAATTTTTTAATGATTTATATGTAAATGTTGTATATTTACTTAATTGAAATATCATTATAGACATCTTTATTTTTTCTATTGACATTTATTAATTGGTAAACAATGTAATAATTGTTAAATAATAATTATATTTATGTTTTTATTTAATTTTTCAAAGTATATATCTATTATATACTAGTCTATTGGTATTGAATAATAATTTGCTAAATAGACAATTTCGAGTCTTTTCATATTACTTTTTTGACAATCCTACACACACACACACATGAACAAACACATAAATTTAAAAAATACCACATATGAGAACAGTTTATAACAACTGGCCGGTGGTCTGTCTGGCCGGTTGGCTCAGTTGGTAGCACTCTGCCTTCTGAGCCGCTGGTCCCGAGTTCGATTCCCTGACAGGTCAAACATTTGTGTGTATGAACATGTCTGACCTGTGTCTTGGAGTGTATATGTGTATAAGTAAATATATAAGTATGTATATAAGTAAATTTATAAGTATATATCAGTCATCAGGTTGCCATAGTACAGGCTCTGCCTAGTTTGGGACCTGAATACCTTGTGTGAATGTTGTCCCATATTATTATTATTATAATTAAATAATTCTGATTGAATAAAATTCGATTTCATTAGCTGATTTATTAGCGAACAGTATTTTTAGTTCCACCATATGTTAGTGTTGCAAATAATTGACGCGGTATTGACAAAAGTGTGCTTGTACTGTCTTCTCACACCAAATTAATTAAGAACGTCGAAGAATGTGATTAATATTTTTATTTCATCTCGTAGGTCATCTTTAAAGTAAATAATTTTGTAATGTTTTAACTGACTTCAAAAAAAAGAGGAGGTTCTCAATTCGACTTGTATGTTTTTTTTGTTTGGTACCGCATAACTTTGGACTGGGTGAACCGATTTCGATCGTTCGTTGGTTGAAAGCTGGTGCTTGTCCCATTTAAATTTCATCAAAATCGGACAAGCTATTTTTGAGTTACACTCCATTAACTGAAAAATGCTACGCATACGTCGACGATATTATTTTTGCGGTTGAAGGCATACATACACAATAACAATTGATCCCGTGAGTAGCAAAGGTGAAAGGGTGAAAGAAAATTTTTAACCAAAAAATGGAACCGACTTCAAAACTCAAAAGTATGAAATAACTTGTCGAAGTCGGTACCATGCATACAATATTTTAATAATAGTTACTTTTGAACTATGATGGTGCCGACTTCAACAAGTTATTTCACACTTTTGAGTTTTGAAGTCGGTTCCAATTTTTGGTATTTTTTTAAACAAATTAGCGTTTTCCCCACCCCTCCTGCCTATAAATACCCGCGAGCCCCTATAATATCATCAGCATCCCTTTAAATTGCCGATAGACATGAAATAAGTCGTCATACAATTTGGAGTTGACCAGAACAATCCAAAATTGAACATAACTATTTAAAATAAAGAAATACCAATGTTATTACGAATTTGAATCTTAGGTTTCTGGATTTTACAAAAGTTAATCTTTTTTTTTATAACATTCACACAAGGTCTTCAGGTGCCGAACTAGGCAAACCCTGTATTGTGGTAAACTGATGACAGTTTGGGTGAATAACAGAAATGGTTCAGACAATTTCACTTTTTCTATTGTACAAAATATGTAGATTTCACAAGGAGTTAGTTGGTGTTAGAAAAATAAACTGATTCAACTTTACTTAATTTTACGTGTAACTGTACCATTTTTGTTTAAATATATTATATTAATAATCATAATCAATGTATTCATAAAGCCAGTTTACATGTCATAAAGTAAATCTTATTAGGAAAAATAAATATACTATTGTCATTAAGTTTATTACAATATGTTTGTATACGTATTTATAAGTATCTTCATATTATTTTAACGAAAATTTAATCAATAATGAAATTGTACAAAATTGTACTATCTCAATGTAACAAATTCTTCATAGCTTTAAAAAGAATGCTCCATCAAGGGATGAATGGGTACTATAGAAAGTATTTTAAAAAGTTTCTGGATAAAATAAGGGGCGAAACTACAACTTTAGGTAAAAGGGGCAAAACTTGAGGGGCGAACGGGTCCAAATTTACGACACATGTTAATTTTTTATTTTTTTTATAACATTCACACAACGTCTTCAGGTCCCAAACTAGGCAGAGCCTGTACTATGGTAACCTGATGACTGATATATACTTATATACATATACACACCCAGACACAGGTCAAACAGACATGTTCATACACACAAATGTTTGACCTGTCCGGGAATCGAACCCGGGACCGGCGGCTCAGAAGGCAGAGTGCTACCAACTGCGCCAGCCGGCCAGTCAATATAACCAATAATTAAATTGTACAAAATTGTACTACCTCAATTTTACCAATTCTTCATAGCTTTAAAAAGAATGTTCCATCAAGGAATGAACGGGTACTTTAGAAAGTATTTAAAAAAGTTTCGCCTCGTGTTGAGGATCGAACCAATACCTTGATAAGGGGCGAAACTACAACTTTAGGTAAAAGGGGCGAAACTTGAGGGGCGAACGGGTGCGAGTCCAAATTTACGACACATGTTAATTATTAGTTTCTTGTTTACCTAAAGGTGAAAAGAATGTCGGAGACCTTAGAGGTATAGTGGTATATTCAGGTTAGTAGAGCAGCCACAGATCGATACAGCCGGAATCCTTACAAGTCCTAGCATTCTACACAAATACTAAGTAGGCGAGAGAAAAATAGCACTATATATGTTATAATGCTATATGTTATATGTATATGTTATAATGAGTTTAACTAATCTCATACTGAATGTAAAGATTAAAAAATCAAATACAGTGCTTGAATGACAGTTTTTATAGACAATATATCAAAATAAATATCAATAGTTACATCATGATCTCTTCTATGGACAACTGTATCATAATGTAACATTTTTACCATTAAGGTACAACTTCAGCTGGAACAAGGTATAATCTGTGGACTAACAAAACACGCATGCGTGATCAGCAAATGGATTTTAGCCCTAAACGTAACCAAATTAATGCAAACATTATGCTTTAATTTTACTTACGTTTCATAATCTATTTTATGAGATTAGATAAATGTATGAAACTGTACATAATTTAGTCTTAAAATACTTGTGTAATGCCAAAAAAAAATTCGCCTACGGCTAGTTTTTTAACATATACTCGTATTTTAAGGAAACAGTTTCATTAACTACTATTTACGTACAGTTTTACGTTTTGTATGTGGAGAGAGTTCTAGAGTTATTTTTTTATATTGTAACTTTTTCAAATTTCATCGAAATTGGTGTAGCCGTTTGAGCGTGAAAAAGTAACAAACACACACACGTCATACATACAAACTTTCACTTGTATAATCTTAGTAGGAAGGATAGGATAGGATATTTTATAACTATTATTATTAATAGTAGGATGTAATAGAGCCTCATTTCTGCGAGGTTTTGTCTCTGCATAAATTTAAGTATAATAAAAAAAATATCAAATGTCAAAATGTTTTATGGAGATATTTTTTCGTACCGAGATTCTCTTTTAATGTCAATGAAATAGATCCACTGATCAGCGAAATAGATATATAAGTAAATCCATGGCATCATCTATTTAGTTTCAGGGTGAAAGCATACTGATCAAAAAGCCTTGAGGATAATATATAAAATTATTCATATTATTGATAAGTGCATAAATTAAGGTGCATTTACACACGTTAATTTTTCAAAAATGTGTTTTACTTAATATTTCACCAATATTAGTAGTATTTGATTGTAATTACTATTTTTTGTTACAGTTAAATTGTCACGATGAGTTATCTGGAAAAAGTGGACCGATATTTGGATTCCCTGAAAGTGGGAAAAAGTAAGTACTGATTTATATCAATATGATCGAAACGGCACTAAAATGCTTGCATATATGTATTTGGCTCAACGCATCAGCACTGCAATTCAACGGGGCAATGCTACTTGTACTCTAGGCACGCTGCCAACTGGTTGCGAGTTAGAGCGTTTAAGCAATGTATAGGCTAGCAACAGCTGGAGGAATCCTCAAATATATAATGCTAGATATCCATCATGTTTATTTTCTGCTATCGTAATGTAATTAATAAGCATATGGTATAATAATATTTATTGGTCAGTGACATCACACACTGAGTCCACCGGAAGATCAGCGCTGACGCACAGCCAGGATATGCTGAGATGGATCCAAGTTAAAGCTTGGGGTTTCTTGTGTTTATTGTTATGTCATATTACGAGTACTTTCGTTATCGTAACCCTGTTATGTTAGTGCCGTGGTGGTACCGGCCTAGAATAGTACATCCCCATCTCTCCATAGGACGTCCACAGCTGTACATATGTCTCCCTATATAGGGGGCATTTACCAATACTCGCCACGCTTGGCAGGCGGGTTGGCGAGTGCAGTATGGTTTCCGATCCTCAGAAGGCGTTGCTGCCCACCTTCTGGTACGTGATTCCTTAGCCGTCTCTTACGGCATCCACGGGAAGAGATGGGGGAGTACTATTATATGCCGATACCACCACGGCACTACACACAAAAGTGACTCTAAAGTATCAATTTAATCGAATTAATCGAAACTACACTTAAATACTGCCGTGGGGTACCAGCTTAGAATTGTACCCCCCATCTCTTCCCGTGGGTGCCGTAAGAGTCGGCTAAGGGATCACTTACCAGGAGGTGGGCAGCAACGCCTTCTGAGGATCGGAAACCATACTGCACTCGCCAACCCGCCTGCCAAGCGTGGCGAGTATTGGTAAATGCCCCCTATATAGGGAGACATATGTACAGCTGTGGACGTCCTATGGAGAGATGGGGATGTACTATTCTAGGCCGGTACCACCACGGCACTAACATAACAGGGTTACGATAACGAAAGTACTCGTAATATGACATAACAATAAACACAAGAAACCCCAAGCTTTAACTTGGATCCATCTCAGCATATCCTGGCTGTGCGTCAGCGCTGATCTTCCGGTGGACTCAGTGTGTGATGTCACTGACCAATAAATATTATTATACCATATGCTTATTAATTACATTACGATAGCAGAAAATAAACATGATGGATATCTAGCATTATATATTTGAGGATTCCTCCAGCTGTTGCTAGCCTATACATTGCTTAAACGCTCTAACTCGCAACCAGTTGGCAGCGTGCCTAGAGTACAAGTAGCATTGCCCCGTTGAATTGCAGTGCTGATGCGTTGAGCCAAATACATATATGCAAGCATTTTAGTGCCGTTTCGATCATATTGACATAAATGTTAATTAATTAAACACCTGTGCCTTCTGAGGATAGGAAACCATACTGCAATCGCCAACCCGCCTGCCAAGCGTGGCGAGTACTGGCAAACCCTCCACAAAGACATGGAGGAGGCTTATGTCCAGCAGCGGATATACTATGGCCGAGATGATGTTAATGATGATTATGACACGTATTTCCTAAGATCAATAAAACGATTATTAATCCATTCCAGGTGCACTAGTAGACTCATGGTTCATGATGTCAAGTCCAACTTCAATCTTGGCTGTGGTGGTAGCGTACCTGGTGCTCATCAGGATTGGACCCAGGATCATGAAGAATCGGGCGCCACTGCAGATGAATAGGCTCATCGCGTACTACAACGCGTTTCAAGTATTGCTGGCTGTGATGATTTGTGTTAAGGTAGGTTTTTTTACCGACCTACACGAGCGCGAGCGCTGCAAACATAGGCATAGCAACTATTTAATGGAAAAACCCAAAGCCGCCCTCGGTAAAAAAAAAGGTATTTTTAACGACTTAAAAAAAAGGAGGAGGTTCTCAATTCAACCGGTATGTTCTTTTTATGTATGTTACCTCAGAATTTCCGACTGGCTGAATCGATTTTAATAGTTCTGTTTTTATTTGAAAGCTGTTGCTTGTCGTGTGGTCCGATTTAAATTGCATCAAAATCGGTCAAGCGTTTCCACTCCAATTTAATAACTGAAAAGTGCTATGCATACGTGTATGACAAGTTGTGGATGGAGAAATCGGTGTACATACACAATGACAATTGATCCCGTGAGGAGCAAAGGTCTTCACACTTATGAGTGTTGAAGTCGGTTCCATATTTTGGTAATTGTTTTGTTCTCTTTTTTTTTTCGTTTACTTACTATTTTTTCACATCTTTTTCAGGTGTTCAACTTGAATTTGTTCAGAGACGGCATCATCTACGCGGGATGCCGTTATCCATCTAACACGCAAAACATTATGGTAAGCTGATTATAGCTGTTCTATTGCTTTATAACTTCTAATGCTTTATATTGGGCCGAAAAGCTCTCGAATGGAGGCCACGGACTGGCAAACGCAGCACAGGACGGCCACCGACCAGGTGGACAGACGACCTGACTAAGATCGCAGGCAAGGGAATGCGGGCCGCTTCCAACAGGTCCTTGTGGAAATCAATGGGGGAGGCATATGTCCAGCAGTAGACGTCCTATGGCTGAGATGATGATGATGTGTGGTTTCCTGGCTATGCTGTTTGTTCTAACAGGTTGGAACAAATCCAAAAAAAAATTGTTTATCACTTGTCGTACGTCAATAGTTATTGTAAAAGGCCTCGCCCATTGTGTCAATGGGGGAGGCCTATGTCCAGCAGTAGACGTCCTATGGCTGAGATGATGATGATGATTGCTTTATCGTTCCAAATTTCATGGAAATCCGTTCAGCCTCTTTAGCGTGAAGGAGTAACAAACATACAAACAAACTACATATTATTGTGATCCCATTATAACATTATACAGGCCAAAGTTTGTATGTGTGTAAGTGTGTATGTTTGCTACGCCTTCACTAGGGTACAACAGGCTTGTTAAAATTATTATTGTGTGAAATATTGGTTTTACTATAAGTTCAATTGATTTTACCATTATAACGATGCAAAGGAAACTAATCGAGTGGAATGGTGTATTTAATAATTCATAGCTATCCGACCTTTCTATAGTCATAATGCCGTAATAATATAGTCTGTGGTAATTGATTTATGTAATTGTTTTTTCTATGTTGACATGTTTGAAAAAATACGATCACTTTATTATACCTTTAATGACGGTCGCCGTGGCGCAGTGGTTAGTGTCAGTGACATGACTACTGTGTCTCCGGGACCCTGGGTTCGAATCCCGGCAGGGGCAAACATTTGTGCGATGAGTGTAGGTGTTTGTCCCGGGTCTTGGATGTTTGTGTGCTGTGAATGTGTGTGTCCAAGCCTCCCGCGATACAGGGAATCCTAGTGCGGGGGTTTAAGTGTAATAAAAAAAAATAATAAAAAATGACTATAAATCTAGCATTTGACCACTATCTCATTTGAGAATTTTTGACAATGTGATCTAAAGTGTTATCACGGTTACCAAACAGATAGTGTTGTCAGGCAGCAGACCTTGAAAGCCAGGAAGGAATCTGGGTCTAGCATGATAACATCTTCGACCACCAGTGAGATAGTGTCCGACCGAAACAGAATTTTCTGCCGAAACCGAACTTTCGATAACGCTCTCAGATTTGGCCGAATCCAAACCTTCGCTCGATCACTAGGTCTATACTTTTTTTTATACTGTATAGATGTAGTGTTTTACCACATATACTAATAGTATCTATACTAAATATTACGAGTAGTACACTAAATATATATATAAAAAGACTAAAGTAATACTAGTATATAAAAAGACTAAAACCTCGGGTTTGAGCTTTTGGCGGTTATAACTCCTTTTCTACAATGCCCTCAGTGATGAGAATCGTGACTCATAGGTTCAATTTATTTTGACTGTCATGCTCAATGATATTATATGTTTATATGAGATAGATGTCGCACATGTGCGCGGAAACTGAGGCGGCAAAATATATATATATAAGCCATATAATATCATATAGTAAGCATGTATATGTCGTAAAGGAACAAAATATGAGCACCGTGCAGTATGAATATACGTCAGATTTCGTAAAACATCATTGGTCAAGCTGTTTTGGTCTTTGCTTGGACTATGGTTGACTAACCTGAAATAATATATCAATTTTAGCTTCTAATCGTATTTTTTTTTCAATTTCAGCTGTTAGATCTTGGATGGTGGTACTTCTTCGCCAAATTCACAGAGCTTCTAGACACGGTCTTCTTTGTTCTAAGGAAAAAAAACAAGCAGGTGAATAAATCTCTATTTTAAAATGTTTTAGTAGGTACGGCCCCAAATCTGCTGTATAGTGTATACTAATTAATTTAATTATGCTCGAAAATCAATGTTTTTGTGATAATTATTTCCACTTAATTAATCATGATGGATTTAATAACTCAATAATTTAGAACAGAGACGTATGTACGATGAATGAATACTATTATTCACCGGTCAGGTGTATAGCCATATTTTACATCCGATCCCATTCACATTAAATTAAAATACTGGATAAAGCTCATACGCATACGTAAATATAAGCGCTTGCGCGAATTGTGCATGCGACACTGGCGCCATCTATTGATAACGTATTGAACTATTACGGTGTGTCACAAAGACAATCCTTCTATAGATCAAGATTTTTCAATTATAACTATTTTTAAAATAATATAGGTACAGGATTTATCCTAAATAAGCGTTTTATCGTTATCATGAAAGATATTAAGTGCTATGGGTATCATGAGAATAATATTAAGGCTACGGACCCTGCCACCATAATGAAATTCTTTATAATGATATTTATCTCGAGCTCAAAGCTCGATGCTGAGCTGGCTACCCCTCAGCTATCATTTCTCTGCTGCGGCTCTGTAACCTCAACTGGTATAATGCATCCTGAACGCAAGTTATTTCATAATCAGCTGTGATTATAACGTCTCTTTTTTAACCGACCTCAAAAAAAGGACGTTACTCAATTCTACTATGTATATATATTTTTTATGTGTGTTTGCGGATAACTTCAACGTTTATGAACTGATTTTGATGATTCTTCTTTTGTTTGATAGAATATATTTCCTTGATGGTCCTATTTAAATTTTATCAAAATTGGAAAAGCGTTTTTGAGATATACTCCAATAACTGAAAAGTGCTACACATACTTCGACGATATTGTAGTTGCGGGTGGAGACATCGGAAGCCATAACACAATGAAAATTAATCCGGTGAGTAGCAAAGGTGACTGAAAGGGTGAAAAAATCATTTATACTAAAAATGGAACCGACTTCAACACTCAAAAGTGTGAAATGACTTGTCGAAGTCGGTTAGTCCGATTTTTTTTCAACCCTGCTGTATAGTCGTAGTAATGAAAAAAGATGTGTGGGTCTTATTTTGTGCACGATGTGACTATTACTGATCATGAGGTTGATATTAATCTTCGTCATTGTTGTTTTCCAGATAACCTTCCTCCACGTTTACCATCACGTCATCATGGCTCTTTACTCCTGGAGCTATCTCAAGTTTGCAGCTGGTGGTGAGGGAGCAGTTCTTGCTCTTCTCAACTCAATTGTTCATGTGGTCATGTATACGTATTACCTCCTGTCAGGTCTGGGCCCAAGATTCCAGAAGTATTTGTGGTGGAAGAAATACGTGACGAAGATGCAGTTGGTGAGTTTATATCCTATTTTGTACACAAACGGTGAATAGTTTTGCTAGAGGGCGTCAGAAGAGGAAGTATGATTTTTGGTAATGTTAGGTCGATTATTGTAGTGTTCAAGCAAGATTGTAGAATTTAAATTTTGACCTACAGTATCAAATTGCAGAGGTTACTAGATATGGGAGGTAAAATTAAAATAACTCCCTGGCGGCAAATGTGTGAATCCGCTACGCTGTCTTCACTAATTTTTTTTATATTCAATGCTAAAATTTTCACTTTTCCGTATTACTTATCATTTATCGTACAATCTATTACCGAAGTCTTATATTATTTACATGTTACATCGTTAACACTCTGTATTGGATTTTGATGTTTAAAATCCTAAAAACCTTTAATGAATTAACTATTTGCCACGTTTCACTTAGCATCCGCATCTGGATACATCATCACCATCATCTCAGCCATAGGACATCCACAGCTATATATATGCCTCCCCCATTGATTTCTAAAAGGACTGCAAGCGGCCCGCATCTAGCCCTTGCTTGCGATCTTTGTCAGCTTGTCTGTCCACCAGGTAGGTGGCCGTGCTATTCTGCGCTTGCCAGTCCGTGGTCTGCATTCCCAAAATTTTCGATCCCAACGGTCATCAATTCGTCGAGCTATGTGCCCTGCCCACTGCCATATCAACTTGCTAAGTTAGTTAATCTGCTGGACTCTATCGGTGACTTTTGTTCTTTTACGGATCTCCTCATTTCTTATTCGATCGTGTAAAGATACCCCGAGCATAGCCCTCTCCGTAGCTCGTCGTGTGATACTGAGCCTGGATACTATAATGCCAAATTTTGTTTAGTAAATAGTCTAATTTATTCAATTAATATTGGTGCCTTCAATCTTTTCTGTCTCAGATCCAGTTTGTACTGATGCTGGCCTACTGCGCCAACACTCACTTCTCCTCACGCTGCCAATACGCATCAGGTTTCACCTACTTTATTTGTTCCAATATCATCATCTTCCTGTTTTTGTTCCTGAATTTCTACTCTAAGAGCTACAAGAAGAAAGATATTGAGAAGCAAATTCAAGACGTATACGCAAAGAGTCAAAACGGTGTCAAGACCAACGGAGTACATAAAAATGGGGTTAAGAAGGATGTTAAAGACATGCTGGCTCCAGATATAGATGATGTAGATAGTGAGCGCCATGAAGTTAATTACCCATGTGGTGATTACATGAAAGATGACGAGATGTTCTTAACAAGACGCACCACCAAAGCCGCTTACGGTGCCGAATTAAGCTTGGACAGTTTTTAAAAAAAATGATTGTCCAGAGGGACACTTAGCAAAGTTTCATTGAGACTGATAATTTGTGATGATGGAATTGGATGGCTTGAATGCTAATAAATAAGTGTGTACGTTTAGGGCTTTTTCAAAACTTTTATAAACAGAAACAAAGAGGACCATTTGGTGCTTATAGGTGTGTTCTTAGGATTCGTTGATATTTGAACAAGCCCTAAATTGTTTAAATATAAATAAGTGAACTATTATGTTAGGCGGAATTTCTAAAAATAAACCATATCGTAGATGTTAGTATGCAAGTTCAATTTTTAAAATTTTAACAGTGAAATGATTATACGCTTTATATTTAATTACATAACGTATTATTTACAATAACATGCCAACCGCACAATCCTCCTAAGATAGTAATAAATGTGTTAAAATGCTTTTCAATTATAAAATTAATCTTTCACTTCGCTGTACATATTTTGTGGCACTTAGAAATAATTAGAGCTTAACTTATTTAATGTATGAATTTCATAATTTAAATTTAGGCTACACAGTTTTTTTTAAACTGACAAGGTCACCACATAATTAATGTCATTATCGGGGTTTTTACGAAAACAAATGGAATGTTATTATAATGACTATACTGTACAGATTAGTTTCAGCACTATCTCACTTGATGGTCAGTGATGATGCGGTCGAATATGTCATCACGCTAGACCTGAAATGCTTACTGGCACTCAAGGACAGCTGAACGCACTATCTGTTTGGTGACCGCTTGAAAAGTGGTAGCCACTCGAGGGTAGTAGCTAGCCAGGTAAGTACTCGAAAGTACCCTACCACCATGCTGGGAATTTGATAACGGTGCTACCTTCACCGTAAACTCAAGGCGTTGGTGGCGATCGAACCAGCGTCCATCAGTTTGACAGCCGACAATCCCACCGCTGAGGTATAATCGCTTCAAAAATGGTAAATATTCCGATAATTACGTTAATTCTTACATAATCAGATATAATGTGTGTGTGTTTTATGTAAAACGATTATATGTATGTTAATGTTTTTTTTTTTTAATAGGGTGAGTGAGGATGATTATACTTGTATGGCTTTGTTAGATACTAGTACTAAAATGCTTATAAACAACGTGCCTTTTTCAAATATTTTTTCATTTTAATTTTAACGATGTATTTTTAAATATATTCTGTTCTTTGATATAATAATAATAAATAATAAAATGTTTTTATTGCGTTCACAAAAATACATTGCATTCACATGGATGAAATCTCCTTTTAAGTAAAAAATATTGTCATAGGAGATTTCGCTCTTGCCCAGATCTATTTCTTTATTATATTATATTCTTTATATAAAACAATAGTATGTAGATATACATTAAGGCACAATTCCGTGAATCGCGGCCGATCGCAGTCACGCGCGTTTTGTCGCGTGCAGCTGTCGCGCGTGGCCTATGCGATTGTAGTCAGAGTATGAAAAAGTATGGAACTGTTTCCGAAGTTTGCAACAGACAGGGGCTGCCGACGCGAATAAGACGTCGCGCGTTGTCCTCAGCCACATGCGGCTGCGTTCGGCCGCGATGCACGGAAATGTGCCTTAAGTAAATTGGTTAAAGTTGATATCAAACCTAGAAGAAGATAAAATATGTGCTTGTAATATCGCATATAAAGAAATAATGTACGTTTTTTCTGATTTTAAACCACGGTGTATCAATTTCCAAGATATTTGTTTGACACATATTATTATGTACAATAAAACTCTATAAAAATGTTGGTATATATTAACTTTTAAAATAAACCCGATATATTTTTTTTTGCATATGATATATATTATTATATAGTGCATTGTGTATGTTATATTAGTATATTATAAGTTTAATAAATAAAGGGAGAGGTTCACAATTTAATTTTTGTGATAATTGTTTGCATAAGTCTAGGCTGATTGATATATGAACAGTTATTTTTTGTAATTCAATTGCAATTTACTTAAAGTACAAAATTGTTAAACATAATATGATGAAATAAAGCTAAAATATAGGTGAGAAAATTAAAGTATTATTTATTTATTTATCCATATTTATTGATGATTTTTATTATCTCGTGGTATTACAATAAAGTACCTCAAAAAGTTTGATTTAACCCGTAGATATTTTTCTTTATTTATAGAAGTACAGAAGTAAAGCGTTATACAACTATTACTTTTACTAATCATTAACGATGTGGACGAAGTTGGGATCTAGGATCTAGACCCTTGGTTGACTCTCAGACACAGCGTTCTGAACAGGGTGTCAAGTCTATTAATTCAGAGTTCAGATTCAGTCCAGTGCGAGGCCGAGCCGATTCCAATAAAACAACGTCAAAAATCCGTAGACTAAGTTCATAGCGGTCTGAATATATGCTCGGCCTATGTCTGTTTTGTACGAAAATGTCAGATGCATTAAGACTACAAATTGCAGCAGTGCATACAATAATAGTACAGTAGCAATATATAAAAATATCCAAATATTAATAACTAGCTGTTACCCGCGGTGAAATGGTAGGTAGTATTGTCGATTTTTACGTCTTCTCGTCATCTGATCATTCCAGGCTTTATGCTATCTTCATTCCGAATTTCATCGAAACCTATTCAGCCGTTTCAGCGTGAAAGAGTTACAAACATGCATACATACACCCTTGCGCGTTTATAATATTAGTATCACCCTGCGGTTTCACTCGTATGGTTTACTGTTTTCCCGCTACCTTATTATCCCACGGGAACTCTATCCTTTTTCCGGGATAATAAAGCCTATGTATTATTCAAAGGTCTAACCTATCTCCATACCAAATTTCATCAAAAACGGTTCAACTGATTGAGTGTGAAAGAATAACAGAGGTTTTGTAATTATTTGCTTATCCCAAGGGAACAGCAACTATTTACGGAATGAAAATTACGCCACGTGTTATTCCAAGGTTTAACGTACATATCTTCATACATAATTTCATCCAAATCCGTTCAGTAGTTTTTGAAAGAGTACATCCATCCATCAACCCACCTAAACTATCACATATTTTATAATATTGGTAGGATAATAATTATGTTTTAACGTTCAAATATTTGAAGGGAAAAATTCTAATAACTCATCCCCTTAGATGTTAAAAAATGTTGGTCTATCAGTCCTGTTAAATAATTGTTCATACAAATAAAGGTAGATGGCGCTAATATCAATATCCCCTCAGATGTTAAAAAAAGGGAAGGAAGTAATTCGGACCTAGTGGTATGGGCTGCTATAGCTTAGTTAGACAAAGCGACAGGACGGTAATCTGTAGTCGTCGGTTCAAGTCCCACTAGCAGCCGAATTTTTTCCTTTAACTGTTTGAACGTAAGTCACGCCTAGCAAGTTGTTAATGCAATAAACTATAAAAATGTTGAGATAAGGGTAGGGTGCCTTTGTTTGATATGATATCAACTGTAATGTTGGTCTATCAGTCCTGTTAAATAATTGTTCATACAAATAAAGGTAGATGGTGCTAATATCAATATCTCCTCAGATGTTAAAAAAAGGGAAGGAAGTAATTCGGACCTAGTGGTATGGGCTGCTATAGCTTAGTTAGACAAAGCGACAGGACGGTAATCTGTAGTCGTCGGTTCAAGTCCCATTAGCAGCCGATTTTTTTCCTTTAACTGTTTGAACGTAAGTTACGCCTAGCATGTCAGCATATGTTCTGTTGGTTTCTGACGAGGCAGATCAGCCGAAGAAGCAGCAACACTTCTTGCTGAACATCATCAGCTGACCATCAGTCTGGAGACAAAGCATAGCTGTGTTTCTTGATTTGGCCCGCGCCTGTGATACCATCTCGATTGCTCTATTTTTAAAGAAAAATCAAATACAAATACAAATTTCTTTATTCACGGAAAAATTAAAACAAAATACACATTGAAAGCCCTGCCTGCTGCTTTAGTATACACTGTGTGTTTAGTGTACACTGCAGCAGACAGTGTCTTCCCCAAAATAGGCATAGTACATGAATCATTTTAAAATAATCTTCTTTCTTCTTCTTCTCTCAGCCATGTGCGTCCACTGCTGGACATATGCCTCCCCCATATAGGGGGGATTTGCCAATACTCGCCACGCTTGGCATGCGGGTTGGCGAGCGCAGTATGATTTACAATCCTCAGAAAGCGCTGCTGCCCACCTTCTGGTACGTGGTCCCTTAGCCGACTCTTACGGCACCCACGGGAAGAGATGGGGGAGTACTATTCTAGACCGGTACCACCACGGCCCCACCACATGGGACCTGAAGACCTTGTGTGTTTAAAAAAAAAATTGCGATTCATTTATATATAGATTATATAATCTGTACATTACGTAAAACTCAGACATTAACGGAACGTCATGATGATAATACAGTATTCATTACGACCTTGTTTCGTGGTGACCTGTAATGGAGGTTTATATAACAAGCGACTTGGCCCGGCTTCGCACAGGTGAAATTACATGGATCATTAACACGCAATTGTTTGTCGATCAGACCAATTGATTTATATTTTATGCAGGGAAGATGGCCTCTTATACCTTAAATATAATATACTAGTAGCGTTCGCGGTTTCACCCGCGTGTATTATGGTTTTCCCGCTACCTCAACTATCCCACGGGAACTATACTTTTCCGGGATAAAAATAGTATATGTATCAATCCAGGGTATAAGCTATCACCATACTAAATTTCATCGAAATTGGTGTAGCCGTTTGAGCGTAAAGAGGTAACAAACATACACACTTACACACATACACACAAACTTTCCCATTTAAAATATTAGTAGGATGAACATTATTGTAATAAAATATAATAATAATTATCATCTCATCCCATCTATAGAACGTTCACTGCTGAACATATACCTCCTCCATGTAGGGGGGATTTGCCAATACTCGCCACGCTTGGCAGGCGTGTTGGTGAGCGCAGTATGAGCTACTGCCCACCTCCTGGTATGTGATCCCTTAGCCGACTCTTACGGCACCCGCGGGAAGAGATCGGGGAGTACCTACTGTTCTAGGCCGATACCACCAGGGCACAAAAAAATATAAACTATAATTTATATAATTATATGGGGGGAGGGGGCCCCAACCCCCTGTTCGTCACGACCTCGTTGTTGTCTCTGGCATGTTTTAGCCAGGTTTTTGAACTGCTCGCTCTCTCTTTCTTTCTTTCTTTCTTCCTTTCTATATGTGTATATGTGTGTGTATATATGTGTGTATATATGTTTTTTTTTTTTTTGTTTTTTTTCATTTATTCAGTTTTTACAATATTTAACTTAAGCTAAAAATACTCAAAAAACCTAAAATAGGTTTAACTTGCGTATTACATCCTCTTAATAATAATTATTAGTTGCAAGTCGCCAGATCTGACAGATAAGTATGTGTATGTATATATGTGTATTTATATATGTGTATGTATATATGTGTATGTATATATGTGTATGTATATATGTGTATGTATATATGTGTATGTATATATATGTGTTAAAATTAGTTCAAAGATTTGCAAATTTAATCGGAATTTCTGTGGTTTATTTCAATACATTCGATTAAAATATAATGAATATGTAATATTGGCTATCATTGTCATTAATACAATCACTTCAATTTTTACCATGGAGAAGATACACGCGCATGACAATTTTGTTGAAAATCAAGAACAATATAGTTTTTGGGATTTCAAAGCCAAATGTAAGTAATTTTAATTTTTTTATATATTCATATTCATTTATTCATATTTTCTATACACGTCAAGAATTAAAAGTAATCATAGTAAGATATATCTATGTAAATAGTACCTTACCCTTAGTGCAAATATTTTTTTTTTTTTTTTTTTTTTTTTTTAATAATATACAACTTTCACACAAGGTCTTCAGGTCCCAAACTAGGCAGAGCCTGTACTATGGTAACCTGATGACTGATATATACTTATATACATACTTATATATATACTTATATACGTATACACACCCAGACACAGGTCAAACAGACATGTTCATACACACAAATGTTTGACCTGTTCGGGAATCGAACCCGGGACCAGCGGCTCAGAAGGCAGAGTGCTACCAACTGCGCCAACCGGCCAGCCGAATATTCAATGATACATTGCATGTATGATTGTGTGAGTAATTACAAAATAATAATTCTATGTCAGTTACATAGCGAGTCAAAAAATAATGCCCTATTAAAATACCTACGCTTTTATGTTGAGGAATTCCGCATAACTATAGAACGCTTGCAAGCCTATATAGCATACAGTCATATCTTATAAGGTGCAACAAAACTTGATCATTCATGGTTTTTAATTTTTTTTTTTTTTTTATTTGGTTCACAAATGAGATGTAACACTTTAACTAAACATAATAATACAACTAGGGTACAATCAGTGCTCATCCTAAAAATAGTGAACACAACGTTCATTTATGGCATTCCAATACGAAATGTAAGTAAGAAAGACACAAAAAAAGAAGAAAAGTAAGTTAAAAGTATTTAAAAGTTATGTTAATTGGAAAGTCAACTTACAATTTGAATGACTTTTGTCTTAATAGACGCTAAAGAATCATTAAAAATATCTAGTGTGGAGCAAATTCCATTACAATTAGATAAAATTCTATACAAGCAAGAGTGTTGGCCTATATTAGATCGACATAGTGGTCATATAAAAGTTTTGCGATTGACTAACCTACTACCAGTTCGTGGAACTTCAATATCTATGTGCTTAAGAAAATTAGGACTCAATACTAAACCGTGCATAATTTTATATAATATAATAATAGTATATCCGATATTTTTCTTCGACAACTCAATGACTTTAGATTATAACAAGCTCTAACAAGCAATAACAAGTCTAGATTCGTAAGATGTTAAAGATTTACACATATTATTTGCATACGTCAGGTTATACACAAATCTTTTCTGTATACGTTCTAGTCTATTGGTTATATGGTTAGTATATTTTATTTATTTATCACACTTCGACCCCCGCACTAAGATTCCCTGTGTCGCGTGAGGTATAAACACACAATTACACCACATAAACACCCAAGACCCGGGACAAACATCTACACTCATCGCACGAATGTATGCCCATAGGGGGAATCGAACCCAGGGTCCCGAAGACACAGATGTCATGTCACTGACACTGACCACTGCGCCACGGACAACGTCATCACTTAACATCAGGTGAGACAGTTGTCAAACGCAAACTTATAATATGTAAAAAAAGAAAAAAAATGATCACTAAAGAGTTAACTGTACTAGGATTCCCTGAGTTTCAGCAACTAAGGAATCCATTATCACGGAGCATCAGATTGTTTTTAAATAATCGTTCTTTTTAATAAGTCGGTACCATGATAATAAAAAAAACTATTATCAAAATGTTGCGCTCATGGTACCGCCTTCAAAAAGTTATTTTGGAGTCGTTTCCATTTTTTGGTACGTTTTTTTTCACCCTTTTCAGTGATCTTTGCTACTCACGGTATCAATTGTAATTGTGTATGTTCACCGACTTCTTCACGCTCATTAAGGATGTCATCCAGAACACTTTTATGTTATTGGAGTGTAACTCAAAAACCGCAGGATCGATTTAATACATTTTCAAAAATTCGGTGTTATTTTTTCTTCAACGAAATGTGATTGGCCGCAAATAAAGACCCATTTCAAAACCATCCACAGTTTAACCAGTGTAAACCCAATGATTTTTTACTAAAGATGACGTATATTCATACTGGGCGGTGCTCAGGTTTCGTTCCTTTACGACATAAACATGCTTACTGCGACAGATAATACGGTACAAATAATATAGAAAAGGATATCTATATGTTTAGACTTGCGCTTGAAATACGCGTCGTAATCAAAATTACTACAATTTACTTAATTTTGCCGCCTCAGTTTCCGCGCGCTTGTGCGACATCTACCTCATATAAACATATAATATCATTGTGTAAACCAGTATACTCTTTTTTCACATACATGGAAAAATAAGTTTGTCTAGTCTAGTCTTCAGCCATAGCAAGTTATAGATCACTGCTGGACATGGGGCTTCCCCATAATTGGGGGGATGCCAATATTCACCACGCTTGGCAAGCGGGTTGGCGAGTGCAGTATGATGTGTGAATCTTGGCGTTGCTGCCCACCTTCTGGTACGTGATCCCTTAGCCGATTCTTACGGCGCCCACGGGATGGGATGGTATTATTCTAAAACCGGTACTCCACGGCTTATAGCCGTATGGAAAGAGGTATAAATAAGTTTGTATGGAAATAGAACCACCTTAATATTTTACCTTTAAACATGTGAAGAGTCGCACAACGATCTATGGAGAGATCTATGCTCGGGGTTTCTCTACGCGATCGAATCAAAAATTAGGAGATCATCCCAGATCATTTTTTTTTCTTTGTTTCACACTCAGACCCCCGTACTAAGATTCCTTGTATCGCGGGAGGCATGGACACATACAATTACAGCCCACAAACACCCAAGACCCGGGATAAACATCTACACTCCTCGCACGAATGTTTGCCCCTGCCGGGATTCGAACCCAGGGTCCCGACGACACAGAAGTCAATGTCACTGACCACGGCGCAACAGCGACCGTCACGATCACCGTGGCGATCATTATAGCGCCCAGCGGATTAGCAACTTAAAGTGGCAGTGGGCAGGGTACATTTTTTATAGAACTGGTGGCGGATGGGGTCAACAATTTTTTTTAAAGTGGAAAGCACGTACTGGCAAGCACAGCGTTAGATGTCCACCGATAAGGTCCATTATATTCAACACCAAGATCGCAGTAGGAGGTCTGACGCGATCCGCTTTCAACCAATCCTTGTGAAAATCATTGCGGGAAGAATAAATGTCCAGCTGTTTAATACCATTTGTGGCAGTAAGGGTTAAATTAAGTATAACAATGTACATCAATTAAGTATGCTAATTATTCATGAATAATAAGTTATTATGTAGGTAGGTACAAATAATTAAAATACAAGTCCAAAGTCTTCATAGCGGACAAACGAAATAATATGTATGAAATCTTGGGATTTATTGCAATTATAAAAAAAATTATTTTCCCGTTCTAGAAATATTCCAAGGGATTAATAACTATTTGAGAGAATCGCACTGATATTATCAATGTCAAAGTTGGGATGGATGTTTGTTACTCAATCACGACAGAACGGCTCAACGGATCTGGTTGAAATTTGGGACAGAGATAGATTATAATCAGTTATATCACTCGCACAGGCTACTTTTTATCTGGGTGAAATGTATGGTTCTTGTGGAATAACTGATGTAACGGGAAAACCGCAATCCACGCGGGTGAAACCGCGGGGCGCTACTAGTGTGATAATAATCCCACTATTATTATAAACGTGAAAGATTGGATGGAGGGATGGATGGATGGATGGATGCTTGTTACCCACGCCAGAACAATCAGGTCATGGAATAACACTTACAATAACACAAGGAAGTAAATAGGACTATATTTTTATGTTAACAAATAGCACGGAGACTAAAGTTTGTGGAGTGCAGTTGTTAATAAATCAGTTGGGGCTTGATCGTGAGAAAAACATTTAGTCATTTATTTACATCGAAGTTTCGACCAAGTTGCATAGGTCGTGGTCACGAAAAAACTTTTTCCAGAGTAGACCAGTCTTCTCATGACCACAACAAATGCAGTTTGGTCGAAACGTCGAGGTAAAAAAATTACTAAATGTTTTTCTCGTGATCAAGCTCCGATTGATTTATTAACAATGTGTTCGAATCGCGAAAGTCTAAAAATTACAATTGCTAGCTGTAATGTTTAAAAAAAAACTGGACCATATAGATTGCATACAATTACACAGTACTAATAAATAATTACTTCATTTTTTCAGATGATTTCGTCGATCAGTGGCTCCTTATGGGTACGCCCTACCCTCTACTGGCCATAACCGCGGTATACCTTCTGTTCGTTCTGAAGTTAGGTCCAGACTATTTTAAGAACCGAAGACCTTTCAAGTTGAAGAACACGCTTTTATTTTACAACATATTTCAAGTAGCTCTGTCAATATGGATGTGTGCACAGGTAATTAGTCTTAGTAGCGCTCTTTTTTGAAGTCGGTGAAGCCCTGTCTCTGTCACTTGCGTCTGGTTTGATGCTTTTTATATTAGTTTACTAGTAGCGACCCGCAGTTTTCCCGCTGTCTCAACATTCCCACGGGAACTATACTTTTAAAAGTAATCCTAGCTATAAAAATGTAACGTATGTGTTATTCCATTTTTAACCTATCTGTATACCGGATTTTGTCAAAACGATACTGCCTTTTTCAGCGTGTCGGCGCGTGTCGAGAAACACCCATTAAAACCATGGCAATAATTTTCTTTACATTACCTTTTTCAGGCAGGTTTTGAAGCGCAAAAAGTGGGTCTCGTTCAACAAAAATGTTTGACAGATACATATGAGTCCAGACATAGAGTAAGTATATTTTAACTGAAGACTTTACCATTTGGTAAAAAAACAATTTTATGTATTTATAAGCGACTTCAAAAAAATATTTTTTTTACCAAAAAATGGAACCTTGAGCGAAGTCGAAGCACAATATATTGATCAGTTACTTTTGAACTATCACGGTACCGACTTCAACGAGTTATTTCACACTTTTGAGTGTTGAAGTCGGTTCCATTTTTTGGACCAAGGAGGTTGCAAACCAGTTTTTCTACATTATAATCTGTGGACGCGGTGCAACATGCATGCGAGATCAGCAAATGGCTTTTGGCGTTACACGTTTATCGTTTACAAATAAATGCAAATATATGCTGTAATTTTACCTAAATTTTGTTATCTTTTTTATGACATCCTAATATAAAGTAGTGTATAAAACTGCACATAATTTGGTCTCAAAATACTCGTTTAAATAGTTAGTAAAAACTCGCGGACGACTCGTTTTTTTTTAACTTACACTCGTGTTTTAAGAACCCTTACAGGTACAGTTTCATAAATTTCTAAGTTTATTTCGATGCCATAACTGTAAAGACTGTCAATCAAATTATTTTTTGTAATTTTAACTTACTTATTTCAGCATGAGATTGGATAAATATGTTAATAAAATTATATAAATTTAGCAACATTTAGCAACGAATGCTGCAATTAAACAGTGTTAGATAAAACTTATTATAAGTTTATCGCGGATTATGACGAACGAATTTTCAGTCGCATGGCTTCTGATCTGCGTGGGTCTGTTCGAATCCTGTCAGGGGCAATTATAAGTAAAACGATTTTATACTCAATACAAACCTATTCTAGGTTTTTAACATTTTTCGCATAAGAAGTAAAAATATGTAAAAATGTAATAAATGAAATAAAAAAAGTTATGTGTTGATCATGAATGTTTTTCCCGAGTCTTGGATGTTTGAGTGATGTGATTGTGGTGACCAGGCCTCCCACGATACAGGGAGTTAGTATGGGAGTATCAATGTGAATAATAATAATAAATGTGTAGAGGTATTTGACAGAGTTTTCCTATATCACCACTATTTACAAGAGTCAAGAGAGAGTATCAACTATCTAATCTGTGGTCTTCGCTGTTGGTACATCAACTACCTATACTTATATTTTTCGCAATAAATTTTTGTTACTGTCTGAAGATCCTTAAATAAATTAAAAAAAAAAAAAAAAAAAAAAATAGTCTCAGAAAAAGAGTAAAAGTAAAATAATGCCAAGCCTACAGTATTAACACTATGAAAAAAAAAATGTCCTCTGCCGGGAATGAAAACAAATGTAGTTTATCACACTACTGTACAGTGTTTATTATGTTATTTAAATTCTTCCCAAGTTTTACTATTTTTTTTTATTTTTTTTTACATATTATAAGTTTATTTATTTCAGATTACATTGATAAAGCGATAACACATAAACTTAGACAACGTCATCACTTAACATCAGCTGAGACAGTTGTCAAACGCAAACTTAAAATAAAAAACTTATAATCAGAATAATAAAAAAATAAGTTAGTTTTTCTTATCCCTTCTTCTTTTTTTCTTCATTGTAGACCGTATCATCACTAAACGTGAAGTAAGATAGCAGTCATGCGTTTTTCATTCTTAAATAAAAAAATATTTTATTTTTTATTTTTCAGCTCGCTACTCTCATCTACTATTACTTTTCCTGCAAGATAAGTGAACTCCTGGACACCGTGTTCTTTGTGCTTCGTAAAAAGCAGAACCAAGTGACGTTTCTCCACGTATACCATCACACCCTGATGGTATGGAACGGCTGGGTTTTCCTCAAATACGAACCAGGATATTGGATGCTGTTTTTAGGACTTATGAACAGTTTTGTGCACGTTATTATGTACACTTACTATGGACTGTCGGCCTACCCCAGTCTGCACAAGTACTTGTGGTGGAAAAAATACATAACTTCATTACAATTGGTGAGGCTTTTAATTATATAATTATAGATTTAACTGTTTTTGTTGACTGGCCGGTTGGCGCAGTTGGTAGCACTCTGCCTTCTGAGCCGCTGGTCCCGGGTTCTATTCCCGGACAGGTCAAACATTTGTGTGCATGAACATGTCTGTTTGACCTGTGTCTGGGTGTGTATATGTATAAAAGTATATATATATGTATGTATTTAATTATATATATCAGTCATCAGGTTACCATAGTACAGGCTCTGCCTAGTTTGGGACCTGAAGACCTTGTGTGAATGTAAAATAAAAAAAAAAGATGTTAACATGTGGATTTGCTATTCACTATGAATTGATAAAAAAAATACCAAAAAATGGAACCGACTTTAACTCTCAAAAGTGTGAAATAACTTGTTGAAGTCGGTACCATGATAGTTCACAAAAGAAACTATCATCACAATATTGTGCTCATGGCACCGACTTCGACAAGTTATTTCACACTTTTGAGAGTTGAAGTCGGTTCCATTTCTTAATGAAAAATTTTTTTACCCTATTTAGGGACTTTTGCTACTCACGAGACCATACTGTCATTGTGTATGTTCTCCGATTTCTTCAACCGCAACTTTAATATCGTCGAGATATGAGAAGCACTTTTCAGTTATTGGAGTGTAACTCAAAAACTGCTTGTCCAATTTTGAATAGATTTAATTTAATCAAATGGGGCCACGACGGAAGTATACTCGATCAAACAAAAAAAGAATAATCAACATTGGTTTATAAATGACGAAGTTATTAGCGAAAACACATAAAAAAATACAAAAAAACATATATACGGTCACATTGAGTAGCCTCCTTTTTTGAAGACGGTTAAAAAAGTTACGAAAATGAAAATGAAAATACCTAAATCTAATACGACCGATCGACGGTCCCGTGGCGCAGTGGTTTGTGTCATCGGCATGACCTCTGTGTCACCGCAACCCTGGGTTTGAATCCCGGCAGGGGCAAACATTTGTGCGATGAGTGTAGATGTTTGTCCCGGGTCTTGGATGTTTGTGTGCTGTTATTGTGTGTGTCCATGCCTCCCGCGATACAGGGAATCCTAGTGCGGGGGTCTGAGAGTGATTTAAAAAAAAAAAAAAAAAAAATGTATATTTTTTTTATTTCAGATCCAGTTTGTCCTAATTATCGTCCAAGCAACAGTCAACATCTTCGTAAACGAATGCAAGCCGTCGAAAATAACATTATTTTATTTATATTTCAATCTACTTCTGTTCATTTACTTATTTACCAGTTTCTACAAAAACTCCTACTCAAAGCAAAGCGAAAAAAATGAGCATATCACAATCAAGAACAAAAATCATTTACATGACAACAGCAGCATTCAGAAAAATCGTAATATCAAACATGATGAACACATTCCAAAAAGGTTGATTGCAAAATCAAACTAATTACATAAGAAAATTAAGTCTTTTTCAATTTGTGAGTGTGGGGAAAGGACTAGAATGTATATAGTACCATGGACCAATATATTACAAGAAGACTGACAGTCGCACAAAAAAAATGTACGTCGGAAAAATCTCATACTTTTGGGCTAAATATAGATGGCACTACAGGTTTGGAAAACCATTATCATAATTCGAGTGTTTTTTAAGTCACCACAGACAGGCAGCGATGGACAAACAATAATAGGTACCAGTAAGTATACCAATAGGTAAAATCTTCTTCCTAGCCTTATTAATCCCACTTTTTATGGTTGGCTCTCCTAGTATTCCTGCGCCATGATGCGCATTCTCGAATTGCATCTGTAGTCAAAACGGAATGACAACCCGAGCTCGTCCGTGTTAATAAAAGTAAATTCTTAAAATTTCTTGATAAGCCCAGAATATGACCACTATTTCATATAATCCACAGTGAGAATAATACCCAAGAAGAAATCACGTTAATTTCTCAATTGGGTTCACCACACTAGCTGTCATTCAATATTTTTACTCATCGATTTCTGACCATAAAACTCTATTTTATTCCCATGTGAGTGGTAAGCTATTAAAGCTCTTGTCAGATCGCCAACCAATCAGAAGAGGAGTGCACTTGGAAGAAGCCTGTGCGCGTCTTGCTAGTTCCTTGCCAGTTAGCGCTAGTGTGGTGAATAGTGTTGTGATTTTTTTATGGGTAAAAAGGTTTAGCGTTAGGTGTTTGTCCCAGAATATGACCACTATTTCATATAATCCACAGTGAGAATAATACCCAAGAAGAAATCACGTTAATTTCTCAATCGTTAATATTGGGTTCACCACACTAGCTGTCATTCAATATTTTTACTCATCGATTTCTGACAAGAGAACTCTATTTTATTCCCATGTGAGTGGCTATTAAAGCACTTGTCAGATCGCCGACCAATCAGAAGAGGAGTGCACTTGGAAGAAGCCTGTGCGCGTCTTGCTAGTTCCTTGCCAGTTAGCGCTAGTGTGGTGAATAGTGTTGTGATTTACTCATGGGTAGGTTGAGTTAGGTGTTTGTAAATAATAATACATATGCCATCATTTGAACATTTTTCGGGAAGAACCGACCTTAACAGACGGGTGTGTACCTGATATTGGTAGAGGAAACCAAAGGGTGAGGAATAATTGTAACAAATATAAATCTGTAATACCTATATAGTTTAAATCTATTTATATATATTTTTTTTTTTTTTTTTTTTTTTTTAACATTCACACAAGGTCTTCAGGTCCCAAACTAGGCAGAGCCTGTACTATGGTAACCTGATGACTGATATACATACTTATATACATATACACATCCAGACACAGGTCAAACAGACATGTTCATACACACAAATGTTTGACCTGTCCGGGAATCGAACCCGGGACCAGCGGCTCAGAAGGCAGAGTGCTACCAACTGCGCCAACCGGCCTGTCAAATAAAAATATAATAATGTAGTGTTGAATATGAAAAAAAGTTACCTTATAAATCTACGACAAAGTAAATTAATTCTAAAGGCGTGTACAAATTTCTTTTTTTTGGCAATTATATTTAACATTATCACCTTAATGAAGTTTTATTTCGGCCGTGGTAGTACCGGCCTAGAATAGTACTCCCCCGTCTCTTCCCGCGGGTGCCGTAAGAGTCGGCTAAGGGACCACGTACCAGGAGGTGGGCAGCAGCACCTTCTGAGGATTGGAAATCATACTGCGCTCGCCAACCCGCCTGCCAAGCGTGGCGAGTATTGGCAAATCCCCCCTATATGGGGGAGGCTTCTGTCCAGCAGTGGACGCACATGGCTGAGAGAGAGAGAGAGAGAAGTTTTATTTTTGTCATTCCATTTAACAAATTAACTTATTATTTAATTAAGTAGCATTACAGTGCTATCTTATTTTTAAGGTACAAGTGTTTTCAAACTAACCAAATTTTTATAATCCTAAACTTTGTAAAAGTTTTTAAACTGATCATGAAATAAAATAGTTGAAAATTCAGGTTCATTTATTTTAAATAATTTGGCAGGTTCCAAGATGATTCCAATGAAAACTGTTGTTTTCTTTTTTATACTTTATAGTTTTAGCGTTTAACTATTATCTCACTTGATGGTCAGTGACGATGTGGTCGAAGATGTTATCACACCTAGAATGCTCCCTGGCTCTCAAGTAGGTACTGCCGCCTGAACACATTATGTGTTTGGTGACAGTTTTTCAAACTTAAGGGTGGTAGCTAGCCAGGCGGGTATTCGAAAGTACCCTACACCATGCTGGGAAGTTGATAACGGTGTTACCTTCACCGGAAGCTCAAGCCATTGTCCGAGATCGAAACAGTGTCTGTCAGGCAAGTCTGCTGAGAAATTGGATCTGAATGGCTGACAGTCACTCTTTTGAAGCTCTAATCGTGAGGAGTAAAGAAAGGGATTGGATTGAAAGTGAGATTGGCTACTACTGGCTTTCACTGTACAATTAATAGTGTGCTGTGATTGTGTGTGTCCATGCCTCCTGCGACACAAGGAATTCAAGTGCGGGGGGGGGTCTGAGTGTTATAAAATTATTTTAAATGCGAAAGTTTGTGTGGATGTGTGTGTGTGTTTATGTTTGTTACTTCTTATAATATTATAGACTACTGAAATAAATTCCAATATTTTTTGGTCTCTTTACTTTTATACTAAATCAGGATTTGACTACTATCTCACTTCATGGTAAGTAGGTAATATGTGGCCCAAAATGTAGTAACGTTAAACCTAGAATGTTTTATTGGCTCTCAAGGAGTGCTGCCTGAATACAATGTCTCCAAGACAGTTTTTAAAACTTGAGGGTGGTACTCGAAAGTACCATACAACCAGGCTGGGAATTTGATAACGGTGTTACCTTCACCAGAAGCTCAAGCCGTTGGTGGGGATCGAACCAGCGTCAGTCAGTTTGACAGCCGAAGATGCCACGGCTGAACTATCATCTGTTTTCATCATATAATCAACAAATTTTTAGATTGCTGCAAAATAACATTACATCCAGGAATATCTATAGCAGTCGTAGCATCGCCGTATTGCAACGTGGAACGTCCATTGCTTAATCTCCCAGACCTCTGCAATACCAACAATGCCAACAAATTCAGGTCCGAATCCGAAAGAAACCCAAGTACACCATCCAGAATTACCGCGCTTTTCGCACTTTCTTTGTAAGCTGAGTACATGATCCTGGAGAAGATATATATATATACAGACTTATATACATAAGGACCGGTTGGGAGCGGCCCGCATCCAGCCTTTGCCTGAGATCTTATTCAGGTCGTCTGTCCACCTAGTCAGTGGCCATCCTATGCTGAGCTTGGTACCCCGTGGTCTATATCGAGGACCTTTTTACCCCAACGTCCATTGGTTCTTCGAGCTATGTGCCCTACCCACTGCTACTTCAACATGATAATCCGCTGGGCTATGTCGGTAAACTTTGTTCTTCTATGGATCTCCCCATTTCTGATTCGATCACGTAGAGAAACCCTGAGCATGGCACACACACCACAGCTCGCTGTGCGACTTTGAGCCTGCTCTCGACGCCCATATTCAGAGACCACGTTTCGGATCATTAATCAAGCGCTCACTGGTAACACACTCTGATCGAAGACCTTCGTTTTCAAGCATTGCGGTATTTTGGACGAAAAGACGTCGCGAAGTTTCCCGAACGCTGCCCAGCCAAGTTGGATTCGACGATTGGCCTCTTTCTTGAAGTCGGACTTGCACAATTGGCCTGTTTGTTCTAGAAAGACGTAATGGCCAACAACTTCGAGAATACGAAGTTTCAAATTGATACTAAGGCGGGCCCAACATGGATATTTGACAGAATTTTCATCTCATGAACATGGGTTCATTTTGATGCCCACCCTTTGGGAAACTATGTTGAGGCCTTTGAGCTTCGTGCTGAGAGCTTCCATCGATTCTACCATGAACAAAATATCGTAGGCAAACCAAAGGTGAGAGTGATACACTCGCCGTTGATGTTGCCATTCCAAGAGCTTGAAGGCGTCTTCGCGGCAGTGAACAGTTTCGAAGACATCTCCCTGTCTCACGCCTCCTTGCTATGCAATCGCCTTCGAAGTTTGCTCTTGTACTCGCACCAACATGGTGGCATTATTGTACAAACACTACAACACTTCGATATACCGATGGTCAATACGGCACCGCTAGAGAGATTCTAGCACCGCCCACGTCTCGATAGAATCAAAGGTTTTCTCATAGTACATAAACGATAAACCTAAGGGCAAGTTATACTCTTCGGTCTTCTGTGAAACATGCCAAAGCGTATGAATGTGGTCTATGATGCTGTAGCCTTTTCGAAAACTGGCTTGTTCGGGAGGCTGGCCAATATCAAATCTACGTTCAAAACGACTCGCGATGACTCTTGAAAACAGCTTGTAAACATCAGAAAGCTTTTAGCATGGCTCAAAAAAGATTATAAGGTATCAAAAAACCCTACAACATTTTTTTGGATAACAATGAAATTTGGTACAAGTTTACATGTATACCACAAATAATTAAAAATAAGATACACCTCTAATTAAGTAATTAAGTAGTGTATGTATTCTATTTTAATTAACAGAATATATAATACATCTGTCTTCCGTTCATGGTACGTACAAATTGGTAGAAATAATTCTTGCACCATCTTTAGGCAATTTAGATGTAGCTTATTTCAACGAAGCCAAGAATGTTTGGGAGATGGCTTGCCCAAACACTGAGATTCCTAAAGCTTTGGCATCACAGAGACAGTGGGATCGGCCGCTTTGCGAACTAGCACGGAATAATCTTTTAAATACGTGTTCTAGCGTCGCAGATCGTGCTCGTATTCTTGCTGTTTCTGTATGGGAATCTGGTCTTTGGTTACAGACAATTCCTTCTCTTAGTACAGGTAATATTTTAAGCCCATCTGCTTTTCGTTTAGCTGCTAGCTTACGTTTGGGTGCAAAATGCTATGAAACCCATCACTGCCAGTGTGGTACTGCAGTTGATCAACTCGGTCACCACGGGCTTTCTTGTTCTAGAAGTGCTGGTCGAATTTCCCGCCACGCTAGCATTAACGATATCATCCATCGGGCTTTTACCAGCGCCAACGTTGCAGCCATTCTTGAACCAAATGGTCTCATGCGTGACGATGATAAAAGGCCTGACGGCATGACACATATTCCCTGGAAGTTAGGGCGGCCTTAAGTGTGGGGCGCTACATGCGTTGACACTTTGGCGCCGTCACATCTTCCTGAAACACATGTTAGGGCTGGCGTCGCGGCTTATTAGGCGGAGCAATTGAAACGGCGAAAATATGCTAACCTAGGTAGTGGTTACATATTTGAACCGTTTTGGGTCGAGACATTGGGCCCGTGGGGACCTGGAGCTCATCGGATTTTCCAAAATTTATCTGAGCGTTTGATCGATGCGACGTATGACCAAAATGCTGGCACATATTTAGCTCAACGAATCAGCATTGCGATTCAGCGTGGCAATAATGCTAGCATTCTGGGCACGCTGCCGGCCGGTAGCGGGTTAGAACATTTGAGTTATCTATAGGCTACCAATAGCTAATGGATTGCTCAAATGTTATCGTAGTAGCTGTACTGTAATTAGTTACTAGTGTTTTATTATAATAAATTAACAGGATCAATAAGTGTCATAGTACATGTATGCTAAAATTTACATTCGCGGAACAGTATAAGAATTTAAAACATCATTTGGGAACCAGAAAGTCCATTTACCAACATGGAATTGATACGCGAGGACGGAAATTTAGCCCAAAGGGAGGAGCAATCAAGCTTTTGGGATTTCAAGAGCAAATGTGAGTACACTTCGATTATTTAATTTATAAATATATTGACTTATAATAATATATTTTCACCTTAAATATTTTGATTCCGATATTTACTTCGTTTTACTTTTTAATTTTATCTATAAGTTTCCTTCCCTGAATAAACGCAATTACAAATGTCTTTTTTCGACCTGGTGATTAACAGGCTCGACAATTAACAGGTTTGACATTTAAGATTCTTCCTAATTAACAAGCTCAGCGCTCCCCCCAACCCCCTATGCAACAGATAGAGACAGTTGCTGCTCGTGATATTAAGGGGGAAATTTTTGATAGAATTTACGTTCCGGGGCAAACCTCTTTTCCTCTCTAAATTACAATAAAAATAAATAAATAAAAAATAAAAAAGCCATTTAATTCCATATTCCTGTTACATTTCAAATGTTGTTATTAAATTATTCCTATTTTATTGAAATATGGACCCCTTTTTGGGTAAAGGCCTCCTCCAATTTTTTCCACTTATCCCTGTCCTTGCCTGTATTTGTCCAGTCGTTTCCTGACATCTGGATAATATCATCAGCCCACCGTCTTGCAGGTCTGCCAACATTCCTCTTTCCCTGTGGACCTTTCCATCGTGTGGTTTCTATGGTCCATCTATTATCCATGTAGCGTGCGATGTGTCCAGCCCACCTCCATTTAAGTTTGAGTGCATGTGTGAGAGCGTCAGTTATTTTTGTTTTTTGTCTAATATATTTGTTCTTTACTTTGTCTATTTTCCTGAGCTTCAACATGCTCCTTCCATAGCTGTTTGGGTACATTTAATTTTTTGTTTCACTTTATTGGTATAAACCCAAGTCTGGCAACCGTACAGTAAGCATGGTAAGAGACATGTGTCAAATACTGTCTTTTTTAAATGCAAACCGTAATTTCCTTTTAAAATTTCCTTAAGTGACCAGAATTTTTTCCAGGTTATGTTGATTCTACGTGTTACTTCTTCGTCATTGCTGGACTTCTTGAACGATAACTGCTTCCCTAGATAGACATAACTGCTGAAATATTCTATATTATTTCCTTTTATTGCAATAGGTCTTTTTTGGCTGTTGGTCATTATTTTAGTTTTACTTGCGTTCATTTCTAAACCAACTTTTGAGCTTTCATTATCTAGCGACCTCATCATTTCCTCCAGATCCCTAGGAGTTTCCGCTAATATGGCTATGTCGTCAGCGAATCTTAAATGGTTTAGGTATCGTCCATTTATTTGTACTCCTTTTTTAGACCAGTCTAATTTTCGAAATATATCTTCAAGCACTGCAATAAAAAGCTTTGGTGACAAAGGGTCTCCTTGCCTCACTCCTCGTTCAAGGTTTATTTTGCTTCCTCTGACTTCTAGCTTTACCCTGCTTGTACTGTTTGTATAGATATATTTCAGGATGTTAATATATTTTTGATCCACTTTTGAATGTTGCAGTGCATTCCAAATAGAACAGTGGCTGATGCTATCGAAAGCTTTGCAATAGTCGATAAAGGCAACATAAAGAGATCTATTCATCATCATCATCTCAGCCATAGGACGTCCACTGCTGGACAAAGGCCTCCCCCATTGATTTCCACAAGGACCGGTTGGAAGCGGCCCGCATCCAGCCCTTGCCTGCGATCTTAGTCAGGTCGTCTGTCCACCTGGTCGGTGGCCGTCCTATGCTGCGCTTGCCAGTCCGTGGTCTCCATTCGAGAACCTTTCGGCCCCAACGGCCATCGGTCCTTCGAACTATATGCCCTGCCCACTGCCACTTCAACTTGCTAATCCGCTGGGCTATGTCGGTGACTTTCATTCTTCTACGGATCTCCTCATTTCTGATTCGATCACGTAGAGAAACCCCGAGCATAGCCCTCTCCATAGCTCGCTGTGCGACTCTGAGCCTGTTCAGAAGGCCCATAGAGACCACGTTTCAGATCCGTAAGTCATCACTGGTAACACACATTGTTCGAAGACCCTCGTTTTCAGGCATTGCGGTATTTTGGACGAAAAGACGTCTCGGAGCTTTCCGAACGCTGCCCAGCCGAGTTGGATTCGACGATTGGCCTCTTTCTCAAAGTTGGACTTACCTAATTGGACTGTATGTCCTAGGTAGACGTAATGGTCAACAACTTTGAGAGTCGAGCTCCCAATTGATATGGGGGCGGGCGCAACATGGGCATTTGACATAATTTTCGTCTTGTCCATGTTCATTTTAAGGCCCACCCTTAGGGAAACTCTGTTGAGGCCTTCGAGCATCGTGCTGAGGTCTTCCATCGATTCTGCCATGACCACAATATCGTCGGCAAACCGAAGGTGAGTGATGTACTCGCCGTTGATGTTGATGCCGAATCCTTGCCATTCCAAGAGCTTGAAGGCGTCTTCCAATGCGGCAGTGAACAGTTTCGGAGAAATAACGTCTCCCTGTCTCACGCCTCTTTGCAATGGAATCGCCCTCGAAATTTGCTCTTGTACTCGGACCGACATGGTGGCGTTATTGTACAAACACTTCAACACTTCGATATATCGATGGTCAATATGGCACCGCTGGAGAGACTCAAGCACCGCCCACGTCTCGATCGAATCAAAGGCTTTCTCATAGTCCACAAACGCTAAACATAAGGGCAAGTTATACTCTTCGGTCTTCTGTATAACTTGCCGCAGCGTATGGATGTGGTCTATGGTGCTGTAGCCTTTTCGGAAACCGGCTTGTTCGGGAGGCTGGAAGTCATCAAACCTACGTTCGAGACGATTCGCGGTGACTCTTGAAAACAGCTTGTAAACATGGCTCAGAAGCGAAATGGGTCTGTAGTTCTTAAGCAATGTGTTGTCACCCTTCTTAAAGAACAACACCACTACGCTTCTGTTCCATGCTTCCGGCGTTGACCCTTCAAGGACAAGGGAATTAAAGAGCTTCTGAAGGACTTTCAGTATCGGTGAGCCACCCGCTTTCAGAAGCTCTGATGTGATTCCGTCGTCACCCGGTGCCTTGTTGTTCTTAAGCTGCTTCAGAGCCATCCTAATCTCGTATAGGCTGATGTCCGGGATCTCTTCGGTATAGTGCCGGGTCAGCTTGGCTCTTGGGTCTTTGGCCAAGCTGTCAACAGGTTTAGCGACCGAAGTGTATAGCTGTCCATAGAACCTCTCGATCTCTCCAAGCACCTCTGCTTTGGTCGACGCTATACTGCCATCATCTCTCTTCAGCTTAGTCATCTGGCTTTGCCCAATAGACCTGTCTCTTGCAAACACTTTGGAGCCTTTTCTCCGTTCGATCGCATCTTTAATACGATTTGTATTAAAGGTACGGATGTCGTGTCGCAAGGATTTCCATATTCGTCTATTGAGCTGCCTATATGACGCAGCATCATCGGATGATTGCAGTTGCAACGAGCGTCGTTCAGCCATGAGGTCAAGGGTATGGCTGGAGAGTTTTTGAGGTCCATTTGTACGGCGGGGTTTAAAGAACTTAGACCCCACTTCATGGACAGTTTCTACAAACCTGTTGTTGGTCTCGTCCACCGACGCAAAGTTCTCAAGGCCAGCAAAGCGATTGGATAACTCAAGTTGAAAGCTCTCGGGGTTTTGGATATGGACATTTTGAGGTCGGAGCGTGGATTTCATCAAACGGGACCTCTCAAGTTTAACATTAATATTCAATGTGCCTCTTACTATGCGGTGATCACTACCGGTTTTGACCATGTTGATCACAGAGACATCATTGAATATTTGTTTCTTGGTGGTCATGATGAAATCGATCTCATTTCTTGTGGAACCGTTGGGGCTCAACCAGGTCCATTTCCTTTGAGGCGGCTTCTGAAAGAAAGAGTTCATCATAAAGAGTCCCTCTTTCTCCATGAAGTCGGCCAGCCTCTGTCCCCTAGGGTTCCGTTGTCCATAACCAAATTGCCCCACTCTCAACTCTCCATCACTTCTTTTGCCCAACTTTGCATTAAAGTCCCCCATGACAACAGTATAATGGGTCTTGGAGGTATGCATGGCCCTACTAATGTCCTCATACATAGCCTCTACCTCCTCATCGGTTCCGAGTTTCGAGGTCGGTGCATATACCTGAATGACCTTCAACGAATACCTGCTTGATATTCTGAGTATTAGGTATGCCACCCTGCTCGAAACGCTGTCGATGGTGATGATGTTGTTAACGAGGGACTTGCGAACGAGAAATCCGACACCACCTTGGGACTTTTGGTCGCCTTCCCGGTAGTAGAGCAAGTTACCGTATTTGAGAGTTATGGTGTCCTTACCCTCTCTACGGACTTCACATAACCCTAAGATATCCCAGTGTAACTTACTCATTTCTTCTTCCAGTTCGACGATCTTTTCGTCTGCCAACAAAGATCTTATATTGTGTGTTACCAGGGCCAGAGGTCGTTTTTTCAGGGAGTGGTAGCCGGGAATCTGCCGGAGATTCTTAGCACCCCCTGCTCCACCGTTACACTGGCCGCTACCGGAGCCAGCATTAGCGGAGCTGCCGGGGACTGGGGGCCTGGTCGAATTTTGTTTAATCATAATGGGGGGGGTTTGCCAATACTCGCCACGCTTGGCAGGCGGGTTGGCGAGCGCAGTATATAAAATACGACCCTCAGAAGGTGCTGCTGCCCATCCTTCTGGTACGTGATCCCTTAGTCGACTCTTACGACACCCACGGGAAGATATGGGGGGGTACTATTCTAAGCCGGTACCCCACGGCGGGGAGATAAGAGATCTATTATGCTCTCTATATTTTTCTATAATTTGCTCAATGCTCTGTATATGGTCCATTGTGCTGAATCCTGATCGGAAACCGGCTTGCTCTATTGGCTGAAGTTTGTCAATGTATTGCGTTATTCTTTTTACGAGTATTGATGAAAAGAGTTTATATGAGCTTGCTAGAAGGCTTATGGGTCTGTAGTTTCCAGCGGATTGCCCTTTTTGAAAATTAAAGTTATGTCCGAATTACACCATTGGCTTGGAACAGTTTCTGTATCTAATACCATGTTAAATAGCTGTGATAGGTGTTGAGTTAAAGCTGATGCTCCAATTTTAATAACTTCATTGCAAAGCCCATCAGGCCCAGGACTCTTTTCAGCTTTTAACCGTTTTATGTGTTCAGATACTTCAGAGTTTTCGATTGGTTTGATGCTATTACTAGTGTGTTCGTCCACAAGTTCAATTTCGTTGTTGTTTCTTTTCCGGTATAGGTCTTTATAGAAGTTTGTTGCATGGTTCACAACATCTTTTCTTGATTTAGTTTGTTCTGAGTTTTCTTCAAGTTTTTGTATCCAATTTTTGTGTGTAGTTAATTCTTTGTAGGCTTTTTTGGTACTTCTAAAGTTGTTAATGTTCCTTGTGATGACTTCTTGTCTATATTTCCTGTAGTCTTTCTTGATCGATCTGTTAGCCTCTTTATAAATTCTGCTAAGTTCTCGTTTCGTATCTTTGTTTTTATTCTTTGTATGTATCAACTCTGTACGTCTTTTAATTAATCGATTTGTTTCCTCGCTAAATATTTTATGTTATAAATATATGTATATATATGTATATATGTTATATATATATAAATTACAATATATAAACAAAAAATTTGTATTGATGTCAATCGATGTATGTTGTATTTTAAGCATTTACGTTTCGACAGCATAAAAAAAATTGAAAAATATTGTCTTTAAATAACCACAGTGTCAGTGCAAAAATGGGCTAGTTGTGATTCCTGTAACTTTACAGTGTTATATAAACTAGAAAAAATAACACTTTTTTTTCATTTATTCAGTTTTTCTATTATTTAACTTAAGCTAAAAATACTCAAAAACCTAGAATAGGTTTAACTTGAGTATTACATTCTCTTAATAATTATTATTACAATAATCCTTAAAAAAAATTGTAAAACAAAAGCTAAAGCCTAAAAATGCAACAAAAAAATCTGCTTCAAACAAGGTTACCAAACTTAAATATTATACTAGGTTACAAAGTTAATATAAGCCATAGTACTATTATCTACACTTTAAAGAAAAGATTACTACCTTCTACAAAGCAAACAATCAATACTTATGTCTATATATACGAAAAAAATATCGAAATCGGTACCAATATTTAAAAATAGAAAGAAGGGTTTTCTTTTTATATGGACAAGTCTTTACGCGGTATATGATCCTCATAAACGGAAAAGAATATATCCTAATAGAAATTAAATTGGGCGATTTGTACGCATGCGTATTACATGGAACGGTTATCGTGGAACCCATTTCAATGCGGTGGCGATAATCTATAAATAGCTTTGAAAACGGAATTCAAATTAAATCAATGACTTGCCAAATAAAGAAGAGAACTGTACCTGCAACAATGTATATTCATGATTGAATATAAAGTGAAAACTATGTCGATAGGTAAATAAAACTGCTTAGAAACAAGTTCCGAATTTGAATAGAAATGAAGAAGAATATTCAAATTATATAATAGATAATATATGCTATTTAAAGAATTTTATTCAATAAAACATATGGTTTAATAAATACATATGTGAATGTTACACGATTCTTATAAAACTTTTCCTTTATTTGTTGTTGCTATTCGCCCGCTTCGCCGCTACACATAGAATAAATAATAATAGTCAGCTGTTGAAAATACCTAACTTAGAATGGCGTCAAAATGTAATAGCGCCCCTAACCATCATAACTTTATATACCTAGTCAAAATCACTTATAGTATAAAATATGAACCTTTGGTTTCCTGAAATGTTCCATTGTTGCGCGTAATTTGCTTTCTGACGTGATAACGTTTCATAAATTGATGAATACCAGCAACACTCATGAAAAATTGTAACGTTCCGCGTAACGTTCCACCTGAGTTTTGTATTACATAAAATAATCACAGTCAAAGTCAAAGTCAAAGTCAAAGTCAAAGTCAAAGTCAAAGTCAAAGTCAAAGTCAAAGTCAAAGTCAAAGTCAAAGTCAAAGTCAAAGTCAAAGTCAAAGTCAAAGTCAAAGTCAAAGTCAAAGTCAAAGTCAAAGTCAAAGTCAAAGTCAAAGTCAAAGTCAAAGTCAAAGTCAAAGTCAAAGTCAAAGTCAAAGTCAAAGTCAAAGTCAAAGTCAAAGTCAAAGTCAAAGTCAAAGTCAAAGTCAAAGTCAAAGTCAAAGTCAAAGTCAAAGTCAAAGTCAAAGTCAAAGTCAAAGTCAAAGTCAAAGTCAAAGTCAAAGTCAAAGTCAAAGTCAAAGTCAAAGTCAAAGTCAAAGTCAAAGTCAAAGTCAAAGTCAAAGTCAAAGTCAAAGTCAAAGTCAAAGTCAAAGTCAAGGTCAAAGTCAAAGTCAAAGTCAAAGTCAGTCAAAGTCCAAGTCAAAGTCAAAGTCATAAATGAATATGTATATATATCACGTAAATCTATCGTCCGTAAACCGACTTTACAGACAACCAATTTTTTTTATTATCATAAGAACCTTCTCCTGACAACTAACAAAACAAACAAAAAAAAATAGCGAAATTAGTTCAGCCACACTGTCCACACGTGATGCTGTGACCAAGAAAAATACGCATTTATATATATAAATATCTATAGATAGATTAAACGCGGTTTTTAAACAACATAACTTTTTTTTATACATATTATAAGTTTGCGTTTGATAACTGTTGTTTAACTATTTTATCTTTAGGTTTGTATGTTTTTGTCGCACGGAACAGTAACATCTGACGGTCGTCTTGGCTCCATGATCACTGGGTGCTATAGTCGTTCAAATGTTATCATAAATAAACTTGATATTCCGCTAAAATAACAATTGCATCCCGATTGCATTGTAGACCATTGAATTGTGGTAGAAACTAGATCTGTGTAGCCATTACAATAATACTCCAAGTAGAATAGCAAAACTAGAAAAAACGACGATTCATTGACAATCTATGAACAATGTGCTGACTAAGATCGCAGGCAAGGGCTGGATGCGGGCCGCTTCCAACCGGTCCTTGAGGAAATCAATGGGGGAGGCCTTTGTCCAGCAGTGGACGTCCTATGGCTAAGATGATGATGATGATGATGATGAACAATGTGCTAATAGAATTGATACCCTGATCAGTGACACTGACTGTAACCGCGATCCCAGGTTTAAATCTCGGCAGAGCAGCAAACATTTCTATGATGAGCATTGATGTTTGTTTTCGGGTCTTTGATGTCTTTGTATGAATCTGATAGTATGTGTCTTCCCGAAACTTAAAATATCCTAGCACGTGGGTAAGAGTTTGTAAGAAAAAAGTATATATGTTAATATTTCATCTGTCCAACTGTATATTGGAGCCGAAGGATCATTGAAAACGCGACATGAAAACATGTTTACTAAAACATGGAACCGAAGTGATCCCGTGAGTAGCAAAGGTCACTAGAAACGCTGAAAAAATGCTTACCAAAAATGGAACTGACTTCAACACTCAAAAGTGTTACAAAAATTTTTTAAATAAAAGTGCAAATTAAATGAGTTTTCTTCTTCTTCTTCTTCTTAAATAACTTGTTGAAGTCGGTACCATGATAGTTCAAATGTTACTATTATCAAAATATTGTGCGCATCGTATCGACTTCGACAAGTTATTTCACACTTTTGAGTGTTGAAGTCAGTTCCATTTTTTGGTAAGCATTTTTTCATCCTTTTCAGTGACCTTTGCTACTCACGGGATCACTTGTCATTGTGTATGTTCTCCGATGTTTTCAACCGCAACTATAATATCGTCGAGGTATGCGTAGCACTTTTCAGTTGTTGGGGTGTAACTCAAAAGCCACTTAACTGATTTTGAAATTTAAATGGGACCACCTCGGAAGTATACTCTTACAAACAAAAAAATAATCATAAAAATCAGTTCATAAACAATCAAATAATCCGCGAACACACATAAAAAAATATAGGGTCGAATTGAGTACACTCCTCTTTTTTGAAGTCGGTTGAAAAAATATGGAACATATACATTTTTCAGATGATTTCGTCGACGAGTGGTTTCTTATGGACACGCCCTACCCTATAATGGCCATAACAGTGGCATATCTTCTCTTTGTTCTGAAATTGGGCCCAGATTACATGAAGAACAGAAACGCGTTCAAGCTGAAAAAGGTGCTCTTATTTTACAACACTTTTCAAGTGTTTCTATCAGCGTGGATGGCTATACAGGTAAAAAAAAAACATTGAAACACGTTTCAGTTATTGGAGTGTAACTCAAAAACCACTTAACCGATTTTGATGAAATTTAAATGGGACTACCTCGAAAGTATACTCTTTTAAATACGAACATAATAATCAATCTTAAAACTAAGTATTACCCATAATAATTTATACTAAGTTATGCATAGAGTTATCATTGCCACATAACGTTTATACTTTTTAATAATATGTAACGTGTTTATTGTTGAATATTTTTGTTTAATATTCCTAAATATGTACCTTAATTTCACAATAATTATGGATACCATTTTGTCATAATAAATAATTTGTGTCTGTTATGGTAAAATTGTCAAATAGAAATAATGTTATCAGATTATTATGCTATAATTAGTACCAACGTGTAACGCTTTGGTTCATACAACTGTTATGTTACTGATTGTTATGAATAAATAAATTAAATAAATATATATCTACTAGCTGCACGCCGCGGTTTCACCCACGTGGACTAGTTTTCCCGCTACCTCAATTATCCCACAGGAACTCTATACTTTTCCAGGATAAAAGTAACTTAAGTGTTATTCCAGTGTCTAACCTATCTCTATACCAAATTTCATCAAAATCGGTTCAACCGTTTGAGCAAGAAGGAGTAAAAGAGGTTTTGGAATTATTTGCTTATCCCATGGGAACAGCCACAATTTTCGGGATAAAAGTAGCCTATGTATTAATCTAGAGTCTTAACTATATGAAATTTCATCCAAATCCTTTAAGTACTTTTTACGTGAAAGAGTAGCCTCCATCCATCCATCCAAACTTTCACATGAAATTTTGACTTTAACTTTCGTGGTAAATAGAACTGATTATATAATAATAATCATAATAATAATAATAATTCTTTATTGGAACTTAAACAATGGAACAAAAATAAAGAAAGCACGATGGTATCTGCGAAAGTTTTTTTTGAAAAACTGTGTTACAAACACCAACACAATATATAGTGATATATAGTATAATGATATATAGGGATTATATTTAAACTAAGCTTAAATTGTCTAAATTCAAAAGGTTCCTAATTTATTTATTTGCGCTAGAATCCGAATTCATACAAACACGTTTGTATTTATCTTGCAACCCTATATCTGGTATTAAACGATTTTTATTTAATTGTTGGCCAAATGCAGGTAGTTTTAGTCAGCCAAATAAGTGACGACATATTTTACATAAAAGTACCCGCAATTTTAAAATTAAACACATAATTTCTGTTATTAAATCAAACGGGGCTTAATCGCGAGAAAAACATTTAGTAATTTATTTACCTCGACGTTTCGACCAAGTTGCATTGGTCGTGGTCACGAGAAGACTAGAGAAATGCGGGTGGCAATTTCGGCGAGAGCGCGTAGTTTCGCCAACTACCCACTTCAAGTCACGACACATGTGTGTCGTGACAACCCTGTGCTTTTGCAGGGCTGTGACAGCCCTACAGTTTAATAATATCAAAAGTGGGTAGTTGGCGAAAATACGCGCTCTCGCCGACATTGCCACCCGCATTTCTCCAGTCTTCTCGTGACCACGACCAATGCAACTTGGTCGAAACGTCGAGGTAAATAAATTACTAAATGTTTTTCTCGCGATTAAGCCCCGTTTTATTTAATAACAATGTGTTCGAATCGCGAAAGTCTAAAAATTACATAATTTTTGTATTGAAAAGTGTCGTACTATTTGAACTTTATCGTAACAATTTAATCAAGAGAATCAATATTAATGTAGTTATTGTATGTCAATAAATAAATCCGTTGACATAATTCATCATCATCATGTCAGTCATAAGACGTCCAGACACAGGATACAGGCCTCTTGCTTTCCAATACTCGCCACGCTTGGCAGGCGAGTTGGCGAGCGCAGTGTGATGTCGATGTACACAGTAGATTCTGCTGCCCACCTTCTGGGTGTTGACACATTTTAACATTATTAACACAATTTACAGTTAATTTTTTTTTTCAGGCTGGCAGTGAAATGATAAAAGTGGGTATAGTTCAAAGCACTTGTTTGACAGATACGTACGAATCCAAACATAGAGTAAGTACCTCAAATTAATATTGTATCAGCTGTCAAACGTACTTTAGTTCTGCAGCAGTGTCGTGTCACCTACGTGGATTTTGCATCCTTTTTTAATTTTCATGTCAGCTTTCTCACCCGCAGTATTATTGTGATCAATACATGATCTAACATTGGAAAAAATATTTGAAGAAAGCTCACATGATTCGAAGCTTGTGTGCTTTTGAACAGACTTCAAAAAGGGAGGTTACTCAATTCGACCGTATATAATATATATTTCCGCCCATATTTCGGCGCGGTACAGGGGCTAAAGTGCCAAAACGCGGTCAGGATGGCATCCCGGTATTATGTCAGGATGGTATACCGGTAACATCATAGCATAGCTGTAAAAGAAAGCAAACATTAAACACATCCGATTCTAACAATGCTCCCATCCAAAGCGGAATGAATTCGGAAGCCCTGCGCGGTTGCCACAGCTTATATACAGCCGTTTATCTTATGCTACCCTCACCCATTAGCACAAATTGAATAACAAGTGCTACCTACCTTCACTTAGTTAACAAATCCAGTACTAGCAAATCTTACTGTCAAATCGATACTTAGATTTAGCGCCATCTACTTTGAATAACTTAAACGCTTTGACAACGCCATCTATCATGGTTCCCCGATACTAGCAACACCTACACATTACACTTAACGCCATCTATCCCATTTCAATATCTAACATACTCCGACATATATATGTCGGATAGTCGGATATATAGTTTATGTGTGTTCGCGGATAACTTCGTCGTTTATGAACCGATGTAATTTATTAAAAAAAATTTAAACTTTCTTTTTTTGCAGCTTGCTACCCTCACTTACTACTACTTCTCTTGCAAGGTGACGGAGCTCTGCGATACTGTTTTGTTTGTGTTGCGGAAGAGTCAGAATCAGGTCACTTTCCTGCACGTTTACCATCATACATCCACTATGTGTATGACCTGGATCTTTATTAAATATGAACCAGCATATTGGCTGCTGTTTGCAGGTGCAATAAACAGTTCTATACACGTGATTATGTACACTTACTATGGTCTATCAGCGTACCCGAGTTTACAGAAGTACTTGTGGTGGAAGAAGTATATAACTACATTGCAATTGGTAAGGCCTTTTTTACTCTATAAGCTGGTGAGTTTAGTATACGTATGATTTTATTTTTTTCATTTAACTAATAAGTATTTTTACTTACACGTATAAAGTACCTAAGTAAGAGAAACATAACTGTGGAGCTCTTTAGGGGGCGTAGGCTGACCTTACGGATGTCTCTTACGAGGTTTAAGTAGGTAATACCAAGTCTCATCTTATTTTAAGACGATATATCCTTCATTTTTATGTATGCTCACCAATTTCTCTCCTAGTTTTAAACCAATTCGCAAAATTTTTTGGTTGATAAAGTGTACTTCCAAGGTGGTCCCATTTATATTTCATCAAAATCGGACAAGCGGTTTTTGAGTTACACTCCAATAACTAAAAAAGTGTTACTGTGTTAAGTGTGTGTGTAGTCTAAGATCGCAGGCAAGAGCTGGATGCGGATCGCTTCCATCCGGTCATTTTGGAAATAAAATGGGGAAGGCCCAGCAGTGGACGTACTATGGCGAGATAATGATGATGAAGTAACTTAACGTAATTCTACTGTAATGGTGCCCGTACGACTATGTGCCAACGCTAAAGGGTAGATATACCAACATTACGTGATCGACAAAGCGTTTTGCTCCACTTGTATGCATAATGCGTACTACCAGGGAGTGGACCTCACTGCCTGAGTCTGCGTTTTCCGATAGGTACAACCCCGGAGTCTTCAAGTCGCGAGTGAATATCTAGTGAGTATTTTCTAAGTTTGCGTGAGTAAGAGAGTAAGGTGTAGACCTTAGAAGGCGTCGTCACTTAACACCAAGTGAGACAGCGGTTAAACGTAAGCTTGTAACCATTAAAGAAAAAATTGTGTGTAGTATATAAAACACGGGAATCACTCACGGAATAAGTCAGAATGTTCAGACTATAGTTTCAACCAGATTCGGTAGTCTTTTTCAAGGAGAACACGGGGCGCTCGCGGACGCGGTCGCCTAGTACAAAAGACCACCGAATGTGGTTCAAAACCATAGTCGGAACACTGACTTATTACGTGCGTAATTTCCGTGTTTTATACATTCATAATGTGTCGAAACCACGTCAGTTGTAATAACAAAAATGTAATAAATATGTTTTTGACGTGACAACGTCTTATAAATTGGTTTGCCGGGTGACACTTCAAGAAACTGCGTTACGCTCCGCTCACGTTATGCGCTCACAATGAGAGCGAGTGAGAGGCACGCGTCCCTTCCACTCGGGCATGGTTAGCCCGCCTAAGAGCGAGAGAGACAGACATAAAAAGTGAAAGGCACGTTGTCACGTAAAACTTTCGCCCGTATACCGACTTTACAGGCAACCACATCAGGTGAGATAGTGGTCAAACGCCTGCCTATTGTGAATAAAAAAAAAAAAAAAAAAAAAAAAAAAAAAAACAATTTTTTTTTTCTGTCTTTTCAGATTCAATTTGGACTAGTGATGGTTCAAATGACAATCAACCTTTTCGTGAATGAATGCAAGCCTTCTTCACTGATTTCCTTCTACATGTATTTCAACGTATTGTTGTTTATCTACCTTTTTACACGTTTCTACAAGAACACATATTCAAACAAAAATAAGAAACTTCCTTACAATATGAACAACAATGAAAATGGTATACACCTTAACACAAGACAACATGGTAAAATGCACGATACTAAAAACAATGGCCATAGTTCAAATGGACTGAACGAAAAATCAAACTAATTACCTGCAATTTTAATCTTTCACATATGAGAAAATTTATTTCACTAATAAACTATTAAAATAATATCTATTGGTTTTTATTAAAATATCTTAAAACCGAACAATTTATAGCCACCACAGAATAACATCTGTTTCTATGTACTTTTTTCGCATTATCAACATAACACATGCATACATATAGCATAAGTATAACATCAACTACGCATACTAACACATTCACACACACGCACAGTCGCACAATTACTCTCACAGCATTCGACCGGTCTCAGACCGTCGTTACGATAACTTCGTCGTTTATGAACCGATTTTGATGATTCTTTTTTGTTTGATAGGGTATACTTCCGAGTACACTTCTTCACATCTTTTATTATTATCATAATATAGGTACTTACATCCGTCAACTAGATTTTATTATTGACATTAATAATGTTATAACTGACTAACTCTTCTGTTTCTGTTACGGCTTCTGTGGCAACAAACTCTTCTTAGTGCAAATATATTTAGCTCTTTAACTAAAGGATAGATAGGAGTAGCCATGTTAATTAATTAGAAGAAGTTACTTACATTGTTAATGGATCACATGATAGTCACTACTGCATATGTCACTTTCGACAGCCGACCAAGGTTTGATAGATTCTTCAGGTAGAAAGATTATGGTCTCTTCGAGCATAATTTGATCTGTCAGGTTGACGTGAACGATCATGATCAAATATTGGGTGAAGCAAATAATAATAATATGGGACAACATTCACACAAGGTCTTCAGGTCCCAAACTAGGCAGAGCCTGTACTATGGTAACCTGATGACTGATATATATACTTAAATACATACTTATATATATACTTATATACATATACACACCCAGACACAGGTCAAACAGACATGTTCATACACACAAATATTTGACCTGTCCGGGAATCGAACCCGGGACGAGCGGCTCAGAAGGCAGAGTGCTACCAACTGCGCCAACCGGACAGTCATCAAATAATGCTCTAATTGAGTTTTTGAACGCTGCATATCCGCTGTCAGAGCAAGATATGGCTTGGCCGAAGCCGCTCCCGAACGCAGCCCCGCAGATACATAACTTCCCAGAGGTACGATAAGCCATAAAATGTTTTTACATCTAAGATAACCTACAAATTATTTAGAAGGAGCATTTAGGGCAGCGTTCGGGAAGCTCCACGACGTCTTCTCGTCGCGTCAAAATACTGCAATGCGTAAAAAGGAAGGTCTTCGAACAGTGTGTGTTACTAGTGATTTATTTATTTGTTTATTACAATAAGTACGAACGTAACCACTTACATTTATCGTCAACTTGAACATATCTACATATTACAATAACTATCAATACATCATGTTAGATACAAATGTCATAACAAAATCAAATCAATATATATATATATATATATATATGTCAATACACATTGATCAAACGTCAAAAACCAACAAACTTTTCATAAAATGCCAGTAGTTGTTGCAATATATATATATATATAGAAGAAAGAAAAATGTTTTTTTGTGGGGATCCAACAAGCGTCCGTCTGTTTGACAGCCGACGGTCCCACCGCTGAGCTATATACGCTACATATCGAATCTTAGACTATTATAACATATTCATTTCTTATCTCAAACATTCGGACATTTATATTATTTGATTAATATTCATTAATGACCTGCGTTAGTTTCGAAGTAAAGCTTTTGTGGTAAAGTCTATGGTCTAGGGATTTTTAGCTTATGGTTTCTGGGTATTGTGACGCGCAACGATAAAACGCTCTTAGCCAGAAACAAACAGGTGAAGGCGTATGTAAATAAGTTTCTTTATGACGCAAATTAATGATGTGTACTAAAACTGTTTTATTAAATCAGTGATTCACGTGGTTTCTTATGTGTGTTTAGATTATACTTTTTAACCGACTTCAAAAAAAGGAGGAGGTTCTCAATTCGACCCGTATGTTTTTTTATTCAAAATTTTTGACTTAGAGAAGCGATTTTGATCGTTCTTTTTCATTTGAAAGCTGGTGCTTTTCGTGTGGTCCCATTTAAATTTCATCAAGTTGGTAGCACTCTGCCTTCTGAGCCGCGGGTCTCGGGTTCGATTCCCGGACAGGTCAAACATTTGTGTGTATGAACATGTCTGTTTGACCTATGTCTGGGTGTGTATATGTATATAAGTATATATATCAGTCAACAGGTTACCGTAGTACAGGCTCTGCCTAGTTTGGGACCTGAAGAACTTGTGTGAATTAATAAAAAAAAAAAAGTTTGTTCTTGTGTCGAGTACACTGCTATGAGTCATGTACAAGTCCAGCTTGGTTCTTACATAATACTGCTACTTGAAAGACACCAAGCGCAGGCAGTGTAGGAATTCCAAGTATATACTGTATAGATCTAGCGTTTGACCACTATCTCACTTGATGGTCAGTGACGATGTGGTCGAAGATGTTATCACGCTAGAATGCTCACTGGCTCTCAAGGACTGCCGCCTGAACACACTATGTGTTTGGTGACAGTGAAATTATTGTTGGTGAAATTATTCTCCTATCTAACCAAAGTAATGTAAAACGCCGCCTATCCAATACTAAAGTCAACTATTTTTTTTTAATTACATTCAGACCCCCGCACTAAGATTCCCTCTGTCGTGGGAGGCATGGACATGCACAATCACAGCACACAATCACCCAAGACCCGGGACAAACATCTTCATCATCACACAAATGTTTGCCCCTGCCGGGATTCGAACCCAGGGTCCCATAGACACAGAAGTCATGTCACTGACAGTAACCACTGCGCCACGGCGACCGTCAGACTATACCATTCATCATAACTATATAATGAGTGTTCTGCTGTTCGATACTTTCGAACACAGCATAATAATTATAGCTGACAACATCAACCTAATTACTCGCGGCCTCCTCGAACCGCAGTACTTAGTGTCCTATCAGCAGTGAACGCACTCACACTCCATTAGCAACATTAGCATTCATCATTTTACCACATTTTCATACTTTTAAAGTATCGGTAATAAATTTCGTAATAATCTTATTATCTTTCACCCTTCAAGTCCGCGAGAACCAAAGTACGCACCCGTACATTTGGTCCTTCGAACCGGATATAAACCAGTGACCTATGGATAATAATAATATAAATGTAAATGTTACATTTAAAGATTAATAAAATGCAATAATTATATAGTATTATTTGCATGCCACTCGAGTTTCACATAGCCTGTCACAAACTTTATTGCCACCTGTCAGATACTCCATTGCCAACTGTCACCAACTCGATTGCTACTTGTCACAAACTGCATTGCACCCTGTCACGAACTCTATTGCCGCCTTATAAATCTGGTGTAGGGTTTAATTATTACTAAACTGTAATATGGCCCAATATGCATAAGGTTTAAATTAAAAAATACCAAATCCTAGGAACTACCACAAACGATGACGTCAATAGTGAATTTGTTAATCGCACCTAAAACGAAATCATTAATGAATTCCGTAGCGGTACAAAATTCCCCATTACTAATTTACTCGTTCTTTAATTAAGACCTGGCTTAGAAATGTCTTGTCTTTGTTAACTCTTTGTCAGTCTTAGTCTTCAAGTGGAATAGGACAGTAATATTGAAGTGGTGATTATTTACAAAAAAAAATTGGAAATTTAAAGATGAATTACACCGTGGTTGGAGCAAGGAATCCGTATTGGGATTTAAATAGAAGTAAATGTGAGTGTGTTTGTAAATATTTTAACCTTTATGTCACCGCATTGAAAGAATTCTTAGGGTTTAGTGTCTAAATGTGATGAACAACACGCGTAACACCGAGTATTTTGCAATTTAGGGATAAACCAACTTGTATCGATCAATTATTTAGCACACTTATCAATATAATTTCATTTGAATAAGATTATGAATAAACTTCTCTTCTTTTTTTTTAAAGCAAGGTGTTTGACCACTATCTCACTTGAAAGGTAGATAGATAACACTGACATTAACATTTGACATTTTAAAAGTATTAACTTAAATTGTACAATCGGTGACCTGATCGCTAAGCAGCGATCTCTTCAAAGTAACCATAGGCTAGATAGATTCAATGAATTTTAATAGTTAGGTAGTGCGCGTGTTGACGTTAAATTAAATGTATAATTACACTAAAACAAATAACATAAAAATAGCAATCTAAACCATATTATAATACACAATAATAAACTAAATATACCAATTTAAAATTATTATACTATACCACACTATAATAAATTATATTGTTCTAAATTGTAATATAATACACTTCATAATAAGTTTGTAACAACTAATGTTAAGTGATGATGCGTGATACCTATTCACGTTTTGTATCTTTGGTGTGTTTTTAGTTAGTATTTTATGCACCTGTATCATAATAAGTGTTCTTGAAACACGAGTGTAGGTTAAAGAAACTACCCGTAGGCATGTTTTTTATAGCATTACAAGTGTTTTAAGACAAAATTATGTGCAGTTTTTATACACTACTTTATCTAATGTCATAAAATAGATAATGAAATTTACGTAAAATTACAGCTTATGTTTGCATTTTTTTGTAAACGTTTGGCCCCAAAACCCATTTGCTGATTGCGCATGCGTATTGCGCCGCGTCCACAGATAATGTATAAATTGCATTACAACATTCTTGGTCTAGCTGAAGTTGTATCTACAGTTGTTCATAGAAGAGATATATTATAACGTAATTTTTTCTAATCTCATACTATATATAAAGATTAAAAAATAAAACAGAACTTGAATGGCAGTCTTTATAGACAATTTATCAAAATAAATTTAAAAATTTACAGTTACAAATTTTTACTATTATGATACAGCTTCAGCTGGACCAAGGAGGTTGCAATGTAGTTTTTCTACATATAGTCTGTGGACGCGGCGCAATACGCATGCGCGACCTGCAAATGGATTTGGGCGTTAAACGTTCACAAATAAATGCAAACGTAATATGCTTTGATTCTACATAAATTTCATTATGTAGTCATTATGTCATTATTATGAGATTAGATAAGGTAGTGTATATGTAATAAAATAAAAAATAAAATAAAAAAAATAGTGTATGAAACTGCACATAATTTTGTCTTATCATGATACCTACATACACACACAATACATGATTTCATAACCTACTATTTAAAAAATATTTCGATATATTGTCTATAAAGGCTGTCATTCATATTCTGTTTTAGACTTAGAAAATTTTATCGACTGGTCGCACTGATCGCCTGCCAAGTTTGGCGAGTATTGGTAAATCCCTCTGGGGAGGCATATATCCAGCAGTGGACGTCCTATGGCTGCGATGAATGAATGAGTGACCTTTGCTACTCACGGGGTCAATTGTCATTGACCCTCTAAAATGAATCAACCAGACAGACATAACAATCAGTTATTGGCGCATTGGAGTGTAACTGAGAAACGACTTAACCGATTTTGAAATTTAAATGGGAGCACCTCGGAAGTATACTATATCAAACAAAAAAATACATCTAAATCCGTGAAGTTATCCGCAAACACATATACATTAAAATAAAATATCCTATTAATATTATAAATGCAAAAGTTTGTGTGTGTGTGTGTATGTCTGTATGTGTGTATGTTTGTTACTTCTTCGTGCTCAATTGCCACAGAGATTTCGAAGAAATTTGGTAAAGAGAAAGTTTAGCCCTGGCCTTAACACATAGGCTACTTTTATCCCGGAAAAAGTATAGTTCCCGTGAGATAATTAAGGTAGCGGGAAAACCGTAATCCATGCGGATGAAACCGCGGGGCGCTACTAGTATTGTATATGCATATGTATTGAGCGAGCGAGTGAGCGAATAATCTTAAAAAAATAGAGTTCAGATTATGTAAATAAATTGTACTTAATCAAGTTTTGCACTCTAATTATATATTCCAAAATCATCTTTACATGCCTGCTGGCTTATGAATATGTATTATTATATTCGACGATTCACTAAAGGACTTCTGACACTCGATTCCGATGTCAATCGAAATCGTGATTTCGATTGACATCACGTCAGAACGGCTGGACGGATTCGGATGAAATATGGTATGTAGATACTTCAGGTCCCGGAATAACTCATAGTCTACTTATCATTACCACGCGAGTAAAACCGCGAGGCGATGATTAATTATAATGTCGATTGACTGATCGCAGATTGATGCTCTTGAACACAACACTAGCGCACGATTGGAATCGAGTTCAATAGAATTTAACGTAAATACAAAAAGACGTTGAATGAGATTGGAACCGATTCGGAATAGAATTGGATTGATATTGAAACTGAGTTCAAGTAAGCCAGAAGAACAAGAGAGATGGTACGTTTTAGATAATGGGATTCTAAGAAATATTTTCTTTGTGGCATCGGAGAAACAAAACGAGAATACGTAATGAAGGTTTGCTTATGAAATTCCATGGAATGTAAATAACAAATAAAGAGTTCAAACAAGCCTACGTCAGTAGCTTATATTGGTATAGTGTAGGTCAATTTTATAGTAATGTGTTCTGATAGGGAACGGCTAGCAATTTCGCCCGCGTGGCCTACCATGCCTAAGCAGGAAAATCGCGGCCATTGGCCCTAGTTCTAAAAAAATCCTTAAAAATGAAATAGCCCGTAATATTTTACGCTGACATTCAAATTCGTACCATACAACGTTATTTCTAATATTAGAGATTTTTTTTCATTCCTGCCAATTGCGGGTAGTTTTAGTCTGCACTAAATAAGTGGTGACTTATTTTTGCTGAACCTACCCGCAATTTTAATACAAAGATCTTTAAGTGTATTTATTATAAGTGTCATACTAATTCGGACTTTATCGTAACCACATAAGAACGTATCTTAATTTTTTGTTTACCCTTCCTGCGGCCAAAGAATGAGTTTTTATATTCAACGAGATTATGTTGCCAGTTTTTGGGTACTTTACCGCAGACAGTAATTTAAATACCGTTTTTATACTTTTTAGTATTTTTTATGTACATAGTTATTTTTGTACTCTGTATTTTATTAATACTTACAATATAGTGATAATCTTAGTTATTAAATTATATGTATATTATGTATGGGAAAATAAATAATTTTAAAAGGATACGAGTATCAGAATACAATATTTATTGATAAATACATTTTATCGAAATCTGTTTGATGTCTTTATTCATTGTAATGTAACAAACCGACTAGCAGCTAGCTAGGCGGCGAGTGCGAGCCTCAGCACGTAACTACTAACAGTTACGTGCTGAAGCTCGCGCTCGCCGCCTGGCACGATCATAACTCCCAGATGAAGAACTGCAAATAAGTTCGAAACTGGTCGGAGAGTAATTTTCCAGTGTTTACCACGTGAGTCCTAGTCGGTTTGTTACATTACAATTATGGAAGAAACTCGCGATAGTTTTCAGTCTTTATTCATTTTCAGGATATTTTGAAAATATCCCGCTCATTTCATAGTTTTCAAACCACGTTACACATTATTTTCAGATTCTGAAATAGACGACTGGCCTCTTATGGCATACATTGGTCCAGTTCTGACCATATTGGCTGTATACTTGGTATTTGTCCTAAAAGTTGGCCCAGCGTTCATGAAAAAGAGAGAACCGTACAAGCTGACATATGTGATGTTGGTGTACAATGGGTTACAGGTGGCTGTATCCGCATATATGGTGTTTAGGGTAAGTTTCATCAAATATCATAGTTAAGCGTAAGCTGCCTCTTCCTATTTCGCTTGTAAGCCTAGGTTGACATGTAACATAGAGCTGACTAGCTATGGGCCTTCTGAGCAGGCTCAGAGTCGCACAACGAGCTATGGAGAGGGATATGCTCGAGGTTTCTCTACGTGATCGAATCAAAAATGAGGAGATCCGTAGAGGAACGCAAGTCAACGATATAGCCCAGCGAATTAGCAATTTGAAAGGGCACATAGCTCGAAGAACTGATGGCTATTGGAGTCTAAAAGTTCTTGAATGGAGACCACGGACTGGCAAAGGTAGCATAGGACGGCCACTGACCAGATGAACAGACGACTGACTAAGATCGCAGGCAAGCACTCGATGCGGGCCGCTTCTAACCAGCCCTTGTGGAAATCAATGGGGGAGGCCTATGTCCAGCAGTGGAGGTCCTATGGCTGAGATGATGACGATGATAAAGCTAACATCTAACATATCTATCTAGCATATCGCAAACACGCTACAAGCTTGTTTGCGATATCCTACAGAAAGTATAATAGTTTGTGTGAATTTATAAAAAAACTTGTTATGCTGTTGTCACGAAAACTCTTATAGAAGGAACACGCGTCACGAAAGTTCATATGTACCCTATTTTAGGTATCTCAGACATTGTGCGTCACAGTCCTCGTGTCGCAGAAGTATAAAAACAATTGAATGACGCACGTACATTCAGTACAAATTATCATTTCTTTATCATTGTGATTAAACACAATCAATAATACGTCTAAAAAGAATACAGAGATCCGATATATTTCTTAAGATAGAAAAAATAACTAGAAATTTATCTTAAGTGAAGGATTTGAACAACCAACACAATATTACATTACCGCTAAAAAAGAATAAAGTCATTTGATAAAAGGCTTAAGTTTTTTAGAATGACATCATTGTCAAATCGTAGGAAATTTTTGGACGCTGTTTTCGCATATAAACTCCTTAGGAACCAATGATGTTTTACTAAAGATGACGTATATTCGTACTGCGCGGTGGTCAGATTTTGTTCCTTTACGACATATACATACTTACTGCGACAGATAATACGGTACAAATAATATAGAAAAGGATAGCTTATATGTTTAGACTTGCGCTTGTAATACGCGTCGCAATGAAAATTAGTACGATTGACTTAATTTTGCAGCCTCAGTTTCCGCGCGCTTGTGCAACATCTACCTCATATAAGCATATAATATCATTGCAATTATGAGGTATATACACGCATCTGCTCCTGTTTACTTGTTTGAGCCCGTTTGTGATGTATTTATCGACGGGTCGACCATGTGCTTACAACAAATATCGAGATCGTAAAGAAAAAGGTAGCATGAAATGTGTACCAAAGTTTTGTCTATTGAGTAAAGAAGCGTAAAAAAACGTTATTAAACGTAACGTTTATATTATACGCGCCGATATCGCGAGATTGTAAACTGTCGACAGATTGTGTTCACCCAGTCGAAGTTCTGAGGTAACAAACATTTAAAAAAAAAATAGAGAACCTTCTTTTTGAAGTCGGTTAAAAATAAAAATGACCTTCTTGGAGGTCACTTTAAAATGACCCGTCGACGAAAAAAACCCATAAGCAGATTCATTGCGACTTACATGAAATTTTCGTCCTTTCAGTTCCTTTCAATCTTGATGGAGACAGGCCTGCTTCCAAAGAAATGTTACATGAACAGCTACGGTTCACGGTATCAAGTAAGTTCTATTTTTTAAGGATTATAAGCTTACGTTTCAACACTGTCTTACCTGATGTTAAGTTTTTTTTTCTATACCATAGTACACAATGTACACATACAAATGCATCCTATAAAATTATTACTATCTAGCCTAGAAAGAAGAAGAAAGAAAGAAAATGATTTATTTCTGACAGAACCACTACATTTAAAACAAGAGAAAGGCACATTTAGGTTGTACATAGACATAACTTACAAGTAAAAAACATTTAAGAAAGACGAAAAAACACTAAAATAATACTGCTAATAAAATACTAATTTTACGTAATGATGTCTGAAACGGTCTAAGCTCAGCATGTGCTGCAGACGAGTCTGTAGCGCTGATTTTCAGTACAGACCTTAGCCTAAAAAGCTAATAATTAATTTATGTCTGTTAATTTGTTAAATTTACAGTTTGTTACAGTTTACAGATTGTTACAATTTACAGTTTCTTAAATTTACAATTTGTTACAGTTTACAGTTTGTTACAATTTACAGTTTGTTAAATTTACAATTTGTTAAAGTATAGTAAATAAAATTATTAGTTTGCTTACTGTACTAAGAATGTGTTCATTAACACTTTTCTTATTGTCTCTATTTAAGGCGGAGACTGTTCATATGTTCTCTATGAGCAGTATTTTAACCACATTACACTAGCACACTGTCATTGAACACTACACTAATTCGAACGGTTTTGTTCTTTTGAGTCTTCTCACTAGATCGGTCTGGTCAAGGAGCTTATCTGCCACAACATTAACGTGATGATGAAGTCTTTGTCGGTGAGCTTCTGCATAATTTTTAATCACTTTGTCAACGAACTCTATTTACCTGATGTCAAGTGACGACGTGGTCTAAGGTTTTGCACGTAAACTTAGAAGGAACCTATTCACTTGCGACTTGAAGACTTCGAATTCAAGCGTCGCATAAAAGAACATTATACTGTTCTAACCGATAGCTATTTCATAGTTCCAACTAGAATTTCAGCTCCTTTATTTATTTATTTAATAATTATGAGGCGGCGTTTGACCACTGTCAAAAAAATTTAAAAAAAACTGCTCGCTGCTTTAGTGACAACGCGGTCTAAGGTGTGCACGCAAACTTAGAAGGTACTAATTCGTTCACGACTTGAAGACTCTGGTCTGAGGTTTTATCTATCGGGGAACACAGACTCAGGTCAGAAATCAGAAATCAGAAATATTTATTGAACAACTGTGTGATATAAAAATAAAGATGTTACAATTTAAAATAGTTTCAACAGCCTGCCCAGTTTGAGCATTCAATAGTGGTGTGTAATATTATATTTTTTATATACAAATGTTATATTATACAAATTTTATATACTTTACTACTACTTACTTTAATTAATTATACTACTTAATTATACATACTTACTTACATACAAAAATTTTATACTTAATCGCAATTACATAAATTACAGTTGCACCGAGAATAATCATTAAATAATTATTTTATATTATATTAGGTTTTGGAGACCAGCCACGATTTTAATTTACGGTAGTGAGTTACACTCCCTGGCAGTACGCATATAAAAGTAATAGCAAAACGCTTCGTAGTTACTACCACACAGAGATAGCGCATATCCGTCTGACGTCTAGTTTGAACTGGTTTTCTCTCTTTTACAGATCCTTTATGGCACATACATCTACCTCGCTGCAAAGTTATCCGAACTCTTGGACACAGTCTTCTTTGTCTTAAGGAAAAAAGACAGTCAAATCTCATTTCTCCATCTGTACCACCATTCCATAATGGTGATTGGTACTTGGGCCTTGCTCAAGTACTCGCCATCGCATACTCTGATCTTCATTGGGTTTTTAAACTCCTTAGTACATGTCTTCATGTATAGTTACTATGGACTAGCTATCTTAGGACCAAATGTTGTTAAATATTTGACTTGGAAGAAGTATATGACTAAATTTCAATTGGTGAGTACCTACATAAATACTTACATTTTTTTTTTCACCGAATGTGGTCGAAACTATAGTCAGAACCCTCTAGCTTACTACGTGAGTAGTTTCCGTGTTTTATACATTCATTTGAAAAAAAATTATTTTTTTTACATATTATAAGTTTGCGTATGACAACTGTCTCACCTGATGCTAAGTGTTGACGTTGTCTAGGATTTAGCACGCAAACCTAGAAGGTACCTATTCACTCGCGATAGGTATATATATTATACTATGTAATAAAAATATCCCCGTCTGTTGTGTTATACAACAAATAAAGGATCTTCTTGAAACTATATTTTATAAAGTGCCATCGAACATTGCCTATAACAAGAAAGTTTTTTTAAAACTTTAACTAGTAGCGCCCCGCGGTTTCACCCGCGTGGATTACGGTTTTCTCGTTATATCAATTATTCCACGGGAACCATACATTTTACCGGGATAAAATATAACCTATGTGCTATTACAGACTATAATCTATCTCTGTGCCAAATTTCATCCAAATCCGTGAAGCCGTTCTGGCGTGATTGAGTAACAAACATCCATCCATCCGAACTTTCACATTTATAATATTAGTGGGATGGGATCAATGATATTGTATGTTTATATGAGGTAGATGTCGCATAAGCGCGCGGAAACTGAGGCGGCAAAATTAAGTCAATTGTAGTAATTTTCATTACGACGCGTATTTCAAGCGCAAGTCTAAACATAATTATACCTACCCTTTCTATATTATTTGTACCGTATTATCTGTCGCAGTAAGCATGTTTATGTCGTAAAGGAACAAAATCTGAGCACCGCGAATGAATCTGAGCAGTACGAATACGTCATCTTTAGTAAAACATCATTGGATGAGATAGATTTTATACGTTTCACGACTATCAAACTTGATAGTCAGTGACGATGTGGTCGAAGATGTTGTCGCGTTATACCTAGAATGCTTACTGCCTCTCAAGGACTGCTGCCTGAACACACATGTGTTTGGTGACAGTTTTCCTAACTTGAGGGTGGTAGCTACACAGGCCGGTATTCGAAAGCCACCATCTCCTACCACCATGGTGGGAGTTTGATAACGGTGCTACCTTTACCGAAGCTCAAACCGTTGGTGGGGATCGAACCAGCGTCCGTCAGTTTGATAACAGACTCTCCCAACGCTGAGCTATCACTTCAAAAATAGCAGTCTTATTTCTTGGGCTGCCATCATTAAAAAATAAAACAGCTTTTTTATATTGTCTAAAGTTACTTACCTTTATAATCTTATACTTACAGGTTCAATTTGTATCAATAATAATCCAGTACGTGGCCTCGGTGAGAATATCAGATTGCCCCCCATCACGAGGAGTCGCCGTTTTAGTATCTTGCAACACCGCTTTTTTTCTACTTCTATTTTTGAATTTCTACAGACAAAGATATGTCAAAAGAAGAAATGATCATTCAAGAAATGATATTGGTACAAATAATGAGTGTTCGATTGGAAAGATCGAAATAAATGGAATAAATGGCAATTGCTCATTAAATGAATCTTTAGATACGTGCGTTTCAAATGGCATTTGTAAATCAAATGGTATATTTAAGTCAGAAGCTAAAAACAAAAAAGTGTTATGAAATAATAAAAACATGTTGCTGTGAACAATAACTGTGCTATTATTTATATTGCATGTGATTAACAATAACAGTCTTTAATGTCTCTGAAACAACCAGATGAACCACTAAAGCAGCTCTGTCAGCAACCCAGGGCCATGCGCTGTTATATTGTGGAGTTACTGGGTAGTGGCTGGCAGGGGGAATGTACAAAACACCCCAAGCGTGATGTCAGTGCAGGAGTCTGCACCCCCAATTTTAATAAGAATAAAAGGGGGTAACAAAAATTAACTTTTAGCACATAGGGTCAAATTGTTTTCAAACAAGGTACGGTAATACCATTCACAGCAGAATAATTAACATCTAACACATTCTGACCTTTTCAAGGGCTGGATGCGGGCCGCTTCCAACAAGTCCTTGTGGATCAATGGGCGAGGCATATGTCCAGCACTGGACGTCTCATGCTTGTTCTCAGTTTATGACAACAATCAGAACTTTTACACTCAAAGATAAGACAAGATATTTATTTGCATTAAACATGGACAGACGACCTGACTAAGATCGCAGGCAAGGGCTGGATGCGGGCCGCTTCCAACAGGTCCTTGTGGAAATCAATGGGGGAGGCCTGTGTCCAGCAGTGGACGTCCTATGGCTGAGATGATGATGATGATGATGATGATTAAACATGAGTTTTATACACACATAAGGTTAAAAAGGAAGTTTCTCTCATGTATGTTTGTTTATGTACTACCTACATTCTTATGCGTTCGGTAAACTCCGCGCCATATTCGCGTCCAAAATACCGCATTGCCCGAAAGTGCCTGAAGGTGTGACAGAGGTTTTTTAATTATTTGATTATCCCACAGGAACAGCAATTATTTTCAAGAAAAGTAACCTATGTGTTAATCTAGGGTCTAGAATATCTCCATACCAAATTTCATTGAAATCGGTGTAGCCGTTTGAGCTTGAAGAAGTAATAAATATATACATACATACATTTAAACAAACTCTCGCCTTAAAAATATTAGTGGGATGGGATTGTAGTTTTAATTAAATATGTTTATTATATTGGTATATTCTTTGAGTATATTTCTTAGAATTAAATTATAATTAAAGTTATTATTTCATGTTTATCGACATTTAAATACTTTATTCTACGCAATCTGTAGGTACTACTCTTGTAGCGGGTACACAACATCCAAAAGAAAAAACGTAATTAAAACAATATTACTGTAATGAGTTTATAATTTAAAACTACATAATTAGCAAACTGGTATAATGTCGTGCTAATAGTTTATGATAATTAAAAAAATATTATCAAAATTTATTTTATAATATTTTACTGTATACGTTTCCTCCTATAAAAATCTCGTGTCACAGTGTCTGTTGCTAACGGCACTGATACGGCTTGCTTGATTTAATGATTTGCTAGCTGCACCCTGCGGTTTCACCCGCGTGCACCACGTTTTTCCCGCTAAGTTTTCCCACGGGAACCATACTTATTTCAGGAAAAAAAGTAGTCTATGTCCTTCTACAAAGGTCCCATCTATATTTATACCAAATTTTAGCAAAATTGGTCAAGCCGTTTACGCGTGATGCCGTGACCAAGGTCAATAACGATTAGGGAAAATATAGATTTTGTGTATATTGATAATTATGGTAGGTCTAAGAATTGGTCCTTAAGTATTATTCGATTTCCTACACCTACTTTCGATTTTTTCATTGTGACTTTATTTTTATATGACAGAACGTTTGCCAAGAACTTTTGAACCTACTTCAAAAAAAGTGGAGGTTAGGTTAGTAATCACTGATGGAGGCCTATATGGCGGTGAAGGTCTTCAAAGAGATTATTGTCGACGCCAATGCTAATAGTTCCTAATAATAAACTGATTCCCTGATTCTGTGTTTCCTGATAGTTACAACCCCCGGAGTCTTCAAGTCACGAGTGAATGGGTACCTTCTTAGTTTGCGTGGTACACCTTAGACCGCGTCGTCACTTAACATCAGATGCTTTTATTTACTGTATAGATCTAGCGTTTGACGACTATTTCACTTGATGGTCAGTGAAGATGTGGTCAAAGATGTTATCACGCTAGACCTAGAATGCTCACTGGCCCTCAAAGACTACTGCCTGAAGACACTATGTGCTTGGTGACAGTTTTTCAAACTTTAGGGTTATACAGCGGTCAAACGTAAGTTTTTTTTTAAAAATAGCTCTACGCTGCAATAAATGCAATGTCAACGTAAGAAGCTGGCATTCTTACTAATCGCTAAGTGCAAGAATCTGTCTATTATTGAACTACTATAATGTATATGGAATATGGACTATTGTTAAACAAAAACACTTATAATAATTGATTAACTAGAATTTAAGGGATCACTTTGGAAGGTAATCATTCTCGAGTCACTTCAGTAAACCTCTTTATTGAACACTTAAATTATTCATCTATTTTCACAAGTTTTAATTACTGCAAGTAAGTACACATTTTGAATGCATGGTAACTTAAGAATGAATTATATTAATATCTCATGACTTAAAATATGTATGCAAGTTATAATAAATACTACTCAGCATAGCATATTATGCTACTTTACTTTAAAACTGAATTGTTTAGCTGCTGTAGAAACATCTTTCATGGCAAACTTCTAATATTTTCTTCCAAATCATTACAAACTGATATACAATTATGAGAAGTTTCATATGTAACTTTAGATGTGTCAAAATGTAGTATGTTTCCAAATGTGTTTTACATTTTTAACCGACTTCAAAAAGGAGGTTACTCAATTGAGCCGTATATATGTTTTTTTTTTGAAGGAATAAATTCGGCTCAGACATGGACTTGAACTTTAGGTATTTGTGGAACTATGAATTAAACTTTATTTAATTGCAGTTGTACTCCAAAAGCAGTCCTAATTTATTCCCCCACTAGCATTTTACTGGGATGTTTTTCAGCGCCATCTACATCAAAGAGACTAAACTATTAAAGAAGCTGATAGATCAAGGTTACAATTGGAAAAATATTATTATGAAACGAAGGCACTGTAATATAAAAAAAATAATTAAAAAATTGAACCAGTACAGTTGTTTAAGTATGTATTTTATAAACTTTATCAAATATTAACAAATTGCCACAAGAAAGATTACAAAGCACTAAAACATTTTGTCTCGGTTGGAAATTTGCTTATGAAGCGCTTGCTAAAAGGTTCCTTTGCAGTTATAAGTACTTACCATAAGTTAAATTACATTGAGCATATTTTCAATAATTATAATTCATATTTATAACTAATATCTATATACAAGTGACTAAATAAATAGACAAGATATAGCTCTACTGGTTTCAACATTATTTCTGTTATTTATTTCTGATTTAACGGCACTAGTGCAGAGTTTCTACGAACTACAATGATGCATACGAAAATAACATGATAAAGTATTTTGTATGGTATGTATCTACCATTTAATTTGATCGATTTTTTGAAAACATGGAGACATCCTCAGACACGCGTAAACATAAAGTGAAGTCTGACGTAACTACCTAAATTGAGTTCAATTTATCAATGTGCGACTGCTCGCATTCTGGGCACGCTGCCAACTGGTAGCGGGTTAGAGCTTTTCACCTATCTATAGACCGACAACGGCTAGTAAGTTGCTCAAAAGTTATTGTAGTTGCTTTAGTGTTATAATAAGTTAGTATTTTATTTTAAATAAAGGCATCGGCCCTAGTAAAAAAAAAATATTTCATATTATAATTACAACTACTTGAATATAAAATAAAAAAATTATATAACATAGGCCCGAGCAGGAATAATTTCGTATTGTAATCCTAACGCAGAAGTGTTCCAGCGTAAAACTAGTAAACTCAGTACAAACTGCTAACATAGCAGATTTTACAAAGTTCAATTTAGAAACTGTGACACAGATAATTAGTTTCAGTATATTGTGCTGTACGGTATTTAATTGTACGAGAGCGATTCACTAAGACGAACGTTACCGTACTACTGTATTCACGCGCAGTAGTTTCGCAGCGTAAAACAATTGAACTCAGTACAATCTATCACCTTATCAATTATAATTGTGGCACAGATAATTGTTGATCGATTTTTTTTGTCCAATATTTGAGTTATTCGATCTATGTACCTACTATATGTCTTATAAACAACGCGAAGAGATTGAACAAAATCAATTAATTGCTACAGACATGAACTTCATGATCGTAATTTTACATAATATTATACTCCATTTCTAATATAATTTTGAATGAATTAATTGTATAAAATAAAAACGTTTAATAGATGTTTATTAATTACATAAAATAGAAGATTTTATTACATAGAATAAAATCTCTTGCACTTATTATATAGATATATCCCCATGTTGATATATTTTTGTAGCTACGTAGGTACTAGTATTTATTATATTAATTTCTTACTAGTTAGTTATTGCATGTTATTGCTATTATAATACCGATAATATACACCATTTCATTATCATCAATTATCTATGGTATCGTGTCGCAGGTATATAATATTTTATAATAACTTTTATTTTATTTATATACATTTCTATATAGCATTTGGAAAAACCGTCTCATTGTATATTTTAAACATTTGCTAGAAGTGAAATGGTTCTTTCCATATATTATATTTAATTTTTACATTTTAACAGAATGTCTATAATTTTATATTATAATATTTTGTTAGGCTTTTGATGATATTGAAAAGTATTCAATTAAAAAACTAAGTATTTTTGCTCTTTCGGTATATTCAACAGTAATAGTGCTTATGGTAAGGATAGGTACTTACTACTCGCTACTTTTTTTTCTTTTACACACAATGAAACTTGTTCAATTTTTCGGTAACTTTTTTGTGGTAATTATTTGGGCAACGAATAACTCGTTTGTCTATTATAAGCTGAACGCTATATGACTTGCCAAAACTTGAAAAATATAATTAATTCCAATCAGATTTAAACCGTGATAGCCTAAATCTAATCTTAATAAAAGTCAAAGTACCAGCATGTTAATAAAAAACGCGTAAGCTTGAAATATTAGGACATTAAATTTGTTTGTGCATGGCATACGTATATATACGGCTGATATTGTATTTCTATGTTATATTTTATCTATGTATTTTTTGTTTATTTTATTTATTAACATTCACACGAGGTCTTCAGGTCCCAAACTAGGCGGAGCCTGTGCTATGGTAACCTGATGACTGATATATATACTTATATACATATACACACCCAGACACAGGTCAAACAGACATGTTCATGCACACAAATGTTTGACCTGTCCGGGAATCGAACCCGGACCAGCGGCTCAGAAGACAGAGTGCTACCAACTGCGCCAATCGGTCAGTCATGTGTATACATAATACATGATACATGTGTACTAGCTATTGCTGAATAAAAAATAAAAATAGTTAAATAAATACAAAAATTCACGCCATTTTCTCATAGGGGTAGGCAGATCCCACAATTACTACGATCCCGACACACTTCTTCCTCTTCCAATACTTGAACACAACTTGGTGACACAAGTCACCGATTCATATGTCATCAGTTCATATTCGATTCGATATTACTAAATGACAAATATACATTGATACGGTTTCCCCATCACACTACTTATCACATAACCCTTAAACTTCTATGATTCCTAATCCATCTTTTTCGTATTACAATTACTTGCATGACCATTAACAGCGCCGTTTGCATGACCATTAGCAGCGCCGTTTGCATGACCATTAGCAGCGCCGTTTGTGTGGCCGTTTGTCAGTTTTTTCTTGTCACCGGGTTTGCCGTAAGCCTTGTAATAGAAGTCATAAAAGAGATAATAGAAGAAGATGGAGTTAGGAAGGGTGAACACGACACTCCAGCGTGGGTATCCGCAGTCGTAGAAGAGGAGCTGCGAAGAGTGTAGGAAGGCTATGCAGAACTGGAGCTGTGAAAATTGAAATACTTGATTCAGGACTGCGTATATTAGTCTTTAAAGTATGAAATTAAGTGATTCAACATTTCAATAGATAGCGTGATGGAGGCCCTTGTCCCTTGCGACACAAAACAGATACTTATAGAAGTCAATCACATGTGCTTATTTTTTTATACCTACGCTCGGCGGTCGCGCTAAGGTTGTCAACTGGCTTATGCACATAAACTATCGTAGAAGTAGCACTTGTATCTAGTTATTTGATTTATGGCTGAGAATGAAACACGAAGTATGGAAATACAAACAAATAAAACGAAAAACACTACTCACACTAGATCACTAAATCTTGATGTATTTATTAAAATTGCGGGTAGTTTTACTTAAAATAAGTCGCCACCTTTTTAGTGCTCACTAAAACTACCCGCAATCGGCCAGCAATTGAATAGAACTCTTCTAAAGTTAAGGATAGCATTAAATGGAGTTATACGAATTAGAATTTCAGGGTAAATAGAATACGAGCAATTCCTTTTTGAAGAATTTTAGTGAATTTTAGCCAGTTCGAGTGATTAATAGAATTAGGGCCAATATTTATGTGCTGGGCCAATCCATTTATTTTACTGAGTCATAGCCTTATGCAGTGAACTGTAAACGACATATTCCCAGGAATATCTTACCATCTGCAAAGTGGTAATATACTTCTTCCAGAACAGGTACCTCTGGAACTGTGGTCCCAAGGCAGCTAACATATAGTAGGAGTACATGATTATATGAACAAACGAGTTCATCACTCCAATGAGGGTTCCATGACCCCCCGGGTAGTACTTGGTAGCACCCCAAGAAATCATCGGCATCACAGTATGGTGGTACAGGTGAAGGAAGGTGATCTGACGTTCCTTCTTTCTGATGACGAAGAATACTGTGTCGAGCAGTTCAGACATCTTCGCCAAGAAGTAGATGTAGACGCCCCAAGCTACCTGGAATTGACAAAAGTACATGATATCAATTTAATTCCACCATCTCCATTCTATCATCGGTCAACCAGACGTACGACAATGCATCATCGCTACATGGTAGATATACCACCCTTACGCACGAAGCGTTTTGCTTCCACGTATAAAATGCGTACTGCCGGGGAGTGGAACTCACTGCCGGAGTCTGTGTTCCCCGATAGGTACAACCCCGGAGTCTTCAAGTCGCGAGTGAATAGGTTCCTTCTAAGTTTACGTACAACACCTTAGACCGCGTCGTCACTTAACATCAGGTAAGACAGTGGTCAATCGTAAGCTTATAATTAGTGAAAAAAAAAATGTCTCAATATAAGAACATTTTATGAAGTGAAAACTTCTTTAGTTGTGCACTTTTCTATTGGGAAAAAAAAAAAAATCTCATCAGGACACCTCCCGTTAGGCCCGTGACGTCATGGAATTCGTGAGACGGCGGGAGTACAGAGAAAGGTAAACTTAAATGTGTTACGAATATGGAACATTTTCGTTTGTTGCTAGGTATAATATGACCTTTTTGAAGCAGACGGCACTCACCTCGCTCGCCCGTTTAACATGTTGATTTTGACTTCATTCTATTGTTTGCGCTATCGTCCTCACTATAGGGTTCAATGTGTAGGTACATAAAATCAATAAACTTAAATACCTATTGCCATGTTGGTGTACGATAGCGCAATAATTGAATATTGTATTATACCACATTAATGCAAGTTTTCACTTCTGCCGGCACTCCCAGAATGCAACTCGTATTTTTTTTAAAAAAAAGGTGAGGGTAGCAATAGACAGGAGGTAAGTAAGGGGCTCAGAAGGAAGTTCGAACGCTGGCATTTATAAAATTTCCCGAAATTTTAGACGTAGAAGTGTATAGAGTCAGGTAATTTAACCGAAGTACTCAACGGCTTAACCGATTTTAAGGTGAGATAGTGGTCAAACGCCTGCCCATTATAAATAAAAAAAACAATTCGAGAAAATGGATATTTTCTAAGATTGCATGCTTTATTTTAGACCGCATCATCGCTTGGATAATAATATTAATAATTTAACATATAGATGTAGTATCAAATCAAATCAAAAAGTTTTATTCTCAAGAATACATCGTATTGTATAAGGTAAAGAATCTCTATATTATCGAATCAACCGGTATTATCTTATTTAAATAAGAAGTATATTGGTTAGTATGTATTCAGCCTGCAAGCAGGCGTGCAAATATTATAAAAAGATATCGTAATAATTAAAATTGTCTTTATAAAATATAATGTCAAGTAAGAATTAAAAGTGTCTACATATAATACAATCTTAAATGAATGTCAATATCAAGATGATTTAAAATTATTACAAAAATGTCAAGAAATGAATAATTAGAATTTACATATAATGGATATTTGTCATGAATGGGTTAAATATTTCACACTATAAATTTTTTTTCCACCTGCCGTCTATTTAATTTAGACCTAATAAGATTAGAGTATCAGCCTTTAGAAATAAAAAATATTGAAATACGTACTCGCATAGCTTGCGGTGTATTGGAAAAATCAACTGGTTGACATTTCCAACTGTAAGTCCTCAACCAACCGGCTTCGAGGCCCTGAAATAAAAAAAATGTAAATTTAATCACACGTTTTTTAAGTTTATTCACAGGTTAGAGACGTTAGAAAAAAAGTCAGTTCATATATAAGGACTTATAAATCCCGGGGTATATAGAACCCACGGCTTCACCGGCATGGACTATCGCTACCTCAACTATCCCATGGGAACTATACATTTTCCAGGATAAAAAGTAGCATATATGTTATTCTAGGGTATTAGGTATATATATTATTCACTCCAAATTTCATGCAAATCCGTTTAGCCGTTTCAGCGTAAAGTTACAGATGTTTTTTGAGTTATTTGATTATCTCACGGAACAGCTAGTATAATTGGGATGAAATCTAGCCTATGTATTAGTCCATGGCCTAAACTATCTACATACCAAAGTTTACAGAAATCGGTGAAGCCGTTTGAGCGTGAAGAAGTAACAAACATACACGCTTACAAACAAACTTGCGGCTTGTAAAGTGTACGGTAATTTTATTGCAGTCAGTAGAAATGCAACCGACATTTAGTGATTTCTTTCTATCTTTTCTAAAAGCGATGATCATACATTTTTTTTTTAAATTGCCCTTTGATAAACTTTAATTAAACTTTAATAGAAGCGTTGAAACTATTATTTTCTATTGAATCTCAGTACAAAACCAAACGATGAATATGGGGCTCTATTGGACTCTACAGTTCACACAATCAACGGTAGATGGCGCTAAGGAAACATCCCCTCAGATATATCTGCAATCTGAGAATATCTAATCTGCATTGCAGGAATAAATTTCTACTGCTAGTGGAGTGCTGTTATGGCTTAGTTGGCCGAAAGGACGGTAGCAGTCTTGAGTTCAAGTACCAGAGAAACCGATTGTTTTATTTTTTAATTTTTAAAACTTAAATTCCGGCTAATACTACTTTAATGCAATTCACACTAAAATATGAGGGCGAGACTTTTTTGAAAGTATGAAACAGTAACTAATTAATAATTCTTCTAAGAAATATACCTAAACAAAAAAATATCGCAATTTGATAAACATAATTATCTAATTAAAACTACAATCCCATCCCACTAATATTTTAAAGGTGAAAGTTTGTATGAGTGTGTGTATGTGCATATGTTTCTTACTTCTTCACGCTCAAACGGCTACACCGATTTCGATGAAATTTGGTATGGATATTAGACCCTGGATTAACACATAAGCTATTTTTCATCCTGAAAATAGTTGGTGTTACTTATTATACCGGTATAACTATAGCTCCCGTGGGATGATTGAGGTAGTGGGAAAACTGTAGTCCACGCGGGTGACATCAATGAACGTTTATCCAAGAAATTGTTATTGAATTTATTTATGACTAGCTGCGCAACACGGGTTTTTCCGCCTGGATTGCGGTTTTCCCGCTACCTCAATTATCTCACGAGAACTATACTTTCCGGGATAAAGTGGCATATATGTTATTCCAGATTATAACCTCCATACCAAATTTCATCGAAATCGGTACAGCTGCTTGAGCATGAAGGAGTAACAGAGGTTTTGAATTATTTGCTTATCCCACGAGAACAGCAATTATTTTCGGGATAAAAAGTCCCTATGTGCTAATCCAAGGACTAAACTATCTTCATATCAAATTCCATCGAAATCAGTGCAGCCGTTAGAGCGTGAAGGAATAACAAACATACACACAAACTTTCGCGTTTATAATATTAGTATGATAGTAGGATTATTCAATCATAAGCTAATGCATAGCGATAATCATTTTTTTATCGATTAGTTTGGAAATAAAATACTCGCTATGGTATAGGCGATGCGTTTGATAAAATGTGAATAACCTTTAGAGCTCATGGCATTTCTAGTTCGGTGCCCTCAACGGGTACATGAAAGTAGGCTTGTCCGCTGCTAAGAGTAGTGTCACATTTCTAATGACTATATTAAAACATGGGGCCCTATCAGCGGGCAGTAATGCACCTGTTATCGCTTGCCCAGCTTCTCGCTTATTTCCCATTTATGAGAAAAAGAGTACTCAACTGACTAAACACAATTGTATGACTATAAATTAATGACGCCATAAAACTATATGATGAAAAAAAACGTTAATTGAATAGTTAATTTTTTGATTAATAAAATGCTCGCCAACCCGCCTGCCAAGCGTGGCGACTTTTGGCGAATCCACCCTATATAGGGGAGGCATATGTTTAGCAGTGGACGAGCATGGCTGAGAGAAGATTAATAAAATGATTATACAAATATTGTTTTAAATGTATCTAGTGAATCTTATATATAGTAAAATTTGATTCGCACCCGTCTCTTAAAGTTGCTGTGTCCAACAAAATCCTTACGAAACTGTATTTTATTGTAATAACACCGACACATGTACTATTAGAAATTGCAATAAAGTTTTAAATTGAATTGAATCACTTATTGCATTCAGCCTACACAGCTCAGCCAACAGCTAATTACTGGTCACCAAACAAAATAAATTTAAAAGTTTATAGTTTAAGAGTTAATAGTTCAAACAATTAAATGTAGATGGCGCTAAATACAACATCCCCTCAGATGTTAAGCGAAGGAATAAATTCGGCGTTTGTGGAGTGGCTACTATAGCTTAGATGGACAACGCGACCATTCAAGCCCCACTTGTAGCCAATTTTTTTCCTTCAAATAGTTTGAATATAAAATGTTATTTATTCTAAGTATGAAATACTTACTTCATTGAACAACCAGAGGCTGACGAGCACTTGTATGAAGTTGTACACGACCAGAGTTTTCTGAAGCTGGAATGGTTTCTTGTCTACCATGTACCTAGGTCCCCATTTTAGTGTGAAGTAAAGGTACAGTCCTATGATAGTCAGTCCAGGGATCGGGCTGGTGATTAGAAACCAATTATTCGTTCTTTGATCTGAAATTTACAATTAGAGCCATTATTGAAATGAATTAGTTGCAACACTAACTCAATACGCCATCTATCTCTTATCTTCGGAACTATGAGTGTGTGCCATAGAGATTATAAAGTTATATTGTCTATATACTTCATGTATAATAATAGATTATTGCTCAGGTAGTAGGTATTAGTATTTCATTTTCATAAAAATATTCTTTCGAATCTATTAGCCATTAAAATAAATAACTTATTCACGTGTACTTTTTGCACCTGTCTTGTTTGACACGTTTTTTTTTCTTTTTTTTTGTACTGTATAGATCCAGCATTTGAGCACTATCTTACTTGATGACCAGTGACGATGTGGTCGAAGATGTTATCACGCTAGACCCAGGATACTTACTGGCTCTCAAGAACTGCTGCGAGAAAACACTATGTGTTTAGAGACAGTTCTTCAAACTTGAAGGTGGTAGCTAGCCAGGCGGGTACTCGAAAGTACCATATATACCACCATGCCGGGAATTTGATATTTTATTTATTTATTTTATTTTATTAAAAAAAATTTTCGCCCTTTTCAGTGAGCTTTGCAACTCACGGGATCAATTGACATTGTGTATGATCACCGACCCCCTAACTTGTTGGTCTTGTCGGTCACTTGTCGGTGACCCGGTCGGTGACTGTGTCGGTTGATCCCGTGAGTTGCAAAGGTCACTGAAAAGGGCGAAAAAATTTTTTTACCAGAAAAATTAAAGACTATAATATTCAAAAGTATGAAATAACTTGTCGAAGTCGGTACCATGCTCGCAATATTTTGATAATAGTTACTCTTGAACTACCATGGTACCGACTTCAACAAGCTATTACACACTTTTGAGTGTTGAAGTCGGTTCCATTTTATGGTAAAAATTTTTCTTGTTACCTTTTTTTTCACATTTTTTTCACCTTTTTTTTCACACAATATTTGAAACTATTGATCACAATGTTCTAAGTATTTGAATTAGTAGGTGCTGTATCGGCGCTAAATGCACCGGGAAGCACATTTATTAATGGTTTTCCTCGAACTCGAATTTGCTTACAGCAGTGTAAAGGTTAATGATGCAAATAGAATAAGTGGCTATTTTCTATATTACAGCCTTGACACTTTAATTGCGCATATAACCTATGTATTACATGAGGTCATAATCGTTATGTACCTCAAGCAGAAGTACCGCAACACCTCCTGCGAATCGCAATGCTATATGCAAAATTTATTAAATAAAATCATGTGAACAACACGATTGTCAAGTATTGTTTTAAACTTTCATGGCTTTTCACAATAAAACTATTGTTTAACACGGGATACGCACCATGATTTAGATTTTGATTGAGTTCCCGATATTTCGGCGCGGTTCCACGCACCATGATCACGGAGAGGCGTCTCTCCGTGATTATATTACGTTTTTTTTTTTTTTTTTTTTTTTACATCGAAAACAAACAGCTTTATTTCACAAACGGTTGTAGGTTCAAGATGACAAACTTACATTTAGCCTTAAATTGTTTTCACTTTGAGAACTAGAATAAACACATTATAAACGAGGAAGCAAAACGATGTGGTAACTCAGACATAAATATAATCTCAAAGAGATCAATTAAAGATAGATACATAGTGACATGGTCACAGAAGATAGATACATAGTCACATGGTCACAGAAGATAGATACATAGTCACATGGTCACAGGAGATAGATACACAATTGTAATGTAACAAACCGACTAGGACTCACGTGGTAAACACTGGTAAATTACTCTCCTAGTCGGTTTGTTACATTACAATTATGGAAGAAACTCGCGATAGTTTTCAGACTCAGATAGATACATAGTCATATGGTCACAGAAGATAGATACATAGTCACAATGTCACAAAAGATAGATACATAGTCACATGGTCACAAAAGATAGATACATAGTCACATGGTCACAAAAGATAGATACATAGTCACATGATCACAGAAGATAGATACATAGTCACATGGTCACAGAAGATAGATGCATAGTCACATGGTCACAGAAGATAGATAAATAGTCACATGGTCACAGAAGATAAGATACATAGTCACATGGTCACAGAAGATAGATACATAGTCACATGGTCACAGAAGATAGATAAATAGTCACATGGTCACAGAAGATAGATACATAGTCACATGGTCACAAAAGATATAGTCACATGATCACAGAAGAATAGCATACGTTATAAAGTTGAGGTAAAGGCTAAGGTTAACATTTATAATTATGTCCTACGTTCCGGTCAGTAATTTTAATTGTAATTATTTTAGTCTCACCTGCTAATTCTATAAACAAACGGTGGTAAGTCCTTGCGAAAGAGTTGTTTGACACTTCCATTATGACAGCTAGCTACCGCTTCCGGTTCAGATCACTTCCAGTGCACTGTCATGAGAGGGTTGCCAGCATTGTATGGCTAATATTCTTGTTTCTGAAACAAAACAAAATAATTGGTAATAGATTTAATATTGCCGTGGTGGTACCGGCCTAGAATAGTACTCCCCCATCTCTGCCCACGGGTGCAGTATGAGTCGGCTAAGGGACCACGTACCAGAAGGTGGGCAGCAGCGCTTTCTGAGGATAGGAAATGACGCTGCGCTCGCCAACCCGCCTGCCAAGCGTGGCGAGTATTGGCAATTCCCTTGTATATGGGGGAGGCATATGTCCAGCAGTGGATGACCAATTGCTGAGAAGAAGAAGAAGAAGAAGATTTAATATTATGCAAAATTAGTTGCACCCGCGGTTACATCTGCGTGGTGATGATGTCTATGACACTCACATATAACTCGGCTTTCTATTGGTAATAGCAAAATTCAATTTCAAAATCGATTCAGTAGATCACTCCCTACAACCTCACAAACTCAAAAAACCTCTTGATAACATTAGTAGGTATAGATTGTAAATTTTCAATTATTTTAGATAATATAAAAACGTTTTTTTGTATACATATAATAATAATATAATAATATGGGACAACATTCACACAAGGTCTTCAGGTCCCAAACTAGGCAGAGCCTGTACTATGGTAACCTGATGACTGATATATACCTATACTTAAATACATACTTATATATATACTTATGTACATATACACACCCAGAAACAGGTCAAACAGACATGTTCATACACACAAATGTTTGACCTGTCCGGGAATCGAACCCGGGACCAGTGGCTCAGAAGGCAGAGTGCTACCAACTGCGCCAACCGACCAGTCCAGATAATATTATGTAGTTTAAGGGACTAGTTCATTTTATTTACGGGTTCTTTATATTATAAACTAAAACAAAGAATCTAAATAATAGCGTGAGCTAGATTTTTTTTTATGTAACTCCGAAGCGTATATATAATTGTAATATTTAGTGCACATAACATACACATAGTGTTATTGAGGGTGGAGTTAACCAAAATTGTATCAATTTAACCGTCGGTCAAACAGTTTTTACCAAACAGTCAAACTGTTTAACCGACGCTTAAATTGATAATCGGAGGTTTTAAATTTTGGTGAACAGCATCATTAGTTTTAGTGAATCTATAAACTTTCTTGTGTATATACTATCTATACTAGCTGCGCCCCGTCGATTTACCGGCGTGGTGATGATTGATTATGATGATGAAAAGTAGCCTACGTGTTTTTACGGGATCTGCAGTATCTACATACCAAATTTCATACAAATCCGTATTACCCGCGTAGTGATGAAAAATGGTGATGATGTTGATGAAAATAAGCCAATGTGTTAAGCCAGGGTGTAAGCTATCTGTGTTACCGCAGTTTTCGCCGCCTGGTGATAATTGATGATGATTATGATGATGATGATGATTAAATGATGATATAAATATAGTCCTATTTACTTGCTTGTGTTAATGTATGTGTACCTGACGTACCTATTTACATACCAAATTTAATCCAAATCCGTTTTACCCACGTGGTGACGAAAAACGGTGATGATAGTGATGATGAATATAAACCTATGTGTTAATCTAAGGTATAAGCTATCTGTGTTCCAAATTTCATCAAAATCCGTTCTGTACTTTTTGCGTGAAAGAGTAGCAAACATAAGTACCTACATACATAATCTTACTCTCCTTACAAACATTTATTAAACGCATTTATAATATTAGTAGGATTTTGCATTGCTTTATATTTTACTGACTAATTAATCTTTATCCGAAATCAAATAAATTTTGTATAAAATAAGATTACAATAATCTGAATGTTTCCATGCTGTTGAATTAAGTAGCTCCATAAATGTAGGACAACAAATGAGTGAGGCTTAAACTGCAATCTATTACTTTTCAGTACAACACAATAGAAAAAAAAAAGGGTTTGAGATAAAAATTCATTAATTTCAGATTGGTTCATAAATGGCGGAGCTCTGATATGACAAACATATGGAAATGCAACGGTATTGACTATTTTCTTTCCTTTTTGGAAGTTGAATAATGAAAATACTTTGAAAAAGTAAGTATTACTTAATAGGTTTTTTGTACACGACAAAATAACAAATGAAAAAAAAATATGATTTACGGGACATTATTCAGCAGGCATTATTATGATTATAATAAACAATTTATGGACGTAAAGAAAGTTTATAGTTTAATACTTCAATGCTGTTGTATTTTGAAAGAAAAAAGAAAAAGAAAATTATTTATTACTGACAACAACACTACATATAAAACAAAAAGAAAAAAATACACATATTTAGGTCATAAATACATTTAACTTATAAGTTTAAAACATTATGGGAAGACGAAACAACATTTAAGAATGATAGATATAGATAATAGTAAGATTCGACCAAAAAAAAAGTGATTGTGTGTGAAAAGTGAAAATTTTAAGTGATATATAGCAAAATATTGAAAAAACAATATAGACTTTATGTAACACAACATAATTAATACAAAAGGATAACGAAGGAGTTTCCTTAGAAAATAATATCAGAAGCAAACATTGTCATATCTTGACGAATTATATTGTTATAAGGAAAATTCTTATTTTTTTCTAATTGAAAAAAAAAATTACTATATAATACCTTATTTTCAGATACATCCAATATATTCGTTCTGAGTGAGAATCCAATTTTGCAAAACACACAGATTCAAAAGCGCATTTTATACCCTGTACTTTCCGAACAACTCCAAGCCTTGTATGTTTCATAAACCTTGTATTAATACACTGATTATACGATTTTTTAAAATACTGGAAGACATTGCTTTTATTATATTTAAGTGTCTGCTATATAATTTAAACTTTAATTTTATAAATAGTGGCCGTATCACGCAGCCATACACGACCGATCGTTACGCGATCTGGTGCGCTACTGGAGCTTTCACCCCTTTCCTCTCCCCCGGTCAGCCCCTTATAAGCGATGCAGCGTTTGATATTGAAACAGGGTGGGTTGAGTAGAAAGGGTTCATTTAGGTCATACTACTTACGGGAGTATTGCATAATTTTACGTATATTAAATAATATATTTAAATTATAATGATATAAAATATAATGAGTATGATTGAGTAGAAATGAGTATAATTAATTAATCTAAAAATTTGACAATAATGACAAAAAGAGTACTTAACATGAATGTGGATGGATATAGAGGTAGAGGAAGGCCGAAGAAGGTATGGATGGACTGTGTGAAGAATGATATGTTTATGAAAGGTGTGAGCACTGATACGACTGACGATAGAAGGAAATGGAAAAAACATATTGTACCGACCCCACCTAGTGTGGGATAAGGACAAGAAGAAGAAGAAGAAATTTCAATTTTTTGGTTGTCGTAAACCGTATAGATGAGACCAAACGTTTGCCAAACTTATTGTTATTTTACACCGCATTATTTCTGTTCTTGATCTTTAATTAGAAATAATTAAGCCTTGTTGTCCGTCCTAGTTTGATATTACAGCTACTGTTACACAGTTCAAGGTTTTCAAGATTTTTAAGCCCCTCTGCTGCCGTAAACTGCTTATTTCGTGAAAACCCCCTATGTAAATTATGCTATGCATAAATTATGTTAATTCGCCTTATGCATAAAAGTCATCAGAGCTAAGTACGTATCGAGAAGAACTGCGTTGTTTGATTCATCAAACTTTATCCCACTTATATCCCATGCCTCCCGCGACACAGGGAATCCTAGTGCGGGAGTCTGAGTGTGTAAAATAAATACTATAAATGTGAAAGTTTGGATGGATGGATGGATGGACGTTTGAAACTCTTTCACGCAAAAAGTACCTACTGAATGAATTTGGATGAAATTTGGTATGGAGATGATTGGGATGATGATTGATGGAGATTTGAATTTTAGTGGCTTATACCTTAAAGTAGCCTAGGTGTTATTCCAGGGTGTATCCTCCCTGGAATAACACCTAGGCTACTTTTCATCCCGAAAATAGTTGCTGTATCCGTGGTATAAGCCAATAAAATTCCAAAACCTCACTTACTTCTTCACGCTCAAACGGCTACACCGATTTTGATGAAATTTGGTATGAACATAGTTTAAGCTCTGGATTAACACTTCTCTATACTTTTATCCCGAAAAAAGTATAGAGTTCCCGTGGGATAATTGAGGTAGCGGGAAAACCGTAATCCACGCGGGTGAAGCCGCGGGGTGCTATTAGTTTTTAATATAATGGAGGTGTTAGGAAAGAAAAGTCAGTTCATTGGTCGCGCGCTCACTGAGGTGCTATGTATAGAATGAAAGTTGCAAATTATAACTTCTACACACATGTGAGTAGAAGTCATTAACCTTGTGTATAACCAGTACCGCCCCGCAGTTTCACCCGCGTGGATTACGGTTTTCCCGCTACCTCAATTATCCCACGGGAACTATTTTTTTTCCGGGATAAAAGTAACCTATGCGTTAATCTAGGGCTTAATCTATCTCCATACTAATTTCATCGAATTAGGAGTAATTCCTGTGATTTATACATTCATAATGTGTCAAAACCACGTCAGTTTTAATAACAAGATACAAATAGACAAACCAGAGTCGCGCTGTATAACTGGTTGCTTAAGCTCAGTTATGATGATACAGAAAATTTACTAAAATATGTGATATAATTAAGAAGATACTTTGAGTAACGATAAACCCTCACTTTCAGACACACACACACACCACACACACCACACACCACACACACAACACACACACACACACACACACACACACACACACACACACACACACACACACACACACACACAACACATGCGACACGCATACACAAATAGATTTATTAATTGCTTACATTTATGTTCGTAAATATATTGTTAAGGCCGATGTATATAAAATTTTGTAACCTTGAAGGGAGCAGACACCCACGATACAAGAACTTTTCTTAGTGTGGGTTCTGTATGTCATTTTTTTAGACTATACAAGTAATTTAAGCAAACACGAACATTATTTCTTGTGTATGTTTCTAAAGCGATCCTTGTATTATTTGAATCAATAAACTTTTGTATTTGTATTTGTATTTTAACCTGGAATAGCACATAGGCTGCTTTTTATCCCGGTAAAATGTATGATTCCTTTTTGATGTAGCGGGAAAAACTTAATTCACGCGGGCAAAACCGCCGGGCGCTACTAGTTATACAATATGAATAAAAAACAAAAAAACAAACAAAAATGGCGTCTCATTTAAATGAAACAAATTTCATAACGTATTGATATGCACACAGTTTTGCAACGTGTCATGCGAACTTGCGTCGTAAACTCGTTGGTTAGGAAACCAGTTTGGTTTGACCTCTACTATCGGTTTTTAGCGCAACACTGAGTGCCTCTTAATATATTTGCAGAGATCTTCCAACCTGGTTGGTAATTACTATGCAACTTATATGCAGTAAGTGTAGACTGTTCCTAGTTTGAAATAAAGGTGATATTTCAATGGTGGAGGTTATGTCCAGGTTGCGTTGAACCGGCTGCGCTTGGTTGGATGGCCTAAATGATGTACTTCTAAAGTTTGTCGTTCAGAAGTTCCTTATATTGTTAAAAGGTATAAAAAAGAAAAGAGATTTACAATAGCAGTTCTTGAATGGAGACATAGTTCCCGTGATAATTGAGGTAGCAAGAAAACCGTAATCCACGCGGGTGTAACCGCGGGACGCTACTAGTAGGTACATAATTATGTAACATATGTTTTTTTTAACCAAAAGATTTAATAGCTTGTAACCACCACATCGTCACTGACCATCAAGTAAGATAGTTGGTGTGTATTTACTTTAGTTGTCAGTGAGTATATCTACACACGTGTGTAGATATAACATGCCACACATACACAAATCCTTCTTCCTACTAATCAAAAACTTTCTCATTGTGTATATTTATTACTTCTACACGCTCCAACGCTTACACTGATTTCGGGGAAATTTGGTACGAAGATAGCATAAGCCCTGGATTACTTACACTTACTTACACATAGGCCACTTTTATCACGGAAAAAATATAGTTTACGCGAGTTAATTAAGGTAGCTCCGAGACGTCTTCTCGTCCAAAATACCGCAATGCCTGAAAACGAGGGTCTTCGAACAATGTGTGTTACCAGTGATGACTTACGGAACTGAAACGTGGTCTCTGACTATAGGCCTACTGAACAGGCCCAGAGTCGCACAACGAGCTATGGAGAGGGCTATGCTCGGGGTTTCTCTACGTGATCGAATCAGAAATGAGGAGATCCGTAGAAGAACGAAAGTCACCGACATAGCCCAGCGGATTAGCAAGTTGAAGTGGCAGTGGGCAGGGCATATAGTTCGAAGAACCGATGGCCGTTGGGGCCGAAAGGTTCTCGAATGGAGACCACGGACTGGCAAGCGCAGCATAGGACGGCCACCGACTAGGTGGACAGACGACCTGACTAAGATCGCAGGCAAGGGCTGGATGCGGGCCGCTTCCAACCGGTCCTTGTGGAAATCAATGGGGGAGGCCTTTGTCCAGCAGTGGACGTCCTATGGCTGAGATGATGATGATGATGATGAATTAAGGTAGCGAAAAAAACGTAATCCGCGCAGGTAAAACCGCAGGGCGCTACTAGTTGATTATAATTGCGTCTAGTGTTCACTCATTCTACATTTCATGTAACCTCTAGGACGATACTTTTGTGTGAGCCATAATTAAACGTCATAAGTCAAACCATTAGTAAAACAAAAGTACATAAAAATTGTATAAGTTTATGTGGATTTTAGGCCGCAAATGCCGAGCAGAAAATGTATATTCTAGAAGTTACTAATAATAGCCATTCTGTGGTCGAGCGTGTATTTCATAATTTAGAATATTTTGTCAATATTGCGAAAACCATTAGCATCTGCATCTACCAATATCGCTTAAAGCACTTTAATTCTTACCTGCGCTGACGGTGGTCTATTCTGCGTTAGGTTACTAGATATCCACCTATTAACTCCATCTTGGGGTCAAAACAGCTTGTGGTCGTTTTACACACAGTTGTGGTTACAAAATGCAAGCATTTAGTGGTTGGAATAACTTACAATAATGGGTGCCATCACCCCATTTAGTCTCAATTTCAGGCAATTTTAGGCTCTTTGTACAGCATAGATTATGTCCGAAATTCTATTCTTTCTTGATGTGGTATTGACCTAAATTGATAAAAGATTTGTTGGTGAACATTTGAAGGTGGCTCTAGGTATTGAAGTAAACTGTGTCTCTTAAATATACCTCAAGTCAAATGCCAAAACAACATCCATTTCTAACCAACTAGAACTCTAAGAAATATTTTTTTATTTATTTCTTAGAGTTCTAGTGTAATTGTGTAGTAATTTTACGTTTATGTTTATTTTTTGTTATTTTGTTTATATTAATTACTTTTAATCTAAAAGAGAAAATGGAAAAAAGTAAAATAAATACCTTTTTCTTTGAAATCATAAACATGACAACTTACTAATGATTACTTAAATACTTTTAGTATACAGCCGGTTGGTTATTTTATCTGAGCTTAAATAGCACGTTGCATTTCAACTAGTAAATTGAAGTAAATCCTATTTAATTTTCAGACGTCGAGAGCCAAATAATTAGTAATAGAGCCAATGAATATGTACCTAATTTTGTTTATTTATTATTTTTATTTATTTACATATAGAAACACCAACAGTATACATATTAAGACAATCTTAAAAGTAACATTCACTTATAAACTAAGTTCTGATACGTATACCTTTTACAGGTGTTTACAACATTCCATATAAAAAGTGGTTCAACGGCTTTACCTAAAAACCGACTACAACATTACAACTACAAACTTAGTATTAACTAATCTAAACTAATTAATATATTAAAGAGAAGGTTCACAAAAAGTTACACAGTCATCCAACAACACTTAAACGATATCAAAATGTGCCTCCATTCAGAGACATAACTAATTTGCTCTTGAAGACATTAAATGAGTCGTGAAATATATCAAAATCAATCAATGAAGAATGCTCATTGTGTGTCCGACATATTCTTGGAAGAGGAGAATTTTGTCCTAGGTTTGTTTTGGCAATTGGGAGTTGGAAAGTCTTTAAAATTATATGGCTTTTTGTTATTAAAACTGACGTGGTTTTGACACATGATGAATGTATAAAACACGGGAGTTACTCACGTAATACGTAATACCGCGTCCGCGAGCGCCCCGTATTCTCCTTGAAAAAGACCACCGAATGTGGTTGAAACTATAGTCGGAACCCTCTGACTTATTACGTGAGTAACTCCCGTGTTTTATATATTCATAATGTACCAAATTTTTTTTTTTTTATATATATTATAAGTTTGCGTTTGGCAACTGTCTCACCTGATGTTAAGTGATGACGTTGTCTAGGATTTAGCACGCAAACCTAGAAGGTACCTATTCACTCGCGACTTGAAGACTCCAGGATTGTACATATCGGGAAACACAGACTCGGGCAACGAGTTCCATTCCTTGGCAGTACGCATTAAGAAAGTGGAAGCATAACGCTCCGTGCGTATAGGTGGTATATCTACCATATAACGATGGCGAATCGCCGTACGTCGAGTCGACCGATGATAGAAAGGGGATGGTGGAATCAGATTGTGTAATTCCAGTGCACATTCTCCGAAATGCACCCGATAGAAAACCGATAGGCTTGCTACTCTACGCCGGTGTTCAAGGCTCTGAAGCCTACGTTCAACCAAAGAGTTACAGCCGATGATTCTTTTGGCTCGCCTCTCGATTGACTCCAGAGCTTCTAGTTGGTATTTGGCTGATTGTTTTATGTGCGAATTACTAAACTATTTGATTCGCAGTGACTGACACACTTTACTCTCTCTTTGCCAATAAAAGATCGAATAATTAAATAACACGTTCACGATGACATACATACATGTTATTTGAATAGTAAATCATGTTTCAATTATGAGTTATATAATCTATAGAAAAGCTCGTAGGTGCGTAAAAAACTTCATCTCCTTAAACTACTTACAAGCGGAAACTGTGACGTAATAAGGGTCGCGTATATAGTGGCATTAACAGTGACTGAGTTTGTTCAAATTTATATGGACACTTTTTTTTAGAAAAAGTAAAATTGCTTCAACCCTTCAAAGGTCCGTTTTGAAAATGCTGTATAATATAATATATATAAAAACCTCTTCTATATTAAAAACTTACACAACAACATTTTTATCGATAAAACTAGTTTTGCCCAGGTAATAAAAAATATCCCACTGACAAATTTCGCACAAAACTAAGTTTGATAGTAATTGTGATTAAAAGCATGTTTTAGTCATCATCATCATCATCAGCCGTAGAACGTCTTGTCCTATGGCCTATTGACAATTTGCACGTTAGTTAACACGACCAAGGGTGCTATTTAACAAACTAGTTTTGATTTTGGGATACATATATGCATACAAAATATTTAAAGATATATGAGTTTTACTTATTTAAAAACTGATTGTAGCTACATAATAAAAAAGTTCCTAGATATTCTTTACCTATTTAATCCCATCAAAATGTGTTCATTAACATTAACTAAGCAGGTAAACATGGGTGAAGTGAATGGTAGTGTTGGAAGAGGACGACCCAGACGAACTTTCCGAAACCAGATTGAGGAAGTTCTAAGAAAGGGTCAGGTCAAGAGCACTCTAAACCGACGCTCTTGTATGAATAGTTTGATGAGCGTGGATCAAACAAAAAGAGTATCTCAGGATCTTAGCATTTGCAAAGCTATCGTATTTGCCTACCCCTACGGGAAAGAGGCGTGAATGTATGTAACATGTGTTCATATAACCATGTCAAATAAATGAGTATTAATGTCACTAATACGGCAAACTTATAACAAGTATGCAAATACTTATTAATGCACTATTGTATTATGCAATACAATAGTAATCAGCTTTTGTCTAAAAGAACAAAACTTGAAATATAAAATAGGCCCTGTTCTTTTTTTACCCATACTGAAATATTCACTGCACGTCCATTCTCATTGGTTGTTTAATCAGGTTTTTTTTTATTACACTCAAACCCCCGCATTATGATTCCCTGTGTCTTTTAGATTAAACCATCAATGAGAATAGAGATGACGATGTTCCAATGAAATTGATAGGATGAAAGGATCAACGAACGCAGATGAAGTAAAATGTCATTATGGGTATACATAGACGGTAAGAATCCAGAAGCTTAAGTACTGCTTTACACAGTCAACTCTGAGTGGTGAAACTAATATAATGCTATTATTTTGTTACAACATACACGCCCAGTAAAGCATGAGAAGAAAACGGTATTTTGTCATTAGAGAAATACGCCGATGAACTTTGTCTAAATAAATATTATAATATTTTCGTATTAGACATTAATAGACGTGTTTGTTGTTATGTAAAAGTAACTTTGGAAAAAAATAGCAATGTTAATTTAAGTTAAGGACTTTAAAAGTGTTTTTAATACTAATAATGTTGATAAATAGAGGCAGATCTTATAGATTTGCCATTGATTATTGCCATGAGTTTGAGACCTAAGAGTTACCTATATGATTTATTGCATTAACATCACGCTAGGCGGAACTTACTTTCAAATGTTTTGAAATGAAAAAAATCGGCTAATGGTTGGTTTTGAATAAGGGTGGATGATAGAAGAGTAGGTACATGTGGCAGAGATATGATTGTTAAAATACATAGGTATTTTTTTTTATACTGTATAAATCTACTGTTTGACCACTATATCACTTGATGGTCAGTGACAATGTGGTCGAAGATGTTATGTCGCTAGACCTAGAATACTCTACGCTAAGATCTCTACGTTATTACAGGTATTAGAAGCTCTATAGGGCCTTTAATCTTTATATCGCTGAATAGGGCAATAATAGTGACAAAAAAGTATAAAATTAATCGTCTATTTGACGCTGGTGTCAATCTATTCGGGAAAAATCATGTTTACCGATAACGCCACATTCCTAAAACGAACGCATGTTCAGTTATGTTGGAAACAACCAAAACGCTGATTCTCCTTTTCGAACACACCTTAGTATGCAATGATATTATATGTCTAAATGAGGTAGATGACGCACAAGCGCGCGGAAACTGAGGCGGCAAAATTAAGTCAATTGTAGTAATTTTCATTGCGACGCGTATTTCAAGCGCAAGTCTAAACATATAGCTATCTTTTTCTATATTATTTGTACCGTATTATCTGTCGCAGTAAGCATGTTTATGTCGTGAAGGAACAAAATCTGAGCACCGCGCTGTATGAATATACGTCAGCTATAGTAAAACATCATTGTTAGTCTGTACAAGTTAAGAAAGTATATCAGAGAATATCACGGGAGTCTGAAAGTAGTGTCAAGGATGGAAAACAAAGGAAGAGTAAAAATAGTACGAGGTAGAACAATAAAAAATAAACATAGATAAGGCATTATGTATTTACTTTCATTTATTATTTATTTCGACGGTCGCCGTGGCGCTGTGGTTAGTGTCATCGACATGACTTCTGTGTCTTCGGGACCCTGGGTTCGAATCCCGGCAGGGGCAAACATTTGTGCGATTAGTGTAGATGTTTGTCCCGGTTCTTGGAAGTTTGTGTGATGTAATTGTATGTGTCCATGCCTCCCGCGATAGACGGAATCCTAGTGACGGGGTCTGAGTGTGATAAAAAAAATAATTAATTGCATTATTTACAATTTTTAATTTGGGAGGCCAGTTAATCTGTCAGTTGAAAAATTAAAAAGTTTGTTTAAAAGGGTATTAAATGCAAATGTAGATAAATATTGGATGAAGCGATGGCCAAAGAAGGTTTGGATGGCTAGTGTGAAGATTTCCCTACTATTTTTTCCCTACTAATATATATCCAAAAGTTTGTGAGTATGGATGTATGTTTGTTACTCTTTCACGCCTAAAATGGATATGGAATAAATTTTGTATTGAGATAGATTATGCCTCGGATTAACACAAAGGTTTATTTTCATCATCATCATCTTCACCGTTTTTCATCACCACGCGGGTAAAAGCGCGGGGCGCAGTATGTGAATGTTGAGATGTCTGGTGGTTTTTTTTTATATATTTATAATTCAAAACTAAGGCAGCAGTATACGGAATACTTAAGGACTCACCAATAGATAAGTCGTCGTTTTCGATCGATTGGTGCTGCTAATCGATTGTAAAACGATTTAAATTTTTTTTTTTTTTTTTTTTTTCAACATTCACACAAGGTCTTCAGGTCCCAAACTAGGCAGAGCCTGTACTATGGTAACCTGATGACTGATATATATACTTAAATACATACTTATATATATATACTTATATACATATACACACCCAGACACAGGTCAAACAGACATGTTCATACACACAAATGTTTGACCTATCCGGGAATCGAACCCGGGACCAGCGGCTCAGAAGGCAGAGTGCTACCAACTGCGCCAACCGGCCAGTCAATATTGATTATTTCACACTGTAAGCATAAAGTATTAGAGTGAAAATCAATTCGATACGTTGCCAATCGACTAAATGGCTTATCAATCGATTATACATATAATATTGATGTCATACCTATACAATGGACCAAAAACAATCCAACAGGATAAACAGTTTTTGAGGAACTTTGTAAATAAACAATTTTATTCTTTTGAGTTCGCATGTGTTAAAGTACCTACATGTCTAAAAATAACACTTATGAATTTATTAAGCAGTTAAATAAGTCAATAAGTGTGTTGTATGTATGTATTGCTTCCGGGCTGTTTGGCCGTGGTCTATGTGAAACTTCGATCACTGCGGTCGACATCTTCAGTGGTTCAGGTCCGAGCGGCGACAAGAGCGTAGAACTCTCCTTCGCGGCGTCTTCTCTGATACTGAGTATCAGAACAAGAGCGTAGAACTCTCCTTCGCGGCGTCTTCTCTGATACTCAGTATCTGATACTCTGATACTCAGTATCAGAGAAGACGCCGCGAAGGAGAGTTCTACGATTTTGTCGCCGCTATTACCTGAACCACTGAAGATGTCGACCGCAGTGATCGACGAAACGTCTGGAACAAAAGTTTCACATAGACCACGGCCAAACAGCCCGGAAGCAATACATACAACATGCAACGCCGGCCGTGAAAGCCTTAGAGTTTACATAAGTCAATAAGATTGAACAATTTTGATTTCATTTGCTAATTTATTTGTGAAAAATATGAGTTGTATGGCTTTTTGTAATAATATCATGCTAGGCGGAACTTACGTTCAAATTTATAACAAACAATTGTAGTGTTTAAACTAAGTAAGTAATTATAAAATCAAATTTTGTGAAATAAAATGTCGGTTACTAATGAGACTTTTTTTTTAGACTGTATAGATCTAGCGTTTGACCACTATCTCACTTGATGGTCAGTGACGATGTGCTCGAAGATATTATCAAAGACTTGAACCCACGACTACAGCATGTCATCTCTTTGTGCGTTGTAGCACTCTAAGGGCAGACCGAATTGCTCGTGAAGTAGTGAATTTGAAATGGTCAAACGCCTGCCTATTGTGAATAAAAAAATAAAAAAAAATTAAAAAAAAAAAAGAATTTGTTGCTTCATTACAGTTACGTCTCAAGAGCCACCATGAGTCGAATACTTATCTTAAAAAATGATTGTAAGTTCTGCCTTTCATGACGTAAATGCAATTACCCAAAACACTTTTTAGGTAATTAATGCTTTTTACAAAAACATTCGAGTCAAAAAATGTATATATAGATGCTGTTTACCTTCGTTTGAAAATATAACGAATATACAGATAAATTGCAGTTTAAACAATCCCTACTACTTCACTAATAAGGGTATTTTTCCATGAGAGGCGGAATAAGCTTTTGACTTCCGCCCGGTAGTAAACTCATTGACAACAGCTATCACCAACATTATTTTTATACAAAATTCGCGTACACTGTACAAAACAAGTCGTAACGAGCTTGAGATAATTGTCAACTTTTTGATCATATGATGTGATCAACTCCAAAAATAAGATTTCTAAGAAATAAAAATACTTTCTAAAAAATAGAAATACTTTCTAAAAAATAGAAATACTTTCTACAAAAGATATACTTTCTAACGATAATTTCTTCTGAATTTCTTTCAACTTTCTAAGTTAGAAATAAACAATTTCAATTGATATGGATTAAGGCACAATTAATAATATAATAGTTATTTTATTATCGAACCATGGGAATAAAATGAAAAAAAATATTTAAATTCGGTATTCAGTAGACATTTTGTTTTGGGCCAGACATCAAAAGCAAATAGATGTGCCAGCGAAATTGTTAGACAATACTGTCATTCCTGCAGACATTGATCATATCGAATAAAACTTGTAGTAAGTTGTTCATTATTTTTTCCACCAGTAAAAAAAACCTACACTTACACTTAAAAAAAAACACATAGAACCTTTTTCAACTTATTTGATTTTAAAGTTTTACATCATACTTACTACGATTAACTTTAGTACCTATATTTTATAATGAATATTTTTTACTTCAATTTTATTACCTGCGTTAGGTACTGCGACATCATTATATTTTCATATATTACGTGACGTTTATCTAAACATAATACTATTTTTTTTTTGTAGGCTGTGAGTATAGATTAAATAATAGTTGCCCAAAACCATAGAAAGTGAATACCTCAAGGCCAAAATGAGAGAGATAAGTGAGATGTCAAAAGTTCTTTATAAAATAGCTAGCTGCGCCTCGCCATTACCGCGGATGGTAATGATGAAAATAAGCCTGTGTTAATCCAGGGTATAAGCTGTTTATTTTCAAAATTTCATACAAATCCGTCGTCGTGATGAATGATGATGATGATTAACACAGTATATGTATTATTTCCGGACCTGAAATATCTATCTACTCACAAAATTTCACTCAAATCCCTTTTAGCCACCTAGTGATGAAAAACGGTGAAGACAATGATGATGAAATGAAACTTATGCGTTGTTCCACGGTATAAAGTATCTGTGTTCCAAATTTCATCTATATCAGTTCAGTAGTTTTTGCGTAAAAGAGGAACAAACATCCATACATCCATACTTACAAACCTTCGCCTTTATTAGTAGGACTAGCTGACCTTGCAAACGATGTTCTCGCAAATAAATTATCGAAATGTGAAAGGGATACGATACTTATATGATCGACGGTTAAACTATATGTATATTTGTACAGACAAAATACTAAAATTGCGATAAAAATGGGGGGTAGGGGTAGGAGGGTGAAAAATACTTTACAACCTTATTCTCAGACTTACCAAATATAAACAAAAACTTGGTTATAAACACCGTGACACGAGTGTTTTATATTATTATATTAGATTAGAAATAAAATTCACAAATCCAATATAATAAATAAAATTAAAAAAATATTTAAAAAAAAAAAAAAAAAAAAACTTGCACTCTTTCATAATCCCACTAATATTATAAATGTGAAAGTTTGGATGGACGGATGGACGGATGGATGTTTGTTACTCAATCACGCTAGAACGCCTGAACGGATTTGAATGAAACTTGTGTTGTAGGTACTTCAGGTCCGGGAATAACACATAGGCTACTTTTGATCATCATCATCAATCATCACCACGCGGGTAAAAGCGCGGAGCGCAGCTAGTCAGTCATAATCGATGTGGAATTTCCATTAGTGCGCAGTGTAAATTGCGCAGTAGACAAACCTAGTGTCTAATCTCTAGGCGTAAGTGATCGTACGGCTATTTCTCGCCAGCCTACTGACCTACTTGTCGTAATGCCTACTTGATATTTGTAGGGTGCTAAGGGTCCAAAGTCTCATACTCATACCTTGTTGTTGCATTGTAAGCCAAAGCTGGTAAATTTTAAGATAAATATTTGCTCAACTAATCCTTCTAATATTATAAATACGAAAGTTTGTGTGTATGTGTGTATGTTTGTTACTTCTTCACGATCAAACGGCTACACTTATTTCGATGAAATTTCGTATGGAGGTAGTTTAAGCCCTGGATTAACACATAGGCTACTTTTATTCCGGAAAAAATATAGTTCCTGTGGGATAATCGAGGTACCGGGAAAACCGTAATCCACGCGGGTGAAACCGCGGGGCGCTACGAGTTCAATACATTTACAAGATATTTATAGAAAGATCTTTATTTACGGCAAAAAAATACAAAACTTATTTTAGAAATTCAGCCACAAAAACAAATTGGTTACAAAGTGTCTAATTACTTTGTAACCAATTTGTTTTTGTAGTTCAACTGCCACAAAACAGTCCTAAATCAACATGATGCTAGTTGTCAACAACAAGTGCTGATCTTCCTGTAGTACCAGTCGGTGACGTCACACGCGTACACACACGTGGAAGTGTATTTATCATTACAACATAATAATTATGTTTATCTAATCTCATACTGAATAGACAGACATACAGTCTGTATATACAATATAACGAAATAAATTTAAAAAGTTAACATTTCAATACAGTTCTTCTATGACAACTGTATCCGCCGTGTATCTATCTTTTTTATATCCATCCCAAGGTTGTCTGTAAGAGATTGCATTAGCGATAAGACCGCCGATTGCTGTACTATTTTAAGTAATATTTTATATTCCTGTTTGTTTTACATGGTATGCAATAAAGAGTATTTGTATTGTATTGTATAGATATGTTAACTTTTTTTCCATTATGAATTTTTTTTTACAAAAAAATACAACCGACTTCAACACTCTAAAGTGTGAAATAACTTGTTGAAGTCGGTACCATGATAGTTTACACAAAAGTAACTATCATCACAATATTGTGCTCGTGGCACCGACTTCGACAAGTTGTTTCACACTTTTGAGTGTTGAAGTCGGTTGCATTTTTTTTTTTACATTTTTTTTCACCCTTTTCAGTGACCTTTGCTACTCACGGGATCAATTAATTGTCATTGTGTGTTCTGCGATGTCTTCATGATAGTTCAAATGTTACTATTATCAAAATATTGTGCGCATGGTACCGACTTCGACAAGTTATTTCACACTTTTGAGTGTTGAAGTCAGTTCCATTTTTTGGTAAGCATTTTTTCAGCCTTTGCAGTGATCTTTGCTACTCACGGGATCAATTGTCATTGTGTATGTTCTCCGATGTCTTCAACCGCAACTATAATATCGTCGAGTTCTGCGTAGCACTTTTCAGTTATTGGGGTGTAACTCAAAAACCACTTAACCGATTTTGAAATTTAAATGGAGTATACTTCGGAAGTATACTCTATCTAACAAAAAAAAATCATCAAAATCGGTTCATAAACGACGAAGTTGTCCGCGAACACACAAAAAGAAAAACATATATACGGTCGAAATGAGTAACCTCCTTTTTGAAGTCGGTTAAAAATACAACTTCAGCTGGAGCAAGGAGGTTGCAATGCAGTTTTTCTACATATTATATATTTGATAATTTATATGGCAGAACCACGGTTGCAGTCTGCTAGTAGATTCATAAATCATAAATTAAATTTGGAGCTTCAGCGGCCACTTATTAAATGCTAAATAGCTATTAATTCCGGTCATAAATCAAAGAAGCAATTTTATTGTATTTGAACATAATTCTAATGTACCAAATCGTAGCATATAAGCTATTTAATTATGATTGATATGATATTGATATTTTATTGAATACATAATATAATAGCCTAATACCTAATTTCATTCAAATCCGTCCAGACATTCTGGCGTGAATGAGTAACAAACATCCATCCATCCAAACTTTAAATTTTTTTTTTTTTTTTTTTAATTCACACAAGGTCTTTAGGTCCCAAACTAGGCAGAGCCTGTGCTACGGTAACCTGATGACTGATATATAATACTTATATACATATACACACCCAGACACAGGTCAAACAGACATGTTCATACACACAAATGTTTGACCTGTCTGGGAATCGAACCCGGGACCAGCGGCTCAGAAGGCAGGGTGCTACCAACTACGCCAACCGGCCAGTCATTCAAATTTATAATATTATATAGTAGGAAGTAGGATAGGATTGCATTACCATCATGCTAGTTGGTGATTACTTTAAAATGTTTGAAAGGAAAAAAATAGAAGAGAGAGAGAGAGAGAGAGAAGAGTCTTCATGTAGGATTTGAACCCACGACTGCAGAATACAGTCATGTGTCTGAATTTCATCCTTCGATAATTTGAGCGTTAGTGCCACTGTCCAGTTTGAAATACTGTCACCAAGCATGCGATAATTGTTTTTTTTTTTTTTACATATTATAACTTTGTGTTTGACAACTGTCTCACCTGATGTTAAGTGATGACGTTGTCTAGGATTTAGCAAGCAAACCTAGAAGGTACCTATTTACTCGCGACTTTAAGACTCTAGGATTGTACATATTGTACGCTGTCTGCCTGTCTGTAAAGACCCTTTTTTTAGGAACACGTGAAGGTATCAAGCTGAGATTCATATCAAATACTCAGGTCTACTATCCCTTAGAGCTGTGAAAAATTAAACATCTAAGCCAACGCAATCAAAAGATACAGCCGTTTATGCTGCAAATTTTCGACACTCGCAAGGGAATCAGAACCTACAAGGCACTTCCTGTGAACAAAAAAAAATATATACCTACTAGAAGTTATAAATATAATTGTATAATATTATAAAGCAAAGACGAAAAAGTTATTTCTAAATGCTGTTTTGATTAGCTTGGTGTGAATATGCATGCCTTTTTGCAAAATTTGTTTTTCGAGATTTTTTTAACAAATTTATTTTCTTCTTTTTAGTTTCAGCTAGTTACAAATGCGTGTTTTTTAGTTTTTTATTTTTTTATTACCGAAATATCAAAACTCTCAACAGGATAATTTTTTCGCCTATAATAACGTTTTAATTTAGATAGCATTTTGTGGTTTAAAACATATATTTCAGTTTCGCACGGTTACATCATTGAAACTTTAGTAAGGATAGCTTATTATTATTGTAATGGCCTTTGTAACTCATGGATAATGTAGAATTCTAATGGTGAAAGAATTTTTGAAATCGATCCAATAGTTTTTGAGATTATCCGTTACAAACATACAAATCTTTCCACTTTATAATATTATTAGTCTAGGTTAGAATGCTCCACTCGTGATAAATCATCATATTAATGTAAAACATATTATTTTAAGTAAACCTTACTTAAAAGTAAATAAGTACCGTAAAAACAATTTATTATTGCATAACTAATTTTGGTAACAATGGCTCCTGAGTTTCTTTCCAGTTATCCTCGTTAGAGCTTGCAGCCATTTTAGAATTCCGCGTCTATTCTAACGCCACGGATCCACTATAAATATTCATATAGTTATATTATTTTTGATTTATTTATGAATAAATTATTTTCTTCTTCTTTCTTTTCTCAGCCATGTGCGTCCAATGCTGGACGTATGCCTCCCCCATATAGGGGGGATTTGCCAATACTCGCCACGCTTGGCAGGCGGGTTGGCGAGCGCAGTATGATTTACGATCCTCAGAAGGCGCTGCTGCCCACCTACTGGTACGTTAGTATATAGTCTATAGTTATCCCTCAGCCGACTCTTACGGCACCCGCGGGAAGAGATGGGGGAGTACTATTCTAGGCCGGTACCACCACGGCCTTAAATTATTTATTTTGATTTATTTATAGTCCTAAGTCATTGATAATCTTACCAACTTATGTAAGGGCGTGCTTGATGCCGCCGGTCATTGAAGTGAAACCACCTTTAGCGGCGTTGTGCTCTTTGGTATGGAAAAAAAAATTGTAAAACTTGCGTCAGAACACAGCACGTCAAGAGCGTAACGTCATCGAATTCGTAAGACGGAGGGAGCGTAGAGTAATTTAAACTTAAATGTGGTACGAATAAGGAACATTTTCGTTTGTCGGTAGGTGAAATATGACCTTTTTGAAGCCGACCACGCTCACCTCGCCCGTTTTACATGTTGATTTTGACTTCTTCTATGCATAGAATTTAGAAGGCTGTAGTCTCTGCCTGCCCCTACGAGAAAGATGCGCGAATATGTTTGTATTTATGGTATTCTCATTCAATTGTACATAACATATACAAAACTACATTACATTCATATTGGCGTAACCAACAAGCATGTGATGACGTAATAAATTAATGTCAAATAAAATATATATTTTCATACAAATAAAACAAATACAAATCCATTCATCATAATCACATCTAAAAAGACAGAAGCATGAACAATGACCACTTTCCCTTGTCATCCGACATCAGTCTAGCTTGCACACTTATTAGTTACGCTACCAAGTTGACCTACTTTGGTAATTATACTGTGGTGGACAATGTACGAAATAATTTTGATCTTTAGAACATACGCGAATATACAATCACTTATAGATAGAGTATTTCAATTGGTTCTATTTTTTTTTGTTTTCTTTTTTACACATTCAGATTATGCACTAGGATTCCCTTTGTCGCGGGAGGCATGGACACACACAATCACAACACACAAACAACCAAGACCCGGAACAAACATCTACACTCATCGCACAAATGTTTAGCATGATATGGAAATTAGATAAAAGGTCTTTTTTTACATTCTATAGATCTGGCGTTTTCAACACTATCTCACTTGATAGTCAGTGATGATGTGGTCGAAGATGTTACCACGCTAGACCTAGAATGCTTAATGGCTCCCAAGGACTGCTGTCTGAACACACTATGCGTTTGGTAACAGTTTTTTTTAAACTTGAGGGTGGTAGAACCACAAATGTATGTCAAATAAAGTTATTTGTATTTGTAGCTAGCCAGGCGGGTACCTACTCGAAAGTACCATGATGTACAAAGTACCACCATGCTGGGAATTTGATAAGCGGTGTTACCTTCACCGGAAGCTCAGGCCGTTGTTGGGATCAAACCAGTGTTCGTCAGTTTGACAGCCGTCGACGCTTCCCATATTTTTTAATACTGAATAGATTTAGCATTTGGCTAGCCACCACAATTTCAGTTTTTTCAAGGAAGGTAACATAAACGCGAGTGAAGTCATGAGACCCGTTAGCGGAAAAACCCGATTGCATAATACTGCGACACTTAAGCATTATAATATCTAAAAATATCGTATATACATTATTTCATTCATTCATAACAGCAATAGGTCGTCCACTGCTGGACATATGCCTCCCCATGTAGGGGGATTTGCCAATACTCGCCACGCTTGGCAGGCATGTTGGCGAGCGCAGTATAATTTCTTATCCTCAGAAGGCGCTGCTGCCCACCTTCTGGTACGTGGTCCCTTAGCCGATTCTTACGGCACCCACGGGAAGAAATGGGGGAGTACTATTCTAGACCGGTACCACCACGGCAACATTATATACATTATATTAAGTTTTATTCCGCAATTTTTTTGTCCTCTATTTCTATATCTTGCGTATAAACGTGCGAAAACAGTTGAAGGTGTTTTTATTTTTCTCAATATTTATAACAGTAAGAAACATATTATGTGTAAGAGTCGCTTGAGACTCGGCTTTCGCTTTCATAGGCGTAGAACCGGATAGCCGACAGTAGGTCAAACGGTTTAAGCACGCAATAGTTCTAAATTCACAACCACCTTGCAAACGTGCCATCGTGTTACCTTTATCCCATGCACGAAGAGTCGCTGCATGATATTTTCTGTGTCACAGTAGTATGAGACAAAACGATAGTTCATCATCATCATCATCTTAGCCATAGGACGTCCACAGCTGGACATAGCCCCCCCATTGATTTCCACAAGGACCTGTTGGAAGCGGCCCGCATCCAGCCCTTGCCTGCGATCTTAGTCAGGTCGTCTGTCCACCTGGTCGGTGGCCGTCCTATGCTGCGCTTGCCCGTCCGTGGTCTCCATTCTAGAACTTTTCTGCCCAACGGCCATCATTTCTTCGAGCTATGTGCCCTGCCCACTGCCACTTCAACTTGCTAATCCGCTGGGCTATATCGGTGACTTTCGTTTTTTTACGGATCTCCTCATTTCTGATTCGATCACGTAGAGAAACCCCGAGCATACCCCTCTCCATATCTCGTTGTGCGACTCTGAGCCTGCTCAGAAGGCCCATAGATAGTTGTTAGAGACAAAATCAACAACGGTAGTGCTACCACGAATCCCTAGTTTAAAGAGCTTGTGCATCTTGCACAAGCTCTTCAAGCGTATGATTCTATCTACAGGGTCATACGCCTTATCAAAATCCGCGTAGACCCCGTCTACCTGTGAGCCACCATCCATACATCTAGCTACATCATCAACTAGGTTAGTTGCAGTGAAACATCCTCTCATGAACCCATGTTGTTCCACTGGGATAATTGAAGAAACAGAAGGATACACGCGAGTGTTAACAACTCCCTAATGCAGCTTACTCAGTGTATTCAATATTGATATAGGGCGATAGTTTTCAACAAATGTCTTCAGTCCTTAATTAATTTGAGAATATATTATAAATGTATAAAACACGGGAGATACTCACGTAATAAGTCAGAGGGTTCCGACTATAGTACAGTACTAGGCGAATCGCGACCGCGACCGCGAGCGCCCCGTATTCTCCTTGAAAAAGACCATCGAATGTGGTTGAAACTATAGTCGGAACCCTCTGACTTATTACGTGAGTAACTCCCGTGTTTTATACATTTATAATGTGTCAAAACCACGTCAGTTTTAATAACAAAATTGAGAATATAGTTTATTCATTCATTCATTGCAGCCATAGGACATCCACAGCTGGACATGTGCCTGACATCCCCATAGGGGGGATTTACCAATACTCTTATTTTTTTCCAGGTTTCCTATCCTCGAAAGGCGCCGCTGCCCACCTCCTGGTAAGTGATCCCATACCCGACTCTTACGGCACCCACGGGAAGAGATGGGGGAGTACTATTCTAGGCCGATACCACCACAGCACAGAGAATACAAAAATATTATTTATTTAATAGTATTAAGGATAACAATAAAATAAAGAAACGGACATTCTAAGGTTGATTTTTGCGTATATACTCTTTTTAGAAGCGCTCGAATTTTAAAAACATTTTTACTCACTTGTGAATAAAATAGAGATGAATAGAAATGAAATGAAATTCTCACCGACATCGATGAATAAAACTAGCGATTGAGTGTGGAGAAACGTTATTTAAATCAATGTCAGACATATTTCGCGTAAGTGTGAAGTAATTAACAAAGAGTCAATAGTTTAAGGTGTGTTTAAGTAGACTTCCTGAATACTTCAATTGTATTAAATTTAAATTATGCTTTCAAATGTATTTATCTAATGTTAATTAAAATCGTAGAAACATAACGGTCTTGTATTGTATAATTCATTACTTGACTAAGTTAAATATGAATTTTTTTTGAGAAAACTACGCACTACAGACTTAACGGTCCGTACGTTTTTTTTATTACATTTGATTTTTTACTATTATGCGTACTACACAAGAGGTATGAAATTAATCTAGTCGAATTAAATAACAACTAAGTGAGGTTACAAACTAAGTGAGTTTACACTAAGTTAAATATCACTTATATAATGGTAGTGATTCGCTTATTCAACTCAACTAAACTAAAATTTTGGGAAACTAAATCAGTTCTTATACGGTTACGATAAAGTCTAAATAACTATGAGACTTATCAATAACATCACTAAAATTAAAATATATTTATTAAATTTTCGGGTAGTTTTAGCGAAATTAAGTTGCCATTTATTTGGTGCCTACTAAAACTACCCGCAATTGGCCAGCAATGGAATAAAACTCGTCTAATATTAGTGAGAGCGTTGTATGGAATTATACGAATTTGAATTTTAGCGTAAATAGAATTCGAGCTATTTCAATTTGAAGAATTTAGAGAATTTTAGCTTGTTTATGTGATTAACAGAATTAGGGCCATTGAAAGGTTTTGTATAGTAGTAATTGGACTTCAGGTCTATTAAAAATCCAACATATGTTGAATATGTAGCGTGCTGTCTGTAACGGTACCCATAATAACTAACTTAACTTTAACAAGTGTTATAATTATCTAAATTATATCTTAGTTATTTATATATTTTTCGACTAACTACGTTCATTCTTATAAAGTTGTAAGATTTAAAGTAGATTGTATTGATTTCGTTTGATCGGTCGAGACTTCGACGGCTTGCTTGTGATTTGTTCAAGGACTTGACCAATCACAAGCAAGAGTATAACAGTGGGGGTAAGCGAACAGACAACGCATTTTGGAAGTATGCCGCCATTCGTTTTCCGAAATTTGTCTGAGTAACTTGTATCGTGCCGCTGTAGGCTTTGTTAAGTAAGATTGTACCTCTAAATATATATAGCAATAGCAACTAAAGCAATAAAGCTGATTTTCAAGTTCACAAAGAGTGTTTTTGATTCAAAGTCCTTGCTTCTGAGTGTTAAACCAGTACGGTTAATACAAGTAATATTAATATAAAAGAAAGAAGACACGTTTATTCAAAACACTACCAATAAACAAGAGATACACACAAGAACAATGTAGAAAGAGAACAAATAAGAATGATGTTCTGTGAGTGTCATGAATATGTGTCCCTGTGTACTGAGCATTATTTATTTATTTTTATTATTTATTTATTATTTATTAACATTCACACAAGGTCTTCAGGTCCCAAACTAGGCAGAGCCTGTACTATGGTAACCTGATGACTGATATATATACTTAAATACATATTAGACTAAGGCAAAAGCCTCAGTCACTGATTTTCAGTCAGTCCCCATAGATATGACCTCACGAATCTCAGGACAGCAATGACATTCACTAATATGCCTATATAAATATATACACAGGACTACTCTATAAACCGTTTTATCTATACTAATATTAAAGTCCGAACAATCTGCCTATGTGATCGGGCCCCAATTTGGGCCAACAACTCGACACAGCACACACACACAATCGCCTCCCAAAGTCAATTAAAAGTGCAACTTCTCCAAAAAAATTCAAATATAAATTAAGAAGCTACTATCAAGTAAAGCCTACTACTCCCTCAGAGTACTTAGGTGACAAAGACAATACTAAGTGGTTATATTTTTATATATCGTTAGTATTACTTTAATATAATTGACTCCTTACCAAGGTTGACTGGAAGAGATCACTTTCAGCGATAAGTCCACCCTTTGTACTGTATTGTTAGATTTAAGATGTATTTTTGTATTGTTTTTCCCTGTGTGTACAGTAAAGTGTTTTGTATTGTATAATATTTTTGCCATAATATATTTTAATTAGTTACCTAATGTATCCAATTTGACTTGTAATGTTGTATTTACCAATAAAATTACTATGACTATTATAAAGAGGAAATATTTAATTGTTATTTTAGCAGAATACCCAGCTTTATTACGATAACATTTGAATGAATATTGCATTGTTTATGGATTGCTTGTCTCAATATATATAAGAGAATTGGCACCCAGGGCTGCCACGACAGACTACACTGATAGTATCTTCAGTTTTCTCAAAGTGAATACCGCAGCGACGCGAACACTTAGAAATCCTACACTCAATATAAATTAACTAAGGATTCTTTCGTTTATACATAGACACGCGGCACTTTACTATTTGATTTTATTTGTCAAACTCAAATGAGTAAATTATTGTTAATTAATTTATTGAGTCCAGACGGAGTGATTATTAATACAATTCGACAAAATTCAAGGTAGAGCTCAAAATTTCGTTTAAATATTGACTAGGGTCAATTGTGTGCAGATAGCTAAATAACTAGATGTACATTAATTCAGCCATAAAATATAACAGTCTGCTTAATTATGTACAAATTAAGCAGACTTATGAGCAAAGTAACGCAAGCGTAAAATAAGATGTTCCGGATTTGTTCACGAGGTCGGCTATAGTGTTACTATGTTGTTGTTACAGAATAGTAAGAAAGTGAGCAACGCACGTACTTAATTAAGTTTTTCAAAAAATTGTTAGCCACAGAATAAGTGCAACCTCTATACTAATGTACTTACTTTGAATTGACGACTAATTCCAATATAAATCTCCTTGGTGAACATCATTGGCCACTTATGAGTAGTTCTTTTTTTGAATATTTAACCATTAATTCTTTTAATCGCCACAGCGGATGTCACGCTGGAACTGCGCCTGCTCACATAGCTGCTAGAACCATGGACTATTTGACAACTTTGGGGGTACAATAAATCTTACCACATCTTTCATACCGCCTAGATTTAGTGCGATTTAGTTTTGTTTACCACGGTAAAAAAAAGCTTCGTAAACGAAAATTTAACACTGCCATCAAATAATTTTGGCGGTTATTTTTATATGTGACGCAAGATACGTTTCACAAATAGTTTGAAGGCTGGTTCAACCATAGGAGTCAGCGGGGAATATTTTGAAAGGCTTGAAGCGATGATAGCTCAGCGGGGGGAGCGTCGCCTGTCAAACTGACGGACACTGGTTCGATCCCCAACAACAGCTTGAGCTTCCGGTGATGGTAACACCGTTATCAAATTCCTAGCATAGTAGTAGGGTACTTTCGAGTACCCGCCTGGCTAGCTACCAACCTCAAGTTTGAAAAAACTGTCACCAAACACATAGTGTGTAGTCACACACTCTACATCTATACAGTATAAAAAAAAGCTGACAATATTTTTTTTAACTGTCACTTCTTCGTCTTGTTACCTCAAGGTCTCTGAGCCTGCTCAGAAGGCCCATAGTCAGAGACCACGTTTCGGTTCCGTAAGTCATCACTGGTAACACACACTTTACGAAGACCTTCGTATTCAAGCATTGCGGTATTTTTGACGAGAAGACGTAGCAAAACGATATATAAAAAAAAATTAAAAAAAACACAATATAACAAGTTCATGGCCAATTGAACGATATCGATGTAATGATTATCTGATATTGCAACCATCTCCATAGACGCTTTGTAAGTCTTGTTACGAGGAGATACAAACTATATTCGCTTAACTTTAACCGAGATGCAATTTAATGTTCACAATATGGTAAGCAATTGCCTTCACAACTATCTTTTATGTCAACGGAATAAGTCCTATAGTACGCTGATTGTTTTGCGAATGGATTGTTATTAAAATAATGAACCGGTTTAATACAGTCTTGTTAACTTTTATTCCAATGATAGAAGAATTATTTTACATATTTCAACAGGAAACTTGATACGCTATTGCGTGCCATCGCGATAATGTGAATCTGACCTTCCAACAAGGTTATATAGCAATAATGTGTAATTATTTATGTTTGTGAAAAACAAGAAAATAGAATTGACACATATTTTTTTTAAATATTATTATTAAAATTATTTTTTATAGGTGGCCATATTTCCAGTAACAAATTTCAAATAGAAATACATTCTATTCACATCTATCCACATTCATATTAAGAACTCTTTAGGTTATATATTTATTTATATCTCAGATTCCAGGTAAATTTTATTATACTAGGTGCGCCCAGCGGTTTTATCCGCGTGAGACTACCCATTATCTCCATTAGACATTTTATCGAAATTGGTGAAGCCGTTTGACCGTGAAGAGGTAACAAACATACACACATACACAGAAACTTTCTCATTTATAATATTGGTAAGATTTATAATAATAATGGCTTTTTCTCACCTAAATATAATGCGGGTGAATGTAAAACGATTACTAACTACTTGGGCATTGAGCGTATGTTTTTACTTTCGATTGGACTATTGGCAGTCAATTGGCAAGAAAGACAGTCAAATTGGAAAATAATAATTTTTGTTTATAATATTAATTAATCATGAACATTTCTCACAACAACCCTATTGGGCCACGTTCACAAATATATTTTAACTAGTAGCGCCCCTCGTTTTCACCCGCGTGGATTACGGTTTTCCCGCTACATCAATTATGCCACGGGAATCATACATTTTACCGGGGTATAAAATAAGCCTATGTGCTGTGTCAAACTATAATCTACCTCTGTGCCAAATTTCATGTAGATCTGTTCAGCCGTTCTGGCGTGATTGAGTAACAAACATACATCCATACATCCAAACTTTGACATTAATTATAACATTTGTGGGATTACTGGGATATAAATTGGTAACGCTCGATTTTACTTGGGATCCATTACTATTAAAATCAATAAATATTTAAGTGACAGTTAACCCCCAGCTGCTATAAATAATAAAAGTATAAAATAACACGTGTGGATTTCACACATAAAATAACACGTTCGATTAACAGAACACTTTTTCGGTGATTCGTAATAGTGCCCATAGAAATCGCATGTGGAATTGCGATTTCTATGGGCACTATTACGAATCGCCGAAAAAGTGTAATCTTCTCATTTAAAAGTAACAAAACTAATTAAGTTGTAATTATAACTGCACTAGCTAGTCGAAAACGGCTAAATAAACAGTTATATAAATAAATTATGAAAATCTTGAACTCTCGTTCAATGAACTTACATTTTATTTATTTATTTATTTATCCTACTAATATTATATGTACGAAAGTTTGTGTGTATGTGAGTGATTCTGTTTGCAGTGATTAGCCGACTCTTACACAGTACCCAATGGTAGAGAGCAATTCTGAGCCGGTACCCCATGGCAGTTATCAGTATTTACTATGTTTAATTTCATGTGCGTAAGTACTATTAAGAAATACTAGTAGTGCCCCGCGGTTTTACCTGCGTGGATTACGGTTTTTCAGCTACCTCACTATAATAAGGGAACTATAATTTTCCGGGATAAAAATAGCCTATGTGTTAATCCAGGGTGTAAACTATCTCCATACCAAATTTCATCGAAATCAGTGTAGCCGTTTGAGCGTGAAGAAGTAACAAACATACTCACATGCACACACATTTTCGCATTTATATTATTAGTAGGATAAGAATTTGAATTTAAGGGGAATGTTTATTTTGATCAATTTTAGTGAGTTTTAGCTAATTCGAGTTACGTTCGATTAACAGAATAGACCTTCCAAAAAAAAAAATAATTTAGTATCGTTTTCGTTTGGTCTATAACATCTATTACATTGGTTATCTATTCCAACATAACAATTATTTGTTATAAGGTTTATTTTGCAAAAAAGGTTTAAAAAAATTATATCAAGAGACTTACAACTGTACGCGCACCACAGCGCGTACATAATCTATGCACACCCAAATCTACCTACAAGAATATCAGCAAGTCCACCACAGGGGATGGCGCGGGGAAAGGGGTGCGAAACCGTCGCCCGCGCCATTACAAACAATTCGGACGAGTCCAAAACTAACCACCGCGCGCTGTGCACCCGTTCTATAAACGTGTGCGCGATCGACTCGCCTAAAACCAAAAAATAATCAAGTGCACGTACTTGTCCCTATAACTCAAATCTATGTCTAGCCGGTGCTTAGATAACAACCTTATGTGGAAGTTGTGTTTCCCGATATGTACAATCCTGGAGTCTTCAAGTCGCGAGTGAATAGGTACCTTCTAGGTTTGCGTGCTAAATCCTAGACAATGTCATCACTTAACATCAGGTGAGACAGTTGTCAAACGCAAACTTATAATATGTAAAAAAGAAAAAAAAAGTTTTTGTATATCAGTTCCCACGAAATTAAATTAAAATTTCTCATACTGCGTCATGACAATTTAAATGGAAACAAGATTTTTATTAAAACAAAGAAGAATAGACCTTCGAAAGAACATTTTAAGTATCGGTATCGGTATCTTTGTTTATCACCACATCTATTATATCAGTCAATTACAACCTCTGTCAGTTTTTAACCGACTTTAAAAAAGAAGGAGGACTCAATTGAAACGAGTTTTTTTTGTGGGTCGCATGTAACTTTGTCGTTTATGAAACGATTTTGATGGTTCTTTTTTTGTTTCATAAGGTACACTTCCGCGGTGGTTCTATTTAAATTTAATTTAAATTTCATCAAAATTGGACAAGCTGTTTTTGAGTTTTACTCCAGTAACTGAAAAGTGCTACTCATACCTCGACGATATTATAGTTGCAGGTAAAGATATCGGTGCACATACAAAATAATAATTGATCCCGTGAGTAGCAAAGATCACTGAAAAATGTGAAAAAAAAAATTACTAAAAAAATGGAACCGACTTTTAACATTCAAAAGTGTGAAATAACTTCTCGAAGTCGGTACCATGAGCACAATATTTCGATATTAGTTACTGTTTAACTATCATGGTACCGACTTCAACACGTTATTTCATACTTTTGAGTGTTGAAGTCGGTTCGATTTCTTGGTAATTTTTTTTCTGTGGTAGTGGTCTATCGGTGGTTCTACCGCTATGCCTCTTAGTTCCGTGCATCTAGTGTATGTGTTCGCTGACTCATCAAAATCAGTAACTAAAAATCTTCTTACGATAATAGTTAGCATCAATAACATACATAATATACATGACAAGATTTTTCTTGTTGTGTATCTTCTATAAAAAATCAGCAACAATATTAAATTATGAGAAACTCACGTGGATTTTCCAAGGTTTTAGTCACTAATAACGCAATTAAGTCACTCAAACTTGAGCATGCCTGGCAAAGCAAAAAATAGAGGCATCATTGCGCTTGAGTCTGGCTGAAGCATTTTTATATTATTTTATAAAATACGTGGCAAACAAGCAGATGTGCTGCGTAATGGTAAGCGATCATTGATCATGGTAAGCGTTGCCAATGCTTTTTAAGACTGTTCTTTCTCCTTATAAAGAGATCCATAGAGATCCTACATTAGAGATACTCAGGAATAATGCCGCACATGCGTTGACACTTGGGCGCCGTCATATCTTCCCGAGACACATGTTAGGGCTGGCGCCGCTTATTCAGCGGAGCAATTGAAACCGCGAAAATATGCTAACCTAAGTAGTGGTTACATATTTGAATCGTTTGGGGTCGAGACATTGGGCCCGTGCAGACCGAGAGCTCGTCGGATTTTCCAAAATGTATCCGAGCGTTTGATCGATGTGACTCGTGACCAAAATGCAAGCACATAATTTGGCTCAACAAATTAGCATTGCAATTCATCGTGGCAATGATGCTAGCATTCTGGGCATGCTGGCAGCCGGTAGCGGGTTAGAGCATTTGAGTTATCTATAGGCTGCCAATAGCTAGTGGACTATTCAGATGTTATTGTAGTAGCTGCAGTATTGTAATTAGTTATTAGTGTTTTATTTTACTGAGGAATACCGGAGGAGGAAATTATTAAAATAATTGAAAACTAAGCAGTCAAGGAGAGCTACCTTTTTTATTTTTTAACAAAACATACAGAAACACACTCCCACGCATGCAAACATACAAATAAAAAGAGATAAATGCTCATAAGTGACTTAGAAAAAAAAATTAAAGAGAAGTGATGACTATCTATCAATAGTTATTTACTATAGAATGTAAATCCTTTTATTGGCTGTAAGCTTAGATTAATTATTCAACAAATTATGTTAAATTAAGTGCTGTGGATTTTGTTTCATATATAAATCATGCAGCGTTTTAAAATTGGGTAAGGTTCGTCCACCAGCCCGATACCTAACCGTCCCAATAAATTACTAACTTCATCGCTTTGGTTTGTTGATATGTTTCATATATAAATCATGCAGCGTTTTAAAATTGGGTAAGGTTCGTCCACCAGCCCGATACCTAACCGTCCCAATAAATTACTAACATCATCGCTTTGGTTTGTTGATATGTTTCATATATAAATCATGCAGCGTTTTAAAATTGGGTAAGGTTCGTCCACCAGCCCGATACCTAACCGTCCCAATAAATTACTAACATCATCGCTTTGGTTTGTTGATATGTTTCATATATAAATCATGCAGCGTTTTAAAATTGGGTAAGGTTCGTCCACCAGCCCGATACCTAACCGTCCCAATAAATTACTAACTTTGGTTTGTTGATATGTTTTATATATTTCATGTTCATTTTGAAACGGAACATATTTGAAAATGGAACAGAATATTCTAATGGGTAGTATTAACATAAATGCCATCGTATGTTCAAATATTTCAATACTTGAGTCGATAGAAAACCTGCGAATAGGGATTAAAATCGATCTGAATCGATTTTGTAGCTATCGTGTATATAGTTAGAGGGGCTGGTTCTAAACATAATTTTATTATGCTTTAAACCTGATAGTTGTTTTTATCACAATTGATTAATTCATAACCCAAATGTGTAGCGATACATTTCCTTAAAAAGGTATGAGTACCTAAAACTTTAGTTTCAGGACAGGTATAAAAAGGTTCACTGAAATTTAATTTCATTAACATAATTATTTTTTATTTATTTATAAATACACTAGTAACGCCCCGTGGTTTCACTCGCGTGGATAACTGTTTTCCCGCTTCATCAATTATTCCACGAGAATCATAAATTTTACCTGATTAAAAAGTAGCCTATGTGCTATTCCAGACTATTATCTATCTTTTTGCCAAATTGCATCTAGATCCATTCAGCCGTTCTGGCGTGATTGAGTAACAAACATCCATCCATCCAAACTTTTACATTTATAATATTAGTGGGATGTTAGATTACACTCTATTGAGTGTAATCGTGCAGGTCATGGCCATATAAAGATTAAGATTATTTTAAAAACATGCTTTATATAAAGTTTTGAGGCGATGAAGGCTCAGCGGTGGGGGTGTCGGCTGTCAAACTGACGGATGCTGGTTCGATCCCTAAGAACGGCTTGAGCTTCCATAACACCGTAATCAATTTCTATGCATGATTTAAGGCTTTCGAGTATCCCCCTTGCTAGCTACCACCTTCAAGTTTGAAAATTTGTCACCAAACATAATAGTGTGTTCAGGCAGCAGTCTTTGAGAGCTAGAAAGCATTCTAGCTCTAGCTTGATAACATTTTTGACCACATCGTCACTGACCGTCAAGTGAGATAGTGGTCAAACGCTAGATCTATACTTACAGTATAAAAATAATTTGAGCTGTCTATAATTTGATTACGGCAAGTTTCTTATATATTATAATTTTACTATTAATTTAGTTATGTTCGTATGCAAGCAACGATTGTTTTTATTAAAACAAAAGCATTGTTTTTTTTATAACTTAATAAAATTGATTAAAAATATCTCTAACATAACAATTATTTCATATAAGGTTGATTTTGCAAAGACTTAATATCAAGAGGTTAACAACCTTATGTGGATGTTTCGTATACCAGTTCCCATAACATTAAATTAAATTAAAATTTCTCATACTGCGTCATGACAATTTAAATGGAAGCAATAACCTTTTTATTAAAATTAAAATAAAATTTAATATTTGAAAAGTGTTAAAGTCTAACCCTACTGAACCCAGTGCATCACAGTAGAGTTACAGTTCAAAAATTCACGCTCCTCCACTAAAGGTGGTCTGTACTTTTGCCTTGCAGTCGATGCGTGTGTCCGCCTGCATGTCTAGCCGGTAACTGAAGAATTTATGATATTGACAAATTTCATGTATAATAAATACTACACCTCTTTTGCATTTTAGGGTAAAGAAGGGCGTGCATTTTTAGGCTGGATCTCTATTGTCTATGATATGATTGACCGACTTCTGTCAGACTTTCACAGTCATTGCTAACGATTGTTATTTACCCGATCTTTGAAAGATTATGTAAAAATACTGCAAAGGCATAACACCGTGTAAATTTAAAGTTTCTTGTTAATTTTTATATGCGTTTCCTAAATTCAGTCTTTATGTTTATGTAAATATTGTTATTTTATTTTGTATGTAATTAAACATTTTTTGGTTAAATTTTAATGTTTGATTAAAACTCTTTTTTTAAATTATTTCATACAGATACCTAATACTTGCATTCTGTATTATATGTTTGTAAATTTATTACTCACATCAAGTGTGAAATACATCATTAATTGAAATAATGAACAGTTCTGCTATACATGATCGTATTATTTATTACTTAAATTATATTTTACTAGTAGCGCCGCGGTTTCACCCGCGTGGACTGCGGTTTCCCTCAATTATCCCACAGAAACTACATTTTTCCGGGATAAGAGTAGCCTATGTGTTGATCGAGGGCTTAAACTATCTCCATACCGAATTTCATCGAAATCGGTGTAGCCGCTTGAGCGTGAAGTAGGACAGATAAATCTTCTCAGCTATAATATTTCATAAATATAATCATTACATACAATCACTATCATAGTGATGATTATTTTCATCACCCATCTGCTTGTTTGCCAACTTTATTACCTACATAAATAAAAATGACCATCCAATGGGATTCGAACCCAGGGTCCCGGAGACACTGAAGTCATATCACCGACCACTGCGCCACGGCGACCGTCTCAAAATATGTTTATTTGTTAAACTATAGTGATTCTATATTTATAATATGCCTTGATCTCCAAAATAATCTTTGATGCCCTTCCCTTCTCTTCCGCAGTAAGGCGAATGACCAATTATGTAACCATTTACACTTGGACATAATACCTACAGTTATGTTTAGTAAGTTAATTCTTACATGTAAGTTTTACTGAGTTTAAATTGTGCATATATATGATATAGCGCCCCGCGGATTCACTCGCGTGGATTACGGTTTTTACCCTACATCAATTATTCCACGGGAATCATACATTTTTTAGGAATCAAATACTTTTTATGCGCCTATGTGCTATTCCAGACTATAATCTATCTCTGTGCCAAATTTCATCCAGATCCATTCAGCGTTCTGGAGTGATTGAGTAACAAACATCTAAACTTGCTTGCTTGGGCTAGTATGTTTTTTACCGATCAGCACTAGAATGACTCAGGGTTTGTTCAGGCACTGAAGTGACACTTAAGTAACAGCTGTAATGTTTTTACAAAACTTAATATTTCAAGAGGCATAACCCGATTTTCACGGGAGCTGATGAAACCTAGGTTTATAGTTAGTGATTATCTCACCACTGATCCCAAAAAAATAGTAGTGCGGTATTAATTCGGGCAAGGAAACGGGGAAATCGTAATCTCTGCGAGTAAAACCGCGGGGCGCAGCTAGTAAGCAATAACAGTGTTAAACAAACAAATCTCATTGTCGTGTCAATAAATGACAGAGGCCTTCATAAAAGGCCGTGATCAAGGCATAAATAACTGCACACCCTATTAAATACCTGACTGAATTAACCTTTGATTTAATTTATACAGTAACAATTTGATAAACCTTTGCAAATCTAATTAGAACTACTAAACGCTTATAAAGAAACGTTATCGACGATATCACGAAAGAGAAAATACATGCATTTTCAACATATGGACGCGAGGACGTTGAGAAACGCTACAGTTTTGAAATTCGAATATATTGCATTCCTATAATCGATCCAGCATTGAGTGACTGGCACGGAAATATAATGCAATAAGGTTACTGACGCATATATCCTCTTTGATTTTGCATTTCATAGTCTATTATCAGGGCAATCATTTAACAATCCATAGACAAAGTAATTTATAAGTTTTTACAGTTCTTACACACTGGCGACCTTGGCTAGATTTCCCACAGTTACAATTTAGATTTTATACAAAATTTTAATGAGGACCAAATATATTTCCGCAAAAAAATTTCCATGATAACAAAAGCCGTTTTAAATTTCGCTTAATTTTATTATTATTAAGTTATATACATTAAATTTCATTATCATTAAGCATGTATATTTATTACATATTTTGACTGGCCGGTTGGCGCAGTTGGTAGCACTCTGCCTTCTGAGCCGCTGGTCCCGGGTTCGATTCCCGGACAGGTCAAACATTTGTGTGTATGAACATGTCTGTTTGACCTGTGTCTGGGTGTGTTTATGTATATAAGTATGCATATAAGTATATATATCAGTCATCAGGTTACCATAGTACAGGCTCTGCCTAGCTTGGGACCTGAAGACCTTGTGTGAATGTTGTCCCATATTATTATAATTATTTATATTATTATATGTTTTGTGTTATTTGGAACCCGAGGTGTTACACTGCTACATATAAATATTTCTTGAAGCAACCGCTTACAATACAGCAAAATAAAACGCTGAAGAATGACAACAAGTAGGGAAATTATGTTCATAAATCTACAATATGGAATGTAGTTTTTCGAACAGTGGTTTTATATTTGTACTTCGGCTAATCACCATAATACCATTGGAAATAGATGACATAAAACGCCAAAATTAAAAATTATTTCAATAAGGCACAGAAATCAGATAAATTTATTATTAGATATTATTATTATTATTATGTACCAATACCGATGAGAATTTATAACATCTCTCACATTTGGCCACAAAATTTTGATATTTGTAAGAACCATATGATTAAAACTAGATATTGATAAATCTGATGGTCAATATAACAATAATAATCATAATCATCATCATCATCATCTCAGCCATAGGACGTCCACTGCTGGACATAAGCCTCCCCCATTGATTTCCACAAGGACCTGTTGGAAGCGGCCCGCATCCAGCCCTTGCCTGCGATCTTAGTCAGGTCGTCTGTCCACCTGGTCGGTGGCCGTCCTATGCTGCGCTTGCCAGTCCGTGGTCTCCATTCTAGAACTTTTCGGCCCCACCGGCCATCAGTTCTTCGAGCTATGTGCCCTGCCCACTGCCACTTCAACTTGCTAATCCGCTGGGCTATATCGGTGACTTGCGTTCTTCTACGGATCTCCTCGTTTCTGATTCGATCACGTAGAGAAAACCATAATCAAGCACGGACAAAATAAAAATTCCATGAAACCAGGAAGTATACAGCAATTATTTTTCTTCGTTTGCATACCGTGGACTAGTTTACCTATAGCTGACTAAAGTTTCTACTAACTAAACAACTACCTCCGTCTGTCCCTCTTTTGATTCAGTAAAAAAAATGCATTACTGCTGAAAACTAAGTAGGTACCGTAAATAAGTTTTAACAGCGATTTTTATTTATTTTGTTCCACTTTTCTACACTCGTGCTTATTAATGTACATGTAAAGGTTAATCATCTACAATTCTCACACATTAAAAGAACATTTCGATCTCCGCAATTCAAATTGCCGCTATAATACGTTTGTAGCAAATAACTATCTATGGCCCGAGTATAAATCTTATCCAAAGGCGGTTTGTACATAATTATAATGATGGACGAAACTCGAATTTATACTTTTATGTAAATTCGAACTTTTCAAACTCAAATTATCCAATTTTGACAAAAACGTGTAGCCAAAAAAAAATCTTATACCATTGTGACAGTTCTTTGTGGCAGACGCATAGAAGTAATATGTACTTGTACGTAGTACATATTACTTCTATGGGCAGACGTGACGAACGTGACAGACCTGGTTTAGTAACAGCGGAAATAATAATAAAACATAATTACATTAGACAGTGACCAAGTGCACGCTATTAACATAATTATATTAAAAACATACAGCGATTCAGCTCTGCTTCCAGCGCTTCTTCGTCGTGCGAAATTTAAACCAAATTTAAATTCAGAATGCAAACAAGACGCTTTGCTATAACGAACTTGGGTCCGATTTCTCGTCTAGTCATATTCCTCGTCAAGATTCTTGTCAAGATTGGGTCAATGGAATATTTGGGATATGTAACTTTGTCCGACTTAAAAAATAGGCTATATTTTATTTCAATTGAGCTCGATATCGTTACCTATATCTACCCGGTACCCGGTTACTTTTCGTAGCTTACTTAACTATGACGGTCGCCGTGGCTCAGTCGTCAGTGGCTTGACCGTCTGCGGGGAACCTGGGTTCGAATCCCAGCAGAGGCAAACAATTATGTGATGAGTGTAGGTGTTTGTCCTGGGTTTTGGATGTTTGTGTGCTTGTATGTCCATGCCGCCCGCGACACAGGGAATCCTAGTGAAGGTAAAACATTACAGGCTACATTAAGACTAGAAGGATATACTCTACGCTAAGTTTTAAATGCCAGCAGAGCTAAATTAAGATAGTACTAGCTGCGCCCCGCGGTTTTACCCGCGTGGTGATGATTGAAGACGATGGAAACTGCTCATAACCTGCCTGGGCCAATGTGTTATTTCGAGACCTAAAGTATCTACATAGCTAATTTCATCAAAATCTGTCCAGCCGTTTGAGCATAACAGAGTAACAACAATCCATACAAATTTCCACGTTTTTATTATTATTAGTAGAAGTAGGATTCGACTTTGGTCAGGTCGTCTGTCCACCTGGTCGGTGACCGTCCTATGCTGCGCTTGCCAGTCCGTGAAAACCTTTCGACCCCAACGGCCATCAGTTTTTCGAGCTAATTACCAAATACATAAGCAAAAAGCTGTTTTATATTTTATTCGTTTATACAATAACCTTAATTTAGAAACTCACACGACATAAAAAAATAACAATCAACTCGTTTACATTACTTGTTGGAAAAATCATAATTGTTTTGAATGAATTTAGCAGTACGTTGTAGATTTGTTTATGCATTATGTAACGTATGCTATCCCACGCCTATATAAAAATTAGGTAAAATATCACGTGCAAGACATAAACGTCGATATTTATGGGACCTTTAGAAATTAGATATTTTAAACTGACAGGAAACCAAAAAAATATTTTTTGTTCTTAGCAAAACTGTGGGAAGATAGAAACAATTGAACCTTTCTTAGTACTGCGAAAGGCGACCGCTTGGAAAAAAAATAGAAAGGGTCCGGCTAATGACTTTCCATGAATTGTCTAAAATCCCCAAGGGAAAACCCAAGGACGGTTTAGCACATGTTGGGAGTGGGGTGTGATCTTTGTTAACATAGTAACCAATCAACCAAACTCAAGAGAAGAAAGAAGGCGGGGCTTAGAATTCAAAGAACGGGGGGATGCTTTCCGGCTCCGCTCGCTTAGCGCGGCTTACTTAGTTAAATCCGGAACTCGGGAGTGAGCACAGTCCAATGCGCACACGCATAGCCTAGTCTGAACGAGTGTTTGATTTTGTTTTGTTTGAAGTTTATTTTCTTTAACAAGTATAGGGTAATTCTTTAGTAGTGAGTATAGATTCGTTAGTCTTGTATCAGTGTAAGTTCTGTAGTTTGTTTAGTGTTAAATTCTAATAAATTTGTTTTAATTCTTTAGCTTAATTAGTGTTGAGTAAATGTAAATTCAGTGTTAAGTCTACGAGAAGGGGGTTGCTGATATTAAAGCTAAGTATTCTTAGTGCTTAACTCTTCCTATGGATTTTCCTTTTCTAAAACCTAGCAAATAATAATCAAAACGGCAAATAATATCTTTCTTACGAGTTTTCTATAAAATCAATTTAATAATAACATGTTAATTGTAAATATTACTATGAGTTTGCTAATTTTCTGTAAATCTTTCTTTTAAAATCAATCTAGTAATCCATTTTAAATGATATTTTATTAGATAAAATTAGAGCCTTAAGTAAGCCTTAAATCTTAATTGATTAAATCTTAATGCTAAATTTCATCTAGATTTTACTTTACACCGATTGAATAGTACTACGGAGCCGATAAGTTTTATTAAGATCTTTAAACAGTTCTCAATTTCAAATAGAAGGAGGTAAAATGCCGTATTAAATATACAATACTAAGTAATCAATTTTAAAATCTATATAAAGGAAAATTTTATGGAAGAATGCTTTAAATTTTATTTCTCTTACCTTCTTCTGACTCCTTTTAAATTTAAATGTGTTCATGTGTTATGATAATTTATGTAGCAGGTTAATTATCACCGAGATTATGTTGATACTGTATTGGCCAATACATAGGAGAATATATGATGTTTTAACTACCGACATAATACGATACATAGGAGGACTTATTATATATATTGATGATTTAGTTATTGATGTAATACAATACATAGGAGAATATGATGTTTTAACTACCGACATAATACGATACATAGCAGGACTTATTATATATATTGATGATTTAGTTATTGATATAATACAATACATAGGAGAATATGATGTTTTAACTACCGACATAATACGATACATAGCAGGACTTATTATATATATTGATGATTTAGTTATTGATATAATACAATACATAGGAGAATATATGATGTTTTAACTAGCGACATAATACAATACATAGGAGGATTATTATATATATTGATGATTTAGTTATTGATATAATACAATACATAGGAGATTATATGATGTTTTAACTACCGACATAATACGATACATAGGAGGACTTATTATATATATTGATGATTTAGTTATTGATATAATACAATACATAGGAGGATGTATGATGTTTTAACTATCGATATAATACAATACATAGGAGGATTTGTTATATATATATATATAATAACGATTATACTACTGACATAATACAATACTCATTGACTCGAATTCTTTACTGAATATTGGCCTTATGCGTTACCATTTGGCAAGAAGTTTTGATGAATCTAAATGAATATTCTAATCCAACGTTTATTAACGTATGAGTTGATGGTTTCATAGGAAGCTTCTGTTTTCTGGAATTTAAGCATGTACAACCCGCAGAATAATGCTTTTGTCTATCAAACCTTACATAAGAGGCTAGGTAAAACACTACCTCTGATCAAGAGAGACAATCTTTGTAAATAACACATGATGGAGAGGTCATTAACATAACACGATGGATTACTCACTATTTATATATGTATTCTCATTTGGATTTTTATGAAGTGACTAAAAGTCGTCTTAGGTCGCTCATGAATCTGCTCGTGAGTGCGAAATCGGGCTTTTTCACGTTTATATCAATTTCAAATGAATTTATTAAGTATTATATGTACGAGATATCAAATGATAGTACTGACGAATGGTCCAGAACATGTTCCTTTTCCTGTAATATCAAATGATATAATGACGCGATTGGTAAGATCAACTAATTTGATCTAGCTCTAAAAAATTTACAAAAGAAAGAGCTGACCTAACAAATATGACCTTCTCAAGAGAATAAGACGATTATTCAGCCACAACATTATATTCATAATTTGGCTATAGCTCGAAATGATATTTAAAGAGCTTTGTATTCTAAAGTATATTTTTAGATACATGAAGATATTATCTATTCCGACACCACTTGCTTTATCAAGTAGGGCACATCTTGGCCTTTTATAAATCGGTATTCGACGATGCAAAGTCACTTTATTCATACCACACACAACTTTAAAGATTCGTAAGTCCTCTAAGGCCAATCTTTACTCGCAAATTGATGCGCAACGAGGGAAAATCACCCATCCGGGTTTGATATATGGTTGTTTAACCAAAGGATCTTCACATCGCAATAATGCTGACTTTGTTAGAATCACCATGTGTTTATTTAACGCCAAACCCATTTCTTCACAAAAACACACATAACTACTACCTTGTACGCTCTTAACTGAGTGCTACATTGACTGCATGATAGTTTGACCATGTTTGATAAACTTATGTAAGGTGCCGCTTATTAGCATAAGATAACCAAAACTTAGTAATAAGTAAGTCTGGAAAATATAAGATTCTATGAAACCAAACATACCGATTTTACATAACATAATATTAACATTTAGCAGTTGTTTATAGTAACGCGGACAATATTCGACGACATGACATACAACTCTGTTTCAGGATTATTATATCAATGGTTATTTACTATAAACTTACTAATAATAGATCAAGCAATTGACAATAATAGACTATATAACAGCATATAGCTTTATTCTAAGATTATTGAAACTATAATAATCTACTTCTTTAAATGAAAATTAACGACTTCAGAAACTGACATAATTTATATATATTTCATTGTTAGTTCTTATAATTTATCTAGCGATAGGAAAATCGAGGATTAGTTTTGCAATTTTCAATTCAACCTACAGGACCCTTCAACAACCAGCCGGGAGGGCTGTATACTTCGAGGCAGTGCTTTCTTGAAGATTTCAGGTTAGATGCATGTTTTGCCAGCTTACATGTTCCAGCCTAGGATCTGCTCACTTATTTTGCCACTCTAAATTTGAACATTATTGTATTTATGTCTTATTATTTTAGGGTCATTTCATTAGTTATTTTTCTTATGTAAATGCATATGTGACTTTTATTTCAGCACGTCAAACGTAATATTAAATAATTGATATAGGAAAACATAATGAATCATTGTAATCGACGATCACAGCAATACTATAATTTCTACTACGTAATTATAAATAACTCTATTCATCTTAGAACTTCGATAGTTAGTTTGATTATTTAATTAGGTTTCAGAATTGATTAAAGAACGCGTAAATTGTTAGGTTAGACTTCGCGATATTTTAGGTGTTACATTAGATACAAGGTCTGAGAAGTTCGTTATATATTATTGTAAACTATTTGGGTCAATAAATAAATAGGGTCTCATCACGCATATAATTATACATACTTTTATAGATTATTATGAAAGGCAATATATAATATAATTATAGTATTAATAAAATATACACAACGTAAGGTCGGTTTAGGTAGATAGGTCGGGGTAAAAAAAGGGGGGTGTCTCATCTGTTGCCGTTACCAAGGGATATTCGTCATTAACAATGTAATAATTAATTTTATTGCAACGAAATCAAAAGAACTTGATTACTACATACACAACGTAAAATTAGTTTGTAATAATTATATAACGACTCGCGTAACACTTCTTTTAATCGATTTACTTTGCATTATAAACGTATAAAAATAACATGCATATATAAAAGAATTGCATATCTGATTTGTTCGAATATAGGTAGAATATAAATTTCATTTGTTAGAATAAAGGAGATTTATTTGATCATTAGAGTATATTATTAGACTTCATCTTAACGAACTTAAATATTTTTGATCTTTTCAAGTAAAATTACATTCATTAGGTATCACACTATAATTTTAGTTATTAAAACTTTTAGGATTTCACATTTCATATCATACTAAAATGTATGCGTTTATCGTAACCTTAGAAATTGAATTAATCTTTGAGTTGAGGTTATTGCGTAAAGTTTAGTTCAAATAAGTTCGGTATATATGCATAACGGTATAAGTATATAGGAAATATTACGTTTGGCGTGTCTTACATATTTTGGCGGAAATAAGAAACAAAGAAAGATAAAAATAATACAACGCAGTCTTTGGTCGGCGATTTCTAAAGGATAGGGATTTCACAAACTCAATTATTAGACAAAAGAACAGATGCATAAGTTCATTTCGGGATTCCAGCTTTCAACAAAAGTTCCGACAGTTTACAATAAGCTCATTGTTGGGGGATAGTCATTAACCACGTGTTTGTTAAATAGGGATTAAACAATTAGTCGGGCCTGCAAGAAACATTCTTCATTCTTTGTCGGGACTAGTCGTAAAACACGTGTTGGGTAAAAATAAAAAAGGGTCTCGAGGGTAAAAACGGTTTAAGGTCGCTTAATTGTTATAGGATCATAATGTGTTAGCCTGTAAACCTTTGTTACAAAAATAACAAGGAACTCATAAAAATCTTTGAAGTTATGCTATCTTAGAAATTATAAGAATGTTAGGGTGGCATTATATTGTGACAGATGTTTGGGTTTGGGACGTGGTCTGGTGATACATGTGCATCTTGAGATCGGAAAGAAAACACTACTTTTAACAATGGATAAATGAACCTTTTATTCTTTGTGTTTCAACAATTTTTCTTGTTTGATAGGCCGGAACAAAACTAAATAATTCAGTTTATACTACAAGTGCATTTATACTAAATAAAAATGAATACGCGAAAGAGGAATGATCCGATGTCTACAAATTCCAGTAAAAAGAAGCCCAGATTAGAAACTAGTTTAATGGATAATAATGTTGGGGCGGAGATCTTATCTTTTATGGAACAAAAATTTAATGAGATTACAACGCGAATAGAAAGAATAGAGGCTAATTCTAGTATATCGAATGCTTCCACTTCAGAAAGTCAACCGATACCTGAGAACATAGTTTAGATCTAATGAGAGATTGGATACTGAGTTAGTGAGGACAACCAACGTTTTTGTTATGAAGCCAGTTCTAGAACAACCGAAATTCGATGGAGTAGGCACCTTGAATCCAGTTCGTTTTATAGAGAAATTAAGAAGATACATTAAATATGTCAATGCAGGGGATAAATCTTTAGAAATTGCATTAGAATGTTTACAAGGAATACCTCAGAAGGTTATGGAGTTACATAAAGATAAATGGAGTAGCTTTGAAGATTTTGTAAATGACTTCTTAAGTGTGTATTGGAGTTCGCGGGAGCAGGAAAATGCTAAAATAAAGTTAATGAACACGACGTGGATACCTAACAAAGGAACTACTATGGAAGAGCACTTTGCGCAGCAAATGGATAACGTAAAACAATTAACCATTCCATTAACAGAGAGTGATTTAGTGAAGAGTATCATGCATCATTTTCCAGAGGATATACAACGACTTTGGTTTACGCGAGGTGAAAGGTCAACCGCACTACAGGCTGTGAAGTTTTTAAGAGACATAGAGAAAAATGTTATGTGTCATAAGGGACAGGTCGATTCGCTCAAAACTAGTGTAGATAATCGCCATGTACGTCACAATTACAGGAGGGATAGACAACCTTTTAATAATGGACAATATAGGGCAGTCGCGCCGGTAGTACAAACCAACGCAGTAACTTATAACTCTAGGGGGCGTGGTAAAAGGAATTTCAGAGGTAACACACGACATAATAGAGGACATTCGAGAACGCCATATAATTTTGAAAATAATACTAAATGGGTTAAAGGGGGGATTATAAACCTAGACAAAGAAAGCAACTTACCGGTCTGCACGACAAAGTCTACTTCTAATAACGTAGATAATAATAATAGCGCATCTACTAGCCAGGGAAACTAGATCTAGTTGATTGTAGCGGTTCCTTACAGTCAACAAACGAAGCATATAACAATAATAGGAACTTGATAGACTCATTGAGTGTTAATATTATAAAGGGGCTGATAGATAGAAGTATGAACCTAGAAGCGAGTGAAGCAAGGGTAACTCAGGTAGCTTATAAACAAATGTGTAATATGGGTTGGGAACCAGGACAGAGTTTAGGTATTAGAAATAATGGTCAGCTATACCCAATAAAGTCAAGCATGAAGTTAGTGTTTGAAACGGAACGTGATAATAACTTTAAAAGCGACGTTAGAGATTTAATGTATAAAATAGAGGGTTACCAGGGGAAAAGAAAATTTGTTTGTCCAGGGATCATTAAGGAATGTCAAGGTTGCACTTTAACTACGAAATATAGGGAGATAGCCACTTTGTTTAGCGATGTAACTGAAAGTTTTGAGAAGGAATTAGATAACCCATTGATTGAATTGCCAGAAATAAATGTACAAATTGGAAACATCTTAACTAAAGGATTAATAGATACAGGAAGTCAAATAACATGTATTTCAGATAGTTTGTATATAGAGTTATTAAAAGACTTAGGTAAACTGAGTGAAATACCTATTCCTGCCATACAGATCCAGGGGGCAGTAGGTCGTAAAAGCGAGAAGGTAAATAAAATGTGTTTAATCAACTTAAAGATCAATGGATTCGAGCTGTCTGTACCATGTTTAGTTATAAAGAAATTAACTAGGTCTTTAATTCTAAGTATAGATTTTCTAGATCGAGTAAAAGCACAAATAGTTTGTTCTGGGGAGAGATTGCTACGTTTTGAGTATCTTGATAAGTTAATTCAAATAAAGATGGGATTAAATTCTTTAGATGAGGGCAATCAATCAGGCAGTAATTCACATAATGACGGGAGTGACAATAGTCAGGGAGGTGGATTGAGTTTAAATTTATCAAGATTGAAATCAAATAAGTATAATCAGGGAGGTGAGTTAGGTTTAAACCTTTTGGAAGCAATTATGAACCCAAGAGCTAATCTAGTAGAGAGGACAAATAGGAAACTTAGCAGATTTTTTTGAACGTATTATTCAAATAACCACAAAAATTGGTACAGTATTGTAGGAGACATAGAGGATTGCTACAATAAAAGTAATCATGAAAGTACTAAATTTTCACCAAACCAAATAGTCTTCGATAATGAGTCTTTATTGAGCATAGATAAGGCATTAGGAAGGGATAAAATAATATCACAAAACATAGAAAAGGTACATCAAATTCGTGAAAGGGTTAGGGAGCATTTGAAAGAGGCAGCGAGGAAAAGAGCTCTAGCTTTTGATAAATCACATCATACTAGATCTTATGAAATAGGGGAATGGGTCAAGTTGAAAGCGTTAAATAAGTCAGACGCGAAACAAAAGATAACTAAAAAGTTCTCTTTGTTATTTCATGGGCCATATAAAGTAGGTGCAGTACCTTATCATAACGTATACACATTAATATGTCCTGAAACTGGTAGAATTATTGGAAATTATAACGCTGTACATTTAGCACGCTATTATATAAGTAAATCAATAAGTGAAAATTAGAAATGAAATGGGAACATTGAGATATCAAAGTTAGTTTAACAAGGAGTGTAAGTCAGTACATATATGTTGTAGTATTAACGAGGGTTCCTGTAGGGAGTAGGTTATATATATAAAAGAGAAAAACCAAAAAAAAATATAAAAAAACTCGAAAATAACAAAAGAGAAAAGGGAGTAGGATATAGTGCTAAAAGTAAGGAATTAGTGAAGTGATAAATCTAAATAGTTCTAGATTTGATAATCAGTCATTTAGGTAATATAGTAAGGCTATAACTAGTATAAGAACTAGGCTACAATTTTACGTATAGGAGGCAGATTAGTTTAATTTGATAGTATAAGTTTAATCAAAGATAAGATTATTTCCATGTATGAACATAGCTAACTTACTAGTTGCCAAATTGATTTTTTGTAATAAAATAGTTATAATGAAAATAAAATTAAGAACATTAAGTGTGATTGGTTTTATTTATATACATATATCATCATTATTAAGTACCTAGAAAAGGAGCAATGTATGTGTCCAACATTGTTTAGTCACAATCTCGTACACATCCAGGGAGGTGGATGTAACGTATGCTATCCCACGCCTATATAAAAATTAGGTAAAATATCACGTGCAAGACATAAACGTCGATATTTATGGGACCTTTAGAAATTAGATATTTTAAACTGACAGGAAACCAAAAAAATATTTTTTGTTCTTAGCAAAACTGTGGGAAGATAGAAACAATTGAACCTTTCTTAGTACTGCGAAAGGCGACCGCTTGGAAAAAAAATAGAAAGGGTCCGGCTAATGACTTTCCATGAATTGTCTAAAATCCCCAAGGGAAAACCCAAGGACGGTTTAGCACATGTTGGGAGTGGGGTGTGATCTTTGTTAACATAGTAACCAATCAACCAAACTCAAGAGAAGAAAGAAGGCGGGGCTTAGAATTCAAAGAACGGGGGGATGCTTTCCGGCTCCGCTCGCTTAGCGCGGCTTACTTAGTTAAATCCGGAACTCGGGAGTGAGCACAGTCCAATGCGCACACGCATAGCCTAGTCTGAACGAGTGTTTGATTTTGTTTTGTTTGAAGTTTATTTTCTTTAACAAGTATAGGGTAATTCTTTAGTAGTGAGTATAGATTCGTTAGTCTTGTATCAGTGTAAGTTCTGTAGTTTGTTTAGTGTTAAATTCTAATAAATTTGTTTTAATTCTTTAGCTTAATTAGTGTTGAGTAAATGTAAATTCAGTGTTAAGTCTACGAGAAGGGGGTTGCTGATATTAAAGCTAAGTATTCTTAGTGCTTAACTCTTCCTATGGATTTTCCTTTTCTAAAACCTAGCAAATAATAATCAAAACGGCAAATAATATCTTTCTTACGAGTTTTCTATAAAATCAATTTAATAATAACATGTTAATTGTAAATATTACTATGAGTTTGCTAATTTTCTGTAAATCTTTCTTTTAAAATCAATCTAGTAATCATGTTTAAATGATATTTTATTAGATAAAATTAGAGCCTTAAGTAAGCCTTAAATCTTAATTGATTAAATCTTAATGCTAAATTTCATCTAGATTTTACTTTACACCGATTGAATAGTACTACGGAGCCGATAAGTTTTATTAAGATCTTTAAACAGTTCTCAATTTCAAATAGAAGGAGGTAAAATGCCGTATTAAATATACAATACTAAGTAATCAATTTTAAAATCTATATAAAGGAAAATTTTATGGAAGAATGCTTTAAATTTTATTTCTCTTACCTTCTTCTGACTCCTTTTAAATTTAAATGTGTTCATGTGTTATGATAATTTATGTAGCAGGTTAATTATCACCGAGATTATGTTGATACTGTATTGGCCAATACATAGGAGAATATATGATGTTTTAACTACCGACATAATACGATACATAGGAGGACTTATTATATATATTGATGATTTAGTTATTGATGTAATACAATACATAGGAGAATATGATGTTTTAACTACCGACATAATACGATACATAGCAGGACTTATTATATATATTGATGATTTAGTTATTGATATAATACAATACATAGGAGAATATGATGTTTTAACTACCGACATAATACGATACATAGCAGGACTTATTATATATATTGATGATTTAGTTATTGATATAATACAATACATAGGAGAATATATGATGTTTTAACTAGCGACATAATACAATACATAGGAGGATTATTATATATATTGATGATTTAGTTATTGATATAATACAATACATAGGAGATTATATGATGTTTTAACTACCGACATAATACGATACATAGGAGGACTTATTATATATATTGATGATTTAGTTATTGATATAATACAATACATAGGAGGATGTATGATGTTTTAACTATCGATATAATACAATACATAGGAGGATTTGTTATATATATATATATAATAACGATTATACTACTGACATAATACAATACTCATTGACTCGAATTCTTTACTGAATATTGGCCTTATGCGTTACCATTTGGCAAGAAGTTTTGATGAATCTAAATGAATATTCTAATCCAACGTTTATTAACGTATGAGTTGATGGTTTCATAGGAAGCTTCTGTTTTCTGGAATTTAAGCATGTACAACCCGCAGAATAATGCTTTTGTCTATCAAACCTTACATAAGAGGCTAGGTAAAACACTACCTCTGATCAAGAGAGACAATCTTTGTAAATAACACATGATGGAGAGGTCATTAACATAACACGATGGATTACTCACTATTTATATATGTATTCTCATTTGGATTTTTATGAAGTGACTAAAAGTCGTCTTAGGTCGCTCATGAATCTGCTCGTGAGTGCGAAATCGGGCTTTTTCACGTTTATATCAATTTCAAATGAATTTATTAAGTATTATATGTACGAGATATCAAATGATAGTACTGACGAATGGTCCAGAACATGTTCCTTTTCCTGTAATATCAAATGATATAATGACGCGATTGGTAAGATCAACTAATTTGATCTAGCTCTAAAAAATTTACAAAAGAAAGAGCTGACCTAACAAATATGACCTTCTCAAGAGAATAAGACGATTATTCAGCCACAACATTATATTCATAATTTGGCTATAGCTCGAAATGATATTTAAAGAGCTTTGTATTCTAAAGTATATCTTTAGATACATGAAGATATTATCTATTCCGACACCACTTGCTTTATCAAGTAGGGCACATCTTGGCCTTTTATAAATCGGTATTCGACGATGCAAAGTCACTTTATTCATACCACACACAACTTTAAAGATTCGTAAGTCCTCTAAGGCCAATCTTTACTCGCAAATTGATGCGCAACGAGGGAAAATCACCCATCCGGGTTTGATATATGGTTGTTTAACCAAAGGATCTTCACATCGCAATAATGCTGACTTTGTTAGAATCACCATGTGTTTATTTAACGCCAAACCCATTTCTTCACAAAAACACACATAACTACTACCTTGTACGCTCTTAACTGAGTGCTACATTGACTGCATGATAGTTTGACCATGTTTGATAAACTTATGTAAGGTGCCGCTTATTAGCATAAGATAACCAAAACTTAGTAATAAGTAAGTCTGGAAAATATAAGATTCTATGAAACCAAACATACCGATTTTACATAACATAATATTAACATTTAGCAGTTGTTTATAGTAACGCGGACAATATTCGACGACATGACATACAACTCTGTTTCAGGATTATTATATCAATGGTTATTTACTATAAACTTACTAATAATAGATCAAGCAATTGACAATAATAGACTATATAACAGCATATAGCTTTATTCTAAGATTATTGAAACTATAATAATCTACTTCTTTAAATGAAAATTAACGACTTCAGAAACTGACATAATTTATATATATTTCATTGTTAGTTCTTATAATTTATCTAGCGATAGGAAAATCGAGGATTAGTTTTGCAATTTTCAATTCAACCTACAGGACCCTTCAACAACCAGCCGGGAGGGCTGTATACTTCGAGGCAGTGCTTTCTTGAAGATTTCAGGTTAGATGCATGTTTTGCCAGCTTACATGTTCCAGCCTAGGATCTGCTCACTTATTTTGCCACTCTAAATTTGAACATTATTGTATTTATGTCTTATTATTTTAGGGTCATTTCATTAGTTATTTTTCTTATGTAAATGCATATGTGACTTTTATTTCAGCACGTCAAACGTAATATTAAATAATTGATATAGGAAAACATAATGAATCATTGTAATCGACGATCACAGCAATACTATAATTTCTACTACGTAATTATAAATAACTCTATTCATCTTAGAACTTCGATAGTTAGTTTGATTATTTAATTAGGTTTCAGAATTGATTAAAGAACGCGTAAATTGTTAGGTTAGACTTCGCGATATTTTAGGTGTTACATTAGATACAAGGTCTGAGAAGTTCGTTATATATTATTGTAAACTATTTGGGTCAATAAATAAATAGGGTCTCATCACGCATATAATTATACATACTTTTATAGATTATTATGAAAGGCAATATATAATATAATTATAGTATTAATAAAATATACACAACGTAAGGTCGGTTTAGGTAGATAGGTCGGGGTAAAAAAAGGGGGGTGTCTCAATTATATTAATTATATAATATATTCACTAAAATCATTATGTAAAATAATATCGTATTTGTTTGTTATATATCAAGTATATTACATATATATTATATAATTATATGTATCATATTAAAGGTATGCATTATGTATATACTGTTTATATATTCTATTGACCGTATAATATGCATTTATCTTGGTTAATACTATTTTTTTTTATACTTTTTTTTTTTTTTTAATATTTATTTAACCTGTTTAAACTTAGCCGCTTCTCAAAAAAATAATTCCTCTCCTTACAATGGTTGTCTGGGAGAGATCGCTTCTTAGCGATAAGACCGCCAATTGTGCAACGTATTTTGTATTTATTAATGTGTTATTTTAAGTTGATGTACTTGTACAATAAAGTGATATCTATCTATCTATCTATATTGTCTACCCGGCGTTGCCCGGGTACACTTGACTTTGTCCACTTAGATTCCCGTTGAGACCAGAATAACACTGATGAAAAAACCTGACTTTCTGCTTATATACCATCACCAATCAAAAATCCAGTACCAGAATACTCTAGACTTTAGAAGATTCAGATATTGTATTTTATTGCAGATATATTCAATCCAAAAAATTTTATGAAATTCTATGCTTATTTTTTATACTGTATAGATCTAGCGTTTCATCACTATCTCACTTGATGCTTCTGACGGTCGCCATGGCGCAGTGGTCAGTGTCAGTGACATGACTTGTGTCTCCGGGACCTTGTGGGTTCGAATCCCGGCAGGGACAAACATTTGTGCGGTGAGTGTTGATGATTGTCCCGGGTCTTGGTTGTTTGTGTGGTGTTATTGTGTGTGTCCATGCCTCCCGCGACACAGGGAATCCTTGTGCGGGGGTCTGAGTGTGATAAAAAAAAAAAAAACATATATAAATTAAAAATAACATTATTATAAAGAGGATTATTATAAATATTTGTTTGTTTGTTACGATTTAACTTTAAAACTACTTGACGTATTTTGAAAATTCTTTAACCGTTACAAAGCTACTTTTTCACCGAGCAACATAGACTATATATATATTTCCAGTAATAATTAGGGATGTCTCCTAAAACTTGAATAGTGTAGGCTAAGGTCTAAAAAAAATTGTCATAGTCTCTCTTTCGCATGCGCTGCGAAAACTACTGATGATTGTTCTTTATAATAATAGTTGAATTGTTTAATATAATAATAGTACTCGTAATTGCTCACAAAGACGTCTGGGATGGCAAAGACCTAACTATTATAATTACGCCCAATAACAATATCGACTGGCCGGTTGGCGCAGTTGGTAGCACTCTGCCTTCTGAGCCACTGGTCCCGGGTTCGATTCCCGGACAGGTCAAACATTTGTGTGCATGAACATGTCTGTTTGACCTGTGTCTGGGTGTGTATATGTATATAAGTATATATATCAGTCATCAGGTTACCATAGCACAGGCTCTGCCTAGTTTGGGACTTGAAGACCTTGTGTGAATGTTAATAAATAAAAAAATTAAAAAAAATGTGTAAATGTTTAAGTTAAGGATACAGGTGAAATCAAATAGTGGTATTTTTTGTACCTATAATGATATTAATCCTTATCCATTTAAATAGTTTGACAATGGGCCAACACCTTTATTAAAATAAAATACTAATAACTAATTACAATACTGCATATACTAATTTAATCCTACTAATATTATAAATGCGAAACTATGTGTGTATGTGTGTATGTTTGTTACTTCTTCACGTTGAAACGGCTACACAGATTTTGATGATATTTTGTATGGAGATGGTTTAAACCCTGGACATAGGCTACTTTAATCCCGGGATTTGAGATAACGGGAAAACCGTAATCCACGCGGGTGAGACCGCGGGGCGATTCTTAAGGTTATAATTAAGGTTGATTGTGTACGTGTAAATATCACTTAAAATTATCCGAATCCGACCTTTCCTCGGAAATTATAATTAAGAAAAAAAACATAGAACGAACTGTCAACGTTTAGTCTGTTAAGAGCACTGGTTTTGCGCCGTAAATATTAAGGAAACGTATTGCTATCTCAGCGTTCCCCCAAACCCCTATGCAACAGATAGAGAGAGGAGATTTATAGGTTATTTTGTTGTTAGACTTTTCGGGCACGAAACGTTTCGGGGCAAAACTCTTTTCCATCTCTAAATTATAACAAAAACTATTGTTTTTCATGTCAATCGCTAGGTATGCCTTTATTAAAATAAAAAAACTAATAACTAATTACAATACTGCAGCTACTACAATAACATTTGAGCAATCCACTAGCTATTGGTAGCCTAAAGATATCTCAAATGTTCCAACCCGATACCGGCTGCCAGCGTGCTCAGAATGCTAGCAGCATTGCCACGCTGAATTGCAATGCTGATTCGTTGAACCAAATATGTGCCAGCATTTTGGTCACGCGTCGCATCGATCAAAAGCTCAGATCAATTTTGAAATTTGTCAATCGCTTGAGTATGATGTGTATGGCTTATACGTTTTACATTGATCAATAAAGTTTAGGGTTATTGAAAAATATTGACTTTATATAACCTCAGTATCAGCGCAAAAACGGACTGGCTTGTAACTGTAACGTGGAATATAAAAAACTGGGAAAAAAATTAAGACGTATAAGCCTAATAAGTGATATGTAGATTAAATGAAATAAAAAATAACCGGAAACGGACAAAATTTACAGGTAAAAAAAAGAATCTTGTTTTTGTATGGACAAGTACTGGGGTATATTATTCTAATAAGAAATATTAATTTACGTATTCACGTTAATTAAGAGTTTTTAATTTTGTTATGAAAACTGACGTGGTTTTGAGACATTATCAATGTATAAAACACGGGAGTTACTCACGTAATAAGTACTAGGCGAATCGCGACCGCGTCCGCGAGCGCCCCGTATTCTCCTTGAAAAAGACCACCGAATGTGGTTGAAACTATAGTCGGAACCCTCTGACTTATTACGTGAGTAACTCCCGTGTTTTATACATTGATAATACATTGATAAGAGTTTTTAAATCCGAAACTTAAACTGTTAAGTAGTATGTCAAACTGTTTTATATTAAAATCCCAAAGTTACACTCTAATCACTAAAAAGTGATACGTATACCTCGACGATATTATAGATGCGGTTGAAGACATCGGAGAATACGCTAGTCTGGGTACCGACCAGCTCCTGGTCGCTTTTAAAAAACCGTTGACTGGGGACCGACCAGGAACTGGTCGCTCGACTATGGTGTCGTATTACTTAGTTTATATTACCTTTAAAAAATCTCTAATAAAAATTGAAATCGTCACCCCTACAGATATCGATTAAAAGTTTAAACTTACGTACTAATAATATGAGAGCTCATCTTCGTGGAAATTCGCATAGCAATTTCCCACAACAGCTGCTAAAACTTGGAGAAGGAATTTTTACCTCTTTAAATTTAAGCAGTAGTTCTCATTTCCTTTCAGATAAATAATTAGTGCGAATAGTCCATAATTTGGAATGTTTAATTTTTGTTTCATTGGGCAATTGCCTTTATTAAAAAAAAACACTAAATTACACTACTGCAGCTACTTCAATAACATTTGAGCAATCCACTAGCTATTGGTAGCCTATAGACAACTCAAAAGTTCTAACCCGCTACCGGCTGGCTTGAATTGCAATGCTGATTGATTCGTTGAGCCAAATATGTGCCAGCATTATGGTCACTGTTAATAGAATGTTTAATAGATACCATATATTTTGATATCGATAATTTAGACTTGGCTGTGTTCTAGAGCAATAATGCTATCTAGAAATGACACTGTCAACGAAATAAATAATGTAATTTTACACAAAGTCCCTGGCCTGGTCAAAACACGATCAATAGACGCCGTTACTTATATCTAGGACACAGTACATTACCTACAGGAATTTCTAAATGCTCTTAATCCATCTGGACTCCCGCCTAATGAATTGGAACGCCTATAATATTATTACGAATTTTCGAAAGCCCTCCTAGCATGTGCAATGGCATGAGATTTCTTATATAACTAAACAGTAAAATAACCTGCCCGTTATAGTTACAAAACTATAACTGTCTCAAAGCGTAATATGAAAAAATCCTGCAATTTCACTGCATATTGAAACATACGTCATTTGTATTAAACTCGAAAGTAATATCTTATCTGATTGGTGTACACAAAAATGAAAAACAATTTGAACAGTCCATCGGTGGTCCACAAAAACGATCATTCGTGAAACAACAGTAAAAGTCAGTCCTAGTTTCGAGTTTCAACCACAAAAAATGGAACAGTTAGTCCATCGTCTCTCGACTATCCGTCCAAAGCAGCACCGAACACGTAAAATTTGCTTATACACAAATATTTTCATATTCAGCATTTTTTCTACATTCGAAAATAGAACAATATGAGTCACTGAAATGGACTAACCTGCTTTGATCGTCTGATGATAGTACCTACAGACTGCAGTTTTTTGTTTCGTCGAACTCGCGATTTATGATGACAGGAGTGTCTGTCGCTTTATACCCAACGACTCGCGCGGTCGATGGTTGAAACGCAACTAAGGCCTATTCGATCATAATCGCTTGCGTCTGCGCTTGCGCCGACAAAACCTTCTCAATGAGTTTCTACTACGCCGACGTATAGAAGACTTTACAAAGTTAAAATGTTGGTATGTAGGTTTATTGCCATCTTACGCAATATTTTTGTTCTGGTTAGAAAATTATACATGTGGAAAATAGCGATCGCTACTCATATTTGTTAATGAGCTGTGTATATTAATATGTGCAATATATTGATGTTATTTTTTGTGTACTTTTTGTGTAGGTTCATATTTGCCAGCATTCATCATCATCTCGGCCATAGAACGTCCACTGCTGGACATATGCCTCCTCCTTATTGGGGGGAATTGTCAATACTCGTCACGCTTGGCAGGCGGGTTGACGAGCGCAGTATGATTTCCGATCCTAAGAAGGCGCTGCTGTCCACTTTCTGGTACGTAATCCCTTAGCCGACTCCTTCGGCACCACCGGTTAGAGATGGGGGAGTACTATTCTAGGCGGGTACCACCACGCACTTGCCGTGCTAAATATTTTTGTACTTAGATGGATTATACATCCCCCGACTAGCTGCGCCCCGTGGTTTAACCCGCATAGTAATGATCGATGATGATGTAAAATAGACTATGTGAAATTCCGGGACCTGAAGTACCCATGTTTTTCCGTAACGACAAATGCCTTATTAATTAGTAAAAAAATATTTTTAACAATTATATTTTTCCTTTCAAACATTCTCTTTGTAACGACAATAAATGCTCGTGAACTATGTCTTACACCAGAAAAACGTGTTCAAGTAGGTAGTATTGTCATTTTTTTGAGCTTGCAGGTCATCTGTAAAGTACACATAATTGTAATATTTTTATTATGTTTAATTATGTCAGAATTTCTCCCGCCCTCTGTGTCTGTAAACACCCGTGAGCCTTTAAGTTCATATGAAAATAGAGTTTAAAACAAAAGTGAAAGATATTATTGCAAGTCAATGTAGAGTTTGTCACAGTCACCGGCCTATCGGCTTTGCTAATGCATTTAGTTAGTTGCTTACTCAGGCATTTTTCCCCCCGCTACATTCTCTACACACACATACACACTCACACACACACACACACACACACACACACACACACACACACACACACACACACACGCACACGCGCTGATGTGCGACAGTTATTAATATATATAATAATACCCGCATATAAAAACTTAAATAGTTTGATATTCCTAAGGCATTGTACTTAGATTAATCAATAAATATTATTATGTAATTTGAGTCTGAAAACTATCGCAAGTTTCTTCCATAATTGTAATGTAACAAACCGACTAGGACTCACGTGGTAAACACTGGAAAATTACTCTCCGACCAGTTTCGAACTTATTTGCAGTTCTTCATCTGGGAGTTATGATAGTGCCAGGCGGCGAGCGCGAGCCTCAGCACGTAACTCGTTACGTGCTGAGGCTTACTTAATATTCCTAAGGCATTGTACTTAGATTAATCAATAAATATTATTATGTAATTTGAGTCTGAAAACTATCGCGAGTTTCTTCCATAATTGTAATGTAACAAACCGACTAGGACTCACGCGGTAAACACTGGAAAATTACTCTCCGACCAGTTTCGAACTTATTTGCAGTTTCATAACTCCCAGATGAAGAACTGCAAATAAGTTCGAAACTGGTCGGAGAGTAATTTTCCAGTGTTTACCACGTGAGTCCTAGTCGGTTTGTTACATTACAATTATTATGTACCTCTACATAGGTCATTAATCCTTTCGGAGGACGCTGGTGTCAGTAATACAGTGTTCTAACTACCACAGACATCAACGGTCTATATGTATATACTATTATTACCTAGTGCATACCTAGATTAAGATTACTAATATATACATGTAAACATTTACTAAAAGTCAATAAAGTTTTTATTATCATTTTATTTATTTTTATTCGCTATAGGATACATTTTGGCAAAATTGAATGGTAATTACATCATTTACTTCCACTAGACCCTTTCTATCATCGGTGAGCAGTCGTACGGCGTTGCGCCATCTATGAGGGAACACCGGAGCACAATGCGCTCAACAGTTACGCTTTTCTGATGGGTAAGTCGAGTACACCAAACTGTGACGAGTGTGGAATGTTGGAGGATGTGTACCATGTTTTGGTGGAGTGTGTGCGGAACGAAGCGGAAAGGATGACATTTAGGATAAAAACTAATATTAATTTGTTCCAAACCGGTAAATGTAATAGCATTCTGGCGCATCCTCTGTCAGAGGAAGCCAGAATGTTATATATACTAGTAAAAAAAATTTTTACCAAAAAATGGAACCGACTTCAACACTCAAAAGTATGAAATAACTTGTTGAAGTCGGTACCATGATAGTTCAAAGTAACTGATATCAAAATATTGTGCTCATGGCACCGACTTCGACAAGTTATTTCATACTTTTGAGTGTTGAAGTCGGTTCCATTTTTTGGTGAAAATTTTTTTTAAAAATTTTTTTTAGTGACCTTTGTTACTCATGGGATCAATTGTTATTGCGGTGTAAGTATTTTCACCGATGTCTTCACCCGCTACTATAATATCGTGTAGTATAAGCAAGCATTTTTCAGTTTTTGACTCGTAGCTCAAAAAGTGCTTGTTCGATTTTGATGAAATTTAAATTTGACTACACGGAAAGCACCAGCTTTCAAATAAAAATCGATCAAAATCGGTTCACCCAATCGGAAGTTATGCGGTAACAATCACAAATAAAAAAAAAAGAAAATAAAAATAACATACGGGTCGAATGGAGAACCTCCTCCTTTTTTTGAAGTCGGTTAATTAGCACTAAGTCGTAGTTTATAATTACCTACATTAAAAATTGCCTATGAGAATGGCATGATCATGTCTGATCACAAATCCTCTATAATCTCATAAAGATTTTTTTTAAAAATACATTTATTTCCGAAGCATTTTGCTTCTACTGTCATAATTCGTACTGCCCTTTGCTTGAGTCTGCATTTCTTGATTAGGTTAGGCCATCTAACCTATAGTAGCACCCCATAACCAGTTCAATTCTAATCCTTTATTGATATTGTTAATAAATCAATCGGGACTTGGTCGCGAGAAAAACATTTAGTAATTTATTTACCTCGACGTTTCGACCAAGTTGCATTGGTCGTGGTAACGACCTGAGAAGAAGACTGGAGAAATGCGGGTGGCAATATAGGCGAGAGCGCGTATTTTCTCAAACTACCCACTCTTGATCTTGTTTAACTGTAGGGCTGTCACAGCCCTGCAATAGCACAGGGTTGTCACGATACACCTTCATTGATAGTCAACGTCATCTACCTTTATTTTTATAAGCTGACTAGGAAACATAACTATGAAACGATAGCACCGAAGCCTGATCAAATTATTTAAATAAGTTCCGTCTATTACAAACAAACAAAAAACAAATAAACATCACCGTTACATAACCAGCGTCACATGTCAGCGATGTAGATGAGTGGTGTAAAATATAATAGAATTTGTTCATAGTTATGATTATTATATTAAACGCAATTGTTGCAAATTTTTCACAGGTTCTCATTGTGCAAAATTTTTGTTGTAATACTCTTTTTATGCTAAATAATAATCTTTGTGACCCAAAACTGTAACGCATAATACATTTTTATATCTCCTAATTTATAAAAATCTCATGTCACTGTGTTTGTTATCGAACTGCTCCGAAAGGACTTGCCTGATATTTATGGTTTTTTTGTGTATATTTAGTAGATCTGAAAATTGGTCGTAAAGTATTTTTCACCCTCCTACCCCCACCCCTCATTCTTTTATCGCAATTTTAGTATTTTTATAATCAAAACATATCCAAATAATTGAACCATCCATCGATCCATTGATCCATTCATTGACGTGAAGTAATTTAAATGAAGTGTCGCTTCACTTTCACATTTTGACAATCTATAGTGCAAAATAACCTCTGCCAGGTCAGCTGGTCAGCTAGTAAGCTATTAACAAAATAGTAGCCAGCTATAAATCCTAGTCCTTCGACGGAAACTTAAACCAAAAAATGTGACCATCTTCAACACTCAAAACTGTGAAATAACTATTTGAAGTAGACATATTTATTCAATAATTTATTACACTCAAACCCATGCCCCACTCAACCCCCTAGGATTCCCTGTGTCGCGAAAGGCATGGACAGACATAAAAACAGACATAAACATCCAAGATACTCATCGGAACAAATATATTTTCCTTAGCCGGGTTTTAAACCCAGGCTCCCTAATTAAGATTTCCATTTTCTGGATTTTTCAATTATTGTTAGTGTATGGTTTGCTGGTGGTTGATGGGTTGGTTGTGTATAAATACAATCATAGATACAAATAGGTCCTATCGTGCATAACAAAACCTTTGGAATGTGTACCTATTTAATTTGAATATAACGGCATTTGAGACATTTATATTTGGATTTATATTATTTAGAAATAAAGAAAGGAAAACGTTTATTCACGGTATTGGCAACCCTACCATAAACATATACACTACATATACACACTAATACAGAGAACAGAAAATTACAAACAAATAATAACAAATATAAAGTACTAAAAGCTGTAAAATAACATTTAAATACTTTAAAGTGAAATAAAAAACTTTATTAAAATAAAAAACTAATAACTAATTACAATACTGCAGCTACTACAATAACATTTGAGCAATCCACTAGCTATTGGTAGCCTATAGATAACTCAAATGTTCTAACCCGCTACCGGCCGGCAGCGTGCCCAGAATGCTAGCAGCATTGCCACGCTGAATTGCAATGCTGATTCGTTGAGCCAAATATGTGCCAGCATTTTGGTCACGCGTCGCATCGATCAAACGCTCAGATTAATTTTGGAAAATCCGATGAGCTCCAGGTCCCCACGGGCCCAATGTCTCGACCCCAAGCGGTACAAATATGTAACCACTTAAAAATAAATAAAATAAATATAAATTAAAAAATACTTATTATAGTGTTGCGGGATGCCAGGAATGAGTCCTTACTCAGCATTATGCTAAGGTAGGATCACCGTCGCGCTGATTGTCAGTAGGAACTCAGAATACTTAACTACTAGAAAAAATGTTTGGTATATTTATATGTATATATTTTTAGGCAGAGAGCACACACATAATGGGCGTGGGAATAAGTGTATCTGTTTTCCCTGGGCAGCTGGCAAGCATTATCCTGTAATTGGTGTCGTGGGAGTATGTCTTCAGGAATGAAATGGTGTCCGTCGTTCGTTTTTTGCGCGCCGTTGGGAGCCCACCTCCTCCAGCTGGATTGTGGCAGGGGGGATTGTCCCCCGCGCAGGGGGGATGGTCATGATCACGTTAGAAATATGACAAGTTAACTTCTTAGTATTCTCAAGGACAGATATTTTGCCATAATATTTAAAGTTGGTGATTCCCACGCTTGCGTAAATTCTTTTTTTCTAAAGAATGTAAATGCAAATATAAATGTCTCAAATGCTGTTGTATTAAAATAAAATTTGTGCATATTCCAAAGGTTTTGTTATGCACGATAGGACCTATTTGTATCAATGATGGCGTCACGAACGTACAAAAAAAATACAATAATAGCAATAATCTTAGAGATCGCTTTTTGTTTCTAACAGGCGTCAACGCCTGCCAATATTACCGTGTTACAACTCAATACGGTGAAGCCTCTATTGAGCATGGTTTTATGCAGCGGATATTCACTTCTCTCAGCTGGAGCTTACCACGAAGTCAGAAGAATTAAAAACATTCATTCAGTCATGCGTAGGGTGTAAAAAACCCTGAGTAGTTTTTTACGGACAATACGAAGATTCCAGATGATCTTGGGTTAGAGGTCAATAACGTTCTAAAAATCCAACACTTCACTGTACCCTCAAAAACGAAACTAATTATAACTTTAACGCAGAATTCTCAATTGAAAAATTTTGTTAGAGACGCAAAAAACTGATCATTCGATAATTGTAATGTGTTGATAATTCGGCAAACTTGTTTACCTAATTTACTAAATATATTTTTACGAGTATATGTAATTCATATAAACTGTTTTTCCGTCGTTAGATTCTGTCGGAGCCTGGAGTGTGGCAGGCGCAGTGTTCCGCGTGCTATACTCAGACATTGGAGACAAGGTTGGCGGTCACCCCGTCTATCGAGGAGGGGTCTGAAAAATTGACCACAGCCGTATGGGCTGCCGCTCGCCGCTGCCGCTCGCCGCTGCAGCTCGCCGCTGCCGCCGCGCCGCTCTACGCCCCCTTAGGAATGCGAAAGCTTCCCAGCGAGCCTAGACAAAGTGACATTTAAGTAGAAATTTATAAGATTGCCACTTCAAAGCGATCTTTTTCGCTCATCTTTCGATTGATCACGTGACATACGTGACCATCTCCATTTTATCATCAGTCTTCCAAAAGTACAGCAACGCGCCAACGCTATATGGTAGAAATACCACCTATACGTACTATGCGTTTCTCTTCTACTTTCTTAATGCGTACTGCCAAGGAATGGAACTCGTTGCCCGAGTGTGTGTTTCCCGATAGGTACAATCCTGGAGTCTTCAAGTCGCGTGTGAATAGGTACCTTCTAGGTCTGCGTGCTACATCCTAGGCCGTGTCGACGCTTATGCGTTATGTGTGTGACGGTGTCGAAATTTAGGACTTTTTATACCTTAAGAGTTTTTTTGTGTATCGCATTAACAACATGCTAGGCGCCAACAGACTGGCCGGTTGGCGCAGTTGGTAGCACTCTGCCTTCTGAGCCGCTGGTCCCGGGTTCGATTCCCGGACAGGTCAAACATTTGTGTGCATGAACATGTCTGTTTGACCTGTGTCAGGGTGTGTATATGCACAAAAGTATATATCAGTCATCAGGTTACCATAGTACAGGCTCTGCCTAGTTTGGGACCTGAAGACCTTGTTAAAAAAAAAACCTTAATTTCAAATATTTGAAGGAAAAATTCGGCTGCTAGTGGGACTTGAACCCACGACTACAGAATACCGTCCTGTCGCTTTGTCCAACTACGCTCTATACCTTCTTGTCTACGAAACAGGTATGATGTTATTTATTTACGTTATGTAGGTATAATATATGTATTCTATAGGCAGTTTGCTGACGGTCGCCGTAGTTCAGTGGTCAAGACTTCCAGGTCTACGGGACCCTGGGTTCGAATCCCGGCAGTGACAAGCATTTCTGCGATGAGTGTAGGTGTTTGTCCCGGGTCTTGGATGTTTGTGTGTGTCCTATTTGTGCGTAGTAAGGATACCAAGCAATTTGTTTTTAATTAATATATTTCAGCTGTACATGATATCGGGTTCAAGACAGGAAGGAAGGCCATCGCCATAGAGGGAAGGGAGGAAGAGCGCGACCACAGATAAACCCACTCAACTGGGGCTGCGTTCACAAGCTGTTCGTGCAGGCACCACAGTGTGCTGAAGTTATATGTGTACACGTCCTTGCCTCAGGCGACACAGGGAATCCTAGTGCGGGGGTATAAGTTTAAGAAAAATACATATAATTTGTCTTATGTACACTTCAAACCAAAACTAAAGTTAATTTGGTAACATTTTAGTAATGTGCTGTTGAAAGCCTACTTGTAAAAAAACAGATAAAATATATTCAACCATAATGATATTTGCTGGATTAAAAACAAAATTTTACAATTATTATTAAAAATATGTCTGATATACTGTTTTTTACGGGTGTAACGTGGTACTTACGCGCAGTCGATATCACGATCGATCAGTGCGAGACGGGACGTTACGACTGACGCACTCACCGCACTCAACATCTTGATGAAGGCTTCCGGAAGAAGCCGGAACAATTGTCGATCGTGATATCGACTACGCGTAAGTACCAGGTTATACCCGTAAAAACAGTGTAAAGTAATTATGAACGTGAGTTTTAATATTATTCTGTCTAATATGTCCAGGTTAATTGAAAGCCCGATGTGACTAACTATTGATCTTTCAATAATGTACCACCATTTAAATTTATAGATCTGCCCTTTTCTTCTCTATTCTTCTTAGATTTATAGCTGTTGATGTAGAACTTCATAAAAAGGAAGAAGAAAGAACAGATAACAATCACGCTGTAGTAGTGAAAGAATGCTGGTATGGGACACGGAGAAAGTTTCTGTTGGTAGTGCAAATCGGACACGACTAAGATGAACTGAATCTGAAAAAAAAAAAAAATAGCTGGTTCATAAGCAGCAGTGATATAATGGACATGGAAGTCATTTCAAATCACACAGGCTGCCTTCGAGGATTGGAAGACAATAATGTAAAGTATTTCATCATCATCATTCATCGCAGCCATAGGGCGGCCACTGCTGTACATATGCCTCCCCATATAGGGGGCATTTACCAATACTCGCCACACTTGGCAGACGGGTTCGCGAGTGAAGTATGGTTTCCGATCCTCAGAAGGCGTTGCTGCCCACCTCCTGGTACGTGATTTTTTAGCCGACTCTTACGGCATCCACGAGAAGAGATGAGGGAGTACTATTCTAGGCCGACACCACCACGGCACTACACACAAAAGTGACTCTAAAGTATGAATTTAATCGAATTAATCGAAACTGTAGTCGGAAACCTCTGACTTACTACATAAAATAATAATACACTTCAATACTGCCGTGGTGATACCAGCTTAGAATTGTACCCCCCCATCTCTTCCCGTGGGAGCCGTAAGAGTCGGCTAAGGGATCACGTACCAAAAGGTTGGCAGCAGCGCTTTTTGAGAGTCAAAAAGTATATTGAGCTCGCCAACCCGCCTGCCAAGCGTGGCGAGTATTGGCAATACCCCCAATTGGGGAGGAATATGTTCAGCAGTGGACGTTTTATGGCTGACATGATGATGATGATGACTTAAATACTTACCAATTGAACTTTAGTCAAGTGTTTCTTCCACCAAATATATTTAGCGTATTTCGGACCCAAAGAAGCGATGCCATAATATGCATACATAAGGACATGAACAAAGCTGTTCAGCATCCCCACGACTACGAAATGGTCACTTGGATGGTACATCAAGTAGAGCCACGCCCAGGTCACCATGGCTGCGTGATGGTAAAGGTGAAGAAAGGTGACTTGATTGTCCTTTTTTCGAAGAACGAAAAACACAGTGTCTAGGAGGTCTAAATGTTTGGCTATAAAATACGGGTATATTTCCTTGATGACCTGAAATAAAATAAAACATGAGACTTAAAAAAAATAGAACAGTTAAATTAATAGAGGTTCTTTTTTTTATTTGCTATAGTGAATGCCGTGGTGGTACCGGTCTAGAATAGTACTCCCCCATTTCTTCCCGTGGGTGCCGTAAGAGTCGGCTAAGGGATCATGTACCAGAAGGTGGGCAGCAGTGCCTTCTGAGGATAGGAAATCATACTGCGCTCGCCAACCCGCCTGCCAAGCGTGGCGAGTATTGGCAAATCCCCCTACATGGGGAGGCATATGTCCAGCAGTGGACGACCTATTGCTGTTATGAATGAATGATGAATGAATAGTGAATAAACAATAAAATAATAAAAAAAAAACGTGACCATATATAACCGTTATCATAAATTTTCATTTTTAAATGCATTTATGGTATTTCGATTTCCATACGAAAGAATTTTTCCATTTATGTAAAAAAATAATATTGTACACTGGTTAAACTGTGGTTGGTTTTGATATTTATTGGTGTTTATTTGCAGAAAAACACATTTTATTGAAGAAATTAGTAGAAGAATAAAAAAATAACACCGAATTTTCAATTAATTGTTGAAACGTAAAGTTTCACATAAATGGCGTATCTTACACCAGAAGAATAGAAATAAAAACATCTAAAAACGTTGTATATAAATGAAGTATAGTTTTGACAAATTAAGAATGCATAAAACACGGCAATTACTCACGTAATAAGTCAGAGGGTTTCGAGTACCTAATAGGCGAACCGCGACCGCATCCGCGAGCGCCCCGTATTCTCCTTGAAAAAGACCACCGAATGTGGTTGAAACTATAGTCGGAACCCTCTGACTTATTACGTGAGTAATTCCCGTGTTTTATACATTCATAATGTTTCAAAATGATATTAGCAAATTTTTTATGATCCCACACATCGAACTTATATAGAAGCCTAGTAAACGCGCGACATATACGCCATTTTAAGGAAGCTATTTATAGCTTCTTTCGGTACATTATCATTGCGTGGTGAGTCAAGTAAACTGTTACACATAGCAAATTTGTAGCTACCGTCTGTAAGATGGCGCTATAGGCAAAACACTTTCTATAGAGTATAAGTTCGATGAACCCACAGTTTGTCTGTTGTATAAAACATTTTTGTTATATTATAAATCAACACACATAAGGATCTCTCGCGGCCCTTCTGCCTGTAAACACCCTTGAGGCTCTGTAATTCTGTGATGCTGGGGATTGGTTTATATCGCGAAACAATAAAAAAAACGACCCATAAGTGAAACACAATAGTTTTCACCACATTAGCGCTTACTAGCGAGGAACTTGCAAGACGCGCGTCGAGAAGGATTCATTCAAGTGCACTCTCCTGATTGGTCGGCGAGCTGACATTAACTTTGTTAGGTGCGTTCTTTCCATACGCTACACATATTTATTATTCTTTCATTTTCATATAAAAACATTTTAATTATATTGCCTCATACTCTATGCATACGATTTGATCAATTAACATATTCGTTCATCAACTGATATAGCTGAGAATACAGTATTATTATTTATTTAATAATATTAAGGATAAAAATTAAATAAACATACCGTTATTCTGTTGTCGATTCAGGTTTCAAAAGCTCGATTTTTAAAAACTTTTTATTCGCTTGTGTATAGAAATGTTATGTGAATAGAAACTTCTTCTGAGAAATCGATGAGTAAAACTAGCGGTTGACAGCTAGTGTAGTGAAAATATTAATAAGCATTATAACATACAGCACTGTGTTTAAAAACAATATTAGAAAATATGTCATTCAAGAATATTGTAGCTTTCTAATGCTGGTTTCAAATCAATTCAGAACTTTCTTAGACAACTACCCACAAACAAACTTACAAACTACCTCTTTTTAATGTTAAAGTGTAGATAATTTTATTCGTCTTACCCCTTGTAAATCCGCCCCTTGGGGACATCTTGTAGTAATCACGTTGTGATTGTAAATATATTTTAAATACTGGAAGAAAAATTCAACCATTACATTTTATTGAGAGATACACTAATATACAATAATTACGTGACGCAGTCAATTTCTTAGAAAAATAACAAAGACATGGACTACAGAATACCGTCCTGTCGCCGTCCATCTAAGCTTTAGTAGCACTTCATTAGAATTTATTCCTTCCTAGCATTAAACATCTGAGGGGATGTTGTTAGCGCCATCTACCTTTGATTGTATCAACTATTAAAATGACTGATAGACCAATATTACAGTTGTTATCGTTTCGTAAGTGGTTATTTGATCACTATCTGACTTGATGGTCAATGTCAGATCTAGAATGCTTACAGACTTTCAAAGAATGCCGTCTGCAGTCTCAAGGAATGCTATTTTTCAAACTTGAGGGTGGTAGCTGGCCAGGTGGGCGCTCAGTACCCAACCACCATGCTGGAATTTGATAACGGTGCTACCTTCAACGGGAGCTAAAGCGGTTGATAGGGATCGAATCTGTGTCCGTCAGTTTGACTGCCAACGATGCCCCCACCGTTGAGCTGTTATTGCTTCAAATATAAGACTTTATAAAACTATATGGGGTGGACAGACGACCTGACTAAGATGGCAGGCAAGGGCTGGATGCGGGCCGCTGCCAACCGGTCCTTGTGAAAACAATGGGGACGGAATATGTCCAGCACTGGACGTCCGTACAAAGTCGTAAAAAAAAATACCTACTAAATTAAATTTCATAGGGTTTATGCAAAATATATCTTAATTCACTTCTGAAACATAGAAAATTTAAAAAAACAGTATTTTTTTTAACAACTATCTATAGTCATATTCTACGGACAACTCATTCTTTAATATTAAAAAAATACAAGAATAGGTACTTACAATAAAAACCAGATAGACGGAGAAAGCCACTTGAAATGCATTATAAGCTAATAATATATTTTTTAACTTAAATGGAGGTTTTGACCTCATATAATATGGCAAGACTCTCGTGACTAGAATTAAGTAAACTGATACAACTAACGCAATGCCCGAGAGCGTCTGTGGTAGAGACCATGTTTGGATATTATCTGAAATAAATAAATATGTAAACTTACACAGTAATCATTCCGTATAATTTTAAATATTTTTTTTAAATTAAAATTTCTTACCATGCTTAATTTTTTGAAAGAAATTTTCTTCATTGATACTTTCATATATTTCTTCCATTTTGTTCAATTCTTCTGTTAGTATATGTACTCTTAATAAAACATTTCACTAGTTATTTGCTGTAGATTCTAAATGAGAATGCTTTATTCTTCTATGTAGAGTAAAGAGGTTCATTAAAATCTAACCTGTTTAGAGGAACGCTACGAATGGTGGGCTACGAAACAATCGCCGCAAGAAAATTTGCTTCATGTCGTTTTTAATTCATAGGCGTTAGCGTTGAGTAGTCAATAAGGTAGTTGATAATTGCAAACCTCATGAGCTTGTAATTTTCATTTAAATTTTACATATCTTTAAAAAACTTTGTAAATTACTTGGTCTTATTCACAAAGTATGAGTTTAAAAGATGTTCAAAAAAAATTAAATAATAGAAAATGGCCTATCCGGGAGTACCTATGCTTTATAGCAATATTTTGAAAAACTTGCGACATGTTTATTAAAAAAAGTACTTACCGAAGTTAATGAAAAATTAAAATGTATATTTATATAGATGAAAACTAATCTTTAAAATATAACAACTGTCTCAAAACGCAGCTGAATGCTTAGATATAATTTTATATATAGTAACAGAACACCCCCCACCCCAATAGAAGATATTTAGCGCTATGACGGTAGCAAGATAATAACCTAATACCTTTGTATTTACATCATACGAATCATGTAACATTAAACATATATTCTCATCAGAAATAGAATGTGTACCGCCAGTTCAGTCCATCTTATTTCCATCAATCATCAGAATGACTAATTAATATTAGTGTATTAGTAGTAGTATTAGTATAGTTATTAGCGATGAACAAAAAAATGCTAGTGATTGAATTATTTTGTTAATCACTCCGCTTATACTAGAACTATTCATGTAGCGGAATTATTTCATGTACAATATACAGTGGATTCAATTGCAAGCCTCTAATTTAAGACACGAATTTATGTTAGCTAATTAAGGGGATGATAACAGATGAGTGTACACTAAAGCTAGTTACTTAAAACGATATCACTTAGAGCGTTTTTTTAATGACCGCCGTGCTCATGTATATATGACTAACAAGTGCTTACCGAAGACATTGTATTCAATGGCTGTCCCTGTTACATATAAACAAAGTAAACGAAACATTGATTCAAATACATAACTGTATATTTTATATATTTACGACCAGTATACATTTTTTAAAACACTAATAACTAATTACAATACTGCAGCTACTACAATAACATTTCAGCAATCCACTAGCTATTGGTAGCCTATAGATAACATTTTTTATAATTACAACTTACTTATCAATATATAGATAACTAGCGGTCGCCCGCGGCTCCGCCCGCGTCGATGTCGGTTACCGCTGCAAAAAGCCTACCCAGGAAAGACACGGTCAGCAAAATGATTCCCAGGTCAATTCACAGACACCGACAGTAACATTGACCATAAACTGTACTTAGTGATGAAATAATTTATTTTGGTAAGGATTGATAGCATGAGTAAAATAAACGCGTTTAAATGTAGTCCAAAAAAAATAAAAAAATGGTTGCTGTGCCTTACTCGACATAGATAGGTCACGGACTTTTTTGTAGATATTTATAAGATCTACAATTAATTAGAACATTTTATGGTTCTATCTTTTATAGTTTAGGCAGCGTACGCAAAATAAGTAACTTTTCTGGTTGATTTTTTACACCTTGTGTCCGAAAAACCCAAATATCTTACGGAACCCTATTTTTTTCCAAAATAAAATATAGCCTATGTTACTCGTGGATAATGTACCTTTCGAATGGTGAAAGAATTTTTAACATCGGTCCAGTAGTTTTTGAGCCTATTCAGTACAAACAAACAAACATACAAACAAAGTTTTCCTCTTTATAATAATAGTGTAGATTACAATACCCTTCTTATAGTATTTGTATGTAATACTAAGTTACGTATTAAACTAAATTTATTTATTTATATCTATGTACCCCATCCCTTATTGAATTAAAAAATTTCAATGGGTTTGTCAATAGTACGTGCCCTTGCTATGTCTATTTTATGAAAAAATATTAGACTCATTGTCGTTGGTCAGTCATCATTGTTTATGAGTATTGAAATTATTAATCAAGATAACCTTACAGGTCCCTAGTTCGAACAGTATGTGGTCTATCCCCCTGACTAATAAACGTTGCATAACCTCTGAATAGTTATTCAGTGTTTTGTCTTTGTCACTTATATGACAGTTTGACGTAGACAGAACTGAACAAAAACCTGAATTACTATTCACAGCGTAATCAATGTTTATTAGTAAGGGGGTATGACTATAGGCCGTGTAAGCAGGCTCAGAGTCTCGCAACAAGCTGTGGAAAGGGCTATGCTCGCGGTTTCTCTAAGGGAATAAATCAGAAATGAGGATATCCATAGAAGAACGTAAGTTACTGACATAGCCCACCGGATTAGCAAGTGGTAGTGGGCGGCGCACATAGCTCGAAGAACTGATGGCCGTTGGGGTCGAAAGGTTCTTTCTCTAATGGAGATCACGGACAGGCAAGCGCAGCATAGGACGGCCACCGACCAGGTGGATAGACGACCTGACTAAGATCACAGACAAGGGCTGGATGAGGGCCGCTTCCAACCGGTCATTGTGGAAATCAATGGGAGAAGCTTATGACTGGAAGTGAAATTCCTATGGCTGAGATGATGATGATGATGACATCGTCACTGACCAACTGGGCAGATAGTAATCAAACATAATAACTATTCATAATAAAAAAGGTCGGTACCATTCTTATCTTAAATTTGAGCATTGATCTGTGATGTAGTATGAACTTCCATCAACTCATTGCTATCTCTGTACCTAAACCAGCTTACCGATGATGACACCTGAAGTATTTGCAGAATTTTTTATCTTAGTTATACCACAAGCACTACTGCAAGTCGAATGATGAAATATATCCTTATCTATTTAATTCATAGAAATATCGCAGATTTTTATTTCATTCTGTTAAACTTTATTAAAATATAATACTAATAACTAATTACAATAGTACAGCTACTACAAAAATATTTGCGCAATCCCCTAGCTGTTGTCACGTTTTTTAATTTTTCAATTTTATTGAACAGTTATATTTTAAAACCTAATTTGCGTATTAATGACGACACTTGTGCGAATAATTTAAAATATTAACAACCACAACTAACAATATATTTTAATAAAAGTAAGTTGGCAATACACGCCTGCACATCGGCGATTCGAAACTGCTATCATCATCATCTCAGCCATAGGACGTCCACTGCTTGACATAGACCTCCCCCATTGATTTCCACAAGGACCTGTTGGAAGCGGCCCGCATCCAGCCCTTGCCTGCGATCTTAGTCAGGTCGTCTGTCCACCTGGTCGGTGGCCGAAAAACCGAAACTGTTATATGTTTTTGTTATTTCTAATGTTACACACTCCTGTTTCAAATACAATAGCAAAACTAACAACTTGTTAACCCAATGAATTTGGTTCGATAAAATTCTAAACCCGAGCTTGGATGGAACGTAGCTTTTTACCTCACAAAGCTTAGTAATAACTAAATATAATCTAGTTACCAGCAAACAATAGATGAACTTTTAAAAAGGGAAGTTTTACACCTTAAGATATCGCACAAATAAGGTTTATATTAAAACAATTCGCACTCCTGTCAAAATTACAATAGCAAAGCGTTCTTCTAGTTGATAGATGGGTAGTCATAGGTAATTCGAAACTTTTCCAATAATTTAATGTTAAACGATACAGGGGCAAATGCCTTTATTAAAATAAAACACTAATAACTAATTACAATACTAATTTAATGTTTTTTTCCCGTTATTACTCTAGAAATGACAATTGTTTCCTTAATCCTAAATCATAGCTTTAAAACTTTCCCGCAAGACTTCCAGTATTGAAATTAGGCGTCAATTCAAAATGGTTTCAGAAATAAAGAGGTTGTGGCAAACATCTGTACTTATGATCTAAGAGCATTTGAGTTATCTATAGGCTACCAATAGCTAGGGGATTGCTCAAATGTTATTGTAGTAGCTGCAGTATTGTGATTAGTTATTAGTGTTTTATTTTATTACAGGTATATAGATTGTAAGTAAATCGTTTACAGTTCAAGCAACTAAACTATGGAACGCTTTGCCTCTTACTATCAAACAAGCAACATCCATACAACTCTTCAAAAACATGCTTAAAGAACATTACTTGTTCTCTACTCACTGAATCCTCTAGTTTTTTTTTTTTTTTTTTTTTTTTTTTTTACATATTATAAGTTTGCGTTTGACAACTGTCTCACCTGATGTTAAGTGATGACGTTGTCTAGGATTTAGCACGCAAACCTAGAAGGTACCTATTCACTCGCGACTTGAAGACTCCAGGATTGGAGTCTTCAAGTCTTCGTCTTCAGTTTTCTTTCCATTACGTTATTATTTATTTATTTATATTAATATAGTATTTATATATTGTATAGTATTTTAGGTATTATTTATGTCATATTTATTTAATTGTATAATATTCAGCATATGTATACGTTTATTATATAAATTTAAGATCTTGTTGCACATCACATCCACAATGTTCAATCTATCCTGTCCATCCAAAGGTTGTCTGTAAGAGATTGCTTTAGCGATAAGACCGCCGATTGTATAACCATAAGCTACAATTAGTATAAAATACACGGCCGTGGTAGTACCGGCCTAGAATAGTACTCTCCCATCTCTTCCCGCGGGTGCCGTAGGAGTCGGCTAAGGGACCACGTACCAGGAGGTGGGCAGCAGCACCTTCTGAGGATTGGAAATCATACTGCGCTCGCCAATCCGCCTGCCAAGCGTGGCGAGTATTGGCAAATCCCCCCTATATGGGGGAGGCTTCTGTCCAGCAGTGGACGCACATGGCTGAGAGAACACTTTTAATGTACATTTTATGATTTGCAATAAAGAGTTAATCTATCTATCTATATAGAGTAAGTATACATAATAATATGGATCATTCGGTTATGGGCCTCTTCTCGTATGAAGGCCTTGTCCGGTTTTTATTTGTTATTTTGTCCGTTATGTCATTAGTTTACGTTATTTCGTTCTACTACAACAATTGTTTTCCCTGCTGGTTCTTTCCACTCTGTAATTTCAACGGTCCGTCTGCCGTCTTTGTACCGTGAATCACGAAAGTACATTAGCATTTTATTATATAGTAATTTGACATTTGACTTCCTATCATCTATTACTAGCCTTATAGAATGATTACTTTCAACATGGCGCCTTGACCAGTGCTTGACAAAAGATTGCTTATTTCTTTTAACTTTTTGCAATAATCATACAAGTACAATAGACATTGCATTGCCAAATAACAACCGTGTGTATTGTGTGTGTATTTCGATACATAATTTGACAGACATGTGTCAAATTAAGTTATAATTATATTAAATTATATGTAAGCTTTTTTATTTATAATCATCATCATCATCACCATCTCAGCCATAGGAGGTCCACTGCTGGACATATGCCTCCCCCATGTAGGGCGGATTTGACAATACTCGCCACGCTTGGCGTGCGGGTTGGCGAGCGCAGTATGATTTCTGATCGTCAGAAGGCGCTGCTGCACACCTTCTGCTACGTGATCCCTTAGCCGAATCTTACGGCACTCACGGGAAGAGATGGGGGAGTACTATTCTAGGCCGGTACCACCACGACTTTGACCTAAGTCACGGGCCCGTCTAAAGTAAAAGTACTAAGTAAAACTTCTACTAAAAGTAGTCTAAAGTTTAAACTACTCTAAATTAAAACGTTAATTCGATTCTAACATTTTATTACAGATTGTAAGACAAGACCTAGGTGTGATTTAGCAACATGTCCAAGTGTCTCGAATGTGTAACACTGGTGTTGCCATCTCGACACTATACCATGGAACAAAATTTTACCAAAAAATGGAACCGACTTCCACACTCAAAAATTTGAAATAACTTGTTGAAGTCGGTAACATGATAGCTTAAACGTAACTATTATCAAAATATTGTGAGAATGGTCAGGACTTCAACAAGTTTTTTTTAGTTATTTCACACTTTTGAGTGTTGAAGTCGGTTCCATTTTAGGGATTTTCCATTTTTAGTGACCTTTGATACTCACGGGATCAATAATTGTCAGTGTGTATGTTATCCGATTTTTCCACCCGCAACTTTAATGTTGTGAGCAAATAGTGTGAGCATGTTAAGGACTTCAACAAGTTTTTTTTTCGTTATTTCACACTTTTGAGTGTTGAAGTCTGTTCCATTTTATGGTAAATTTTTTTTTGCACCTTTTTTTGGTGACCTTTGCTACTCACGGGAACAATAATTGTCATTGTGTATGTTCTCCGATTTTTCCACCCGCAACTTTAATGTTGTTAGCAAATAGTGTGAGCATGTTAAGGACTTCAACAAGTTTTTTTTTCGTTATTTCACACTTCTGAGTGTTGAAGTCTGTTCCATTTTATGGTAAATTTTTTTTTGCACCTTTTTTCGGTGACCTTTGCTACTCACGGGTTCAATAATTGTCATTGTGTATGTTATCCGATTTTTCCACCCGCAACTTTAATGTTATCGACGTTATGCGTACCACTTTTAAGTTATTGAAGTGTAATTCAAAAATCGCTTGACAATTATAATAAAATTTAAATGAGACCACACGGAAAGCATACGCTTTCAAATAAAAAAAGAACGATTAAAATCAATTCACCCAGTCGAAAGTTGTAAGGTAACAGATATAAAAAAAATACGGGTTGAAATGAGAACCTCCTCCTTTTTTGAAGTCGGTTAAAAATAGCGCTAAGAACAACATCCCCTCAGATGTGAAAAAGAAGAGAGAAATTCGGACATTAGTAGTGGCTGCTATAGCTTAGTTCGACATAGCGACAGGACGGTTTTCTGCAGTCGTGGGTCCGAATCCCACTAGCAGCCGAATTTTTCCTTCAAATAATGTTTTTTTTTTTTTTTTTTTTTTATATATTATAAGTTTGCGTTTGACAACTGTCTCACCTGATGTTAAGTGATGAGAATGTGAACGTTATGTAGCGTTGTGTTAATGCAATCAAAGTGTATAATAAGTTACCCGATACTTTTAAAGAGCTACCATTATTACAGTTCAAGAAAAAGCTTTCACTATGGCTACTGGACCAATGCTTCTACAATCTTAATGAATTTATGACATATAGAAATACTCTCTACTGGGTCCTAATACAATGTTTATTATTTTTGTTGTATTTCCAGACTGTGACTAAGTATCTGAATAAGTAATTTAATTTTAATATGAATATTACTTTTTTTTTTTTTTTTAATATGTAGTTTTTAATTTAATTTTATTGAATATTTAAATTTTAAACATTGTGATTTTTATATGACATTTCATTTTTGACATCTACAATTTTCATTTATGGTGACTAATTTTTTGATGTAATGTTTATTGTTTACACGCCATTGTAATGGTAGAATGTTCTGGACATAATTTATATTTACCACCATATTTGTACAACATTCTAGTAAATAAAGAATTTGATTTGATTTGATTTGATTTGATTTGAACGTTAGTTCCACCTCGCATGCTGTTAATGCAATAAACCATAAACCATCTATTCACCATTTTATAAGTAATATACGGAAAGAAGTTTGTCTTATACAAATCACCTGTAACATCTGCTATTTGCTGTTTAAAGCATAACAAATTGGTCTCACCACAGAGTTACGTGAGTCTTTATACTTTATTACTTTATACTGTAGTACTTTTTGAATGTGCGATGATAGCTCAGCGGAGGGAGCGTCGGCTGTCAAACAGACGGACACTGGTTCAATCCCCAAGAACAGCTTGAGCTTTCGGTGCAGGTAACACTGTTATCAAATTCCCAGCAGGGTGGTAGGGTGCTTTCGAGTATCCGCCTGGCCACCACCATCAAGATTGAAAAACTGTCACCGAGCACATAGAGTGTTCAGACAGCAGTTCTTGAGAGCCAGTGAGCATTCTAGGTCTAGCGTGATAACATCTTCGACCTCATCGTCACTGGCCTTCAAGTGAGATAGTGGTCAAACGCTAGAATCTATTTATTTATTCAAACAATAACTTTTTTTTATACTCTATACAAAAAAGTTATTGTTTGAATAAATAAACAAAAGCAACTGAAGGCAAGGAAGGTTTCTGTCCAAATTTGTTTATCACCTATCAATAAATTCAGCATCCTCGCGCCCCTTAGTAGTTTGAACGAATAGTGTAGGTTACATGTGACATGGACCCAAGAGCAATCGGATACAATTTTATTTGGCAATGAGTCCCGATTTGAAAGAAAGAAAGAAATTTATTTGTAACATTTAAAACATACAAAATGTACAATTACAAATGTTACAAATCGGCCCCAACTCAGCAATGCTGATTATAAACCAGCGCTGGTCTTCCGTTGGGACCGGTTCGTGACGTCACGGTTCTTCTGTTTACAACAGTATATCCTATACTAGAAGGAATTGGATTTAGGATTTGGATTTAGGCCTGATAAGGGAAGGGTAAGAGTGTATGGTCGCGTCGTCCCGGAACAGCTGAACGGCTGAGATGGATCCAAGCAGGAAATGCACTTTTACAGTGGCTCCACAGTGATGGTATGGGCGGGTATCATGAAGAAACAGACCAGTTCTTTCCTTTAGTCAGCAATGTAACATTATGATAGTAAAATCATTCAAAAGTTCAAACCGTACATGTTACTTTACACTGTTTCAACGGGTATAACGTGGTAATACGCGTAGTCCATATCACGATTATTAAACTAAAAGAATAATAACTAATTACAATACTGCAGCTACTACAATAACATTTGAGCAATCCACTAGCTATTGGTAACCTACAGATAACTCAATAGTCCTAACCCGCTACCGGCTGGCAGCGTGCCCAGAATGCTAGCAGCATTGCCACCTTGAATTGCAATGCTGATTCGTTGAGCAAGCCTTCATCAGGATCCCAGTGCGAGACGGGACGTTGCGACGAACGCACCGCACTCAAGATCCTGATGAAGGCTTCCGGAAGAAGCCGAAACAATTGTCGATCGTGATATCGAGTACGCGTCAGTACTACGTTATACCCATACAGTGTTAAGTAATTATGAACGTGCGTTTGAATAATATTAGCGTACATGTTGCTTAGTATTTTTATGTGTGTTCTAGATATAATGTGTATACACAGATATGTTATATAGACTGGTCGGTTGGCGCAGTTGGTAGCACTCTGCCTTCTGAGCCGCTGGTCCCGGGTTCGATTCCCGGACAGGTCAAACATTTGTGTGTATGAACATGTCTGTTTGACCTGTGTCTGGGTGTGTAAGTATATATTAGTCATCAGGTTACCATAGTACTGAAGACCTTGTGTGAATGTATATTATTATATTATGCCTCCGTGAAAGTAATCAAGGCGACGCCCATGGATTGAGGATATTAAGGTGGCTTAGTACCCTGTTGTCTGAGTTAGCATTCCTAACACGCCCATTCCAGACACTGGGAACCAGAATTTTGTTCCATAAGTTCACTCTGCGTCCACTCATGCTGCTATTATTGTGTGAAGGCCAATTAACACAAACAACACTTGAAAATAAATTTCACAACACTATATTCTTACAAAATTATTTTCATAATTGTGTAACAACTTTTTTAAACAGATAATTTGCGGGAAAGTATGTCTACATTCTTTTATTTTTATAAAATAATAGAATATTTATGTAAATATTTTTATTTTCTTTATTTCAAATTACATCTGCTCTCTCTCACTGTTCCTGCCAAAATCCCCACAAAATTTCCTGTACCACCTTCTACCCCTACTTCTTGTACCAGAAAATCTGGCCTGAAATATATTATCACCGTCCATTCTTGTACCTTCCTGTAAACTTCCAATAGTTCAATGCCCCAGTTAGCCTCTGATGAAAAAACAGTTGCAATCTCATGTCCAGTGATATTAAGACACTAGGGTTGCATAAGCACAAATTGAGCCATGTCAAAAAACGTACACTGTATTTTCCCAGAAGATTTGCCAAGAACATTCCTGAAAGATACACCATCCGAACGTCCTTGCCAGACACAGATTAAATGGGTGTTACTATATCCGATACAATCACTACGGTATTAAGACACCAGGGTTGTGCAACAGCTGCGCGGGCGCAGGCCACGCTCTCAGTAGCTAACCGGCCGCGGTGTGATTTGTGCCACTCCTGCGCGCAACGACCTTCAGGTGAGTTTCGTAATACAAACTTGACATTGGTGATGGTTATGAAATGTTTACATATGTCTTTTTCTAGTTTAGAGATTTTTATAACATGGTCGGCCAAGGACGTCTTGTTGTGAAGTAAGTTGCGCGAGGGGTGGCAAACGCAACAATGCAACTATAGTGTAATATAAACTTTGACCCTATAGGATCAATAACCACCCCATGCATTATCTAAAACTCAGGTTTTAGGGGCTCTCGGGGACGGGTCCCTCGGTGATCGGGGCCCTAAGGAACAAACCCTTAAATTTACTGAAATGGAGTTTATCGTTTACCGCAGACCGTAAACTGTTATTTTTGTATATAAATATGTTTCAATATAACTGAAAATAATGGAAAAGAATTAAATCAATCATTATTTTAAGGCTATGTTAAATTCACCCATAAGTTCAACCTTAGCCCATAATATAAGAGTATGACCTCATTTACTAACTAATCGTGATAACAGTACATTTATTTATTTCTTTATTTTTTTATTATTATGAAGACTATCGACATACAACTTAACTTAGGTACAAAAATTAATGCATAAAAAAATTATTATTTATAAAAACCAAAAACCCGACTACGTCATTATCTGCCATCTTTATTAAATGAATTGAACAACTGAAAAGGTAGAAACAAGATTTTAATTTCCATATTTTATTTTGGTTTTGAATGATCTTAGTTGACAGTGTTCACAAACGCAGTCGGAGGCATTATCTGCTCACTCCTAGATTTTGTTGCTCTACCTATATCACCTATATACCATCTCAACAAAATGATAAGAAGTGAGCTGTGAGCGTGTACACATATGAACAAGTTTCTCTCATACAGTAAGGATTACCAGATACATATAATTTTAAATTAAAATAATGTATTCTTTTAATATTCAACAGAAATGACACCATAACTGTGGTTATCGCAAAACAAACTTGACCTTGTGTTGCCGGCTCGTGTGTCGAAACTTCAACAATAAAAACAACGCTTTATGACTTTTGAATTTTGAGTTACATATTTTGTGAGTTCTATTGATTCCTCTGCTTACAACATTCTTTCTCAAAATGGGAAAAACGCCCTTTGGGGGCCCTGGAGACCTAGAGATACCCACCTTTTGGCCTCTAGGTAGGGGACCCAGAAAATATTGAAAAGTATAATTAAATTAATTAAATAAACAAATGCTAAAAAAAAGTAAATAGCTTATACAGATGTAAAGGGATTTCTCCTCCTTAGTTGTTCTCCTCATGTCTAAAGGTCATGACTTCCTCAATGACCCTTATTTGGGTGCCAATTCTCTTATTAATTAAAACTGTTTGTCTTAATAAATGAGAGAATCGGCACCCAAAATCCATAAACAATGCAATTGTTATTCAAATGTAACAAAAGATAAACTCAATATTCCACTAAAAGAACAATTGCATCTGGATCGCATTGTAATTAATTGCATTGCGGTAAAAATTTGATCTGTGTAGCCATTACAATTATACTCCAAGTAGAATAGCAAATCCAGCAAAACTGACAATTCGTTAACAATCTATGAGAAATGTGTTAGTAGAATTGATACCCTAAATGATATCACGCTTTCTTCCCTGGTTTCCGGCAATATGTACTGCATCGTGAACAGATTATGTGCAGCGTGGTGTGGACTTGATCAGATCAACTCATGCCGGCAACCTCGGGTTCTTTTGCTATTTACTTTGCTAGTAACTATTATCTGATAAAAAACAAACTAGTCTGATATTTTTCTTAACCTATTATCTAAGATAGTTAGCGCTTTGGCCATGCTGTTATCCCACTATCCAGTTTAATAAATAAATAAACAGTCTTGGTCGGGGTTCTCTCTTAATTTCTGGCAATGTGTCAGTATGGCAATTTTTTTAGACAGGTAGTCAAGAGATTGGTTGTGATCTCCAGTTTTATGAGTATGGATGCGTTGGTTCGATGTGCTATCCAAGGTATTAGCAGCATTTTTCTCCAACACCACATATCAAAAGCATTGATGCAATTGCAGTCAGTATTTCTTAGGGTTATTAATTATTATTATTCATTTATTACACATTATATACTATTTAAGTAAGTATCTAAACTATAGTCGGAACCCTCTGACTTATTACGTGAGTAACTCCCGTGTTTTATATATTTATAATATGTCAAAACCACGTCATTTTTAATAACAAAACATTATATACTTATATACATTATATACACATTATATTTATACACATAAAATTATTATCAGATAATAATAATGTACACTAGTCTTCTTTTCATTTTGAGCGATATTCTTCTATCTCGACATGTTTTATAAAGCTGAGTCATCTCATTCTTAGTCATCCCAATACGGCTTTTAATTTCTGTTCCACAGGACCCTTTATTGTATAATAAATAGAAAATCAGCTACGAGCGGTCGAGCACTACCTACTATGAAACTTAAATATAAAAGTTTCATAGTAGTGCTGGATTTAATATGATCAGTGCTATCATAATTACAAAACATTGCATAACGGTAAAAAAAGATATTTAAATTCTTATCATTTTAGATCGCTATAAATTTGATATACTAAACTTACTTAACTAGACTATCAATAAAATAGACATGTCTGTATTTACTATTACAGTAGAGTTTCACTAGTCCGGCGCTTCAGTAATCCTAAACATCAAACACCTAGCACCCTCCGCCGAGGAGGGTACTTTCGTTCGCGCTTGCGGACCACACTGGTATCGGTACAAACCAATCTCAAATGTTATCACAATATCATACACACTTTTAGTTATACATATTTACCTGCTTTCTATTTTTTTTTTTCCTACTCAGACCCCCGCACTAGGATTCCTTTCATCGCGGAAGGCATGGACACACACATTCACAGCACAAGCATCCACGACCCGGGACAAATATCTACACTCATCGCACAAATGTTTGCCCCTGCCGGGATTCGAACCCAGGGTCCCGGAGACACAGTAGTCATGTCACTGACACTAGCCACTGCGCCATGGCGACCGTCAAGTATTTCAATAGTGTAGCTAAAAATGTCAAGCAACATGGTATCCCTATATCGCTGTTTATGTCTACACAATCTAATAATCTTAACATTCCAATAATCCGGAACATTATTTTTTTTATATATACTGTATAGTGATGATGAGATCCACTATCTCACTTGATGGTCAGTGACGATGTAGTCGGAGATGTTATCACCCTAGAAAGCTTACTGGCTCTCAAGGACTGCTGCCTGAACACACTATGTGTTTGTTCACAGTTTTTCAAACTTGAGGGTGGTAGCTAGCCAGTCGGGTATTTGAAAGTACCCTACCACCATGCTGAAAATTTGATAACGGTGTTAACTTCACCGGAAGCTCAAGCTGATGTTGGGATCGAACCAGTGTCCGTCAGTTTGACAGGCGACGCTCCTCCCGCTGAGCAATCATCGCTTCTATCTTAGACTGGTGCCGGATTAGTGACATTACTGTGTTCATGAACAAACATAGTTTTAAGGTCCGGAATAGGGCCTCAAATTGAATTAAAAAGTTAATCAATTTCACAGTAGTCTAATCAAGCGAGGCGAGGCTCATACCTGAGCGTGTTGTGAAATATTTTTTTATTGAATAACTTATAAATTTAGTTTACGATGATATTAACCTTGGCTTTAAGTATATGGATGTGACAAAACTCTATTGACTTGTGCAAAATCAGGTTTTATTGCATTGAAATTTAATTTATTCGCCAAAAATTTTGCGCTTTTTTTCCGACTTCGACGCCCTTCTACTTTGACTATTTAAGAAAATTATTGTACTAAGTTTTTAATAAGCTACGAGATTTTTGACTGGGATATAATGACGCACATTCCTATACCATTAGTTTTGTATAATAATGTATAGGATATTATATAGTATATGTCCAGCAGTGGACTTTCTATGGCTGAGGCGATGATAAAACATACTGAAAATCAGTACTGATTGATATAACACCACACAGCTCAAGACACTGAATAGATTGGGATGAAATTTGGCTAAAAGATGCACAGTTGACTGGCCGGTTGGCGAAGTTGGTAGCACTCTGCCTTCTGAGCCGCTGGTCCCGGGTTCGATTCCCGGACAGGTCAAACATTTGTGTGCATGAACATGTCTGTTTGACCTGTGTCTGGGTGTGTATATGTATATAAGTATATATATCAGTCATCAGGTTACCATAGCACAGGCTCTGCCTAGTTTGGGACCTGAAGACCTTGTGTGAATGTTAATAATAATAAAAAAAATTGGTTGTCTGTAAAATCGGTTTACGGACGATAGATTTACGTGATAACGTCATAATCATTTATGACTTTGACTTTGACTTTGACTTCGACTTCGACTTCGACTTCGACTTCGACTTCGACTTCGACTTCGACTTCGACTTCGACTTCGACTTCGACTTCGACTTTGACTTTGACTTTGACTTTGACTTTGGCTTTGACTTTGATTATTTTATGTAATACAAAACTCAGGTGGAACGTTACGCGGAACGTTACTATTTTTCATGAGTGTTGCTGGTATTCATCAATTTATAAAACGTTATCACGTCAAAAAAAACAGCCTGCGATTTCACTTTCGTGGACTACGGTGTTTATGTTGCTTTAGTCATCTCAAGGAAACCGTACAATTTCCCAGAATCAAAACTAACCTATTCGCTACCCCAGACTATTTTAAATACACCATATAGTCTATTTTAAACCAAATTTTATTAAGACGTGTTTTGCCGTTCTGGCGTGATTGAGTTACTAACATACATCCATTCCAACTTTTACAGTATTATGAATGTTTAAAATACGGGAATTACTCACGTAATAATAATTTAGCCCCGAAAAAAAAAAAAAATACCTCCGACTGTGGCCGACACTACTATATAATCGAAACTAATACTAAATAACCACACATTAAAATATGAAATGAAGATGTTCTATAGATTTTGTGTTTGTGTTAGGTGTCAGGTGTGTGTATATCGAAGAGAGTGTGTGAGGGTGTATGTGTATGTATGAGAGTATGAGAGATACTGTGTGTGTTCTACAGCTAGATAAAATAATTTGCTATCTTAATTTAAATCGCGAATTTGAGGAGTTCTTCTATATCACGATAGTTTATAAGATATAAGATTTAGTAGCCATTGGTAAGCTTATCTATCTATATATATAAAAATGAAACCCGTTTTCCGTTGTCACGACATAACATGAAAACGGCTTGACCGATTTAGATAAAATTTGGTATAAAGATACATGGGACTTTGGAGAAGGACATAGGCTACTTTTTGTCCTGGAAGAAGTATGGTTCCCGAGGGATAACTGAGTCAGCGGGAAAAACGTAGTGCACGCGGGTGAAACCGCGGGGCGCAGCTAGTATATGATATATACCTAGTGAGTGACTCTTACTTCCTACTAATATAAATGCGGAAGTTTGTGTTTATGTGTATGTTTGTGTGTGTGTGTGTGTGTATGTGTGTATGTTTATTACTTCTTCACTCTCAAACGGGTACACCAATTTCGATGAATTTTTTTTTACCCTGGATATATATTTACCCCGTTTAAACCCTGGATTAACACATAGGCTACTTTTATCCCGGAAAAAGTGTAGCTCCCGTGGGATTATTATGGTAGCGGGAAAACCGTAATCTACGCGGATGAAACCGCTGGTCGCAGCTAGTATAATATATATTAAGATTTTGTCAACAAAATAACCCTGAAAATAATGAACCAAACTTAAATAAGCTAATTATATAATTATGTTTACATTGGTCCGTGTGTTGTAATCACAATAATTTCTGGACTCATTGACCGTGCGGTCTTATGACGACAGTTAACACTTATTCTACCTTTAGTTCAAATTAAATACAGCTGTGACCACAGATCATAATTATACGTCAATGCCTGTGATACAAGTGGTGATGGTGTGTGATACAAGTTCTTCGAAAACCCGCCTGGCTAGCTACCACCCTCAAGTTTGAAAACCTGTCACCAAACACATGGTGTGTTCAGGCAGCAGTTCTTGAGAGCCCCTGAGCAGTCTAGGTCTAGTAATAACATCTTCGACAACATCGTCACTGACCATCAAGTAAGATAATGTTCAAACGCTAAATCTATACAGTATAAAAAAGTGGACCTAGAACCGAAAATGTGCCTGATTCTGTGGTACAAAGTTTTGTATGTACCACTGCAAAATATTTTATTTTTAAATATTATGTTTACCGATTTCTCGGCCAATTGTTAACTCATTTTAAAAGAACTTTATTTAAAATGATTTAAATTTTTGAATAATGTTTTTAAGAGTACCTAAGTGTAAGAAAAATTTAGCTTTAATCAGATTTGCACCCATAACTACAGAACACCCTACACCCCCTCACTAGAGTTCCCTATGTCACGAGAGGTACATAATGTGATACATTAAACAAAGTGTAGAAGCTGCCTCGTCTCACCCGTTTCTTGAAATACCCAGACCATATCTGCAAGGGAATACAGACCTTATTCCACTCGTTGGCTGTACACACTATTGAATGTGGGACAAAATAGCTACGTGCGATAAATTGGAACGATTATCCATCATCATCATCATCATTTCAGCCATAGGACGTCCACTGCTGGACATATGCCTCCCCCATTGATTTCCACAAGGACCTGTTGGAAGCGGCCCGCATCCAGCCCTTGCCTGCAATCTTAGTCAGGTCGTCTGTCCACCTGGTCGGTGGCCGTCCTATGCTGGGCTTGCCAGTCCGTGGTCTCCACTCGAGAACTTTTCGGCTCCAACGGCCATCAGTTCGTCGAGCTATGTGCCCTGCCCACTGCCACTTCAACTTGCTTATCCGCTGGGCTATATCGGTGACTTGCGTTCTTCTTCTATAGAAATTACACAACTAAATATTTTTAGATAAATTATCTATTAATAAACAGTTTCTCGCAAATTTACACTGTTCCTAGGGGAAAAATCATTAAGTGATATTGTTGAGACCGCCTCTCCCCCCCCCCCTAAATCCTAGGCCCATCCACCGCAGTATGTGCGCCTTGATCTCTCCTCTTTTCACATTTTGTATTTGTTTGTATTTTGTATTTTTCCTCATAAGCGGTTCTCCTTTTTACATTTTTCCAAAATTTGAACGCAGTTGCGCTATTTGATATAAATAACATATTATTATGAAGATACTTTGAGTTGCATCATTTTGTAATTACAAAAATGTTTGACTATACATTTACATTATAATTACTTAGATGTCAGTTAAAAGAAGTAAGTTCGTGATAATGATCTGGCCTATTTATTTTTCATGCTTAACATGTAATAAAAAAATTATAATAGTGTTTTTTCATACTTTACAAGGTATTTAAAGTAGATCATATTTCTACGATTTACATATTACATACATATAAATAGTTTAGTAATGACTTTGCATCGAAAGTTTAGTATAAGTAGACTTGGTTTTTTTAGTTAGTGCTAATTTAGGTATGCTTTTCTAATATAATAGCTCCAGCTCTGTGCACGCTGTAGCGATGCACGCTGTATCGACACACGCTGTAGTGATACACGCTGTGGCGATACACGCTGTAGCGATACACGCTGTAGCGATACACGCTGTAGCAATACACGCTGTAGCGATACACGCTGTAGCGATACACGCTGTAGCGATACACGCTGTAGCGATACACGCTGTATCGATACACGCTGTAGCGATACACGCTGTATCGATACACGCTGTAGCGATACACGCTGTAGCGATACACGCTGTAGCGACTCACGCTATAGCCACAAACACATGAAACAAACATTTATTCAAACATCAGTCAATTGTGATTCGCACTTCTGAACAGAGAGTTCTGTATCAAGTTGTCAAATATATCATGAACTTTTTAAATTTGTCTTGGTAATTATTATTGGATGTGCTGTGGTTATTAAAATGGAAAAGCACGTGTCCTTTATGGAGACACCTTTTAATTTGTAGGTGCATTATTATAAACTAGACGCGCCCCGCGGTTTTACCCACGTGCGATGAAAAATGGTAAAGATTACAGTAAGCCTGTGTGTTACCATAAGTTAATCCATGGTATAAGCTATCACCCCACCAAATTTCATTCAAATCTATACAGCCGTTTCGGCGTGAAAGAGTAACAAACATACATCCATACTCACAAACTTTCGCATTTATAATTTTAGTAGGAAGTTGGGATATGTAGAACAAAATAAGATTTAACAACTCAAAATTGTCTATTTACCAAATGGTATACAGCCTTAATAGGAAAATACAGATCTTACTGAATAACTACAATAATAACTAACTCTGCTGCAATAAGCGTATATTTGTATTTTTACTAAATAAAAATACTAAGTGATGGGAGGTTTTATCGCTCTTACACACAACCATTTAAAAAATTTTAACCGAGCGTTATTTAATAACATTATCAAATATTACAATACTGTAGCGCCCCGCGGTTTCACCCACGTGGGTTGCGATTTTCCCGCTACATCAATTGTTCCACGGGAATCATACATTATACCGGGATAAAAAGTAGCTTATGAGTATTTTAAACTATAATCTATTCCCGTGCGATTTCATCCAGATCCGTTCATCCGTTCAGGCGTGATTGAGTGATTGAACTTTCCATCCATCCATACTTTGACAGTTATAATATTAGTGGGATAAACCAATTTTCATACGTTTTTTATAAGCTGCATCTTTTAAAAATAATTACGTGGATCTTGCCATCTTCTGACTAGACAATAGAATTGCGTTCTAATCAGAATGTCGTGAATATGACATATGCGGTTACAATTTCAAAACCACGGCGTTAGTGAAGTAACATAACTGACATATTTCAGGTGTTCGTAGAACCTATTAGCCATACGTTAATTAAGCTGGTTTGCGATTCATCTTAACGTGACAATTATGGGCAGTGGACTTGCAAATGAGTTGATAATTTTAGATTGACAAATTTACAATGTATTAACAAACTTTTTTGTTATTAAAACTGACGTGGTTTTGAGACATGGACGCGGTCGCGATTCGCCTAGTACTGTACTCAGTACTAGGCGAATCGCGACCGCGTCCGCGAGCGCCCCGTATTCTACTTGAAAAAGACCACCGAATGTGGTTGAAACTATAGTCGGAACCCTCTGACTTATTACGTGAGTAACTCCCGTGTTTTATACATTCATAATATTACCAAACTGTAATTGTACCGTAAAAACTGTATTACACGGTACAGAATCTTCCCATTTAAGGGTTTTCATAATACATCTGTATGGGTATAATGGCCAAACTGGTGATGTATAATTTAATAACTATACTTTTTAATCCGTAAAAATGTATGATTTCCGTGGAATAATAGATTTAGCGGGAAAACCGTAATCCACGTTGGGTGAAACCGCATGGCGCTACCAGTGCTCAATAATTAAATTAAACATAGATCTCTGAGTAAAGTAAATGAAACATGTGCACTTTGGCACACAAATACAAATGATCTAAGAGCCAAATCAAATCGACGCTCTTGTATGAAAGGTCTGATGAGCGTAAATGAAGCGAAAGAGTTGTGTCGCGATCGTGGTATTTGGAAGGCTGTGGTCTCTGCTTAACCCTACGTGAAAGAAGCGTGACTATATGTATGTATGTGATGAAATGTACCTGTAACGATCGAATCTCCATGCCCCTTATCTAAAAGTTTTTTTGTTTGATTCTACAGAACTTTAGAGTAGATTATTTTTTTTATACTGTATAAATCTAGCGTTTGACCACTATCTCACTCGATAATCAGTGACGATATTGTCTAAGATGTTATCACGCTAGACCTAGGATGCTCGAATTGTTATTGGCATGTTTAGGTTGAAACTGTTATGCTCCTCGATCAGTATGACTCAAAGGAAAAAAAATGAGTGTTTGGTGACAATGTGTCGTAGATTTTTAACCTACTCCAAAAAAGAAGGAGGTTACTCAATTCAACCGTATATTTTACTTTATGTAACTTCGACGCATATGAACCGATTTTGACGAGTTTTTTTATTTCATAGAGTATTCTTCCGTGGTGGTCCCATTTAAATTTTATCAAAATCGGACAAGCGGTTATTGAGTTATACTCAAATAACTGAAAAGTGTGACGCGTACCTCGAAATATTATAGTTGCGGTTGAATACATCCGACAACATGCACAATGACAATTGATCCTGAAAATTTCACTGAAAAGGGTGAAAAAAAAAAGTCGTGTGGCACTCGGGGACTGCCGCGGTTAAGCTATTGCATAGCATTTTTTATCAACTTATGCAATTAATATATTAATAACTTATGCAGTAACGCCGATACAACTAATGCCAACTAGGGCGAGTTGTTGAACTAAACAGACAAGCGTGATATTTCAAAAAAGTCATTAAAAGTTCTGCTATTCATCGATAGATGGCAAAACTAAAAAGTATCACCGCTGTGCCGGTCGGAGTGGGGGGTGTTAAGTTATTTTCGTTACGGAATTTCTGGATTCGGTCTCCACGCTCAAGGCCCGCGATAGAAGCTATGCAATAGCTTAAAAATTACCAAAAAATGGAACCGACTCAAAAGTTTGAAATAACTTGTCGAAGTCGATACCATGATAGTTCATAAAAATAACTACCATCACAAGTGAACTACATGAAATGTCTAACCAAAGTCCACAGTGTAACCACTAATGCTAGGAAAACTCTGCATTCCACTGTATATCCGGTCGTACTACGGACGGAGTTTCGCAAGCTGTGGCGCAAGCAGTGGACACCGGCCGACTGCTGAAGGTTATCGTACGATATTTGCTTTTAGATTTTGTAATGAGCAATAATTTGAGAGTTGAGTACTGCTTAGAGGCGTGACCACTGTTTCTGGAGAAGTTACAAATGTGACCTTTGCGGATGCTAAAAAATATTTCAACACACAAAGCTAATCGAAAAAACTTCAGTTCCTCATGATTATTTTTATCAATCTCAGACCCCCGCACTAGGATTCCCTGTGTCGCGGGAAGCATGGACACACACAATCACAGCACACAAACACCCAAGACCCCGGGTCTTGGGTGTTTGTTGCTTTATTATCATCTACACTCATCGCACAAATGTTTTCCTCTGCCGGGATATATATATATACCGATCATCACTTAACAAAAAAAAAGGATTCGAAACCCAGGGTCCCGGAGACACAAAAGTCATGTCACTAACACTACCCACTGCGCCACGGCGACCATCAGTTCCTGTTTATTATTGTTATTGTATGATTGTTATTGTTGATTATTGTATGAAAAAAATCCAAGTTCAATGGCCTTCTGGTCTCTACTACCCATACGTTTTTTTTTATTATTATTATTATTATTATAAGATAAGTTTGCGTTTGACAACTGTCTAACCTGATGTTAAGTGATGACGCGGTATAGGATTTAGCACACAAGCCTGGAAGGTACCTGTTCACTCGCGACTTAAAGACTCCAGGATTGTACATATCGGGAAACACAGACTCGTATCAACTCCAGAAGGCTCAAATTTAATAATAAGTAACCCTCACTGCGTACACACGTAAAAAGTGATTTTTGATAAATTATCCAACCCTTACTACATACCTGGACACTAAAAACGTGCCACTCGCGAACATGTAGAGCGTATAAAAAACCTATCAAAAATGGCACAATTTCAACACTCGAAAGTGTAAAATAACTTGTCGAAGTCGGTACCATGATAGTTCAAAAGTAACTAATATCAAGATATTGTGCTCATGATACCTTTTTTTTTATTCACAATAGATAGGCGTTGGCATGGAAATCAATAGGGGAGGCCTATGTCCAGCAGTGGACGTCCTATGGCTGAGATGACGATGATGATGATGAGACAGGCGTTTGACCACTATCTCACCTGATGTTAAGTGATGAGGCGGTCTACGATCATTCACGCCTGCCTAGATACCTGTTCACTCGTGCCTTGAAGATGCCCAGATTGTATTTATGTGGAAATATAAACTTAGGCAATGAATTCCACTCGTTAGCTGTACGCACTATGAATGTGGAAGCAAAACGCTTAGTGCGACAGGGTGGAACGTCTACAATATATGGATGTCGCATTGCAGTCCGTCTGGTCATTTTTTTGAAGGAATAGGGAAGGAGGTACCAAGTTAAGTAACTCCAGAGCACACTCCCCAAAAGGTATCCGGTAAAAAACCAATAAGCTAGCGACTTTACGATACCGACTTCGACAAGTTGTCAATGCAATTATTTCACACTTTTGAGTGTTGAACTCGGGCTAATTTTTTTTTTCACTCTTTTCAGTGACGTTTGTTACTCATGGGATCAACTGTCATTGTGGTGTAGGTATGTTCACCGATGTCTTCATCCGCTACTATAATATCGTCTAGGTATTTTTTTTTTTTTTTTATTTTTTTTTTTTTATGGGACAACATTCACACAAGGTCTTCAGGTCCCAAACTAGGCAGAGCCTGTACTATGGTAACCCGATGACTGATATATATACTTAAATACATACTTATATATATACTTTTTTTTTTATACATACAGTACGGTATCAGCACGCACTTTTTAGTTATTGGAGTGTAACTTTTGAGTTACACCTTTGACCGATTTCATGAAATTCAAATGGGACCACACGGAAAGCTCCAGCTTTCAACTAAAAACAGATTAGTATCGATTAATATCGGTTCATCCAGTCGTAAGTTATCCGGTAACAAACATAAAAAAAAACATACTGGTCGAATTCAGAACCTCGTCCCTTTTTTGAAGTCGGGTATAAAGCGATATTCCTCTCGCTGAGAAGGCCCGTTGTCCAGCAGTGGGTACATAATGGGCTGATTATGATTTATGATAATGATCTAATGATACAATTCGTTCAAATTACAACATTCTGTTTTTATAATGCAAGGTCAAAAGAAATATGAACTTTAGACTGAGATTTTCAAACTTGGCCTTAATATCTTCTTACCCAATGTTCGCATGAATTGACGTATTTAGCTATATATAATGTCAAACGATTACACTTGTTAAAATGCTCTGAGTAGGTACTTAGACTAATAAGATACTCTTACTGTATGACACAGACGCCTTGCTTATCTTATCCCACTAATATTATAAATGCGAAAGTTTGTGTGCATGAGTGTAAGTGTGTATGTGCAAGTGTATATATGTGTAAGTGAGTATGTGTAAGTGTATATGTAACGGCTACACTGATTTCGATGAAATTTGGTATAGAGATGAATTATACCCTGGATTAATACATGGGCTAATTTTCATCATCACCATCATCACCGTTTTTCATCACAACGTGGGTACAACCGCAGGCGCAGCTAGTCTTAAATGTAATCATCTCTTCTCACAGTGTTTGTTATCGAACTTGCTTGCTTGATTTTTATGAATATTATTTTGACCTACCAAAGGTCTCAAAATAGTTTTTAAGGTTTAAGTCATAGGTCCAGTGTGCAAAAAAAGAGTGCAAATTTTTAAATTATTTTAACGCATTCAGGGGGAAGAAAATCACGTCCAAGGATTTCGTTACATAGATACACACATACAGGAAAAGATAAAAAATAAAAAGGGAACTAATACAAAATTAGTTTTATATGAATGAATAATAAATAAATAAATAAATACATTTTTCATAATTCCTGCGTTTTATCAGTCCTGGCTAAAAATATTAAACAACAGTTGCATATTTTGAAAACTGGCTCTCAAACTACGGATCAGAAAAGTCATCATTATTCTTCAAATATTCAAAAATTTAAATCGGAAATCGTATTGATCAAAATTTTAAATCCTGAATATTTAACACAATTGAAGTAGCATTAAACATGTTTGCACAAACTAGCAAGTCATAGTTTAGCATAATCAGTTAAATTGAGTTACACGCGACATGAAATAGTCAAGCCTAAAACTAAATAAGCAAGCATTTCCGAGCCTATTTTTAAAGGTACCTCAATTCAGTGTAAAAACTGTCGCAAACGTTTTAAAAAAATGCTCTTGTATTTACGACAAAGTAGTTTTGATGTCAAATAGACAAGATATTAAACAATAGTTCATCAAAGAGTTTTTTTGGTCGATTGCACATACTAGGAGGAACTTACGTTCAAATTTACGAAGAAACAAAAAGGTTATCAATGGGTTTTGAACCCACGATTACAGATTAACGTACTGTCGTTTTGCCATCTAAACTATAGCACTCCACTTGCCATCCGAATTTATTACTTTCTTATTGTAAACTCTAAGGCTTTCACGGCCGGCGTTGCATGTTGTATGTATTACTTCCGGGCTGTTTGGCCGTGGTCTATGTGAAACTTGTGTTCCAGACGTTTCGTCGATCACTGCGGTCGACATCTTCAGTGGTTCAGGTCCGAGCGGCGACAAGAGCGTAGAACTCTCCTTCGCGGCGTCTTCTCTGATACTGAGGAGTATCAGATAGACCACGGCCAAACAGCCCGAAAGCAATACATACAACATACTTTCTTATTTCATCTGAGATCATTTAATTTTGTTCATCATTCTACATTAGTCGAGCCTTGTTAATTCCGCTCACTTAAATTTCGCCATGTTTCATTAAAACAGTTTGTATTTAGCAAATTCTAGGTATATCGTTATTTCAGTCATATGTGTAACATGAAAAAAAGATCAGCCTTGCGGAGTTTCGTGCAACTACTAATTACATGATCAGATAAATGTAGAATTAGATTATGAAATGTGTACGTAAATGTACGAAAGCAAAGTTTACGGTTTAATGGAATTATTTTAAGATTTAATGACTGGCCGGTTGGTGCAGTTGGTAGCCTTCAACCGCGACAATAATATCATCAAGATACGCGTAGCACTTTTCAGTTATTGGAGTATAACTTAAAAACCTCTTGTCCGATTTTGATGAAATTTGAATGGGACCACCACGGAACTATATATATGTATGTGCTCTATCTAATAAAAAAAGAATCATCAAAATCGGTTCATAAACGACGAAGATATCGGCGAACACACATAAAAAAAATATAAAAAAAAACATAAACGGTCGAATTGAGTAACCTCCTTTTTTTGAAGTCGGTTAAAAAGGTTCTCGATCTCGTTTGACTTATGGTGTCTTTCGACATTATTTGCGGAGGTACGGATGGTTGCAGGCAATGTTTGCGGTTGCCAACAGAACCTTGGGAGAAAGGGCGGGGTCAATGCTGCATTGCAATTATTTGCTCGGAATAGTACGTGATTTGTAGCATCATAATTATAGCTGTTGGCTCGGTCATGGAACATTTGGTAATAATAAGAATATACGATTTTTTAAATGAACTTCTTTAGCGGCGTTGTGCAGTTCTGTATGGATGATACGTTAGTCGCCTTTATTATCTTCAATTCTTGACTGGCCGGTTGGCGCAGTTGGTGGCACTCTGCCTTCTGAGCCGCTGGTTCCGAGTTCGATTCCCGGACAGGTCAAACATTTGTGTGTATGAACATGTCTGTTTGACCTGTGTCTGGGTGTGTATATGTATATAAGTATATATCAGTCATTAGGTTACCATAGCACAGTCTCTGCCTAGTTTGGGACCTGAATGATGAATGATGTCCTGACTTCGTGTGAATGTTGATAAATAAAAAAAATATTGGTTGTCTGTAAAGTCGGTTCACGGACGATAGATTTACGTGATAACGTCATAATCATTTATGACTTTGACTTCGACTTTGACTTTGATTATTTTATGTAATACAAAACTCAGGTGGAACGTTACGCGGAACGTTACTATTTTTCATGAGTGTTGCTGGTATTCATCAATTTATAAAACGTTATCACGTCAAAATAAAAAATTAGGATCAAGATTATTAACCGAGTCCAAAATGCTTGCAATCTGTCTATTCGTTATTTTCGCAACATTTATTTTTGCACTTAGGTGGCAATCGTTAACCGGATCTCGACACCTATAACATTTCGCCTTACAATAGAAAACATGTTGGGTTTTTATAGAAGGTCATCATATAAAAAAGGTGGGCAGAAGAGGTGTCATAATCAACTTTGGCAGGTCTACTACCGGATATTGGTATTACAATCGAAATTGAAATATTATATTAATATTGCCTCTTGAATACCATCAGTCTGATGACGTTTTAAAAAAGTTATAACTGAAAACGGTAATGACATTCAGGTTATTTCAAAAAAACACATTGCAGAAAATTGCTCGAAACAGTCTTAACTTACTGATCAACTGCGTTTAACAGCGTGCTTTATGGTTGCAAATGAGGTCAAAATGCATCATCGCTAATGTAATTTCAACTGCGCGTGTTTTTTTTAACTTTATAGATTTAGCGACATGATGCTTAGTGACAATGTGCCTGAAGGCTTCAATCAAATGTTCTATAGATACACAGTCTCCATGAAAATCAAACCTCAAAAGTGTCTACTCGCCCGTGTTTGCTTATACATCTCCAGCTAATATAAAATAAGTCCACATGCGGATATTATTTCATTTTAATAATGAACCTTAAAACCCTAGCAATAGAGTTGTAAAACATTTGTGAGAGTTTTTCAACTATTACTATTTAGATTCTCACTTTGGCTTCGCAACACGTCACTCGATTGGCGCGGTCTCTGAGAGAAAACAGTGCATATATGCCTTGTTTTTGTGGTGCCGTTTTTGAGCCGGGGATCGGGTTTCTACACTATTTTATATCGCTGCCTGAAGGTGTTGTTATGACAGGTCTAGAATGTTAACTGGCTCTTAAAGACAGCAGTAACCTGAACACACTCTGTTATGGTAACAGTTTCTTTCAATCTTGAAGGTGGTAGCTAGCTAGGTAGGTAGGTACTTGAGAGTACCTTACCACCATGCTGTAAATTTGATAACCGTGTTGCTTTCACCGGAATCTCAAACTTATTGCGGGTGTCGGTTTGACAGTCGACGCTTCCACCGTTTCATTTGAAGTCATCAGTCATAGCTTATGTCCTAGACATTAGCCTTAGACATGGCCTAACGTCGGCTACCTTTAGCCGAACTTTGAATGCCTTAGCCTACTGGACTGTTATATATAATGGTACTTTAATATCTTCATATATTATACAAGAAATAAAATAAGTTTATTATACAGTAAGCATGAACTCACAGCGTGAACTAGCTGTCTTATTTTTGCATTAAATCATAGTAGATCTTATATACTATCTTACTTATAGTTTTCCTAGTGTGGGGGTTTGAGTGTAAAAAAAAGATAAAGTCTGAAAACTCAGTCATTGGTAACAATTCTGTTAATTAAACAAAGAAAAAAAGAAAGAAAGAAACCACATTTATTCAAGACACTCACAACATACATTACACAAGAGATACATACAAAAACAATACAGAACAGAATAATAATGATGTTGTGAAGAAAAGTAACTGTAGAGTGGTTTTATTTGTCCAACACATGCTTACTCAGCATGTTTTAACTTCCTTAATGATTGTATAAGAAGACAAGTTATATCGTGATGCTTAAGTGTAATGCATCCGTAATATATAAAAAAAAACTTCAAACTGAACAGCAGACATCACAAGGTCACAGTAATTCATCAGCTTCAAGTATTGCATCGCATACCATTAAGGTGTTACCTACTCATTAATAGCGTGATATTTTAAAAGTGTGGTCATGCATAAATTTTAACTTTTATTGGGTCGTAAATTGACAGTGGTCGTGGCTCAGTGATCAGCGACACTGAGTTTGGATCCGCGATCCCGGGTTCGAATCCCGGCCGGGGCAAACATTTCTGTGATGAGCAAAGATGATAGTTCTCGGGTCTTGGATGTTTGTGTATTGTGATTGTGTGTGTGTGTCTATGCCTCCTGCAACACAGGGTATCCTAGTGCGGGAGTGTGAGTGTATGGGGAAAAAAAAATATTTTCCCTTGAAAAAATTAAATAAAAGAATATTATAATAGATTCAAATATATTAAAATTTCCTTGATCATAGTGGTTGACAACGAACTCCTTCGAATCGGCTTGCTTAATTTTTACGATGTTTGTGGTAGGTCTGAGAACAGGTCGTTAAGTATTTTTAAATTTCACCCTTCTACCTGGGGGTAGAAGAATAAAATGTTTTTCCCCTCATTTATCACTTTTTTTTTATGAAAAAATTTCGAAATCATTTAACTGTCGTTCATTGACGCGAAGTAATTTAAATGAAGTTTCGTGTCACTGTGACATTTCGATGATTTATATTGCAGAACGTTTACTAATTATTATTTTTTTATATACACATACCCCCGCACTAGGATTCCTTGTATCACGGGGGGCTTGGACACACACAATCACAGCACACAAACATCTAAGACCCGGGACAAATACCTACACTCATCGGACAAATGTTTGCCCCTGCCGGGGTTCGAACCCAGGGCCCCGGAGACACAGAAGTCATGTCACTAACCACTGCGCCACGGCGACCGTCGAATAATAAACGTAATGAGTCATTTGACAACTACAATTATATTTACGAGTACAAGCAAATCCCGTGCGACTGATTTTTCTTCCTTAAGTGGTTAAAATATTTGTAACATTCACAAAATATTATGATAAGCACAAAATATTACGTGATCAACAAGAACATATATTCATCATTAGCGGTTAGAGAAAGAGAAGCGATGAATCTTGTCTAGGGTCACGGGTCTTGTCACGGGTGTTGTATCAACGACCGTTCAAGACCACGTTCCGCGCGCGACTGAGCGTAGGTGAGATCACAGGACTCACTTGAGTAGGAACAGGCGCTGTAAGAACATATCTGCATCTTTTAACACTATGGTGAAAAAGTATCTTCTACGAGTGAACAGGTATCTTCTAGGCAGGCGTGAATCATCGTAGACCGCATCATCACTTAACATCAGGTGAGATAGTGGTCAAACGCCTGCCTATTGTGAATAAAAAAAAAAAAAAAAAAAAACTATCAATGGTTAAATGTTGTATGTATTGCTTCCGGGCTGTTTGGTCGTGGTCTAAGTGAAACTTGTGTTCCAGACGTTTCGTCGATCACTGCGGTCGATATCTTCAGTGGTTCAGGTCCGAGCGGCGACAAGAGCGTAGAACTCTCCTTCGCGGCGTTTTCTCTGTTACTGATCAGTAACAGTTTGTAATGTTTGAGTACCCTCAATTTATGTTTAAATAACATCACCGCACCGTCACTTTCCATATGTTATATGTTGGGCTCACAATAAACCATTCATTCTGCGATAGTCCGTATTTCATTGTGCACACCTCACAGTTTATCATCAGTAACAGAGGAGAATAAGTATATATATAAGTATATATTTAAGTATATATCAGTCATCAGGTTACAGGCTCTGCCTAGTTTGGGACCTGAAGACCTTGTGTGAATGTTGTAAAAAAAAAAACTTAGAGTAATAAATGATTTCTAAGTAGTATTCTAATCAGTAAGTCCATCACGCTCGTGTACTTGTCAAAGCCGACGCACGCATCACTGCCGTAAATCAATGATATTATATGTTTATATGTGGTAGATGTCGCACAAGCGCGCGGAAACTGAGGCGGCAAAATTAAGTCAATTGTAGTAATTTTCATTATGACGCGTATTTCAAGTGCAAGTCTAAACATATAGCTATCCTTTTCTTTATTATTTGTATCGTATTATCTGTCGCAGTAAGGTATGTTGTAAAGGAACAAAATCTGAGCACCGCGCAGTATGAATATACGTCATCTTTAGTAAAACATCTTTGCCGTAAACCATCTAAAGTACTAGCTAAACATTTTCGAGTAAACGCCTAGCGCAGGTACACAATAATTCGCATGAGTAAATTCGCATAACCTTGACCCGCTGCACATTTTGCGGCTTGAACTTAAACTGGAGTTAATGCGCTTGGTTTGGTCGTTTTGCATGTCTCATGTTTGTTAGAGCTATGTAAGTACATATACTTAGTCATAGTCATAGTGTTGGAATGAATAAACTCTGTAACTGGATCTGATGCGGTTTTATTTCTATATATTTTACATTATAATGTCTAAACTCAAACTAGTACAACACATTATACCGGTGTTCGAACAGAGTAGGAATAGACAACGGCGCAGTGACAAGTAGTAGTGGTCTGTACTGGGCTGCGTTCATGGATTATGTTATTCTAACACATAGTCATTTTTATTGGTAAAATTTTGATTACAAGTCAGTGTTTGAATAAATATAAAATAAAAAATAAAAAATCTTAACTTAATTATAAATTAAAAAATATATATAACATAAAAGGTATCCAAAGATACCTGACTTGTGTTGTCTCATTTAAAATCTATGAATTCCTTGTAGGAATAGAATGCTTGATGCATATTGATGCTAGAATGCTTACTTCATAATCATGTGAGGGATAAGATGTCCACTGCTGAACATATGCCTTCCCCATTTGGGGGAGATTTGCCAATACTGGCAAACCTGGCAAACAAAAATGATTAAATCAATAGGGGAGGCCTATGTCCAGCAGTGGACGTCCTATGGCTGAGATGATGATGATGCCAATACTCACCACGCTTGGCAGGCGGGTTGTCAAGCGCAGAACGATATGTGATCCTCAGAAGGCGCTGCTGCCCACCTCCTGGTACGTGATCCCTTAGCCGACTCTTACGGCGCCCACGAGATGGGCAAAAGTACTACTCCACGGCCATAGTACATAATACCAATTTACATAAATATGTGATGCTGCTTCCATATTTAAAAATCGTATTTGCGAGTCCAAAGATACAGGGTTTTGCTAAATGTTAACCGACTTTAAAAAAGGAGAAGGTTTCTCAATTTATGTGTATTCACGGATAACTTTTTCGTTCATGAACCGATTTTGATGACTCTTTTATTTGGGTGATAGAGTACGGTTCAGAGGGGGTACCTTTTAAATTTCATCAAAATCGTCAAATGGTTTTTGAGTTACACTCTAATAACTGACAATGGTATGTCTATTTGGATGACTTCTTTATTTAGGGTAAAAAAATCGGTGAACATACATAATGACAATTGATCCTGTGAGTAGCAACGGTCACTGAAAAGGGTAAAAAAAATATCAAAAAAATAGAACCGACGTCAACACTCAAAACGAAGAACTGATGGACGATGGGGTCGAAAGGTTCTCGAATGGAGACCACGGACTGGCAAGCGCTACATAGGACGGCCATCGACAAGGTGGACAGTAGACGACCTGACTAAGATCGCAGGTAAGGGCTGAAACCGCCAAAAACCTCCTGCAAAAAAATTACATAATTATCAATGATCCTATTAACGTCATTATTAATCAGTTATTTACTTTGTTACATAATAATACGCACAAAAAGTAATGTTCATGACTTTAATACTACTTTGTATTGGAGGAGCAAAAACTTCTAATTCTAATGTGTTGGTTTAAAATTTAATCAATTAATTTCTGACATAATGTAGGTAGGTTAGTTGATCGATCATGCTATGACGTCCTATTGAGCTTACGACATTCGAAAAGGATGCTGGTAGCATTATCTAATAAAACATTAAATAATAACGTCACTTTTTAACCATCTTCCCAAAAAAGTGGAGGCTCTTAGTACGGTTGTGTTTTTTATGTTTGATTACCACATTACTTCTACATTTGTGATGTAATTTTAATGACTCGTTTTTCATTTGACTACTCACATACAATTTTACATAAGTCCAATTAAATGTTTCTTAAAACGGTTTGAAAGAAAGAAAGAAATAAATACATACACTTATTTGAGATTGTACCCAGACATAAATACCGCTACCTTACGAAAGTGGCCCAATCAAAAGTAGATTGTATAGAACTAGTTTCTATGCTAGGATTAAAAGTTCCACCGAGACCCCAAAACCGGCAACTGAGTAATCTCCTTCATGCCCCTAGCGCACGCACCAACTATCGCCAAAATTCATTCTTTATACCCTCAACAATGGCTCTCAACGATACTCTCAAACTTAATCCAAACATCGACTTATTTGCGAGTAGTTCGGCGTCAATACACACGGCACTAACCAACACTCTGGTTGTACCTTACGACATTAGTTAGTTTTATGTATTGTAAATTGAATGTATTTTTCTAGATTTTATATACTATTACTATATCTCCATTATCTGTGGAGGCTTGTAAATGGCTCTTCCTTATAATATTTGTTGTGCTAATTTGTAACTTTAGCTGTAAGCCACCCTAAGAAAATAAAATAAAATTAATAATAAATATTAACACAATAAACTCAGGTCCCAACTCAGCATGATGATGGTTGCAAATTAACGCTGGTCTTCCGTTGGATCCACTTAAGTGGTCACAGAAAGAATAAAACAATAGCTTTATCCATAAATATATTAAAATAATGAAATTAAAGACCGTTTATAGGTTGTTATACTCAAGTTTTTTTTTTTTTTTTTTTTTTTTATTCACAATAGGCAGGCGTTTGACCACTATCTCACCTGATAATGATTAATAAAATAAAAACGATGTAATGTCAGACACGGCAGAAATAGCACGTTTTTTGGTTGACCAATAATACATGCGCATACCTGATATTTCAGAGACAAAACCATCACTAGCATAGTACAGAGCAGTTTATATTCCACTAGTGCCAGGCGATACAGGCTTATTTATTTTTTGAGGTCCCCAAAATACAGGTTGACCTAGTTTGGGGGCCAAAAAATACTTAACTTTGTAGCAATGTAATATACCAATAAACGTTATTATTATTGTTATTATTATTATTATTTATTTTGGCGTACAAGCATACATATTTTTTACACTAATTCAATTATGCTTATACAGAACTAAACCAAGAAATACCTAGATAGGAAAGAGCGAATTATCTAATTATCACTTGCGTTAAACCAAAAGGTACCCGTTGAATTAATCAGTGTTTAAATTGGGAGGGCAATAATTCATGCAGAAATTATAAGAACTATAGTTGCGTCAAAATGCATAACCTTTTACAACGGACGAACTGCCACTTTACGACATAACGGCGATGTTAATAAATCAGTATATAAGAAATGAATCAGGATATCACATTGCTCATATAAATGTATTAATCACGGAAATTACTCACGTAATAAGTCAGAGGGTTCTGACTATAGTTTCAGTACTACAGTACTAGGCGAATCGCGACCGCGTCCGCGAGCGCTCCATACTCCTCTTCAAATAGACCACCGAATGTGTTGAAACTATAGTCGGAACCCTCTGACTTACTACGTGAGTAATTCCCGTGTTTTATACATTCATAATGTAACAACATTGCTCATAGATTGTTAATGAATTGTCGTTTTTTCTAGAGTTGCTATTTAAAGGTTTCTTATGCTAAATATACAATTCCATAGAGGGATACAAGTATAAAAAACTAGCTTTGTATTTAGCCGATTCGATTTGGAGTATGATTGTAATGGCTACACAAATCGAATTTCTACCGCAATGCAATTACCTACAATGCAAGCGAGATGCAATTGTTATTTTACCAAGTTTATTTATGAGTGCAAGTGAATTATTATTACATTGTTTATTTATTTATTATTGTATGATTTAGCACGGATTAACCTATTACACTCTCGAATACATTTACATTCATAACTTGTATTAAATTATTTGTACTCAGACTGTGTGTTATGTATTTTATACTATGGCAATAAAGTGTTTTTTATCTTTATCTTTTATCTTTAAAATTAGTAAGCACTGTTAGCCAAACAATATGATTTAAAAAAGCCAAATAATTATGATCCAAAATGTCAAATAATCTATTATTTAATCAATATAAAAATGCATGTGAGATAAAAATATTCAAAATAAGATTGATATACCTACACCGTCAATTATACTTATTACAATGAATTAAAGTTAAATAAATTAAATTTAATTATCACCATAAAACAAATTAAATTAACATAATATACAATAAAGTATAATTTTAATAAATATCTCTTTGAGGAAAACTCTTAGCACGTATTCAGCTCACTGTGTCTGAGACAGTCAGACATGATCATTTATGAATTGCTAGTATGTGTTAAAAATAAGAGAATTGGCCCCCAGTATATAAGATTTGACGGTCGCCGTGGCGCAGTGGTCAGTGTCAGTGACATGACTTCTGGGTCTCCGGGGACTCTGGGTTCGATTCCCGGCCGGGGCAAACATTTGTGCGATGAGTGGGGATGTTTGTCCCGGGTCTTGGGTGTTTGTGTACTGTGATTGTGTGTGTCCATGCCTACCGCGACACAGAGCATCCTAGTGCAGGGGTCTAACGGTAATTAAAAAAAAAAAATTTCATTGCCAGTCCTGTCACATCGGTGAAATACTGAATAATTTGCCGTTTGCACCATTGCGAGGTGCTGCCGTAATTGCTAATTGAGAGCCAGTTTTTTATACATTAAAACCTAGCATTTGACCACTGTCTAACTTAATGGTCAACGACGATGTGACCGTAGGTGCGATCACGCTAAGCCTAGATGTTTAATGTCTCTCAAGGACTGTTTATCCTTAATATTAAGACTACAGCAAATAAAAACATTCTTACAAATATTTGCTAATTATTTGTTATTCACTTTTATTTAGATCTAGAATGCTCACTGAGTCTCAAGGACTGCTGCCTGAACACACTATGTGTTTGGTGACAGTTTTTCAAAACTGAGGTTGGTAGCTAGACAGGCGGGTTCTCGAAAGTATAGGGTACTACTACTACCACCACGCTAGGAATTTGATAATAGTGTTACCTTCCCCGCAAGCTTAAGCTGTCGTTGGGGATCGAACCAGTTTCCGTCAGTTTGACAGCCGACGCTCCTCCCGCTGAGCTATTATCGCTTCCAAATCTCCTAGACTGAGGTTAACTATTTTCCAAGTATATGTTATTCGTAGAAATTGGAAGAATTCACAGCGATGTTTCCACCAAGGTAATCGAATGTACACGTTTCTAGAAAGGAAGGTGTTGAAACAAACCGGATCGAGCAATGATGTTTTACTATAGATGAAGTATATTCATACTGCGCGGTGCTCAGATTTTGTTCCTTTACGACATAAACATGCTTACTGCGACAGATAATACGGTACAAATAGTATAGAAAAGGATAGCTATATATAGCCTCTTCTTCAACAAAGTAACTACCAACAAAATGCGAAGACATAATAAAATAAAATACTCCTTTTAAAGAATACTTTCATAAATATTAATGCCATGATCCTTGTGAGCTATATAAAGTACCCCTAATCTTGTTTCTTAATCTCACGTGCAAATCTGAAGGTTCATATTATAACTAAGTAGGTATATCTCACTACCTATTACATGCGTTCGTGGTTTACTTTATCTACGCATAAAATCTGTTTGTCCGTCCGTTCGAGGTCAATATATACTTACAAAATACATAACCTTTTTGCATACTTTTAAATATCCCAGTAGGTACCTATCCATTTACAACAGATGTATTCTTCCATGTCAATTCAAAAGTTTATTCACTGGATTACATCGTATTAAATATGGTCTTAAAAATTGACTTCGACTTCGACTTCGACTTTGACTTCGACTTCGACTTCGACTTCGACTTCGACTTCGACTTCGACTTCGACTTCGACTTCGACTTCGACTTCGACTTCGACTTCGACTTCGACTTCGACTTCGACTTCGACTTCGACTTCGACTTCGACTTCGACTTCGACTTCGACTTCGACTTCGACTTCGACTTCGACTTCGACTTCGACTTCGACTTCGACTTCGACTTCGACTTCGACTTCGACTTCGACTTCGACTTCGACTTCGACTTCGACTTCGACTTCGACTTCGACTTCGACTTCGACTTCGACTTCGACTTCGACTTCGACTTCGACTTCGACTTCGACTTCGACTTCGACTTCGACTTCGACTTCGACTTCGACTTCGACTTCCACTTCGACTTCCACTTCGACTTCCACTTCCACTTCCACTTCCACTTCCACTTCCACTTCCACATCCACATCCACTTCCACTTCCACTTCCACTTCCACGTCCACTTCTACTTCGACTTCGACTTCGACTTCGACTTTGACTTTGATTATTTTATGTAATACAAAACTCAGGTGGAACGTTACGCGGAACGTTACGCGGAACGTTACGCGGAACGTTACTATTTTTCATTTGTGTTGCTGGCGTTCATCAATTTATAAAACGTTATCACGTCAAAATATATTTGGTTAAGAGCAATGATATTATATGTTTATATGAGGTAGATGTCGCACAAGCGCGCAGAAACTGAGGCGGCAAAATTAAGTCAATTGTAGTAATTTTGATTACGACGCGTGGTTCAAGCGCAAGTCTAAACATATAGCTATCCTTTTCTATATTATTTGTACCGTATTATCTGTCGCAGTAAGCATGTTTATGTCGTAAAGGAACAAAATCTGAGCACTGCGCAGTATGAATATATGTCATCTTTAGTAACACATCATGGGTTAAGAGTATATATTCGGCCTGCAAGCAGACGTGCATATATAATAAAAAGATATCGTAATAATTAAAATTGTCTACATAAAATATAGTGTCAAAGTAATGTCAAGTAAGGATTAAAAGTGTCAACATAAAATAGAATCTCAAATGATTGTTAATATCAAAATTATGTATTAGTATTACAAAAATGGTAAAAAAATAATAAGCAGCATTTACATTTAATTGTCATGAATGAGTTTCTTTCACGCTTTAAATTTTTTTTCCGCCAGACACCTATTTAATTTATACCTAAAAAGATTATAGTATAAGATCATCGGTCGACTCGACGTACGGCAATTCGCCATCGCTATATGGTAGATATACCACCTATACGCACGAAGCGTTATGCTTCCACTTTCTTAATGCGTACTGCCAAGGAATGGAACTCGTTGCCCGAGTCTGTGTTTCCCGATATGTACAATCCTGGAGTCTTCAAGTCGCGAGTGAATAGGTACCTTCTAGGTTTGCGTGCTAAATCCTGGACAACGTCATCACTTAACATCAGGTGAGACAGTTGTCAAACGCAAACTTATAATATGTAAAAAAAAAAAAAAAAGATTAGGTTGTTTCATCCTGTTTTTAAATGTTGCGATCACGGGACTTACCAAATAGAGAATAATAAATTAATTATTGACAGCTGTCAATTATAAAACCAGGGGCCGTACCATCAACTTTTACAAAACCATCATGTTTCAAGAACGTCATACTTCAAGCTTAAAGTAATAATGCTCAGATTCGTACCATGAACGTCTTAAAACATTATTGTTTTATTATCGCTCAGTGACGTGTAGAATGAACGAAGAAACATTCCTGCTATAAGGGCAAGCGAGACAACATTATATTTTCATATAGCGTTGTCGCTTTCGTTGGCGCTGGCTCATGGTACGCTTTGAGTGAACGAAATAGAGGTTTACGTCACAAAACTGCTTAGTCTAAACAACATTAAAGTAACATTGCTTATGTGGCCTTGTGGTACGAAAATTCAAAGTAAGATTACAATAATACTGCTATAAGAGTTGGTGGTAGGCCCCCAGGACATAACATTAAACAGCCACGTCAGACCGAAATAAAAAAAGGGCAATAACCCAAGTTACTTTGTTCAAATAAAAGTTGAACGCAATAATTTCACTTTTGTTAATGTATGTTCATACGTAAATTTCATGAACCGACTTCAAAAAAAGGAGGTTACTAATTTCGACCGAATATATGTTTTTTTTTATGTGTGTTTGCGGATAACTTCGTCGTTTTTGAATCGATTTTGATGATTCTTTTTTGTTAGATAGAGTACACTTCCGTGGTAGTCACATTCAAATTTCATCAAAATCGGTCAAGCGGTTTTTGAGTTATACTCCAATAACTGAAAAGTGCTACGCGTATCTTAATGATATTATTGTCGCGGTTGAAGACATCCCAGAACACACAAGGACAATTATTTGATCCTGTGAGTAGGGTCATTGTAAAGGGTGAAAAAAAATTTTTTTAACAAAAAGTGCAACCGACTTCAACACTCAAAAGTGTGAAATAACTTGTCGCCATAAGGACAATATTGTGATGATAGTTACTTTTGTGTGAACTATCATGGTACCGACTTCAACAAGTTATTTCACACTTTTGAGTGTTGAAGTCGGTTGCATTTTTTGTTAAAAAAATTTTTTATACATGTAAAACATTAAAATGCATTATTAGGTGTACATACTGTTTTTTTATACCGAAAATCTTGAGACGATCTTGCGGTAAGACAGTTTGGTATATTAATAGATCTCTTTTGACTGAGACGCGTAAAAACTTAGTGGAATTACCGCAAAGCCACCACCGCGACACATGCCTCTATGACGTCATTTGTGTTTCGCACACAATAAAATAAGTAGTAGCATCAACGTAATCACCAATAATTATAATGATGATGATTTTCAACGTACCAGGACAGGATGACAAATCATCATTAACTTATGACGTTATTAGGGAAACCCTTGTAAAAGATTGGTTGTTGTTATCATTACTACTAAGATTAGTGTGTGTGTACCAGTGACGACTTACGGAACTGAAACGTGGTCTCTGACTATAGTCCTCGTAAGCAGGCCCAGAGTCGCACAACGAGCTATGCTCAGGGTTTCTCTACGTGATCGAATCAGAAATGAGGAGATCCGTAGAAGAATGAAAGTCATTGTTAATGCCTAGCGGATTAGCAATTTGAAGTAGCAGTGGGCTGGGCAGGGCACATAGCTCATAGAACCGATAGCCGTTGGGGTTGAAAGGTTCTCGAATGAGACGGACGGCAATGCGACATCCATACATGCTAGACGTTCCAACTTGTCGCACAAAGCGTTTTGCTTCCACATTCATAGTGCGTACAGCTAACGAATGAAATTCATTGCCTAAATCTGTATTTCCGCAAACATACAACCTGCGTATCTTCAAGTCACGAGTGCATAGGTATCTTCTAGGCAGGCGTGCTCCATCAGGTAAGATGGTGGTCAAACGCTTACCTATTCCCAATAAAAAATACATGGTATTAGGGTACTTTCGAATACCCGCCTGGCTAGCTAGCCAGGCGGGTATTCGAAAGTACCCTACCTAACCATCCTCAAGTTTGAAAAACTGTCACCAAACACATACTAAGTGTGTTCAGGAAGCAGTCCTTGAGAGGCAGTGAGCATTCTAGGTCTAGCGTGATAACATCTTCGACCACATCCTCACTGACCATCAAGTGAGATAGTGGTCAAACGCATACAGTATATCAGTATACAAAAAAAAGGAATCCAAAGAATACGGTTATGTACGGATGTAGGCAAGCTATGCAAATTAGGTAGCTCTGTGCATACATATTATATACGTTACATATTTTAATTTTTTCTTATTAGCATACAACTGTGCGGTTTCATAATTAGTCGCTTAACAACCGTAGTTAGTACGTATGTCAGCCTAAAAACTCAAAACACATTTTAAGTTCATGTATACAGGGTGGGCCTGATATAAATAATGTAAGTTTTTTCTTCAATATGACCGGATTAGATTCCGGAACTGAGTACAAGCAACTATTCCTTCCATATTTGCGAGGTAAAACACACATGTATTATCGTTTTGACGTAATAACGTTTCATAAATTGATGAATACCAGCAACACTCATGAAAAATAGTAACGTTCCGCGTAACGTTCCACCTGAGTTTTGTATTACATAAAATAATCAAAGTCAAAGTCAAAGTCAAAGTAGAAATCAAAGTCAAAGTCAAAGTCAAAGTCATAAATGATTATGACGTTATCACGTAAATCTATCGTCCGTAAACCGACTTTACAGACAACCAATTTTTTTGTGTGTGTCTATGCCTCCCGCGATACAGGGGATCCTAGTGCGGGAGTATAAACGAAAAATATGCTAGCAGCGGATCAGCGTTGCAATTCAACGTGGCAATCCACGTTGAATTGCAACGCTGATCCGTTCAGCCAAATATGTGCCACCATTTTGGTCACGCGTCGCATCGATCAAACGCTATGATAAGTTTATAATTTGTATTTGATGGCTGTCTTGAATTTATATGGGCTTTAGTGCGTTTTTTATGTAGTTATACAATTAACCGCGAAAAAAATGAGAATTTTTTTTTCTTCTGTCATAAAATGACGCCTACATAACAAAAAAAATAACCCATGATCTTATCAAAATGATATTATCATATACGTTATAATAATATATGAACTTTGAACCCTGAAATACGTAAATCTTATGAATCCACGTCTGGCCATGCCAAATAACATTGTCACGGTTTTTATTTGAGTCAAGTTCACTGACAACATAATTGCATCTGATGTTTAACGACATCGTATTGTTGTTATTTTTTGTTTCAACCTACACCAGACGTACCACGGAAGAGAGACGTAAGGTGAAAAACAACGGGTTACACTCAGATACACAACTGACACCCTCTCACATACACACACGCACTTTTTGTAAACACACAGAGAGTCACAGTATTCTTCCGATAATTATGTACATAATTGTGTATATTTGGTGCCGTGGTGGTACCGGCCTAGAATAGTACTCCCCCATCTCTTCCCGTGGGTGCCGTAAGAGTCGGCTAAGGGATCACGTACTGAGAAGGTGGGAAGCAGCGCCTTCTGAGGATCGGAAATCATACTGCGCTCGCCAACCCACCTGCCAAGCGCGGCGAGTATTGGCAAATCCCCCCTATATGGCGGAGGCATTATGTCCAGCAGTGGACGTCCTGTGGCTGATATTAATTAATGAAAAAATGAATTGTGTATTCGACGTTAAAAGCATTAATTATCGATAAATAATTTAATCATTATGCATTAATGTGTAATCTTAAGTATGATTGTTTCTTTCAATATCTTAGTATAGTTTCAATTTTGGTTCAATTATGTTTTTACTGCTTACTGGTAGCGCCCCGCGGTTTCACACGCGTGGATTACTGTTTCCCGCTACCTCAATTATCCCACGGGAACTATACTTTTTCCGGGATAAAAATTGCCTATGTGTTAATCCAAGGTTTAAACTATCTCAATACCAAATTTCATCGAAATCAGTGTAGGCGTTTGAGCGTGAACAAATAACAGTTTGTGTGTGAAAACTTCATCACTTAACATCAGGTGAGACAGTTGTCAAACGCAAACTATGTAAAAAAAAGTGTATGTTACACACAAACTTTCGCATTTATAATATTAGTAGGATAACTATAAAAGTGTGCCGTGGTGGTACCGGCCTAGAATAGTACTCCCCCATCTTTTCCCTTGGGTGCTGTAAGAGTCGGCTAAGGGACCACGTACCAGAAGGAGGGCAGCAGCGCCTTCTGAGGATTAGAAATCATACTGCGGTCGCCAACCCGCCTGCCAAGCGTGGCGAGTATTGGCAAATCCCCCCTTTATGGGGGAGGCATATGTCCAGCAGTGGACGCACATGGCTGAGAAAAAAAAAAAAAAAAAAAAAAAACTATGAAAGTGAAAAAAAAAACAGCAGGGTAGTTTTCATTTCTAATCTAAGGGTAGAATGCTGTATGTTGAAACGCAGGCGACGAGCCTAGTTCTACGACAGATACCCAATATATATTATATGTTAAAACTCTAGCCATTTTAGATGTAAGTGCGTAATTTTTCCTCAATAAACTTTTATTGACTGGCCGGTTGGCGCAGTTGGTAGCACTCTGCCTTCTGAGCCGCTGGTCCCGGGTTCGATTCCCGGACACGTCAAACATTTGTGTGTATGAACATGCCTGTTTGACCTGTGTCTGGGTGTGTATATGTATATAAGTATAAATCAGTCCTCAGGTTACCATAGTACAGGCACTGCCTAGTTTGGGACCTGAAGACCTTGTGTGAATGTTGTCCCATATTATTATTTATTATTAAAATAATATGCATTTATAAGAATAAAACGAATTCTACAAAACTTTTATATCTATGGCTTTAAATGTTGTTCAGCTAATCCTACTAACATTATAAATGCTGTGTATTATATGTTTTTTACCTCTTCTCGCTCAAACGGCTACACCGATATCGACGAAATTTGGTATGGAGATAGTTTAAGCCGTGGATTTGGAACACATAGGCTACCTTTATCCCGGAAAAAGTATAGTTCCTGTGGGAAGCGAGAAAACCCCAATCCACGCGGGTGAAACCGCGAGCCGCTACTAGTCGGTAACAACCCGTTATAAGAATATTATCTTATTTAGATCTTATAGGTGTCATATAAGTCATTTTTATAAACACACATTTAAACAATATTAGCCAATCTATTCTATAATATGCTATTACATAGTATGATGGCGTATAAATTGCTGTTATATAACAATTATAAGTGTTATGGCCATATAAACTGTTTGTTATAAGGCTATTTTGTTAGTTGGGTATTTATATTACTATCATATTAATACATAACTAATTGTATAGATGATAATAATAAGCTCAAAACATTTAATGCTTTTAACACAATAAGTATATTAAAATGTGAATTACCCGCAACACATTGTAACTTTATAAATATTATTTAACACGGGATACCCACTATGAATTTGTTTTTTATTGAGCTCCCGATATTTCGGTTAAATATCCCGTGTTAAATAAAATTTAAAAGCCATGAAAGTTTAAAACAATACTTGACAAGGTCACTTTGTTTTACTTAGGTCCAAAGACTCACCATTACGGTTTAGAGTTCAACCGACGAGCTTTAACCGACTTCAAAAAAAGGAGGTTATAGAGGACCGAATATATGTTTTTTTTATGTGTGTTCGCGGATAACTTTGTTGTTTATAAACCGATTTTGATGATTATTTTTTGTTAGATAGAGTATACTTCCGTGGTGGTCCCTTTAATCAAAATCGGACTAGCGGTTTTTGAGTTATACTCTAATAACTGAAAGGTGCTACGCGTATCTTGATGATATTATTGTCGCGGTTGAAGACATCGCAGAACACACAATGACAATTAATTGATCCCGTGAGTAGCAAAGATCACAAAATAGGGTGAAAAAAATTTTTTTAACAAAAAATGGAACCGACTCCAACACTCAAAAGTGTGAAATAACTTGTCGAAGTCGGTACCATGAGCACAATATTGTCATGATAGTTACTTTTGTGTGAACTATCATGGTACCGACTTCAACAAGTTATTTCACACTTTTGAGTGTTGAAGTCGGTTGCATTTTTTGTTAAAAAATTTTTCAACAGCACAATCTCACGCACAAAAGCGCTGCTGTGATTTATCAAACAAGTCCGACAAACAAGACATGCCACGTCATATGTACCTGCATATCCTTTACTCTCTGGTCAATCGGAAATTCATTAAACGCATTATGTGTGGATGACTGCAAAATATTTACTGGAATGTCACAGTAAAATTACAGCAGTAAAACTACTCCGTAGAAATAAATATATGCTGTAGTATCTTAGATAAGAGATTATGAAACATTTCAATTTTAAAAAGTTTTTAAAATCTGTATCTAGGTCAAAAATTAAATTTAAAATATGTTTTTGCCATCTTATAAAAAAAAAACTATACTTGGCAAGTCGTTGATATTTAAAATTGAAGAAGTTGCAGGAGGATAAGGTGCTCATATAAATATAGCAATATGGACTTAACAGGTCATTGAACGAGTAATTTTGTTTATTTTTTTTTACATTAGCGGTATACAAGATAAAAATGTGATATGTATCAAACCCCTTTTGCTAGGAAGCCTTACATAACAATTAAAATAGTATTTGCGTTATTTATAAGCTGACAACTGCTAGTGGATTGCTGAAATGTTATTTTAGTAGCTAGCTTTGTATTATAAAGGCTTGTTAGACTTGTTTAAATAGTATTGCATTAAATATTAAGCGGTGCCCAGCGTTTTTTTTATACTGTATAGGTTTAGCGTTTGACCACTATCTCACTTGATTGTCAGTGACGATGTGGTTGAAGATGTTATCACGCGAGGCCTAAAATGATCACTGGCTCTCAAGGACTGCTGCCTGAACACACTACGTGTTTTGGTGACAGTTTTTCAAACTTGTGGGTGGTAGCTAGCCAGGCAGGTATTCGAAAGTACCCTACTACCATGCAAGCCCCGTTACATGACAGATAAGTTTTCACCCGCATGGGCTACAGTTTTCTCGCTTCCTTAGCAATCACACGGGATCCATACTTTCAGCGGTTGAGGCGTGAAAACGTAACAGACAAACTACTATTATTATTATTATATTCTTGTCATAGATACGCCATATTGTAAAAGGTACAAGGGAGACGTACAGATTTGACATTACATACGATTACCATAAGTTCGGCTGCTCAAAACAGTAACTGCTTAAAGCACATAATAAGTCCGTAATATATAAAATTATCTTACTGTTTATGGCTACACTGTGTGTTGAGAGAATTTTGGCATGTCATCAGTGTCATTCATCACTTAATAATCTTCATAAGTTTTTCTCGACCATTGGTGTTTTCCACGATGATAATTGACGCAATAATATTCTGCACATTTTAAACAAAAACATCGTATTTCCTTTACTAATGAGGGGACGTTTTTGTCTGGGGACTTTATCGGCCTTTTTACATAGGGTAAGGAACTACCCGATTTAGGTAGTTGACCTTTGTCAGAATCGGACGTGCTATTTGAGGTATTTCGACGTATTCTTCGGTCAAAAGCCCCTGTGCAGCCTGTAAGCTCTTGCGTTGGACTGACCATTGCGTTGGCAAGCGTAGATCATGGCCTGACAGATAAGGGGGAAGACTGGAATTGTAATTTGCTGATAATTTAATAAAATATATTTGTAGTTAACTTTGTTTATATATTGCAAATATTGTTTTTTATTTAAAGTGAAACAATAAAGAATTTGCCAATCTAACCTAAGATATGTCTTATGTTTGGCAGAAAATTCACTCAAAACCCTTATCCTAAAAGAAAAAAATATTACTTCTACCAAAACTACTTCAAAATTTATTTCTACACACAAATTTTGCACGTCGGTATTTATTTTATCATTAACATCATCATTGTCATCTTAGCCTTAAATCGTCCACTGCTGAACATATGGCTCCCCCATTAATTACCACAAGGACCGGTTGGAATCGACTCGTATCCAACCTTTTCCTGCGATCTTAGTCAGGCCGTCTGTGCGATATTATATGAGATATTATAAATGATAGCTTATCATAACCTTGACAGGCCCTGTACCCCGCAATGGGTCTGTTTCGAGTCTGTATTTTTTCTTTTTAATGTTTGAACGTAGAGAGGTAGTACGCCAGTAACAATAGAATGCAACATCGCACTAAATTTCCGATTCAATTTTTTTATAAGGTTTTTTTATATATTTTTTAGGGCGCGCATGTTACCACTGGTAGAGATAGATAATTTTTCCGTTTTTCAAAGACAAAAACCACGACATAAATTATCTCGGGTGTTGCATCATAAGCCCGCAGATATATTTTAATATATTCGTGTGTCTTGTTTCAGATTCATAGATGACAAGTGGACGAATGCGCGATGTGGTTTAGTATCTTAGTGTACTTAGTGTACTACAGTGCTTACACTATACTCCTTGGCATTGCTGGTCTTTGGTGCTTCGAAGAGTGCGCTCTCACTGAAGAGGAGGAGTACGATTTCTACAGCCACCAGCGTCAGATGCCATACTAACTTGTGAGTACCTACGTCATTATAACAATCACATAAATATAAAGGGACGATAGCTCAGCGGTACGAGCGTCGGCTGTCAAACTGACGGACGCTGGTTAAGTCCCCACCAACGGTTTGAGCTTCCAGTGACACCGTTATCGAATTCCCAGCATGGTGGTAGAGCTCTTCTCTCAATAGCGGGCAGGAACTGTTACCCTGTAGCACAGCTCATAGTTTTAGTATAGGGTACAGGAATCTTTTTACATAACACACTTCCTATAGACTTTACCCTGTAATCTTACAGCCAATCTAATATAATGCTAGCAGTCCACCCCGGCTTCGCTCGGTTAAAAAAATATAAATTCAAAAATTGTAAGGATCCCTAATTTTTTTTTAATATAATATAGCCTATGTCGCCCGGGGATAGTGTAGCTTCCCAGTGTAGCTTCCCAGTGTAGAGCCCGTTCAATGCAAACAAACAACCAAATCTTTCCTCTTTATAATATTAGTACAGACTAGCTGACTTGGCAAACGTTGCTCTGCCATAAATATTATCCAAAATTTAAAAAAAGACGTGTGGCAATCGGGGACTGCCGCGATAAAGCTATTGCATAGCATTTTTTATCAACTTATGCAATTAATATATTAATAACTTATGCAGTAACGCCGATACAACCAATGCCACCTAGAGGCGAGTTGCTGAACTAAACACACAAGCGTGATATTTCAAAAAAGTTATTAAAAGTTCTAAAAAGCTGCAAAACTGAAAAGTATCACCGCTGTGCCGGTCGGAGTGTGGAGTGTTAGGTTATTTTCATTACGGAATTTCTGGATTCGGTCTCCACGCTCAAGGCCCGCGATAAAAGCTATGCAATAGTTTAAAAAAATGTATACAAAAATACTAATGTCGCGAAATAAAAATGAGGGGGATGAGGTAAGGGGGCTGAAAAATTGACTAAATATACACAAAAAAAAACAGACCAGGCCATTTCGGAGTACGAAAAGAAACACAGTGACCGGAGAAAAGAAAAATCTTTATAAATAATAACAATCCTACAGCTACTACAAAAACATTTGAGCAATCCACTAGCTATTGTCAGCCTATAGATAACTCAAATACTCTAACCAGTTGGCAGCGTGCCCAGAATGCTAGCAGCATTGCCACGTTGAATTGCAATTGTGTGCCTTGAATGTGTAACTCAAAAATTTTACTATTTATTTAATACTATTATTTCTCTAAAAGAAGCCCTTGTCCTATGTGTAGTAACGTAATGGAATGATTACGTCTAGATGATTTTTATTATTAGGTAACCTTTAAACTTAACCTTACATTTTTTTTTAAAATTGTGATATTGGTTCCGTAATGAATAATACCTCCCTAATACGTACATGCAGTAATGAGATAAAGTATAATCTCGTCTTTGTCCATTCCGGGTAAAAACCTAGTTCATGGTAACACCAAAACTGCTACGTGTAATCTTCAATTAAACAGGCGTTTCAATGTATTCTATTGAATATATCTTGAATTAATGAGCGATAAAAACGCGAATGATTTGAACATACGTCACATCCAATTATTGACATTTCAAATACAAACAAGTTCTTATGAAATTATGACGTATTTCTTCAGCAACGAGAAAATGATATTATAAAGATTGTTGATTATCATGATGATAATTCAATTTAACTTGTAAAATCCTTATTTCAGTACGTAAGCTGCTTACAGCACAAAAACATTGACTCGATGAAGCAGTCGTACTTCATCCTTCCAAGTCTTTTCCCTGTAGTAGTTATATACGATTCTAATATCAAACTTTCCTTACGTTATTTTTTTTTATCACACTTAGACCCCCTCACTAGGATTCCCTGTGTCGCGGGATGCATGGACACACACAATCACAGCACACTAATATCCAAGACCCGGGACAAACATCTACACTCATTGCACAAATGTTTGCCCCTGCCGGGATTCGAACCCAAGGTCCCGGGGACACAGAAATCATGTCTATGACACTAACGACTGCGCCACGGCGACCGTCAAGTTCACACAGTACTTTATCTAATCTCATAAAATAGATAATGAAATTTCGGTAAATTTACGGCTTATGTATGCATTTATATATTTGTAAACGTTTAAAGCCACAATCTGTTTTGCATCAGACTATAATAATATGTAGAAAAACTGCATTGCAACCTCCTTGGTCCAGCTGAGGTTGTATCTTAATGGTAAAATAGTTTCAGCTCTTCTATGGACAACTGTATCATATTTTTGCCATTGAGATACAACTTCAGCTGGACCAAGGAGGTTGCAATGCAGTTTTCTTACATAATATAATCTGTGCACACGGCGCAAAACGCATGCGTGATTAGCAAATGGATTTTGGCGCTAAACTTTTACAAATATTCGCTTAACATATGCTGTAATTTTACCTGTTTTATTATTAAACTTTATTATCTATTTTATGAGATTAGATAAAGTAGTGAATGAAACTGCACCTATTTTAGTCTTAAAACACTCGTATAATGTTTTAATAAAAACTCGCGGCTCCTTTTTATCTTACACTCGTGTTTTAAGAACCGTTATAGTTTCATAAAGTAAAAAAATATTTCACAGTATCACTACTTTTAACAAATAGGTTTTATTACAGTACATGTACACATTAACATATGATGTAAATTGTAATATCATTTCGTACTTCACCATTTTACCCGTAGAATCCGTAGGAGTCCACTTCTAGACCTCCACCCCCCCCCCCCCCCCCCCCCCCCCCCCCCCCCTGTAACCTTGTTTTTTTCATTTTTCGAACCTAGTAAAATTAATTATGTTTGTCATAATTTGTCATCCAAGACAGAGATGAACAAAATTTACAAGCCTATTATACCAACCTCCTTGTCGTAAAGATATATACATAAAAAACGTATTTAATATGTGCATTGTGACATATAATAAATTACCAAATGACCTAAAAAACTTGAACGGTAATCTTTTTAGGTCTAAATTAAATAGGCTGGCGGAAATATTTTTTTATGGTGTGAAAGAATATTAAACCCATTCATGACAATTATATGTAAATTCTAATTATTAATTTCTTGACATTTTTGTAATAATTTTAAATAATCTTGATATTGACATTCATTTAAGATTGTATTATATGTAGACACTTTTAATTCTTAATTTTAATTATTACGATATCTTTTTATAATATTTGCACGCCTGCTTGCAGGCTGAATACATACTCCTAACCATTATACTTTTAAGACCTTATACAATACGATGTATCGAATAAACCGAATCAAATCAACCGAATCGAATCAAAGGTTTATTCGCCGAATATCGGCGAATAAACCTTTGATTTGATTTGATTCAAGCTCGATTATAAACAATAGATAGGCCGTTAGATAATAGGGCTATCTATTGTTTATAATTCTAGCTCTATTAGCTAGAAGGGCCGTTTCTTATGTACATGGATATCTTATATTCCATTGAGTAATATGTTGACCGGATGTTATGTAACCTACATCGAACGTCCGGCTGAAGCAAATCGAAGGTTAGTGAGCATCAGGCGATGCAAATCAGTTGTGTAAACGGATGTAATGTAAGGTTATATCATTTTCGATTATTTGTTGCAATTCTATAACAGAGATATATAGAAAGAAAGAAAGAAAATATATTTATTGTACACAACAACATCATACATTAAAAGAATTACGTAACTACAGCTTTACAGATTTATTAAGTTTGTATTATAGAAGGTAAAAACAAAATATTATGTTGTGTACAAAAGGTGCTTCACAGCGCTGATTTTCAACCTGCACCTTCCTCATACTTAAAATATTCTTATATATAATGTAGGTAGTGCTTGTATTTCTCACATTAAATAACTATAACATTATCGCTATTATTTATCGCTCAAAGTATTAGCTTAGCAATACAAAGAGGGAACGCTTCCAGCATCCTGGGTACAATGCCGCAGGGGCCCGTTTTAGATTTAATTTAGTTTTTATTAAATGTTTAAGGTTTTTATTTTAAGTTAGCTTATTTTATTGCTATTCTAAATTATTTTAAAATTATGTTAATGTTACCTTGTTAATGTTGTGGATATAAGATATATTATATAACTATTAGGTACACTGTACTTATGTACATTAAAACTCCTCAATCCTATGTTAAGTATAATTCTAATAAACCATTAATTGCTAGATAAATACTTGATTTGTAGTAAAACATTTCAGTACATAATACTCTCAAGCTGATTCGTAGATGTTTGCTCAAACGCAGGTTATCAAGATAATAAAATCTAAATATCCCTATTACTAAACGTTATTATAAACATAATATACTATTTTGGTTTAAAATAAGTATAGTTTATAAGTTTACTATGTAAAATTTAATTTATTTTTGTAATTTTTTATATGTATATAAATAGGGTAATAAGCACGAAGGTATTTCCAAATAAAGAAACACACCAAACGCGATTATTCCAAAACATAAAAGAGGCCCTCAAACGTAAATTCTATCAGAAAAAATTAAATATGATCTCACGAGCAGCAACTTTCTCAGGAAGCGCTCGGGAGTTCAGGAAACGCTAAGTTCCCTCAACTGGGATTCGTGAACAACAATGGCTGCCGTTCACTGGGGGTTCACACAAAAAGGGCGGGCGCTCACAGCGGCTGTTCGCGCGCATCTGGCTCGGATTACATCGATGATTGGCATGGAGTCTCTTAAGCTCTAAACTCTTAAGGGCTAAACATAATGTGCACTGGAATTACACAATCTGATTCCACCATCCCCTTTCTATCATCGATCGACTCGACGTACGGCAATTCGTCATCGCTATATGGTAGATATACCACCTATACGTACGAAGCGTTTTGCTTTCACTTTCTTAATGCGTACTGCCAAGGAATGGAACTCGTTGCCCGAGTCTGTGTTTCCCGATATGTACAATCCTGGAGTCTTCAAGTCGCGAGTGAATAAGTACCTTCTAGGTTTGCGTGCTAAATCCTAGACAACGTCATCACTTAACATCAGGTGAGACAGTTGTCTAACGCAAACTTATAATATGTAAAAAAAAACCATTTTTATTTCTTTATTTTTGTGAGTTAACAAGCCTACAAAAACGAAAAAGTTTTTATTAGATTTGAAACTCCACCATCTTGTATCACCTGATTTTATCACCACATGCCAACCTTTCACTACTCCGTGCATGGATTTTTTTTTAATGGAACTAAAAGCTGCGATCTGCGTAGTAGAATACGTGCATTGCGTTGCGGCTACAGAAAAAGCTTATTTTTAACCACCTCAAAAAAGGGAGGAGGTACTTAATTTGACACGTATGTTTTTTTTATTATCTCGCAATCTTAGTGAATTGATATTAAGACACATACATAATAAAATAAAGGGAATTTATATAGAAACGTAATTTAAAATTTATAATACTCTTTTACTATTTAGAAAAGGCACATTTTATCAATAATAAAGAGTTTTCATGAGTCAATTTTGAAAAAAAAATTATCCAATCAGACCAATCTGAAACTATGATAAATATATGTACAATGAGCTATGGAGAGGGCTATGCTCGGGGTTTCTCTACGTGATCGAATCAGAAATGAGAAGACCCGGTAGAAGAACGCAAGTCACCGATATATCCCAGTGGATTAGCAAGTTAAATTGGCAGTGGGCAGGGCACATAGCTCGAAGAACTGATGGCCGTTGGCGCCGAAAAGTTCTCGAATGGAGACCACGGACTGGCAAGCGTAGCATAGGACGGCCACCGACCAGGTGGACGACCTGACTAAGATCGCAGGCAAGGGCTGCATGCGGGCCGCTTCCAACAGGTTCTTGTGGAAATCAATGTGGCCTATGTCCAGCTGTGGACGTCCTATGGCTGAGATGATAATGATGATGATGATATAGCAATTTGTTTTACATGTGGGTAAGTTGATTTTTGGCGTGAGTGTTTGGAGTTGGATTGAAACCTGGTAAGGTTCTGGAATTGAAACACGAACGAAGCGATTGGTAAATAAAGAAGTACACTAGTACCTGGGCGTAGGTTTCAAAATATGATAGTCACACTATGGTGATAATCATACTAGACCTAGAAAGTTTCCTGGCTCTCAAGGATTACCGCATTTCAATCAGACTATGTCTTTAGTGACAATTTTCAAACTTGAGAGTGTTAGCTAGCCAGACAGTACTCGATAGTACCACGATGCTGGGTATTTTTATACAGCGTTTTCTTTTCTTTTCTTCTCTAACTCAAGCCGTTTGTGGGAACAAACCAGTGCCCGTCAGTTTGAAAGTCAAAGCACCCCTCGCTAAGCTATTATCGCTTCGAAACTATGTAATTTCTGTACACATTCCTTAATAAAACAAATCTTATTGCAAGGTTATATGCAAACGGAAATCCCCTCTTATTTTCAGATAGTGGATGCCGATTCTAATAGCGTTCAGTAGTCTACAGAAATTTGTCTTGTTAAGACATTGCGCGTAATAACGAATATTATAGTACTTGTATAGTAGTATAAAAAGTACTAACTCACCAGAGTTACACTCATCAATATACGAGCCCTTAGTCATATATACGCTTTCAAGTAATTTTATAATTTTAAAATAAATTTATTATGTTATAAAAATTAAATTTATAATATTTTTCAAATAAATTATAATAGTGAAAAACATTATATTTGTGATGGATTTGAATGTGAAAATCAAGTGAGAGCTCTGCTAATTTGTGTTTTTTTTTTTAAATTAGTTGGATGCTTCTGAATTTATGCTGAAACTTTAACTACGAGGGTATGACATTTCATTATTTAATTAATTGTAAGCATCATAATTTTGTGAATTCTTTATTGAACATGATTGATTTGTGTTTTATTTTGTGTGTATGTATTTTAAACATATACTAAGTACTTTACATATTAAGCAAACCAACTTCCACTTCTTATTTCTACAACATTTGTAGTATATTTTTTAAATTGTTATTTTTTTTTAAAGATTATAAGCTTGCGTTTGACCACTGTCTCACCTGATGTTAAGCGACGACGCGGTCTAAGGTGGAGCACGCAAACTTAGAAGGAACCTATTCACTCGCGACTTGAAGACTCCGGGGTTGTACATATATGATTATTATTGAAATAAACTTCAAGCAAGTGTATTTTATCGAATGAAAAAATATTTATCAAATCGGGTCACAAACGACGAAATTAATAAAAATAATTATACTGTATGGATTTAGCGTTTGTAAACTATCTCACTTGATGGTCAGTGACGATGTGGCCGAAGATGTTATCATTCTAGAATCTAGACCTATAGTGCTGTTGAACTGCTGCCTGAACTGCCTGTGTGTTTGGTGACAGTTTTTCAAACTTGAGGGTGGTAGCTATCCAGGACCATATCACCATGCTGGGAATTTGATAACGGAAGCTCCACTCCAAGGATCGAACCAGCGTCCATCAGTTTAACAGCCGACGCTCCCACCGCTGATCATCGCTACGAAAATTCAAGATTATTTGCCGATGAAGGTTTTATTTATAAGATATGCCAAACATACAAAAAACAGATACAGCCTACTTGAAAACCTCCTTACTAAGCTAAACTCGGTTAAAAACACCGCCAGACCTGGCTTTATATACGATTATTTTTTCTTTCAATTAATTAGCTTAGAGCTCATTTTTGGAAATGACACATCATCCCGTGGTTATAGGATCTACAATCCAATCCGTACAAGGCTGCCTGGTAGAAATTGCTTTGAGCGATAACGCCGCTCACATAATACCATTAATATAATTATACACTATGTCTTTGTAAATACCTATAATTTGTAATTGTCTTTTGTGTTATAATGAAGAATTACCTATCTATTATATATCTATATCACTTTAGTTTTTAAAATAAGTTTTTACTTATATTTATGCTTTTTTTAACTGACTGACAAAAAAAGGAGAGAGAGAGGAGAGAAACTTTCGACTGGGTAAATCAATTTGGATGATTTTAATTTTATTTGAAAGCTGTTGCTTCCCTGGCCTCATTCAAATTTCATCAAAATCGGTCAAGCGATTTTTGAGTTATACTCCAATAACTCCAATAACACTTGTTTTTTACTTGGATGAATTCCTTATTGAGGGTGAAGAAATTGATGAAAATACAAAATGAAAATTGATCCCGTGAGTAGCATAAATAGGTAAGAAAAACCTATGGAACCGACTTCAACACTCAAAAGTTTGAAATAACTTGTCAAAACGCGCACAATATTTTGACACTAGTTACTTTCGAACTATCATGATACCGACTTCTACCAGTTATTTCACACTTTTGAGTGTTGAAGGCGGTTACATTTTTTGATTAGCGACCCGTCATAGCTTCGAACGGTTTTATGATTGAAGTTTGAGTGACGATCCCTAATTATTTCTCGTAATAAATATATCCTAAGAACAAACACTTACTCGACTGTTACTATCTGCAACACGATTTATGTACATTTGAGAATTATTGTCAATTTAACAAACTTTTTTTTTCTTGGGGCAAATGCCTTTATTAAAATAACAAACTTGATATCAATGTTTTGAAATGCCATGCAATAATTTTTACTCGAAAGTCTAAACCAACTGTTTTCAGTTATATATTAAAAGCACAAAAACTTGATACAATCAATGAAATACGCGATCTGGGCGTAATTCAGTAGAAAACTTTTTTTTCATAGGGCAAATGCCTTTATTAAAATAAAACACTAATAACTAATTACAATACTGCAGCTACTACAATAACATTTGAGCAATCCACTAGCTATTGGTAGCCTATAGATAACTCAAATGTTCTAACCCGCTACCGGCCGGCAGCGTGCCCAGAATGCTAGCAGCATTGCCACGCTGAATTGCAATGCTGATTCATAATTTAATAATATATTTAATATATACATAATTTGTAATTCATGATTCTAAGTTGACCTATGAGATAAACACAAATAGTATAGTCAAGAGGGCCAGCAAGTCAATGGGATTCATCCTTAGGTCTAGCTCTCAATTTAAGAGTGTTAAGATACTGAAGATCCTTTAAAAATATTGTTTAACACGGGATACGCATCCATAAACCATGTGTTTTATCCACTGAGCGTCACTATATCCCGAGACTGGTTAAAGAGGCAATCGAGAGCTGAAAAAACGAGAACTTTAACCGAGGTGATGGTTTCCAGCTCTCAAACACATGGAATCCAGTATTAGGGTGCATAAAAAACAATACGCGCGCACATTGTGACCGTACGAATATCCGCAGTGATACAGTGAGTGTGTTTTGTAGAAACTTGCAATCGTGTTCTAGTACCAGTGGTACCCGTAGCAAAAGACTAAAAAAGAGGGTAGACAGATATGTCTGTCCTTAACATTTCAATATATTTTTACATCTACCGCTTTCTTCAGTCTCAGTTTAAAACAATAGTTGAACATCCTGTATTGTTCATATGTGCGTAGCATCCTCGAGTATTGTTCACAAATCTGGAACCCACAATATGTATATTAACAAGCTTGAATCAATTCAACGTAGATTTATGAGATACTTACAATTCAAATGTAAAACGATCGACGCTGATTACCAATCTAGATGTAGAAGACATCACATGCTGCCCCTCTCTGAGAGACGCAAAATAGATGACATAATCATGTTGCTTAAAATAGTGCAATCTCAAATTGATAGCCCATATCTCCTATCTCAAATTGGTGTAAACGCACCGTCTAGACCCGTACGACATCACTCATATTTACACATCCCGCAGAGCTGGTAGCAACTACAGACAAAACTCTTTTTTTATAAGATCTGCTTTTATAGTAAACTGGACAACTTTGCGGAATTTGATCTGTTCAATTCTTCTCCGAATGCAGTTAGAAATAGATTGACCCAAAACTGGTTTGGTGCTGTTCCCTAACTGTCTTGTTTGTTATAATGGATATTATGCTGTACAATATCTGTTTTTTGCTTATGTTAGATTCGTAAGTGATACGTTTTCAAGCAAACAAGCTTATGATAGGTTTTGTATGCGAAAACGTTTTAATGGTGTATAGAAACTTATATTTAATTACATTAGTTATATAACACTGTATGTTTTCCGAAGAAAATAAATTAAATAAATCAAATTACTGTCGAATTTTCACGAGTCGACGATCCACACTCGCACAACTCATCGTGAAAAAAGTCAGTATTTTATAACATCAAAACGTACGAATAAACCATTTTCTATGTCATCATCATCATCATCTCAGCCATAGGACGTCCACTGCTGGACAAAGGCCTCCCCCATTGATTTCCACAAGGACCGGTTGGAAGCGGCCCGCATCCAGCCCTTGCCTGCGATCTTAGTCAGGTCATCTGTCCACCTAGTCGGTGGCCGTCCTATGCTGCGCTTGCCAGTCCGTGGTCTCCATTCGAGAACCTTTCGGCCCCAACGGCCATCGGTTCTTCGAACTATATGCCCTGCCCACTGCCACTTCAACTTGCTAATCCGCTAATTTTCTATGTCATTGGCCTTAATTACTTAACCATTAAAATACAAACTGATAAATAAATAAGTATACAATAATCATTGAATATCATAAATATGAATATATTTAATATTAACTGGAAATGTTGCAAGAAGGGCTTCTAAAACTTCAAACGGTATAATATGTCGAAACTAGACCCTTGACTCCAAATATCTCGCTGTCAAGGTTTCAATTACTGAGCATAATAGACAAGAATGTTAATAACAATTGCGTACTTTCAAATGTGGATTTTTTTTTTAAAATAAACTAAAAATATTGTGAACGAGGATGTGGTGACTAATATTTATTTATTTGAGTAATAGGCGAGCAGCATTAAGCTGATGTGCCTATATCACACTGTGTCCAAATTTTATTTAGGCAGTCCGCATAGTGTCCACAGTGCTTACATTCCACTGGTGCACTGGTCACAGGTTAGCAAGAGATTTTTTACTTTTCTGCAGCCAGCCATCGAGCCGGTTTTTAAAGCTGTTAATTAGTAAATATAATATATATATAATAGTAAATATATTGAGATCGGTTTAATGATATTTATTTCTCAACAAGAAACTTACATTTTACTTAGGTATGTGAGAATGTATTTATGCTTCGACATCGGTACTCGTACATTACATACTTAGAGTATGAAGTACCTTTACAATCTCGGTATGTATTATCATATAAGGAAAATAACAATTAAAATTAAACCTAGGGTATTTTAAAATGTGTTAAAGTTATATGTAACATAATACTAGTAATCTATTACTAACTAATCCATTATTGTATTCAAATATTGCGGCGAAATCATTCTCTCCAAACCAACCAAACCATCTTAAAATACTTTATGTTAAGATGGTTTTGTCATGTAGAGAAAATGATCTCAATCTTGGCCAGAAATGTAAATAAAAATTGCGTATTTATAAGTAAGGATTATATTTAAAAAATCTAAAAATAGTGTGATAAGGGAATATTAAGGTGTAAACGAAGATGTGGCAACTAATATGAGATTATTCTCTTGACATGACCAAACAATCTTAAAATATTTTATGTTAAGATGGTGTGGCTGTTATGTTAAGATGGTTTGGCTGTTATGTTAAGATGGTTAGGCTGTTATGTTAAGATGGTTTGGCTGTTATGTTAAGATGGCTTGGCTGTTATGTTAAGATGGTTTTGTCATCTAGAGAAAATGAAAGAAAGGAGATTGACGAGGGACAGGTATACATGGGTGAAGTGAATGGTAGTGTTGGAAGAGGAAGGCAGACAGTCCGAATGCAAATTGAGGAAGTTCTAAAAAAGGTCCAGGTCAAGAGTACTCTAAACCGCTCTTGTATGAAAGGTCTGATCAGCGTGCAAGGAAGAAGTCGTCGGAATCGTAGCATTTGGAAGGCTGTGGTCTCTGCCTACCCCTATGGGAAAGAGGCGTGTTTATTATATACAGTGGACCCCCGGTAATTCAACAAACGTTCTGTAAAGTAGTGTGGAACAATCGAATTTGTCGGATTATAGAGAAATAAAAATAACAATATCCCCTATAGTCCGGATTATTTTAGACAACATTACCGTGTAATCCGACAAATTACAGATTCTATATTATGTTACACTCTGAAGTTCAAATCATACTTCATTAATTATGTATTTGTTTCCCATACAAGAGTGCACAACTCCGGTAAAGTTTTCACTTCATAAAAAAATTTTTTTTTTTTTAAATGCTACCGACTTCAACACTGAAAGGTGTGAAATAACTTGTTGAAGTCGGTACCATGATAGTTCACACAAAAGTAACTATCATCACAATATTGTGCTCATGGTACCGACTTCGACAAGTTATTGCACACTTTTGAGTTTTGAAGTCGGTTGCATTTTTTGTTAAAAAATATTTTTTTCACCCTTTTCAGTGACCTGTGCTACTCACGGGATGTCGATGTCTTCAACCGCGACAATAATATCATCAAAATACGCGTAGCACTTTTCAGTTATTGGATGGAGTACAACTCAAAAACCGCTTGTCCGATTTCGATGAAGTTGAATGGAACCACAACGGAAGTATACTCTATCTAACAAAAAAAGAATAATCAAAATCGGTTCATAAACGACGAAGTTATCCGCGAACACACACAAAAAAAAAAAAACATATATACGGTCGAATTGAGTAACCTCCTTCTTTTTTGAAGTCGTTTAAAAAGTAACTTATTATAATGTTTACATTACATTTTGTGTTTACACAAAATAAATGAACCATTAACCAATTCAGATGTTTATCAAATGCCCTACGGCTGTGTGCCCTACCATGTTTCGACGGCTCATGTACATAGGTGCGTGTAGTTTCGCTGTGGTCCTTGACTGCGCGGTGCAACTTCCTGGCCTCGCGTGATCATTCGTCTAGAGGGTATACGGAAAGTTTTATATTGCGAAATACACACGATAGGTCGGTTATTTATTCCTTCGTGATTTTGCGCAAACTGTTTTGATTTTGCCAAACCACTTTTAAGCCGCCTTAGAACAGGCTCAAACCTCGCTTAGAGGTATAATTATAATTGAAATTTTAAATTTCGCAGCATAATTTAATATTCAATTTATTATGAAACTTGACCGTGGTCACCTATTGCAGATTAAACATTCCTTTATTGATTAATTCTCAGGCAATCTGGTAGTAGAAAAATTTATTTCTGATTAATAATGCTTGTAAAACTCGGGTGCTATTGTTTTGTTCTACCAAAATCTTACAATATTACAATGAATACATTCTCCAATGGTGTTTAAATAACGATGCCTTACGAAAACTTACAGCGAGGGCTAGGTTTCCGTTATCAAAATAGTTAAGAAACTCCAATAATATCATAAATGTGAGGGTTTGGATGGATGGATAGACGGATTTGGATTACATTTCGTTTGTAGATACTTTAGGTCACGGAATACACGCTACTTTTCATCATCAATCATCACCACGCGGGTAAAGCCACAGCGCGCAGCTAGTATTATATAATTGTAATTCAAACCTAGTACTTGTTAATTAAAAAAAGACTAAAAAGAAACAAGACAAAAGACTAACGTCGACCTACTTATGAACACTATCCTTTTACTAACCAAGCATAGAAAAGAACTTTTGAAAACAGAAAAAATTAAGTAGGTAATAATATTTTCTGTGATTAGAACTTATGGTAGTTTATGTCGGTAGTAAAAAGGTTTCATGGTTACATTTCTAGATAATTAGAGAACAATAAACAATTCGTATTATTATTATTTATTTATTTATATATAGCATCAACGTGATATAAAAGATAACGCAGACATCCTTAAAAGATACCCACCAGCCTGAGCAAGTATATTTTAATATTGATGGCAATGATATTGTATGTTTACATAAGGTAGATGTCGCACAAGCGCGCGGAAACTGAGGCGACAAAATTAAGTCAATTCTAGTAATTTTGATTGCGACGCGTATTTCAAGCGCAAGTCTAAACATATAGCCATCCTTTTCTATATTATTTGTTCCGTATTATCTGTCGCAGTAAGCATGTTTATGTCGTAAAGGAACTAAATCTGAGCACCGCGCAGTATGAATATACGTCATCTTTAGTAAAACATCATTGATTGATGGAACATCTTCGTCGTCATCTTATCGTCATCATAGACTTTAACAGTGAATTCCATATCCTAAGATTGAGGAATGATAAGAAAAGAGGGCTATGCTCGGGGTTTCTCTACGTGATCGAATCAGAAATGAGGAGATCCGTAGAAGAACGCAAGTCACCGATATAGCCCAGCGGATTAGCAAGTTGAAGTGGCAATGGGCAGGGCACATAGCTCGAAGAACTGATGGCCGTTGGAGCCGAAAAGTTCTAGAATGGAGACCACGGACTGGCAAGCGCAGCATAGGACGGCCACCGACCAGGTGGACAGACGACCTGACTAAGATCGCAGACAAGGGCTGGATGCGGGCCGCTTCCAACAGGTCCTTGTGGACATCAATGGGGGAGGCCTTTGCCCAGCAGTGGACGTCCTATGGCTGAGATGATGATGAAGAAAAGAGAGCCTGGAAGGAGGAAGATAAAGTAAGGTATATGTGTAACTTGATTTTTTAGCGTGTCCTTTGACTAATTGTTTAATTAGAACTGTTTTATTCAAGTCTATAAATTTGAAGACCATTTGCCATTTTTTTACGATACCCTAAAACATTTTTATTAAATCAAACGGGGCTTAATCGCGAGAAAAACATTTGGTAATTTATTTACCTCGACGACGATCGACGACTGGTCGTGGTCACGAGAAGACTGTCTTCTCGTGACCACGACCAATGCAACTTGGTCGAAACGTCGAGGTAAATAAATTACTAAATGTTTTTCTCGCGATTAAGCCCCGTTTGATTTAATAACAATGTGTTCGAATCGCGAAAGTCTAAAAATTACAAGATACCCTAAAACCTTTCAAGTTAATCAACTTTTGACCACAAGCCCTTGAAACCCATCTCAGCCCACGTAATCTATGCGCATAGTTATCCATTGCGTTATCAACCTACTGACCCTGGACTGGTGGACCCTTACCTCAGGGTACATGGGTACTAGCTGCCTCACTAACCAACTGACAATGACCGCCGACGACGGTGTTACAAGGCTGGTTGGAAATTGCTTCATTCTATCGCAACGCCTTATGATTTTTAGATGAAACACGATATAAGCGTTGATGAGCTCTTGTTAAAGAAAAGTGATAGGATATGTGAAGGTTTCAAGTCGATGAAGGTTGGTTGGGAAATTTTAGATGATCTTTGGAGTAAACTCATTCTATATACAAACAAAAGACTTAATGTATTTTTGTTTTAAACTTTCGTGGCTTTTCACAATAAAAATATTGTAAACTCTAAGGCTTTCACGGCCGGCGTTGCATGTTTGACCATGATTTAGATTTTGATTGAGTTCCTAATCTAAATCATCTAAATCATTGTGCGTATCCCGTGTTAAACAATATTTTTATTGTTGTATTCATTGCTTCCGGGCTGTTTGGCCGTGGTCTATGTGAAACTTGTGTTCCAGACGTTTCGTCGATCACTGCGGTCGACATCTTCAGTGGTTCAGGTCCGAGCGGCGACAAGAGCGTAGAACTTCGCAGCGTCTTCTCTGATACTGATGATCATCAGTATCTTCTAAAAAAAAACAACCCGGAAGCAATACGTATACAACAATAAAAATATTGTTTAACACGGGATACGCACAATGATTTAGATTAGGATCTCAATCAAAATCTAAATCATGGTGCGTATCCCGTGTTAAACAATATTTTTATTGGTGTAATTTGTTTTAGGTACTGATAACCATTTTTTAGTCAGTAATACAATAAATTTTGAAGGTACCCAAAAAAAATTATGTGCTTTTTTGCCGCCATCAGACAATAGTATAAGTAAAATAGTATCATCAATTTCATGCAAATGATTGTGTTCATAGGGCACAAAATCAGAAATCATATATTAGAACTATTTATTAAACAACTGATAATATAATACAGATATTATAATTTAAAATGGTTTCAACAGCCTGCCCAGTTTGAGCATTTAATAGTGGTCTGTAGGCCACCAGCGCTGATATTACGATCAGCGCTGATTGCAAGATCAGCACAACGCTGAGTTGAGGCCAATTTGCTACTGTTTTATATTTGTTTTATAAGTAACGTGGTTCTAAAACGACACGCCTTGTATAGTTTTAATTTATAGTTACAACTTATTACCATGTTTATCTATCATAAGAGATGTATGGTTTATTGCATTAACAACATGCTAAGCGGAACTTACGTCAAAATATTTGAACTGCTATAGCTTAATTGGACAAAGCGACAGGACGGTATTCTGTAGTCGTGGGTTCAAGTCCCACTAGCAGCCGAATTTTTTCCTTCAAATATTTATCCATCATATTTATAGCAAATAAACTTATATTCATTCATTCATTTATAAACTTTTGTATCTATTATATTAAATATAATTATATAGTAGTGGGCTCCTATGTATTTTGTATGGTATTTAGCTGTTAAAAATTTGGTGGCTTTGGCCTATTGTGTATAGGTACCTGGTGGTAGGGTGTTTTCTAGTACCCACCTAAACACCCTGTATCATCAAATTGGACAATCTGTCACCAAAGACACAGCACATTGTGACCAGGCAGCTGTCATAAATATTCAGTCAACTTTCTAGGTCTTGCGTGAATCCAACTTTGACCACAATATCATCGCCAACCATCAAGTGAGATAGTTGTCAGTTAATAATAATAATAATATGGGACAACATTCACACAAGGTCTTCAGGTCCCTAACTAGGCAGAGCCTGTACTATGGTAACCTGATGACTGATATATATATACTTAAATACATATACACACCCAGACACAGGTCAAACAGACATGTTCATACACACAAATGTTTGACCTGTCCGGGAATCGAACCCGGGACCAGCGGCTCAGAAGGCAGAGTGCTACCAACTGCGCCAACCGGCCAGTCATACATCTTTAAATTAAAATGCACGAATATATACTGAAGGTGAGAAATACAGAATATTAGATCGAATACATTATAAATGTATAAAACACGGGAGTTACTCACGTAATAAGTCAGAGGGTTCCGACTATAGTTTCAACCACATTCGGTGGTCTTTTTCAAGGAGAATACGGGGCGCTCGCGGACGCGGTCACGATTCACCTAGCTCGACGGAACCCTCTCTCTGACTTATTACGTGAGTAATTCCCGCGTTTTATACATTCATAATGTGTCAAAACCGCATAAGTTTAAATAAAAAAATAGATGGAATACGTTTTGTGAAGATAGACGTTGCTACTAACTCTGTCTAACAAGGCATGGGTGAAAGGGACAGTAGCGGAGTAAAAACCTTACAATTCTGACCCAAATATGAATTAGAGTATGAAACTTGTAATCATTGTCTTATTAGCTATGCAGCGAAATGGTAAGCAGCCTACTGGTCTTATTATAAAAAAGTTTCTTATTTTGGACTTAGAACGTAAATATTTTATTTGAAACTGTTAATTTTTTACTGCAAATGTAATTATGTATATTCCTAGCATAATTTCTGAGATCCTGTTCTGGTGCAGCTTGCTTTTTTAAAACAAAGTATGTCTTTGCGCATTTCACTTTATAGTTGAAACGGAATCATACAAGACGTAAACTTAGAATATTTTTTTCATTTTTATACTGTAGGTAGGTACTGTAGGTGTATACTGATAGTTATTGACGATGTGGTCGAAGATGTTATCACGCTGCCTGAACACACACTATGTGTTTGGTGACAGTTTTTCAAACTTGAGTTTGGTAGCTAGCCAGGCGGGTACTCGAAAGTATCCAACCACCGTGCTGTGAATTTGATAACGGTGTTAGATTGGTGGGGATCGAGACAAGTTATTTCCCACTTTTGAGTGTTAAAGTCTGTTCCATTTTTTGATAAAAAAAAAAAACGTGTGTCACTCGGAGACTGCCGCGGTAAAGCTGCACAGCATTTTTTATCAACTTATGCAACTAATATATTAATAACTTATGCAGTAACGCCGATACAACCAATGCCACATAGAGACGAGTTGCTGAACTAACCAGACAAGCGTGATATTTAAAAAAAGTCATTAAAAGTTCTGCTATTCATCGATAGATGGCAAAACTAAAAAGTATCACCGCTCTGCCGGTCGGAGTGGGGGGTGTTAGGTTATTTTCGTTACGAAATTTCTGGATTCGGTCCCCACGCTCAAGACCGGCAATAGAAGCTATGCTCTAGCTTAAAAAATTTTTACCTTAATAGTGGCCTTTGCTACTCACGGGATCAATAAAATTGTCATTGTGAATGTTCACCGATTTCTTCACTCGCAATTATAACATCGTCGAGGTATGCGTAGCACTTTTCAGTTATTGGAGTGTAACTAAAAAACCGCATGACCGATTTTACTGAAATTTAAATGGGTGGTCCCATTTAAATTTCATCAATATCGGTAAGTACACTCTAGCAAACAAAAAATCATCAAAATCGGTTCATAAACGACGAAGTTACCCGACGAAGTGTTCGCGGGTAACTTCGTCGTTTATGAACCGATTTTGATGATTTTTTGTTTGCTAGAGTGTACTTACCGATTTTGATTTTATATATATGACGTTCGAATTGGGTAACCTCATTTTCTTGAAGTCAGTTAAAATATATATGGTTTAATTCGGAACCCCCCTTTTTTTGAAGTCGGTGAAAAATTCAAATTAGAATATAAATCATAGCGTTTCAGTTGAGAAATTGACTCAAGGTGAACATTGAATTACGTGTGAATGACTTCTTAACATTGATTGAAACATATCTAGATTACTTTTGTTTAACGACCTGTCCAATTAGATTAATTGCATATTATGTTCATACGCTCGTAATTTTAAACGTATTTTTAACCGACTTTGAAAAAGGTGGAGGTTATAATGTTCGACTATATGTATTTTTCTATATGTATGTTCACCAATTAATTCCCCATTTTTGAACCGATTCTCAAAATTTTGTTTCATAGAGTGTATCTCCAAGGTGGTCCCATTGAAATTTCATGAAATTTCGAAAGGCCGTTTCAGAGTTACACTCCAATAACTGAAAAGTGCTACGCCTGATGACTTCCTTATTTCCGGGAATGACATTCGATCCCGTGAGTAGCCAAGATCACTGAACGCTGAATTTTTTTGTTTTTACCAAAATATGTAATTGACTTTTACCATGAAAAAAAATAAATAGCGCATTCCGATTTCCGTTTAAAGTGTAAACAATGCTTATGTTGCCAAGATGTAATTTTAATAATATGTATTATTACTAACCTTACACAATCGATAAACAGTATACAAAATAAAGGTACCTACTTTATTTTCATCATCGTGGTTCGAAGCTCACGAGCATCACATTTACCCAAAGGTTGAAACTTCTCACTTATAAACTATGGGTGCGTTTCATTTTACGCTTACAGTGCATACGTACGTACGTAAGGATTTAGCTGTTCCGAGATGAATTTAGTACTGACAGTGCTGACGCTATTAAGCAAATCGGAACGGATTGTGTGTGTGAATTAATCACTAACGAATCGCTCACGAATGCTATAAATGCCAGTTCTCATTAAATTCATTATATTTTATATTTTCTGAAAGATTAAATTGAGTTTTTTATTTATTTATTTAAAAGTTCACCAACACGGTGTACACCAATACATTTCAAAGGGAACAAGCAGTCTTAAATAAATTCAGTGTCACAGCAATTATAGGTGAAAATAGCGTGTGAAAATTTGAGATAAAATCACAAAATATCGTGAGCAATATTTTACGTGGAGAATTACAGATTTTTCGACACTCTCTAAATGACAGTGAGTTGACAGCGCTCACGCTGCTCTACGTCGTAGTTGTGAGCGTTTTCAGCACATGACGATAACGTCATGGATGACGTCTTATAAATTTTGTGTGCAGCTGTCAGTGCATTCCGGCATGACTTTAAGCGCGCTATCTGTGCTCAAAGCGCTTAAAGCTCAAAAAGAAACGCACCTTAAGTATACTCCTATTCATTGTGTTTTCCTCGCCATACTAACTACAGTCTAGTCTGTGGTTCTTATTGACATTTCAATATCGGTTACTCAAGACACGCTTAAATCCTAAACTTCAAGTCTAAATTCTAAAATACCTTAAAATTATAATTCGAATAAAATCTTTTCTCTAATAATGACTAAGGCTACTCTTCACAATTTTCAACAAATTTAAACGTCCGATTATCAATTAATCGTCAGTTAACTGTATGGTAAAAACGGTTTGACCGACGATTAAGTTGATAACCGGAGGTTTTAAATTTTGGTGAACTTATTGCACAAACATTTTTTGGGTTACTATAAATATTTTTTATTTTTATTCTTTGCTAATAGGAAGTGATAATTATTTCATATGTACAGATATTATTATATTGTCCAACCCCAGCAGCAAACGAACTCTTGTTTTAAATGAAAATAGTCAAAAAGAAGGAACCCTAAACCTGGTGCCCCAAAGGCCTTAGACAAAGTGACATTCTACCAGCGATAACGCGAAAGAAAACATGACAGCGATATATCAGATGATCAACGAGAACAAATATAAAGCGCAAGCGTTCTGGATCGAATCGAAATAGACAGAGAATCGATGTATCTTGTCTAGGCCCATTGTAGTCCGGTCAATTTAGACATATGAAATAACAAAAATTCCCACAGACCAAATTTTGGTGGAGACCTTGAATGCACCATTAGAAATAAAGTGTTATTAGTCCCATGTCAATCTCATGTGTGTTGCAAATGATATTCGGGGTCAAAGGATTTTTTTCGAAAACAAAAAGTTTTCGTTAGAAGTGAAAACTTGAAAAATAACGTTGTGCATTTTTAATATTTTGGAATTGGTAGGGAACAATTTCGCACGAATTGCTTTATTTATCAGTATTAAAGTACTATCATGTATATGGTAAAATACAATATTCATTTATTGCGCTATCGTACACAAACATGACATAAGTACTTTACACAGTTTCTACGGGTATAACGTAGTACTTACGCGTAGTCGATATCACGATCGACAATTGTTTCGGCTTCTTCCGAAGCTTATCATCAGACGGCCTGTCTACTTTTGTTTGCCACCGTCGTGATTCTAGAAGCATATTAAGTTATTAAGAAGGATAACGACAAAATTATTGAGCAAATATAGAGAGGGGCTTATACATCTAATTTAGGATAATAAAAATTCCAAGCATGTGTAAACACTGAATATTAAACCAAGCTCTGAACTAAACACAGATTGCAAAACGTATGCGTTCATATTTGCATATAAATTGTTTAATTATTATCATCAGACAGTTTCAGGAGTCAGAATGTCAACTAACACCGTCCAACTTTATTCAAGTATCCAAGTCTAAAATAGCCAGTCACCGTGGCTAACTGGTCAGTGACTTGACTTCTGGATCCCTGGGTTCAAATCCCGGCAGGTGCAAAAAAGTTATGCGGTGAGTGTAGGTGTTTGTCTCGGGTCTTGGATGTCTATATGCTGTGATTGTGTGTCCATGCCGCTCGCGACACACGGCTGTCAAACTGACGGACTCTAGCTCGATCCCCAACAACAGCTTGAGCGTCCGGTGGAGGTAACACTGTTATCGAATTCCCAGCATAGTGGTAGGGTGCTTTTGAGTACCCGCCTGGCTACCACCCTTAAAGTTGAAAACACATAGCGTGTTCAGGCAGCAGTCCTTGAGAGCCAGTGAGCATTCTCGAACATTCTCGTTATTATATTTTTGACCACATCATCGCTGACCATCAAGAGAGGTGGTCAAGCACTAGATCATAAAATATATGTCGTATATAAACTATCAGTATGTACCCTAATAGATCTTTAGAGACATGCGTTAGTCTGTATACTAAGTTTCTGTTATTGAATAAGGATTTCTATAACTATTATGGTAGATGATGCATTTGCAGGTAAGTATTTCTATTTATACGATTTACGTTCCCAATCGTCCGCTAGTGTTGCGTTCAAGAGTATCAATCGAAGTCACAATTTAGGATCCGAATCGAGTGTCAAGAGTAAGCCCGCATTTCTTAGGAAACTAGTCGATCGATCGATTACATGACAGTGAACAAAAACCTGAATTCATCGATTACATAAAACCTGTGTACGGCTATCAAACCAGGTCAGTTTGAAGAAAAATAACTTAGAATATTTCTATTTCAATGTCGATTATGTAAGTCATAAGCAGTATAATTATTTTATTATGAAACATGATATCATCTTCTTCTTCCTAGCCTTATTAATCCTGTTTTATTAAACGACTTCAAAAAAGAAGGATGTTACTCAATTCGACCGTATATATGTTTTTTTTTTTTGTGTGTGTTCGCGGATAACTTCGTCGTTTATGAACCGATTTTGATGATACTTTATTTGTTGGATAGAGTATACTTCCGTTGTGGTAACTTTCATCAAAATAGGACAAGCGGTTTTTGAGTTGTACTCCAATAACGGAAAAGTGCTACGCGTATTTTGATGATATTATTGTCGCGGTTGAAGACATCGACATCCCGTGAGTAGCACAGGTCACTGAAAAGGGTGAAAAAAATATTTTTTAACAAAAAATGCAACCGACTTCAACACTCGGTTCCATGTCGAAGTCGGTACCATGAGCACAATATTGTGATGATAGTTACTTTTGTGTGAACTATCCCGGTACCGACTTCAACAAGTTATTTCACACTTTTGAGTGTTGAAGTCGGTTGCATTTTTTGTTAAAACATTTTTTTGGGGTCAAATTTCATCGTACGTGAATTGTGAATTGCATCTGTGGTCAAATTTGCTGCTTTCATTCAAGTCATCATTTCAAGCGCGTCAGGATTATAGCATTTGGAAGGCTGTGGTATCTGCACACCCCTACGGGAGAGAAGCGTGAATATAATATATGTAAATTTATCGTGCTCTCGTGTGTTTGAGTTTAATCTTAAAGGTTAGCTTTCACAACACCTTATGAAATGGTCAACTTATGTCAATAACACGACGGTGGCCCCAACTGGCATCTCACTATGTGTGTCAAGATCAGATATATTATGAGTTTTTACATGAATAACTGGGCCGTTAAATATTTGTGTACATAAGAAGTCGCTTTGGAATCTTTATTTAAGGTGGCAATGGATAGCTCTTGAAAGAACTTCGCTACAGCATTTTCCTTTTTAACCTTCAAAAAAACAAGGTTCTCAATTCGACTGTATTTTCTGACCGACTTACAAAAGGAGGTTCTCAATTCGCCCTCATCATCATCATATATAAACATATAAATGATTCGTGTTTAAGATAAACATTTGTGTTTGTCCTTATTTATACTGTATTATTTCTTGCATTTCTTGTATTACACTTAAACTTCCGCACTAGGATCCCTTGTGTCGCGGGAGGCATGAACATATACAATCACAGCACAGAAACATCCAAGACCCGAAACAAACACTCATCGCATAAATGTTTGCCCCTGCCGGGATTCGAACCCAGGCCCCCGAAGACCCAGAAGTCATTGTCACTGACCAGTGAAACAAGGCGACCTTCTGTATAGGTCTACCGTTTGACCACTATCTCACTTGATAGTCAGTGACGATGTGGTCGAAGACGTTATCACCCTAGACCTAGGAATCTCACTGGCTCTCAAGGACTGCTGCTTGAACACACTATGTGTTTGGTGACAGTTTTTCAAACTTGAGGGTGGTAGCTATCCAGGCGGGTATTCGAAAGTACCCTACCACCATGCTGGGAATTTGATAACGGTGTTAACTCTACGGAAGCTCAAGCTGTTTTTGAGGATCGAACCAGTGTCCGTCAGTTTGACAGGCCACGCTCCCCCCGCTGTGCTATCATCGCTTCAAAAAATATCACTGAACTCCTCCTAAACGGCTGGACCGAATTGAATTTTTTTTTTGTATGCGTTTGGGTGGCGCCCTGGATAGTTTAGATTCACAAATCAGCCCGGCAGATGGCGCTGCATGCAGGACAGCGTCTGTCGGATGCGCTAGTATTTAAGCTAGTATTAATTATAATTTATACAAAAATATATTTCAAATATACATTTAAATATTATAAACTTGCACATTAAATTATTATAGCTTTTATTCTGATAGACTTCACCTACATTTTAGAGTAATAAATTTGTGGCTTCGTGACACAACTTTTCATGCATCGGCGTGTAGGTTACATAAATCTCGAATAGAGGGCGTTACTAGTCGCTTTCCCCACACTTCGTGAACTTGGACCAGTTTTGTCACAGTCAATGTCAGTTAACGTTACGTTTGAAATGCGATTGTCTGAGATAATTTCAAAGGCTTTATCAATAAAATTAATTGACAAAGCAATTCAGCGTGAGACACGCAAACGGTGCGAAATAATATCTATTTTTAAGCAACAGTAAGTAATGAAGCGTTCTATGTGGAGCTTGCCTGTGCGATTTCAACGGAGCAAGTGCATTTTCCACTGAGCGATTTCGTATTTCAGAGGGCAAGTCAAAATTTAAAAGCTATGATATCCTCTGCGGTAGTGATAGTCACCCGTAAAATACCTACAAACGACAAACAAAGTCCTTGAGAGCCAGTCAGCATTCTAGGTCTAGCGTGATAAAACATCTATCGTCACTGACCATCAAGTGAGACAGTGGTCAAACGCTAGATCTATACTATAATAGCTATAGCAATGAACTGAGTTATACGAATTTGAATTTTAGCTCAAATATAAGCTATTTCTTTATGAAGAATTTTAGTGAATTTTAGCTAGTTCGAGTGATTACCAGAATTTAGGCCATTATGGTCTATGTGGGGCAGTGGATGTTCTTCGGTTGAGATAATGACGTCAGGACTCTTGGGACTACAAAGTACCGCTCGTAACCCGACCTAAGAGAGAAGCTCTTAGGTCCATTTTCCGTGAACCAATCTGATTTCAAATGTCCTCTTAAGTTATTGTAACACAAGTAAATATTAAGTTGGAGGCCATTTGAAGGTCCGAAGCTATGTTGCTAAATAGCAATCTCTTGTGCACCAGCCTTACAAATGCAAACTTGCGCAAGAGTTGCTGTTTAACTGTATTAGATTAGATTGTTACATTTTATATTCAAACGCGTGAGTGTTCGTTTTGTCTTAACGTTATATTAATTACCTGCTGTATTGCGTCATCCATACATTATCTTGTTTTATTAACCGACCTCAAAAAAGAAGGATGTTACTCAATTCGACCGTATTTTTTTATTTATTTTTTATGTGTGTTTGCGGATAACTTCGTCGTTTATGAACCAATTTTGACGATTTTTTCTTTGTTTCATAGTGTACACTTCCGAGGTGGTCCCATTTTAATTTTATCAAAATTGGTCGAGCGGTTTTTAGTTGCACTCCAATAACTGAAAAGTGCTACGCATACGTCAGTATGAAGCGATGATAGCTAAGCGGGGGGAGCGTCGCCTGTCAAACTGACGGACACTGGTTCGTTCCCCAACAAGAGCTTGAGCTTCCGGTGACGGTAACACCGTTATCAAATTCCCAACATAGTGGTAGGGTACTTTCGAATATCCGCCTGGCTAGCTTCCACGCTCAAGTTTGAAAAACTGTCACTAAACACATAGTGTGTTCAGGCAGCAGTCCTTGAGAGCCAGTGAGCATTCTAGGTCTAGCGTGATAACATCTTCGACCACATCGCCACTAACCATCAAGTGAGATAGTGGTCAAACGCTAGATCTATACAGTATAAAAAAAAATTGACATTATAGTTGCGGGTGGAGTAATCGGTGAACATACTCAATGACAATTGATCCCGTGAGTAGCAGAGGTCACTGAAACGGAAAAAAATTGTTATTTGTGACCGTCTTAAAAATCTGGAGATCATCGATTCCGTATGATTATAATTCAATTCGGAAAGTTTATATATATTATTGACGTGATAACGTTTTATAAATTGATGAATGCCAAAATGAAAAATAGTAACGATCCGCGTAACGGTCAATGGTTAATGGTCAATGGTCAATAATCAATGGTCAATGGTCAATGGTCATGGTCAATGGTCAATGGTCAATGGTCAATGGTCAATGGTCAATGGTCAATGGTCAATGGTCAATGTCAATTTCAATGTCAAAGTCAAAGTCATATATGATTATGTCGTTATCACGTAAATCTATCGTCCGTAAATCGACTTTACAGACAACCAATTTTTTTTAAATTATTTTCGATTGATCCTATTGACATTTACAGTAACTCGACCGAAGTGGTAATGATTCTCAGGCGTGTTTGTGAGCATTTTTAAATCCCTTACACTAATCAAACTACTAAGTTTTGAAATATGTAGGTTATAGTTTCATTCCTGTACAATCCTGGAGTCTTCAAGTCGCGTGTGAATAGGTACCTTCTAGGTTTGCGTGCTAAATCCTAGACAACGTCATCACTTAACATCAGGTGCGACAGTTGTCAAACGCAAACTTATAATATGTAAAAAAAAAAAAAAAAAAATTCAAACCTTAAGCATAAGTCTTTATTATTTAGGTCAAATTTTAATTAACTACATTTAAATATAATGAAACTTTAACTAATTACCAAAGCAGGTGAGGAGATTGTCGTGTTAGAATACTTTCTTTACCGTGGGCCGCTTTCAAGCGGTCCTTGTGAAAATCAATGGGGGATTCCTATGTCCAATTGTGGACGTCCTGTGGCTGAGATGATGATGATGAGTACTTTCTTGGGCAAGATTATCATCGAGGCTTTACATCATCACCATTCTCATTCGACTTTGTACCAAATTCCAACTAATCCTACTAATATTATAAATGCTTAAGTTTGTGTGTATGTTTATTATTTCTTCACGCTCAAACGGCTAAGCCGATTTCGATGAAATTTAGTATGGAGATAGTTTAAGCTCTGGATTAACACATAGGCTACTTATATCCCTGACAAAGTGTAGTTCCCGTGGGATAATTGAGGTAGCGGGCAAACCATAATCCACGCGGGTGAAATCGCGGGGCGCGACTAGTAATTTTATAAATTAAAAATATAACCTTAATTTTATCTTTATACTATTTCTACGGGTATAACGTGACACTTACGCGTAGTCGATATCACGATCGACAATTGTTTCGGCTTCTTCCGGAAACAATTATAGATCGTGATATTGATTTCGTGTAAGTGTCACGTTATACCCGTAGAACCAGTATAAAGTAATAACGAACGTGAGTCTTAATTATATCTCTTTATTTTTCTTGTCCTTATCTCACTCTAGATGGGGTCATCACAACTTGTTTTATTCTTCCGTTCTATTACTAGTTGTCTCAGTGTGCATATTTCATAAGTTAAATTTTAAAAAAATAAAAAAAAATTAAACTTCACAACCCAGTGTGGTTGTGTACTTGTAGTTAAGTAGTAACCCAACATACAAAAAACTGGCCAACGAGTCGGACTCGCACACGTAGGGTCCCGTACATACTTAGTACTATACTAGTGTCCCGTACATCTATAAAAACGAAAAAAAAAAACATTTCTGTTGTATGGGAGCCCCCTTCGATCAAGAATACTAGTTAATATAATAATAGTAGTATTCTTGATCGAAGAGAGCCCCCTTTATTTTATCGATTAGTTACAGCCCGGTGACAGACGGACAGCGGAGTTTTAGTAAGAGGGTTCCGTTTTACCCTTTGGGTACGGAACCATAAGGAGTAGAGCTCAAAAATGTATCCCATTTCATCCAGTACGGACAATCCAGCAATGTATATAAAAATATTTCATTTTGTTAATAAAAACAATAAAATTACGGCGCAATTGATAGATAATATTTCAAAATTGCCACCTTTTGCAATTCTTCGCAATATTAAAGAGATGATAGCTCAACGGTGTGAGCGTCTGCTGACAAGCTGACGGACACTGGTTCTATCCCCACTGATGGCTTAAGCTTCCGGTGAAGGTGCGTATGGTGGTAGGGTTCTTTTGAGTATCCACCTCGCTAGTTACCACTCCAAGTTAGAAAAGCTGTCACCAAACACATAGTGTGTTCATGCAGCAGTCCTTGAAAGCCAGTCAGCATTCTAGGCTAGCGTGATGACATCTGCATCAAATCGTCACTGACCATCAAGTGAGATAGTGGTCAAACGCTAGATCTCATTATCATCAAATCAGCCATAGGACGTCCACTGCTGGACATAGGCCTCCCCCATTGATTTCCACAAGGACCAGTTGGCATCGGCCCGCATCCAGCCCTTGCCTGCGATCTTAGCCAGGTCGTCTGTCCACCTGGTCAGTGGCCGTCCTATGCTGCGCTTGCCAGTCCGTGGTCTCCATTCGAGAACCTTACGGCCCCAACGGCCATCGGTTCTTCGAACTATATGCCCTGCCGACTGCCACTTCAACTTGCTAATCCGCTGGGTTATGTCAGACGCTAGATCTATATAGTAGAAAAATATTTTTAAAAAAAAAATATCTACATACGTCCTCAATACTTCCTTCCTATACATGTTTATGGTTTGTTTTACCCACGACTACTGAATACCGTCTTGACGCTTTGTCCAACTAAGTAGCATTCCACTGGCGGCCCGAATTTATTATTTCCTTTTAACATCTGTAGTCGTGGGTTCAAGTCCCACTGGTAGCCGAATTTTTTCCTCCAAATAATTTGAACGTAAGTTCCGCCTAGCATGTTGTTAATGCAATAAACCATGAAACTCTTGAAAGTATTCTCTCTTGAATTTACTTTTAAAATTGGTTCAGCCGGTTCAATACTTGAATTACTAATTATACACAACAACTTTCCCATTTATAAAACGATCCACTTCTTTTTACACTACTTTATAAACATTATGCATCCGCGCCGCTACCAGATACAAAGCGCGGTACTGCATTGAAAGAAAGAAAGAAAGAAAATACATTTATTCAAAACATGACGCAACATTACAATAAACAACAATTACGATACATTTACATACGACACATTAGAAGACACACACAATAGTACTGTAATGTTGCGAGATGTCAGGAATGAGTCTCGACTCAGCGTTCGCTAGGGTTACCCCTGAGCACTGATTTTCAGTCGAAACTCATTTTCATTGCAGCACCTACCAATTGTATGATCGTCAGTCCATAGGGTCAGGACATTGACTTCTCCAAATTCCAATCGCATGCGACTTTACACGATTCTAAATTAATTACTCTTAGAATATTATATCAAACCATTTTGCGTAGATCGTTGCTACACCTTGTTTTAGACCCTACACGACGCTTCTCAATTCGTGGTCTCCATAAGTATAGCATAACTTGGTACCTCCTTCCCCATTCCATCATAAAACGACCAGACGGACTGCAATGCGACATCCATATATGGTAGACGTTCCATCCTGTCGCACTAAGCGTTTTGCTTCCACATTCATAGTGCGAACAGCTAACGAGTGGAACGCATTGCCTAAGTCTGTGTTTCCACATGAGTACAATCTGGGGCGAGTGAACAGGTATCTTCTAGGCAGACGTGAATCATCGTAGACCGCATCATCACTTAACATCAGGTGAGATAGTGGTCAAACGCCTGCCTATTGCGAATAAAAAAAAATTGTTTTAAACGTTCATGGCTTTTCATAATATAAATATTGTTGAACACGGGATACGCACCATGATTTTTCCATTTAATAACTTGGCTGCTGAACCTGTTGTCTCTTCTGCTGATTCTATGGCTAGCCTTTATTGTCTACCATATCTGGCTAATCCTACGAGCTATGTTCAGCTTCCATTTTCTGTCATCGTCGATTCAAATCGCCGAATGAAAAACTGAAACAATTAAAATATATTGTGTGAAAACTACTAAATCAGCTGCCCAGCTTGATGTGGATTATTCCCAAAGTACTTGTTTGCTGACGCAAGTTTGCAGAGCATGTCTGACACACTGTGAGATGATAGACAGCGTCAGGAATAGTACCATAGTATAATTGTAATTTTAATTATTATAAATAGCTTATTAGTATGTTACGGCGCAATGCGTTTTTAACTGTAATTTTTGAAACAATAAATAAATATTTATCTTCAATACTCGTATATTATCGACTGGTCGGTTGGCGCAGTTGGTAGCACTCTGCTTTCTGAGCTGGTGGTCCCGGGTTCGATTCCCGGACAGCTCAAACATTTGTGTGCATGAACATGTCTGTTTGACCTGTGTCTGGGTGTGTATATGTATATAAGTATATATATCAGTCATCAGGTTACCATAGCACAGGCTCTGCCTAGTTTGGGACCTGAAGACCTTGTGTTAATGTTAATAAATAAATAAATAAAAAATTGAAACAAAATGGTGCAATTGATATCATTATAATTAAGTTATAAATTCGCTAAATAATGAAATTGACTTCGTTAAACCTTCCGCTGTCGTAAACAATGACATTCTTAGATTTGTTTGCATAAAAATGCGCATGGCCACTCATACTGCTCGCTCATTTTTAACACAGTTTTATATTAGTTTCACTTACATATTGTATATATATTAATATTCTATCAAATTATTATTTGGTAACAATGTATATGTTTATCTCTAACAGGTATATTCAACATTAATTATTCGATAAAAAAAAACCTTCACTGAGTACTAAATTGCTAGGTAAAACAACATTCAACATTTTTTTTAAATAAAGCATTAAAAATAAATATAATAATATACGTAATATTAACGCTTTATATCATTTATTACCAGTCAAATGTAAAACAGTGCACCATGACGCTAGAAAATAGTGGTATTTTCACCATAACATGAAATAACTGCAACACCCGACCTTCTTGTTAACATGACAAAGTGCTAAATCATCCGACGCATAGCGTGTTCTTGCGTCCTTGTGGTTGTGTGGGAGAAGTGGCACCCGTGATTGGCGAAGCAAGCGCGCGCTATTCAATCGCAGGTAGCAGGCTTGCGCGCGCGCACTTTCGCGAAGCTCAGTCAGGTTTTCGCTTTCATCTCCGGAGATGAAATGCGAATGTGATTAATATTGTGATTTTTTATTTTATTTCTTCGTATCTAAAGTGAACGTTAGAATGACGATATTGAAGCACATTCGGTATGTATTCGTGTCAATATTAAAATTCCCTTAGTATAATACACTGTTATTATTATATATGTTTGTACCTGTTATATTGTTTAGATCTACTTACATTTTCATGTTTCCTACTTATACACCAGCGGGTTACAAGACCAGATAAATAATATTTGACTAATTATAAGTAATAAAAAATAATTTATAGCATCAATAGTACATGAAGTAAGTATGTTATATTATTATTAAATTCAAAATGTAATATTTGATGATTAATGAAGTAATAACAAGAAACTTACATTTGAATGCTCATTAATTTTATTACTACGTGCCTATAAAAGGGTATTTAATATTAATGATAAAATAAATTCTTTTAAAATTATAACCTTTATTGGAATATGAAACAATACAATTTTTTTATTTCACTTATATTATTTGCAAATATTGGTCACTCTTACAGATTCCGTATAACATAACATTATAAAATAACTTCGCTAATAATAGTTAATCATATACACATACAAAAATGATTATATTATTATGTAAAATGATGACATATTTTTTATTTTATACCCAATTTAAAATATAAGCGTTGAATCTATATATGTATTTTATGTATAAAATATATAGATTCAACGCGCAGAGATGATAAATGCCTCTCTTGATGTCTCTTTATAATACACAAGTTGAAATCTTCATTCCAAATATTTTCCAAAAGGTCCATTCATGAACGATACATAAATTATGGTTTTATCGGTAAATACACTTAAATTTCTGCATATTTATTGGTTGGCATTCATCTATCTTCGTGTTATGTAAAGAAAAAAAAGGATCCGAATCGCCGTTAAAAAATAAATTCCTATGATTATGAATGTATTTTTTAACGGCGATTCGGATCCTTTTTTCGGATTTATAGCAGGACTTTGAGATGTGGAAATCATAATTGAATATCCTTTTATAAACGAGTATCTTCGCATTCATTATCCAACTCTGATGATGAATTTAAGCAGTGTTCACTATTTTAATGAATTAGGTGAAATAAGAATGTGGCTAAGCATCTACTTAAAACTTACAGGGTTATTTTCTGTGTGTCTTTTCTATGACACTGGCTTGAATCAAACAAAAACAGTGAGGAGTAAAAAAAATAATTATAAATGATGCGAAAATGTCACACCACGCCGTATTCATCTCACCTCTTTACACAATTTTCTTTTTTTTTTTTCAGGTGACAGCTTGATAGCAGCGAGTGCTACAGACTTCAATGCAATAGTGAAGTGTCAACAAGTGTGTGGTGGACATTAAATTAGTGTTGTACTGTGATATCGTATAAACTGTCAAAATGTCCGGGTTCGTCAAGATAGCTATAGACGATTACTATTCAGACAGTAATTGGACGGAGATTATCAACAAGTATTGGATGGCAGCTGAAGAGTTTTCAGGTATGTGTCTTTTTGATACATTATGTGTACGGCCATGTCCAACTAATTATTTATTTAAATTTATCTAGCTCATGTTGTAATGGCGAGAGTTTGAGATGTATCGATCGAAACTTTATTTAATTTTACACAATTAGTGTTTATGCAGGTGGTGCGTAACTCTGCTTATTTTTTAATATATGTAACGCCTGAGTACTGTTTCAATAAATTATTCACTGCTTTCATAAATCGATTGGGATAGGCGTAGTGACTTTAGGCCAAAGCTTTTAGTTTATAAAATGATTGATGGTCATTGTGGTTTAGTGGTGGATCATTATAGAGATGACATCAAAACTAACAAACGCATGACGTATTCAAAAAAATATGGAGATTTAAACTGGCACCTCGCAGTGAAGGGGACCTTGCTGGAGACAAAAAAGTTCTCAGTACACATTATCTAAAAAGAAACATAACTATCTATGCCAATCCTTAAATAACATAATTATGTTAAAAATAATGTCCTTTGTTGTATGTATTGCTTCCGGGCTGTTTGGCCGTGGTCTATCTGATACTCCTCAGTATCAGATTGCTGGAGACAAAAAAGTTCTCAGTACACATTATCTAAAAAGAAACATAACTATCTATGCCAATCCTTAAATAACATAATTATGTTAAAAATAATGTCCTTTGTTGTATGTATTGCTTCCGGGCTGTTTGGCCGTGGTCTATCTGATACTCCTCAGTATCAGAGAAGACGCCGCGAAGGAGAGTTCTACGCTCTTGTCGCCGCTCGGACCTGAACCACTGAAGATGTCGACCGCAGTGATCAACGAAACGTCTGGAACAAAAGTTTCACATAGACCACGGCCAAACAGCCCGGAAGCAATACATACAACATGCAACGCCGGCCGTGAAAGCCTTAGAGTTTACATAATGTCCTTTGCTTTAGATTGCTTCCATTTCAAACAGTAATTTTAAATAAAATTATGGTATAGAAGTATACGAGTATATATATATATATATATATACACAAAAAAAAGACAAAAAAAAAAACCGGTGAATTGAAAACCCACGATGGATTTATTATAATCTGAAATAAAAATTTGATTGATTGATTGATTGATTGATAATAAAAAAAGTACAGTTAGTTCGGAGATAAAAAAAATACAACGGAACTGAGTAACTCTTCCTTGTTAAAAAGTTTGTATATAAATTACTAGTAGCACCCGGCGGTTTCACTCGCATGGATTACGGTTTCCCGCTACCTCAATTCTCCCACGGGAACTATAGTTCCCGTGGGAGAATTGAGGTAGCGGGACTTTTTTCGGGATAAAAGTAGCTTATGTGTTAATCCAGGGCTTAATCTATCTCGATACCAAATTTCTTTCGATATCGGTGTAGCCGTTTGAGCGTGAAGAAGTAAAAAACATACACAGAGACACACTTACTAACAAACTTTCGCATTTATAATATTAGTAGGATATCAAACAACCTTTGGGTTACGTATAATATTTTGCATACGTTATTCAGACATTCGCAATGTGTTTTTTTTTTTTTTTAAATCACGTTGCACTAGACAAACTACATTACATATAAGTCAGTTCTATCATCTTGAAAAAAAATTCTTACGTTACTTCTTTTTAATATTATCGGGTAATATTAATATCATGGCTACTAGTATAAGTCTTTAAAAGACAATTACTGCCATAAACAAACAGGTTGAAAAATTTACCTAGATGTGTCGATTGGCATGCTTCCGAATGGCCGCATACTAAAATATTACTACAGTTAACAGTATGGTCACTAAAAGAAAGTTATAAAACAACCACAAAATTTTTTTTTTTTTTTTAAATGAAAGTTACTTCAAAGCTTCATACGTGTTGAAAGTAACTGTTTAATTAAATATCTTTAATTAATTTAATTACAGTTTGTGTCTAACGAATAAAATAGACTAATAAGAGGCTTATATCATTGTCTAAATATGGTTCTGTACGGTTTCGGAATTCAGTCAGTTTCTGACTGAATTCGGAATTCCTCTTTGATTCTTTATTTATCATCTACATTTCGGCTATAAGACATGCACTTCTGGATATACCTTACCCATTGATCTCCACAGGGACTGGTGCGTAGCGGCAGCCATCGACTAGTTCTTGGGTATTCATCGAAATTGTATCCAATCAATCGCAACCAAATCGTCATGCCGCCATCATATCCAACCTCTTGTTGCAATATTGATCAGGTTGTCTGCACGTCTATAATATTATCTTGGGGTCAATAGGTTCCAAAAATTTTAAAGTTGCTGATTTTTTGCATCTCGATAGTCATTGCTACACAGATTATTTAAGAGTTATAAGTCACTTCTTTTACTTGCATTTTGGGAAATCAAAGGACTAGTGACTGATTTGTATATCAAACTAATTGGATGGATGAATTTGGATAGATGATTTATACTTTCAAATGACTTAGATCGATGATTTTTATTTTGAAACGAATTGGATGGATGAATTTAAAGAGATGATTTTTATATTCAAACGAATTGGGTGCATGAATTTAAATGGTTAATTTTTACATTCAAACGTACTGGACGGATTTATTGGAATGGATGATTTTTATATTCAAACGAATTGGATGTATGAATTTAGATGGTTAACTTTTACATTCAAACGTACTGGACGAATATATTTGGGGGATGATTATTATATTCCAACGAATTTGGTGGATGAATTTGAATGGATGATTTTTATATTCAAACGAATTGGATGTATGCATTCAAATAATTAAATAGTTTGAGCAGCAAGTACCAGTGATCTGAATCTTAAGGCATGTAACTTACTAATCACACTAATATTATAAAGGCGAAAGTTTGTTTGTCGTTTGTCTGTTTGTATGTTTGTTTTCCTTTATGCTGAATGGCTACACGGTTTTGCATGAAATTTGAATTGAATGTAGCCCTGGAATGACACATAAGCTATTTTTTATCCCGGAAATATTGACTGTTCCCGTGGAATGACGGGAAGACACAAAAATCGTTAATACCAAGTACCGTTTCACCGCGGGCGACACCGCGGACGCAGCTAGTAATTTGTATTTTAAAGCAATTTAGGTAACAGATAAATCTCATTTTTCCCAATGACAGTGATGATACAAAATTCTTTAAGCAAAACGCATTACCTCCCATCATCACAACTTCTTAATCATCCAAAAAGTAATTTTGATTTTCATTCAATTATTTTCTTCCGATACTGTTTGAAAAGATTTATAAACCAAAGTTAGCCTATATGATGATGCAAAATTATGCATAAAATATAGAAATTAGAATTTTAGAGACCTCTACACCTAGCATTATCAGACTACTACTAAATCATCGTTACACAGGCGAAAAAGCAGACATACTTTCGCTTTAATAATAAAAGTGTAATACATTTTAAATGAAAAACAAGTTTTGTGAATATATACCATATTCATGCGAGTATAGTCTATGTACTATTGTTTTTAAAGTCTGTTTTTGTATGCTAGACATTTTATAGAGTACAATTCATGTGATTACGCGGTAAAATATACTTAGTAGAATGAACTAAGACTAATATTTAGAGCGTATGCATTAAAGTGATACCAAACCAACGTTTGTTAAAGAAATGTGAAGGTTGGTTTTGCTTCTCGCTAGGTGGCGCATTAACGCTCGAGTAGAGTTACGTGTCAAGAAGTTTTAGTACTATAATGATACACTACAACCTGTTACTCAATAATAGGATAGATAATCCTGCCACTCTGTCAAACTGCTGCTTGTCTGTACCAAATCGTGTACGGCCGTGGCATGCGACTCGAACGCGACATTTGTTAGCGACCCCGCCTGAGTGGCTTGCAAATATCTTTTTCAAGATAAATATATTAATTAATCATAACGATAACGAGGTGAAGTACCTCGAACTCATAAAAATACAAAAGAAATAAAAACTAATTTTATGTAAAAAAATAAAGTTATTCTATATCCTCCTATAATATAAATTAAAACAAATAACATACTTATAAATAAAATTCTAGAATATTCAGCTAAAAAATTAAAGTCAATCCTCATCTTCTATACTCAATATTAAACCCTGATCCTAATTCACTTTCCCCTTCAGCAAAGTCAAAAGGAATTCGATTTGTTTCGGCTATTCTTGAAGATAATCAACATACCTGCGCACGCAGACTGCTGATTATACACCTACGGCTCAAGCAGTAACACTGCTTAATGCTTTAGTAGCTCCATTCCAGAGATAGACATTTTCCACACAATCTTTAGACAATTTTTAAATCACTGTATTCGTTTTTTATGTAAGTAGTACCTAAGTTAAAAAGTATAATAAGTAATGGCTTATTGTGCGTCTTGGTGCAAACTGTAAGCGCAGTATTTAATTTGACGGTCCCCTGGCGCAGTGGTTTGTGTCATCGAAATGACTTCTGTGTCACGGGATCCTGGATTCGAATCCCGGCAGGGGCAAACATTTGTGCGATGAGTGTAGATGTTTGTCCCGGGTCTTGGATGTTTCTGTGCTGTGATTGTGTATGTCCATGCCTCCTGCGATACAGGGAACCCTAGTGCAGGGGTCAGAGTGTAATGAAAAAAAAAGTGTTTAATATAAATAAATAAAGTCTTAAAAAAAATAACAATTTGTAAAATGCCTCCAACTTCACAGATATCTACATGTAACGGTGATCACTTACCATCAGGCAGCCCGTCTGCTTGTTTGCCACCTGTTACATTTAAAAAAACCATCATTTATATTCTACCCTTTTTTTAATGTAAACCCCTTTTGGGTGAGGTTCTCTTCAAGATATATTATTCTATTATAAGAAATAAATATGATTGAAACCAGTCTTCTTCATACTTTTAAGATATGGTGTTTATGATTTGTGTGATGTTCGTAGCACTTTCGCTTAGACACCAAGGAACTGGTCTCAAAGTATTTTGCGGGTGTGAAAGCCAAGTTCAATGCTATCAAACCCATGACCTCTCACTGTCTGCATGCACGTCTTACAATGACAAAACAAACCGTATAAATCTAACGATGATCTGATTTACTACCTACCTATATATAATGTAAACACTAAGGCTTTCTCGGCCGGCGTTGCATGTTGTATGTATTGCTTCCGGGCAGTTTGGCCGTGGTCTAAGTGAAACTTGTGTTCCAGACGTTTCGTCGATCACTGCGGCCGACATCTTCAGTGGTTCAGGTCCGAGCGGCGACAAGAGCGTAGAACTCTCCTTCGCGGCGTCTTCTCTGATACTGCGTACTCTCTGACAGTATCAGAGAAGACGCCGCGAAGGAGAGTTAGTCAGGTCTTCTGTCCACCTTGTCGTTGGCCGTCCTATGATGCGCTTGCCAGTCCGTGGTCTCCATTCAAGAACCTTTCGACCCCCACGGCCATCGATTCTTCGAACTATGTGCCCTACCCACTGCCACTTCAACTTGCTATTCCGCTGGTCTATGTCGGTGACTTTCGTTCTTCTACGGATCTCCTCATTTCTGATTCGATCACGTAGAGAAATCCCGAGCATAGCCCTCTCCATAGCTCGTTGTGCGACTCTGAGCCTGCTCAGAAGGCCCATAGTCAGAGACCACGTTTCAGTTCCGTAAGTCATCACTGGTGACATACACTGATCGTACACCAGTATATAATGACCCCATCTAGATAATAGCAATAACACAATGTAGGTCAATAAATACTTATAAATACGTAGTAAAACAAGTTTCCCATATAATTAACACTAATTCAAAACAATGACGATAATGAAACGCGTTGGAGACAATGGGGGAAAGACAACGGGTCGAATCGATTAAACTACCGGTTCGATTATATAATCGAACACACATTCAGTGAGTAATAAATTCGATAGTGTTATACAGTGTTTACTGTGTAAGTAGTTCAAATGTTACTAATATTATAAACGCGAAAGATTTATGGATGTTTGCTACTCTTTCACTTCTAAACGGCTAGATGGATTTGGATGAAATTTGGTATGGCCATAGTTTATTCTCTTATAACAACACATTAGGCAGGCCGGTTGGCACAGTTGGTAGCACTCTGCCTTCTGGGCCGCTGGTTTCGGGTTCGATTCCCGGACAGGTCAAACATTTGTGTGTATGAACATGTCTGTTTGACCTGTGTCTGGGTGTGTATATGTGTATGTATATAAGTATATAATATATATCAGTCAAACTGGGCAGAGCCTGTACTATCGTAACCACCATAGTACAGGCTCTGCCCAGTTTGGGACCTGAAGACCTTGTGTGAATGTTAATAAAAACATTCTAAATTCTAAATTCTAAAATTCTAATTCTAATAGGCTTATTTTCATTACTGTTTTCCATAATCACGCGGTTAAAACCGCCGGGCTCAGCTATTCATTTAATAAAATAGTAATATTAGGCGTTACAAAATACGCGGAATGAGGTTCACGTCAGAATTCTATTGCCATATATATGCTAGCAGCTAGCCCGTCAATCTACAGTTTGCTTGCCTCATCATCATCTAAGCCATAGGATGTCCACTGATGGACATACATATGCCTCCCCCATAAATTTCCACAAGGACCGGATGGAAGCGCGTCGCATACAGCCTGTACCTGCGATCTTAGTTAGATACTTCGTAATAGCTAGACTACGCGTTTAATACTAAGTTTAAGTATTTTTTACATTAATAAACTACAATTAAATAAATAAATATTTTTTATTTCAAGAAATCGTGAAAATAATTCCCACGAATAAATAAAATGCTACCTCAAAGCTACATAATTTGTGATACAACTTGCATGTTTCACAAGTCTTAAATATAGGATTTTCGTGTAATTCTGTAAAAAATAAGCAATAAACAGTTCTTAATGATAATTATTTTAAATCAATTTAAAAACGTTAATAATTTATTATATAATTAGGCTGAAAATAGCCAGTGTATGGGAATGTTATTGTAGAAGATGCAGTATTGTAAATAGTTTTTAGTAAGTATTTTATTACAAAGCCCACATAAAAAAAATGTATTTTTTTTTCCAAACATAAACGCGCCTACATTGGTCTCATAGAAACTTGAGTAATTTTCAAGAAAATAGAAATAAATATTCACAGATAAGTAGTGGGAGTAGGTTATTAAACTACGTATGTATTTATTTTTTGAGACATGGTTAAAATAAATACCTTTAAAGCACAGTTCGTCAAACAGCACCACACAACCATCTGATAGAACCTTAACACTAATGATAGAAAGCCTCCCGGCAAAACCACACAATACAATATCACTTTCACTGATTTCTCGTCATACCTATGTTGGAGTCGTTATGGTATTTATACTTTTAAATCGTATACAATTAATATTCAAAATAATTAGCTGTGTGTATTTATAACGTGCAGTGAATTTTAATAAAACAAATTATTCATAAAAGTACTTATTACATGGCAATTAAAGTTTATAACCATTTACCCCCAGAACTGAAGTTATTAAAAAATATTAAGTTTAAATATAAAATCAAAAGCTGGCTTGCATCCAAAGCATTTTACAATTTGGCAGAATATTTTGATGTAAAGTAATTAAGTTGTCAGTTGCCTTTAAGTTGTTATTATTTGAAATAGATGTAAACATTCCATTATTATGTATGTGAAAAGTAAACTACAAAAATTGTACGTCCGAAATGGGCAAACTGTTGAAACTTTCATTGTAACCTTGACCATCTTATATACACAGTTATATGCAATAAATATAATCTGTATTCTGCAATGATTTTCCAATTGCATTGTTTACAATGAAATAACGCATAATTTTCATTTTTACATTTATAGAATTATTGAAATCTCTTCCATTATATAGCAATTGAGTGTTTCATATTTTAGCGTAACATATTCAAAATGACGTTTAATAAATACTAAATTAAATAATACTTTTTTTACAAAGTACTAGTTTTACAAAGTGGTTATAATATGTTAAGTACACACACACCACTAGCTCTTGTAAAAAAAACTCTTTTGAAATAAAAGACCGATTGTCTCATTGTCTTGCTAAGCCCTTAAGAAAAGCCCTTAAGGAAAGTGACTTTCCTTAAGGGCATAGCAGGTGCCGATGACACAGGGGCTCGCGGGTGTTTACAAGTAGAGTGGACAAATTATAATGCGCTTTGATTTAAAATATTACAAATATGACCTAAGGGCTAAACTATTACTTATCACATATTTAGATGATTTTATTTTCCTTTTTTCAGGTATTCACACACAGTTCAATCATATTTGTCGTTAATGCAAGGATTTTTGGTAAAGAAAAAATGGTTGTTCGAAAATATTTTATCACTAACAAATAAGCAAATGATGATAATTTTTTTCAATCCAAATTAACCTTCATGAATTGCCCCCTGATTCAAAACTTTTCGATAACTATTCGAATCAATTTGGTTATAGATTTATGTCGTATTACAGACTTTATGAAAGAAATAAAAAGATCTCGTAGAATAAGGGTAGATGCCTTTGCTTGATACGATATCAACTGTAATGTTGGTCTATTATTCCTATTAATGAATTATTCATACAATTAAAGGTAGGTGGCGCTAATAACAACATCCCCTCAGATGTTAAAATGAAGGTATAAATTCGGACCACCAGTGGGATGCTACCATATCTTGGTTGGACAAAGCGACAGGACGGTATTCTGTAGTCGTGGGTTCAAGTCCCACTGGTAGTCGAAGTTTTTCCATCATATAATTTTAACGTAAGTTCCGCCTAGCATGTTGTTAATGCAATAAACCTTAAAACTCGTAGAAATAAAAAGGTTCAAAATGTATGAACCATATTGAATCGAAGGGATTCGTTAGTTCTCAAACATTCGTTTGTGGGGCAGTTCTCATCAGTGGTATTTTTTCTAAGTTTATTAGACATTAATGGCACCCGCGGTTTCACCCGCGTGATGATGAAAAAATAGCCTGTGACTTTCACGAATAACGTGGCTTACGTTTAGTTAAAATATTTTTTTCATGAATTAAATTTTTGATTTGATTTCTATTGGTTAACAAATTTTCAGAATCGGTTCAGTAGATCCAGATATTACCTCCTACAACCTCACAAACTTTGTTAGTCTACTAGGGCAGTAAATAACCATTTGTGGGTGATACTTGAGTATATTAACAATTGTACACGTAAAAACTTATCTCGAAACCACATGGTGGTTTTAGAAGAGAGGGCAGAGAGAGCGGCAATCGTTTTGGCATTTGCGTTGTCATTGACCCTTGACAGTGACATGCACAAAGGACTGGCCACAGAGAATATAACAAACTTTACTTCTGTATAATATTTTAATAAATGTATAATTTTCAACAAAATAAGCTAAAAAGAATCATAACTGTCTATTTAGCAAATGGAGCCTTAACAAGACAGTCGTAAATGTAATATTCTTGTGGCGCCTTATCAATCAAATGAGTATCAATGACATGTGAATCAATGTAACTCCTTTTTTCAAAGTGGCCAAATAATCCCAGCATCTGGTTGATATTTGTCAATTCTGCAAATATCATGCTTCCGCTGATTTCCTGTAATTATTAATGATTCCGAATAAGCAATTTTATTTATCTCATTTCTCTGATTGTTTCTCAAAAACGGCACGTCTTCCACTTTCCACTTCATGAATCACAGGCATCACGTGTGATATACATATGTTTAAAGGTAATTTTGCTCAATTCGTTGAATGATAAATATATTAACGTGTCCCTTAACAGCGTCTCATTTCACCTTAATGAAATGAAATTATTTTAATCATTCTTTTTTTTCGTATCTCTGATTATTCAGAGATACAAAAAATCTCTCTTCTTTAACAGACTTTCAATCTTCTATATTTTATGTGTATTTTTACTAAGCTACGTATGCAATGAAACTATGTAGAATGCTCCAAATAGTTTCTACTACCTAGTAAAATAAGCAAAAAGTATTTATTTGTGGCTGATATGAAATTAACAAAATTGCTATACATATAAACGCATTTTTAAAATACTGTATAGATTTTACCACCATCTCAAGAATCACGTGAGGCGTTGGTCAAATGCTAGATGGTGTGTTGTCAGTGACAATATGGTCGAAGATATTATGACGCTAGATCTAGAATGCTTGCTGGCTCTAAGGACTGCTGCTTGAACAGATTGTTTAGTGACAGTTTTCCAAACTTGAGGGTGGTAGCTAGCCAGGCGGGTATACTCGAAAGTACCTTGCCATCATGCTGGGAGTTTGATAATTAAGCTATTTTCAGCTCAAGCCGTTGGTGGGAATCAAACCGGTGTCCGACATTTTGACAGCCGACGTTCTCACCGCTGAGCTATCTACATTTTTTAATTTATCAAGCGATTTGAAAAGATACCATTCCAATTTATCTCATATACATTTAAATGGGTAGTGTTTCTTTTTGTTCATTAAAATAAGGTTGAAAATGTTCCACGAAAATAAGTTTAGAAGTCTGATCAGTTTAATTATAGATGCTTAAACCAATGAGGCTGAACTAAGTATCGCAAATTTGTAGTATAAGGAACAATAGAGATATATTAATAGTCCAAATATTTGAAGGAAAAAATTCGGCTGCTAGTGGGACTTGGACCCACGACTACAGAATACCGTCCTGTCGCTCTGTCCAACTAAGCTATAGTAACAGCAGCAGTTAAGAGCAGAGCATATGGTTAATGCGATACACAATAAAAACTCATATTAATAGTCGTCTGGAAAATAGTTACTTTGAAAAAACACATATTGTACAGTTTGTGAGCTATTACAACATTTTTGTTTAAAGTTTAAAATTAATACAGTTAAAACTTTAAATGAAATTTGATGTCTTAAAACCACATTTAAATAATTTAATTTTCTTTGTTTTAGATAAGTACAATTATTTTAAATTTTGAATATATTTATAAAAGTTTATTAAAGAACATATTATTATTTTTAATTATTTAGGTTTTGTTTATAAAGATTCTTCTTTCAAAGATGCTCATGGGTCTCACCTTAATCCAAAAGGCTACTTAAATCGACGATTGACTTTTAACGTTGGAATTTATTTATTTATTTATTAACATTCACACAAGGTCTTCAGGTCCCAAACTAGGCAGAGCCTGTGCTATGGTAACCTGATGACGACATATATACTTATATACATATACACACCCAGACACAGGTCAAACAGACATGTTCATACACACAAATGTTTGACCTGTCCGGGAATCGAACCCGGGACTCAGAAGGCAGAGTGCTACCAACTGCGCCAACCGGCCAGTCAATTACCCTATTACACATTCACTCACAGGTGTCCTGCGTCCAAAATATTAAAATAATCGAACATTATTATTATTCGTCACATTAATATAGGTAAGTATGAAAAACGGAGGCACACCAAAAAAGTGGCTAATTATTAAATTGAAATTATGAATTAGGTAAAACCGAAAAAATGACAACTAAATCAATAAAAGTTTTATTTATTTGAGTGCCGACTACTGCCGAGTACTATATAATTTGTTTATGAAACACATCAAGCCGCGTAGACCATTACTAAAAATTTATATCCGACACCCCTAGATCCACTTTCAAGATGAATTGTCACCGATTTAGCACCAATCCCTCCGTTCTTTATGTAGCTAACACCATCTCCTTTCAAGTCTTGAACTACTATGCCAATGATCGATTCACGGCCTACTCCATCGACAGTGACGTCTTCATCTCTCTTCATTAAAGGTATGGCCATTTTCTCTCGAGTTTCGTGGTATATCATGCTGGCACCATGAGTAGTGCCAAGTTCTATGTTGCCGCGGCAGTGGACAAGGGTTGCCAGTAAGCAAAATATGAAAGAGTAGAATAACACTCTTGAAGCCATTTTGTAATTGTACGGATTTAAGATTTGTGCTCGTTTATATAGCATGGCAGGTCGTTTGTGGTTTGATAAGGGCTATTTTGTAGATATTATTAATTGCTTTTTAATGATATTGTTAATGTGCATGGAAATAAAATTAATTATTACTAGATAATAACGGGGTTAAACTATTATTATTATTTATTTTTTTTATTATGTTTTTTTTTAACACACTCAGACCCCCGCACTAGGATTCCCTGTATCGCGGGAGGCATGGACACACACAATCACAGCACACAAACATCCAAGACCCGGGACAAACATCTACACTCATCGCACAAATGTTTGCCCCTGCCGGGATTCGAACCCAGGGTCCCGGAGACACAGAATTCATGTCGATGACAGAAACCACTGTGCCACGGGACCGTCGTCAATGTTTTCTTAATCTTAATTTTATATAAAAGAGCTCTACAAATGTAATTCTATGCGGCAGGCAGGAGTTTATTTATAAATTTATGGTTAAAGGTTTCACAGAGACTCTTATAGATTAACTTGTTGTTCAATGCCAAAACGACTTAGTATAACTCAGGCAGGATCTTTCAGAAAATTAAATACAGGACCATTTAACAATTCGGAATAATTAACAAGGGAGAAAACATAGTCAATTTAAGCTCGCAGTCCAAACAGTTGGTTTAAAAGTTATTGATACTCTTTGTTTATAATAATCGATAGATACTTTATTGATTTTTTTATACTGTATAAATCTAGCGTTTCACCACTACCTCAGTTGATTTTCATTGACGATGTGGTCGAAGATGTTCTGACGCTGGACCTAGAGTGCATACTGGCTCTTAAGGACTGCTGCCTGAACACACTAAGTGTTTGATGACCGTTTTTCAAACTTGAGGTAGCCAAGCGTGTGGAAAACTCACGACTTTGTTAATTATGTAAATTTGTCGTCATTGTATGTTTTAGTCTGCGGCTGGCTTTAATCAATGATTATTTTGGGATATTAACATTTATTTTTAAAAAAATTGCATTGCCGCACGCGTTGATGTCTTTTGTAAGACAGCAGTAGTACAAAGTCAATATGTTATCTGGGAAAAGGAAACCTACAGGCAAAGTTGATCTCAGATGGCAACACCACATTTTTTTCTTGGCTTGATTTTGTCTACTTACATTTAAAACCGAGGAAAATACAGAAAACGTGGCAATGTTTCCAGCATTTGGGAACTTTGCCCACTTAGCGGATTTGTGTGTGACTATTATTGTAATGTAAGTAGGTATGTTATTCTTTTGGGATCGTTTTATTAAAAGAAAAAGTACTAGGTAATCATAACTTGTATAGAAGCTTTACGTTCCACTGATTTGTTGGAATTTTCAATGTTAAATTTGGTCAAAAGTAATTGCAGCACTGTGGCAATCGTTATAACTTTCACATTTCTTCTGAGAAGGGCCGCTTTTGACTAAAGCCATAGACTAGCGTTTGAAGACTATCTCAATTGATTGCCAGCAATGATATTATATGTTTATATGAGGTAGATGTCGCACAAGCGCTTAAACTGAGGCGGGAAAATTAAGTTACAGTTGACCGCTAAAAGAAAAAACGGAAAATAAATAAACTAACAATTCCTGTTTGATTTACTTATTTACTAGTTTTACTGTTACTAATGTATTAGTATAGCAATATGTAAAAAATAATGTCAAAACAAAAGACGTTTTTCAATTGTTTTAATTTTCATGTCCTAAATGTAACTGGCAATCAATGATGTTTTACTAAAGATGACGTATATTCATACTGCGCGGTACTCAGATTTTGTTCCTTTACGACATAAACATGCTTACTGGAACAGATAATACGGTACAAATAATAAAGAAAAGGATAGCTATATGTTTACACTTGCGCTTGAAATACGCGTCGTAATCAAAATTACTACAATTGACTTAATTTTGCCGCCTCAGTTTCTGCGCGCTTGTGCGACATCTACCTCATATAAACATATAATATCATTGACAGAGACACTATAGTTTCTCTGTTGTCGAAATCTTGAAATCGCCCCTCAGGCATCCCTCTTAGTATTGACTTGCCCAGAAATAACATACCTATGCATGTTATTTTTTATTTACAAAAGACAGGCGTTTGACCACTTTTTTACCTGATGTTAAGTGATGATGCTGTCTACGATGATTCAAGTGAAGTTTTTTTAAGCTATTGCATAGCTTCTATCGCAGGCCTTGAGGGTGGAGACCGAATCCAGAAATTCCGTAACGAAAATAACCTAACACCCCCCACTCCGACCTGCGCAGCAGTGATACTTTTTAATGTTGCCATCTATCGATTAATAGCAGAACTTTTAATGACTTTTTTGAAATATCACGCTTGTCTGTTTAGTTCAGCAACTCGTCTCTAGGTGGCATTGGTTGTATCGGGGTTACTGCATAAGTTATTAATATATTAATTGCATGTTGATAAAAAATGCTATGCAATAGCTTTACTGCGGCAGTCCCCGAGTGCCACACGTCTTTTATATTTTTATTCATTCATGTTTTAAGTATGTAGGTACACAAACCATGCGGAGACATAATAAAAAGTCTCTACCCTCATTTTCGTTTCTTTTCCAGATCCTCGAGTTCAAGGATGGTTCCTGTTCGACACACCCATAGCCACACTGGGCATGGTACTGGTGTACCTGGCGTGGGTCGTGGTGGTGGGGCCCGTGTGGATGACCAATAGGAAACCGTACAAACTGCAGAACACGCTCGTTGCGTATAATGCAGGCCAAGTGTTGCTGTCTTCCTATATGTTTTATGAGGTAAGATCAATTGCCTATAGATGAAATTCGAATTCGTGTATTAAATAAGCGTTTCTGGAGAGCTTCGTCCAATTAGGCTACCATTATCATTATCATCATCTCAGCCATACAACGTCCGCTGCTGATCATAGGTTTCCCTCATTGATTTCCATAAGGACAGGTTGGAAGCAGACCGCAGCCCTTTCCTGCGGTCTTAATCAGGTCGTCTATCCACCTTGTCAGTGACCGTCCTATGCTGCGCTTGCGTGTCAGTGCGAGACCTTCGACCATTCGAGAACCTTTTGACCCAACAGCCATCAGTTCTTTCGAGCACCCTGCCCAGTGCCAATTTAACTTGCTAAGTTAGCTAGTTGTTATTATGTCATGACTGCCTAAACCTAGTCCTATTTTTATTGTAATCCTTTCCTATCTATATATATATATATAACCTTGGACCACTGCAACATAAGATTTAACGGGAAATCTTTATCTAAGTATGTTGAATAATACACGGGCTATTGTTTTATTTTGTTATGGCATTGCACTTCTTGTGCATTAAGCGCGTTATAATAAATAAAATAAAATAAAAAACACCTGTATTTCCTTGTCATTATTTTTTTTCAAATGTAGTATATGTTTGTTACTGTTTAGTTAGTTATTAAGGTTTTGCTTATCATCTAAATATTAGTAAGAGTTTGTTTTTGCTTTTGGATATGGATCCTTCCTCGGGCGAAGGCCTCCTCCAGTCTTCTGGCCTCATTAAGCTCGTTATGTATTATTGGCCAATACCAATAGTGCCTCAGTTTAATTTTAGAATTGACATTCATATACGCTATCCTAATTAGATTTTATGCTAACGAATGGAAAATGTTATCATTAAAAAAAACTTTAGTTTCATTGAATAACAATCTACTATATCAATCAGACATATAAATTAGTGAGCTCGAAAAGTTTTATAAAATTTGTCACATACTTAAATGGGAACTGTCTTCGCTAAATTTTTCCATGCAATTATGAGACCAAGTGCCCAATACCACAGGTTCCATTAATACAATCAATTGATTATCGGAACCAATCGCCAGTTCGTTATTACCGGACGTGTCGCAACCGCCGTAAGACGATGTCAAGGCGCCATCAATTGTTAGATTCAAGCACCCGTGAAGTGCTGCAGTAAACCTTGGCTCTTATATTACAGAAGCTAAGGTTTGAAACGCTGATAGCGTGTTATGTGTCATTGCTGCAAGTTTTTGCACTATTCGTGTATTTGAGTGCATTGACGAGAATGTACTTACTGTTGAAGCTACACCATGTCATTTTCTGTTTGTATATTTGTTATTTTTTCACGCTGAAACGGCTGAACGGATTTGTATAAAATTTGAAATGAAGATAAGTATACTCTGAAATTACACATAAATTAATTTTTTACCCCGTAATAAGTCACTATTGTTTATAATATATCTGCACTTTTTGGCTAAATTGACTTCTAAATACAGTCCTATGTAGTTTGTTCCCGTCTATCGTCTGGTAAAACAATAAATGCTGCGACCTACGATTGCCAAGATAGCTAGTTTTAAGAAATGATAATTCAATAAAAATATTTAAAGTAGTAAAATAGCAGAAGTTATATTTATCCTCAATGATGTTTTACTAAAGATGACGTATATTCATACTGCGCGGTGCTCAGATTTTGTCCCTTTACTACATAAACATGCTTACTGCGACAGATAATACGGTACAAATAATATAGAAAAAGATAGCTATAAGTTTAGACTTGCGCTTGAAATACGCGTCGTAGTTAAAATTACTACAATTGACTTAATTTTGCCGCCTCAGTTTCCGCGCGCTTGTGCGACATCTACCTCATATAAACATATAATATCATTGCTTATCATCTGATTTTTATTAAACTTGTACAGGTAAATATAAGTATCATTATCCGGTTTTACATATAGTAAGTCCAATAGAATGGATGTAACTTTTCAGAAATAAAGTAATAATCGAATTTATCTGATTTCTTAACGCCAACTTCTACAGGTAAAATAACATAAATATAATGATTTTATTTCACTGTTTGTAAATCTTATTCTAAAAAATCTCTATCTTCTGATACACCGCTATCCTAAATTCATATTATATTGTAAACCCTAAGGCTTTCGCGGCCGGCGTTGCATGTTGTATGTATTGCTTCCGGGCTGTTTGGCTGTGGTCTATGTGAAACTTGCATTCCAGACGTTTCGTCGATCACTGCGGTCGACATCTTCAGGGGTTCAGGTCCGAGCGGCGACAAGAGCGTAGAACTCTCCTTCCTTCATCAGTAACAGAGAAGACGCCGCGAAGGAGAGTTCTACGCTCTTGTCGCCGCCCGGACCTGAATCACTGAAGATGTCGACCGCAGTGATCGACGAAACGTCTGGAACAAAAGTTTCACATAGACCACGGCCAAACAGCCCGGTAGCAATACATACATCATATTATATTGATTTCTATCTTTACTTAATAAATTATCGTTAAAGCAATGTCATATATTTTATAAATATTTAAGATGTTAATGCCACTACAAAAAAGAAAAAAAATTCCCTGTAGCTCAATGATTCTAACTTTCATTGATATAAATCTAGGGTTCCATAACATTTTATTTAAAATTTCGATTTGCACAATATTTATGATATACTTAAATAAATCATATACGGAAATGTTTTTGGCTCTGATAAACTATTCATTGGCTGAATAATCATTTATAGTTCCGCTTGTCGTGTGTTTTCCATGTTCGCTTGAATTATTGCTCAAGAGACAATACTGTGTCTCTTCAGGTAATTTTTTAAAGTCCTATTTGTCTGTCAAATGTACTGCCTCCAACAGAAGACTTATTAATAATATTTTTTTAAAAATCAACTATGGGTGTAATATGATTTCTGAAATTAATGTAAGGGGTTTACACAGGATATACATTAACTTTTGTGTTTCTTCTTGCTATTGTTTAAATTTTAATTCAGACATTATTTTTTCCACATACACACCCCCGCACTAGGATACCCTGTGTCGCGGGAGGCATAGACACACACAATCACAATACACAAACATCCAAGACCCGTGAACAAACATCTTTGCTCATCACAGAAATGTTTGCCCCGGCCGGGATTAGAACCTAGGGTCGCGGTTCCAAAGTCAATTTCGCTGATCACTGAGCCACGACGGCCGTCATCGTCATTTGAATTCGCTATGTTATGTACTTGTACATAATCCCATCCTACTTCCTACTAATATTATAAGTGCGAAAGTTTGTATGGTACGTTTGTTACTTCTTCACGCTCAAACGACTACACCGATTTCGATGAAATTTGGTATTGACATAGTTTAAGCCCTCGATTAAAACATAGGCTACTTTCATCCCGGAAAAGTATAGTTCCCGTGGGATAATTGAGGTAGCGCGAAACCCGTAATCCACGCGGGTGAAACTAGGGGGAGCTGCTAGTTGTACATAAGCGTCATGGTGACATTCCGATTTGTATTAGATTATCCATCAAGCCGTTTAGAGAATGCTTTCGGTTAAAGGCGAATCAAATGTCAATAATTCCGAGTGATTGTGTCAACTCGTTCATTCTCAAACGCTCAAATCACACCTTCACTTTCGCATACGGAATCCCCGATGCGTGAACTGGACACGCTTCATTCGCTACCGGTTTTCATAACGCTATTGCAATACGGTCAAGGCGCCATTGCGCTCTTACCATTGTTATTGTTCATGTAATTGCTATGGTAATGATTTTCATTCATTTGATAGTGTACAAGGTCGTTTATATGAATTCTAAAGGTCGTTTTCCTAGAAAAATCCCCTTTAAAGGAAATCAATAAAAAAAAAAATGTTTTTAAGTATATATATTATGGTGGTAGGGTACTTTCCTATACCGACCTAGCTAGCGAACATTTCTTTAGTTTGAAAAATTGACACAAAACGCATTGTGTCTTAAGGCAGCAATCTTTCTGAGCCAATTAGCGTTCTAATTCTTGCGTAATTCTACCTTTACTGACCAAGTATTTAACTATTTGCCTAAGCTTTTCTTCTAAGTGTTTTCTTCTATTGTTATTCTTATTTATTCCTTTATGGGTCTAGATGGTGCATTCATCATCATCATCATCTCAGCCATAGGACATTCACTACTGGACATAGGCCTCCTTCATTGATTTCCACAAGAACCTGTTGGAAGCGGCCCGCATCCGCTTGCCAGACCGTGGTCTCCATTTGAGAACTTTTCGACCCCAACGGCCATCAGTTCTTCGAGCTATGTGCCCTGCCCACTGCCACTTCAACTTGCTAATACGTTGGGCTATATCGGTCATTTGCGTTCTTCTACGGGTCTCTTCATTTCTGATACGATCACGTAGAGAAACCTCGAGCATAGCCCTGTATGGGGGCTACTATAGCTTATATGGCAAAGCGAAACGATAGTATTCTGTAGTCGTGGGTTCAAATCCCAAAAGGAGACGAATATTTTTTTTTTTTTAATTTTAAGCTTACAAATTTTGTTGTCAACAAGATCTTTTTTAAAAATTAAGGAGTTATGACTTTATAATGATAAATAGATACTGATCTGAGATCAAACTAGATTGCAATGTACCTAACCGCCATTAGCGAGGCCGAGATAATCCCGGTTAGGTACCATCCTTAACTACTACTCAGCATTAAATTGCACTTGAACGACTGAGATTTATAAATATACAGTAGGTAATGACAATGACGGTAATATAACGTATAAACCCAGTTTATTCCGCTTTTTGAGGATATCGTCACACTTTAGAGGCCATTAAAAAACTATACTAGCTAAATTAATTAATAAATAATAATATAATAATAATATGGGTCAACATTCACACAAGGTCTTCAGGTCCCAAACTAGGCAGGGCCTGTACTATGGTAACCTGATGACTGATATATACTTATATACATACTGAGATATATATATATATATATATATATATATATATATATACTTATATACACACCCAGACACAGGTCAAACAGACATGTTCATACACACAAATCTTTGATCTGTCTGGGAATCGAACCCGTTATAAATCTTAAATGGTGCAAAAGTTTACTATTTACAGACAAATTTCATTCGAATATTCAGAAAAACTGATATACATATGATTTTACTAAACATTAATGTACCAAACTTTATATGTATATATACTATAAAAGTGTAAGGAATCTCTAGTATACATGTGGATTGATCCCCAGAATACTGACTGCATTGCCACTCAATGACACTACTTAATTTCATCATCATCATCATCATCTCAGCCATAGGACGTCCACTGCTGGACATAGCCTCCCCCATTGATTTCCATAAGGACCGGTTGGAAGCGGCCCTCATCCACCCCTTGCCTGCGATCTTAGTCAGGTCGTCTGTCCACCTGGTCGGTGACCGTCCTATGCTGCGCTTGCCAGTCCGTGGTCTCCATTCGAGAACTTTTCGACCCCAACGGCCATCAGTTCGTCGAGCTATGTGCCCTGCCCACGACCACTTCAACTTGCTAATCCGCTGGGCTATATCGGTGACTTGCGTTCTTCTACGGATCTCCTCATTTCAAATGAATGCCTACTTAATTTAGACCGACGTAATTAAAAAAAAACTTTTTATAAAAACTTATTAACACACTCACACGTACTAAGGAGACATGGACAGATATAACAAACATCGAAGACCCGGGACAAACATCCATGCTCATCCCATAACTGACGACTGAACCACGGTGACCGTCAACGAAACCTTGAGGGTAGTTGAATAAAAGTTTTGTTTTAACTTTTGTATTTTTGTTGACAGCACTTAATGTCTGGATGGTGGTACGACTACAGCCTCACTTGTCAACCTGTGGACTACAGTCACAGCGAAAAGGCGCAGCGGGTAAGTCCTAGTTGTTTCACATATAGCTAAATGTGCCCAATACATCAATAAAATGTCAAAACGTAAAATCGAATAAATATTTGAATAACGCAATAATTGCAAGAGCATTATGCTCCACAAACTCAAGGGCCATGCATTTTTTTAAAAATAAATATAAAACAAGACTTCTTTACATATTAATATTATTAAAACTCACATTTAAAACTCGTCGTAATACGCACCACGCTTAAGATCCTGATGAAGACTTCCGGAAGAAGCCGAAACAATTGTCGATCGTGATATCGACTACGCGTAAGTTCCAGGTTATACCCGTAGATATAGTATGACGTCATTTTTTTTTTTCTTGCTCCCGGTTATATTGGCCCTAATTCTGTTTATCACTCGAACTAGTTAAAATTCGCTAAAATTAAATGGCTTGTATTATATTTACGGTATTCAAATTCGTTCCATTCAACGCTATCGTCTATTAGAGGAGTTTTATTTACTTGCTGGCCAATTGCAGGTTGGTTAAGTGGGCGACTTACCTACCTCACATAAACCTGCAATTTTAACAAAAAATACTTTCTTACTTTTTTTTTTATTCACAATAGGCAGGCGTTTGACCACTGTCTCACCTGATGTTAAGTGATGATGCGGTCTACGATGATTCACGCCTGCCTAGAAGATACCTGTTCACTCGTGACTTGAAGATGCCCAGACTTATTAAGTATTATATTACTGTTGTTATTAAGTATTATACTGATTTGAACTTTATCGTAACCACATAAGAACTTATCTTATTTCCAGAATTTTAGTTTAGTTGAACAAGAGAATCACTACCATTAGGTCAATTATTTTTAATTAAGTTGGGAAAATAAAATTACGAATAAGTAGGTCAAAATTTTTATAATAATGTAATCAATATTATAGTTATCATGACAAAAAGCAGATTTAGTAGGATAACAAAATTTTCTGGTGACAACTGGACAAACGTAGTCCACGAACTAGGGCAAAAGCTGGTACTATTATTTTTTTTACCTATACCATTAAAAGTCATCTTTTCCTTGACTTTTTTTTGCACCCACACACCCCTGGACTAAGATACCCTGTGTCGTGGGAGGCATAGACACACACAATCACAATACACAAACATCCAAGACCCGAGAACAACACATTAATTATGTTATGCCCCCACTAACACCGGTCATGGTAAATTCCTTGTCCTATATAATTGTCACATGTCGTTATAATCACATCTCCTTAAAAGCATAATTGCAGCCATCACGTCACAACCTGTGGTTACCTTATCACGCCACTGTTCAGATTTCTAAACTGATCTGAAGTTTGATTAGAAACACGAGACTTGCATACGACATACAACCTTAGGTACTTTGGTTTTTGGTCAGTGTTCGCCAATGTATTATCGACTTTGACAAGTTATTTCATACTTTTAAGCGTTGAAGTTGGTTGTATTATTAGGTAAAAAAAAAGGTTTCACCCTTTTTAGTGACCTTTGCTACCTCAGATAAATGTATGTATACTCAAAGTTTGGTACTCACGGGAGCAATTGTAATTGCGTATGTTTACCGATTTCTTCACCCTCAACAACGAATTCATCCAGATAGACGTAACACTTTTCAGTTATTAGAGTGTAATTCATCCAGATAGACGTAACACTTTTCAGTTATTAGAGTGTAATTCATCCAGATAGACGTCACACTTTTCAGTTATTAGAGTGTAATTCATCCAGATAGACGTAACACTTTTCAGTTATTAGAGTGTAATTCATCCAGATAGACGTCACACTTTTTAGTTATTAGAGTGTAATTCATCCAGATAGACGTAACACTTTTCAGTTATTAGAGTGTAACTCAAAAAGCGCTGGACCGATGTTAATGATGAAAATATGTAAAGGGGACTACGGGAAGCACTCGTAATCAAATAAAAAAGAATCATCAAAATTGGTCACCCAATCGGAAGTTCTGAGGTATCAAACGTAAAAAATAGAGTCGAATTGAGAACCCCCTCTTTTTTGGAAGTCGATTAAAATGATGATCGACATTTAAAAAAAGACGACCACATCCTTTTTTTATCAAAAAAACAACTAAATGTATATAGCTAAGTATACAGCGTGACTTCTTTCGTTTTTACTGCATAAAGCGGACAGCAAAAAAAAAAGGCATGAAACCGTTTTTACTTTTAACTTTTATGGACAGTAAATGTGTTTCATTATATATTTTTATAAATATGTTTAACCTCTACACAATTAAAGTCGCATATTTAAACATTTTAAATTACATAATTACTTTGAAAAGTTTTTTTTCACCACGACTCACGGTCAATGTAACTACATAGAAAGTGGAAATGGCGGCCGCTATTCAGATAACCGTCAGTGTAGAATAACACTATGTTACACACCACATAGATAGTAAACTTGAACATGATTATTATGACTTCCGTGAGTTATCTTATAAAAAAAAAAAAAAAAAAAATTAATCGTAGTACAGCGAATGTATTATAGAGATTAATTGCTTACTTACCGTCATTTGTGATCATACTAAGGAGAAAGTTTCTATATTTGTTACTTATTCACGCTCAAACGGCTACACCGATTTCAATTCACTGGTCGGTTGGCGCAGTTGGTAGCACTCTGCCTTCTGAGCCCCTGGTCCCGGGTTCGATTCCCGGACAGGTCAAATAATTGTGTGTATGAATATGTCTGTTTGAACTGTGTCTGGGTGTGTATATGTATATAAGTATGTATATCAGTCATCAGGTTACCATAGTACAGGCTCTGCCTAGTTTGGGACCTGAATACCTAGTGTGAATATTAGTAAATTAAAAATTAAAAAATAAATTAAATTTGGAATGTAAAAACTCCAGGTCTCGGAATAACACATTGGCTACTTTTTATCATCATCAATGATCACCATGCAAGTTTTTACTTGCATTTATTGAATCACTAGGTGCGCCCCGCGGAAAACCGCGGAAAACAGGAAAAACATACTTTAAAAAAGGTTTTCAAATTTTGACGTTGGTTGTGGGTAATGATCAATGACACTTACTTTAAAACCGCGTCCCTGGTTTCGAATCTCGGCTGGGACAAACACTAATCTCAAGAACACACAAGTTACCCCATGGATACAATCTGGGCATCTTCAAGTCACGAGTGAATAGGTATCTTCTAGGCAGGCGTGAATCATCGTAGACCGCATCATCACTTAACATCAGGTGAGATAGTGGTCAAACGCCTGTCTATTGTGAATATATATAAAAAAAGGTTAAGCGTTGATTTGGTCCTCGTCTATGGTCTAAAGATAGTCTCCCTATGATCCTAGTTTATTGATGGTACTAACGCGCGAAACGTTTGACAGTAGTTGTCAAGTTTGTTTACCATTTCGATTATTGTTTTAAATTAAATAATTTGATTTTTTTTATACTGTATAGATCTAGCGTTTGACCATTATCTCATTTGATGGTCAGTGACGATGTGGTCGAAAATGTTATCACGCTAGAGCTAGAATGCTCTCAAGGACTGCTGCCTAAATACACTACGCGCTTGGTGACAGTTTCTCAAACTTGAAGGTGGTAGCTAGTCAGGCGGGTATTCGAAAGTACCCTACCACCATGCCGGGAATTTGATAACGGTGTTGCCTTCACCGGAAACTCAAGCTGTTGGTGGGGATCGATCCGGTGTCCGTCAGTTTGTCAGGCGACGCTCCCCCCGCTGAGTAAAAATATCTTCTTTTTCGTGATTTGAAAGAAAAATGGACGAGAACAACGTAGATTACATGGATTTAGATGATTTGAAGTTATTACAGACCATCTGGAAGTCAAAGATTTTTAATATAGTCAAGGACTAATTTCTTACCATAACACACTAACTTACAAAGTTAAGTGTAGGTTTAAATCTACACTTAGTCCGCGTTTTGGAATAAGGCAGTTACAAATATTTGAAGGAAAAAATTCGGCTGCTAGTCAGACTTGAACCCACAGAATACCGTCCTGTAGCTTTATCCAACTAAGCTATAGCAGCCCAAGTTTGTCCTTCAAATATTTGAACTGAAGTTCTGCCTAGCATGATGTTAATGCGATACACAATAAAATCTCTTAAGGCAGTTACAGTTTCGCATCTATAGTTTCTAATCTTTATACCTAAGGTCAAGATCAGAACGGAACTCGCTTCCCCATAACTTTCGAATATTTGTTTGCACTGTCAACACCTAACTTGCGCTTGCATAGCTAGGACCTTGCCACAATAATAAATATTCCATATTCCTTAGTTCAATCACAAGATACATATAGTTTATTGAAGCGATAAAGTTCGTTTGTGATGTGTTTGTGCATGAATGTATAAAAGTGAAAATGGCACTCGCCTCATTGTCTGTGTATACTTGTATCGCCGTAGGAAGTAAGATGATGCACGGATATGGAATTTATATATGATTGGCATTATTGTACGTTTGAACAAATAAAGGTGTAGGTAAATATTTTTCATCGTTATTTTATATTCTACGTTATAAAAGTTTTACTGGCAATTGATAGCTCATTAGACTTTATACCGTAATGAAGCCTCATTAAGGTGAAAATTATAATAGTAGTTTTTAAAACTGTTTCATAATCAGGGTTCTTAAAACACGTGTGTACGAAAAAAGAAATGGATTTTTTATATATATTTTTTTTACATATTATAAGTTTGCGTTTGACAACTGTCTCACCTGATGTTAAGTGATGACGTTGTCTAGGATTTAGCACGCAAACCTAGAAGGTACCTATTCACTCGCGACTTGAAGACTCCAGGATTGTACATATCGGGAAACACAGACTCGGGCAACGAGTTCCATTCCTTGGCGGTACGCATTAAGAAAGTGGAAGCATAACGCTTCGTGCGTATAGGTGGTATATCTACCATATAGCGATGGCGCGTTGCCGTACGTCGAGTCGACCGATGATAGAAAGGGGATGGTGGAATCAGATTGTGTAATTCCAGTGCACATTCTCCGAAATGCACCCGATAGAAAACCGATAGGCTTGCTACTCTACGCCGGTGTTCAAGGCTCTGAAGCCTACGTTCGACCAAAGAGTTACAGCCGATGATTCTTTGGATGATTGGTCCTATCCTATTTCCTTGGTTTAACTGTAGTTGCATCTTAAAGGTAAAAAAGTTACATTGTGATACAGTTGTCCATAGAAGAGCTATAACATAATGTAACTTTTTAAATTTATATCAATATAACGTTAATAAATTGACGGTGCTATTTTAAACCGCTGGTTACCTAAGTAGGTTTCTTACACATTGTAGAAGTCAGTGTAGTTAAAATAAGACAATTTGAAAGTAGAATGTATATTATATATAATAACTAAACCAAGCTACAGCAACGCGTGGCCGAGCACAGAAACGATAGCACACAGTGTGTTCTAATTATTTAATTTTAGGTTTTTTAAAAACACTCAAATTAGACAATTATAGACTCAATACACTTTTCTACATTACAAAAATCTTAAGGCGTATGTACAATTTATTATATTAATAGTACCTATATTATTATTATATATGTTTAAGATAAATAGTATTTATTAAACATAATAAGACCTAGGGTACCTATGGTGAGTCGGCAGTCTTTCATGACGCAGGATTACAATATTTTTTTATATCTATTTTCTAATTTGAGTTCTTCTTATTTGTACGTTCGTTTAGTTTAATGTTCTGCCGGATAGTATAAATAAATATTTAATATATAAAAATAAAAGAGGTTTATACGTTTTTTAATAAACTAATGAAGCTTTATTTATTCCGTGCAAGAGATAAATAACATATACTATATTTATTAATATTTTTTTTATTAATTATGTATAATTACATTAAACATAATTAGCGCATTACTATGAACTATATTATAAAAAGAATTAGTTTATAAATTGAACATAATTAAAATCTAAAGATTTATATATATATACATTAAATTCGAAATAATTGCGTTCTGTTTTTGGTGTTGTTTATCCATCTGGATAAAATAATAAAAATATAAGTTTTTATAAAAAAATAACAATAAAATCCTAATAATTAATTACAATAGTATAGTTACTACAATATTTTTCCATTATTTGATCAATCCCCTAGGTGTTGCCAGCCCATAATTAGTTGAAATGCTATTTGTCATTATATTATATGACGATTATATATCTGTTATATATCAACGATTTATAGATATTATTATACACATATTTTACATATAACATGACAAGTCAATAATATGTAGGTAGTGTATAAATGTAAAAACCCAAAAAACAAGCCCCGAGTTTCTTTTGAAATGAAGCGTTCAAGTGTACATAAATTGTATTCTTTAAATTCATTAATTCCTAAATTTAATTATAAGATTGCCTTTGACTCTGAATGCAAAGAAGTAAAATATAATATAATCAAAAACTTTATTATAGCGCCATCTAGTGCGGTTCGAAAGAAATCTACCCATATACAAACAAATACGTTAAGCTAATCGATATTTCACGCTAAGCACCGTTACGCGATGTCAATAACCTCTCGACCTTCGTATTGCGAACCGAATTATATAATTATGTTAATGAAGACTAAATTTTTGGCAAAACCAGTTTGACACTGGTTGCAAAGTTAGGGAATAAATCGCCGTCGCCAGAACGTCTGCACGGATATAGATAAAATATAGCACAGAGATAAGTTTTTTTTATACTGTGCATAATATCAAGCGTTTGACCACTATCTCACTTGATGATCAGTGACGATGTGGTCGAAGCTATAGTTGGCACATAAATCTTTCCTTTAATCCAGGCAAAAATTACGAATAAAGTTAATAAATACCTTTCAATCTAAATTTCAGGCTAATACGCTAATCTTTGTAAATAAATTTATATTTTAGTCGTAGGACACGGCTCTAAGAATTTTATATTTTATTAAATTTGTACTTAGATAATGTATAACTTTCCAGTTAGAAAAATTTTTGATAGGTACTACAAACAGAAAACTATACTTAAACTCTAATAAACTTGCTAAAAACTATTTACTTAAAACATGATTCGGTTGGTAGTGAGGCTTTTATTATTTTAACTATATTTAAAAAAAAACCAGAAATCTCTCAAGTTACTTTTTACTATTTTGGTCATTTGATATAACTATATTATTGCATTAAGTCTCACTCATCTCTATTTATTTAATTAGTTATATCAATTCCAATTAATTTAATTTATTTAGAGAAAGATTAAGAACACTAGACACTCTCAAATAATTCATATACATAATGTTATAATATATACATTATGTATTTATGTATATTCATGTATTCATGCATTGCGCACAAAATTATATATTTTTTTAATAATTATTTTAAGAATTACCAAGCCCAAAGAATAAACGAATGCGTAGTCCATAAAAAATAATTGTTCGTGGGCTGTGTTAAAATAGTTATTCAAATAAAAATAGTTTAAAGGAGGATGGCAGACTCCCATACATTTGCAGCCTAGAAGAAAAAAACCGCGTTCGTGAATTAAACTTATACGTATCGATAGAGCAATAAATACATTGTATATTGTATATTCAATCATTTTCCTAGAAGTTGGGAGTAAAAAGTTATCATGGAAAATCATCTTTATCAGTATGCTAACTACACGTCCATATGCGAACCATTCAATGGATCGCTATCCATCTATAGAATCGTAGACAGAGAAAGCAATATTGCATGGATCGCGCTACAGATACAGATTACTCATTATATTCTGGAATAAACTAGGCATGGGTGTGTTTATGAACGCAGTCCGGGTCTACAGAGCAGCTGACTACAGATTATAGAGTAACAATAACAATTAATTTCAGAGCGTAAGTATTCGAACGCAACAAACATAATGAGAAGTATAGGATGCGTTCGAAAACTACAAACACCACATTAATAAATAAAACAAAAGTTCTTCTGATTCCCAACTTCATAAATAATGCAAATTATTCACGGAATCCACAAAAATATAATCCACATTTTAATATATAAAGAATACATGAACGGGTTGTCATTTCGTTTTTCGGGAGCAAGGCTGGTTCTGCCATCCTCCTTTGCAAATGAGAAAAGTTTATTTGCAGCTTTTTCAATTATTTCTATGCAACACATTATAGTTTTCACGCATTTGAAAAACGTATCTTCCCGGTCGAAAAATAACCGCGTAAATTTTGCAACGGCCTTGCTTGCAGTGTTGAATTTTCGCCAACAGAGCATTTTGTAATTGTTGGAATTAAAAAATAATCACATTGTGCTAAATCTGGGCTGTACGGTGGTGAAAGATTTGTCTCCCCGAAAATGTAAAATATGTACATTGTCACGTCTATTGTTCCAAATAAGAGTGACAGATAATGTGTAATATAAAAAAAAATAACTACCCATAAGTGGCCAATTATTTTCACAAGGAGAGTATTGAAACTAGCCCTCAATTCAAAATAGTTTTGGGTATAAAGAGGCTGTATTAATTTCTTCTGTCTTTTACCATTTTTGGCACAGCCTAGGTTCCATATTGATATACTTCTTTCGCTGCATATACGCTCATTACATCAGACATTTTATACAAGAGCGTCGGTTTAGAGTGCCCTTGACCTGGACCTTTCATAGAACTTCCTCAATCTGGTTTCAGAACGTTCGTCTAGGCCTTCCTCTTCCAACACTACCATTCACTTCACCCATGTATACCTGTTTAGTCAATCTCCTTTCGTTCATTCCCTCTACATGACCAAACCATCTTAACATACTTTTCCCAATATTAGTCACTACATCTTCGTTCACACCACAACATTCCATTATCACACTATTCTTTACCCTGTCCCTCAGTTTCATTCCGAGAAGTATGATGCTTCTCAGAGCTCTAGTTTTACCTACATTTACTCTGCTTCGCGTCTAGTCACAGATCAGCCCATAGTCAATACGCCTAGGATATACCTACGTAAGTTAAACATCTAAATAAGGTTATGTTCAAATATTTGAAGGAAAAAATTCGGCTGCTAGTGGGACTTGAACCCACGACTACAGAATACCATCCTGTCGCTCTGTCCAACTAAGCTATAGCAGCCCATACTACTAGGGCCGAATTACTTCCTTCCTTATTAACATCTGCGGGGGATGTTTTTTTTTTGTTCAAATATTTGAACATAAGTTCTTCCTAGCATATGGTTAATGCGATACACAATAAAAACTCTTAAAATCGAAATAAGGTTATTGTAAATCTTTCAATGTGCACAAATGAGACTCTCAGGCTTTATTAAAGCTTTCTCCAAAGATATTTTAGTCAATTATCTCAAACAATGACGCCAATAACAACTATAATTCCATTAGATAATAAAACTGCTCACTTGGAAGTCTTAAACGTAATGACGTTGTCAGTTCACTTTCGATTGAACGGCATTCTATCGAATAACAGCTTATTCTGCAAAGTTACTTACATTATATTTTTTAATATATTGATCTGCGCCCCGGGGTTTTACCCGCATGGTGATTGATGATGAACATGATGAAAAGTAGCCTATATATTATTCTAGGATCTGAAGTATACCAAATTTCATCCAAATCCGTCCAGCCGTTTGAGCGAGATTGAGTAACAAACATCCATCCATCCAAACTTTCACATTTATAATATTAGTGAGATTATAAGAACCAGTGATCGCCCTTTGGTCGAAATTCGACCATAATTATTCATTACAATAAACACCCAAAAATACCCTTTTGTTTATTATTGAGGTCTTTGGGCAATTTGAGAAAAAAAATAATTGTAATATTATTAAATTAATATGATACAATTGTATAATACAATTATAATTGTAATATTGATTTGAACATAAGCATAATAAATTTGAATCTGTGGTCAAATACATGCACTAAAATGCTTTTTAGTGCATGCATAAAATACTTTTTAGTTACTAAATTATCAGTGTGTGTAATTTTTTTTTATTGATTTAATGTATTTTAATGCGTAATATAAAAAAATAGCAATCTCACTCCTTTAAATAAACTATACCTATGTGTAGGAAATTTCATACCTCGTCCGCGCAATTTTTATAAAAAAGATAGGTATACAAAGTAAAATGTATTAATATTATGATGATGATGATAACCATTCCTCTTCTTCTTGGAGTGCCATCTTCTAACGAAGGTCGGCGATCATCGAGGCGTTCCCTTGACACAGCAACTATGAACATCAAACGGGTGCCTTTGTTGAACCACTGGCTTAAGTTTTTTACCCTTATTAAGGTAATAACCATTACCTTGAATTAATTAGAGAACGAAAGTGTGCTCTTGGCTTTATTTAAGTATTACGGTATAATATACCGAGCGCGTTCCACACATGCTCATTAAATTACTAAATTATCACGTTGCTGCATTCGGTTTCTAGAAAGAGACCTCCTTGTATATATTTAAGGTTATTGATGTACCCAATCTTTTTAATTTTTATTAATTTCAACTATCACTACCACTTAAATTCAATTAGAGAGTAATATGTGGTAACACATATCATCTTTCATCATCATCAACGATCAACACCACGCGGGTAATACCGCGGGGCGCAGCTAGACAGCTAGTAATACTATATAAATGCTATATTACTAGCGGTCTCTGTCTGTTACGTTTTCACACCTACGCCTTTAAACCAATTTTGATTAATTTTGTTACATAAACAGATGGGACCTTAGAAATGGACATATGCTTCCTATTTCTGGAAAAATAAGGCTCCCGTACGGGAGGTAAACTGAAGTAGGGGGAAAACCGCAGTCCTAGTCGTGGGCAGTTGCCTCGGAGACCAGCTCGATATGTTGGAAATTCCCCCTATTCAGAACTCGGTCTTAGGCCGCTAGACACCCCTGAACTGCTGGAATGCGTAACATCCCATTCAAAACCGCGGGACGCAGCTAGATTAATAAGCTAGATATATAAGTAAACAAAATATTTAGTAAAATGAAATATTTGTGGACTCATTCTATATATTCTCATCAATCAATGACGTCAAGAACTATTAGAACGGACTCATTGAATGAACTGACTAATTGAATGAACTGACTTACTGGATGAACTGGCTCATTGAATGATTAGAGAAGGAAAGTGTACACTTGACCGTGTTAACGTGAACTTGTCTCGTTCAAGCGCCGACGTAAACCCGTAACTTTATGTAATGGTGAAAGCATCATCTCGGCTCTCGTGGTTGTGGGTCAGACCTCTTACGTCACTACTTGTTTTACCCGTTGAAAGTGCAGAGCTAGTGCCATTGATTTTGTACGCTTTCTTAGTGTGGGCAGGTCTGTGATTTTGAAGGTTGCTCGTTAATTTTTATACTGATTGTATGATTGACGCATTTATACTTTGAGATATAATTGTCAGCTATATCGTGTATGGAGCTCATTAACTTTGTATATGTATACATAGTATTGAGAGAGGAACATTTTGGATAATGATTTTCAAGAAGGCTTGAAAGCCACAGCGGTGAGAGCGTCGGCCGTCAAACTGGCGGATGATGGTTCGATCCCCACCAAAGGTTTCAGCTTCCCGTAACACCACTATCAAATTCCCAGCATGGTGGTACTATACTTTCGAGTATCCGCCTGGCTAGCTACCACCTTTCTATCACTGTCACCGAATACATAGTATGTTCAGGCAGCAGTCCTAGAGAGCTAGTAAGCCATTCTAGCTCTAGCGTTATAGCATCATCGATAAAATCGTCAATGGGCACTAAAATTTGTGTTAATTTTCGTTTTGTATATTCTTTTACTATGTTTTAAGATACCTGCATTTATATGTCAGTAGTAGGGCCCAGGAGGTGGGCAGCAGCACCTTCTGAGGATCGGAAATCATACTGCGCTCGCCAACCCGCCTGCCAAGCGTGGCGAGTATTGGCAAATCCCCCCTATATGGGGGAGGCATACGTCCAGCAGTGGACGCACATGGCTGAGAAAAAAAAAAGAAAGAAAAGTAGGGCCCCGCGGTTTAACCCGCGTGAATTACGGTATTCCCGATCCCTCAATTATCCCACAGGAACATTTAAAAAAATGGATAAAAGTAGCTTATGTGTTAATTCAGGGTTTAAATTATCTCCATACCAAATTCCATCGAAATCGGTGTAGCCGTTTGAGCGTGAAGAAGTAACAAACATACACACAAATTTTCGCATTTATAATATTAGTAGGATATGCTTTTGAATATCACTATGTACGTCGCTGTTGAGAGTATTCACGCTTTAAGAACCTATTATATGTTAACACACAGTTAACACTATATTTATTTATTTATTTTTACATGGAAGACCAACGGCGTTCTATACAATATAACAAATTAATATTTAACAAAAGGCCAATTATAGGTCCTCACGGATAAAGGATACGTATTATATATACTTACTACTAGTTTAATAAATAAATAAACACTAAAATTCATCTAAATCTGAATAAAATTCATTTAAGGTTAGGTTATTTATCAGAGCGGTTGATCGATGCGACGCGTGACCAAAATGCTGGCACATATTTGGCTCAACGAATCAGCATAGCAATACAACGTGGCAATGCTGCTAGCATTCTGGGCACGCTGCCAGCCGGTAGCGGGTTAGAACATTTGAGTTATCTATAGGCTGCCAATAGCTGGTGGATTGCTCAGATGTTATTGTAGTAGCTGCAGTATTGTAATTAGTTATTAGTGTCTTATTTTAATAGAGGCATTTTTTTAGGTTAATTAATGTACAATGTAATTCATGAATATAATCATTATCCTCAAGTATTTAATTATATTTTCCTGCGAAGACCAACACGTCATGAAGGTATAAATATCCTGGCAAACTGAAAATCTACAAGATAATATTTAAATACCATAAAAGTCATTGTATGAACTTTAGACAGTAAACAAACTCTGTCAAAGATAACCTATTTCCTTCCGGTGGCATTGAAAGATTAATCTTATGTAATTTAGATAATTGTAAAGTAACAAACCGACTAGGACTCACGTGGTAAACACTGGAAAATTACTCTCCGACCAGTTTCGAACTTATTTGCAGTTCTGAGGCTCGCGCTCGCCGCCTGGCACGATCATAACTCCTAGATGAAGAACTGCAAATAAGTTCGAAACTAGTCGGAGAGTAATTTTCCAGTGTTTACCACGTGAGTCCTAGTCGGTTTGTTACATTACAATTATGGAAGAAACTCGCGATAGTTTTCAGACTCAAATTTAGATAATATACCAATATAATCTTAAAGAAATAACAATTTAGGAGCTTATAAAATACCAAACTAAATAAATTTTCGAATGTTTTTTTCCTAACGGACTAATGCTGTTTGCCTCTACCGGCATTTACAGCTTCACCGGAAAGAGTTTTCTAGAAGAGTGGTAGCTATAGCTTAGACGGCAAAGCGACAGGACGGTATCCTGTATTTTTATGAAAACTACCGTGAGGACTCATACTTGAATGGCAAACAGGCAAACACGTTTTATAATCACGCGAGCATTATTAGTTGTAGGGTTCAAATCCCACAAGTAGCATTAAAAAAAAATGTATGTACGTTATTTCCGCCTAACATGATGTAAATGCAATGGACCCTAAATTAAATTGAATAAAAAAAATATAAATGATAAATAAAAATTTATTTAACCACTTAAACTCAGGTGAGATGGTGGTCAAACGCCTGCATATTGTAAAAAAAAAGAACTATAAATCTGCATACTTAAATATATTTTTAATAAGGTTAGTGAGCGGTCTGATTTTATTTTTTCCTTTAACATCTGATAGGATGTTGTTCTTAGCGCCATCTACCTTTCATTGTATGAACTATTAACAGGTATGATAGTTTTCCTCAAATAATTTGAATAATATTCGATATTAAATTTCACTATACCGTGTAATATAGTTATTTTGACTGGTCGGTTGGCGCAGTTGGTAGCACTCTGCCTTCTGAGCCGCTGGTCCCGGGTTCGATTCCCGGACAGGTCAAACATTTGTGTGTATGAACATGTCTGTTTGACCTGTGTCTGGGTGTGTATATGTATATAATTATATCAGTCATCAGGTTATCATAGTACAGGGCCTAGTTTGGGACCTGAAGACCTTGTGTGAGTGTTGTCCCATATTATATTATTATTATTATTATTTGCGAGCTCCGATATGAGCAAATCGGACCGCCCTCGTACTTTTGTAATTCGTGTGTCACATTTTTAATACTACTACTATTTCTTCTGGAATTGTTTTTCTTGTGATAGTCGAGGGGTAAGGTCTGGTGTATTGTACGCTGAAACCCCAAATAATGTAAATTAACAAAAATAAGGAAAGGTTTAAGCTGTGGTAAAATCAACACTATGTTTTTTTAACAAAAATAAGGAAAGGTTTAAGCTGTGGTAAAATCAACACTATGTTTTTTTAACAAAAATAAGGAAAGGTTTAAGCTGTGGTAAAATCAACACTATGTTTTTTTAACAAAAATAAGGAAAGGTTTAAGCTGTAGTAAAATCAACACTATGTTTTTTTAACAAAAATAATGAAAGGTTTAAGCTGTGGTAAAATCAACACTATGTTTTTTTAACAAAAATAAGGAAAGGTTTAAGCTGTGGTAAAATCAACACTATGTTTTTTTAACAAAAATAAGGAAAGGTTTAAGCTGTGGTAAAATCAACACTATGTTTTTTTAACAAAAATAAGGAAAGGTTTAAGCTGTGGTAAAATCAACACTATGTTTTTTTAACAAAAATAAGGAAAGGTTTAAGCTGTGGTAAAATCAACACTATGTTTTTTTAACAAAAATAAGGAAAGGTTTAAGCTGTGGTAAAATCAACACTATGTTTTTTTAACAAAAATAATGAAAGGTTTAAGCTGTGGTAAAATCAACACTATGTTTTTTTAACAAAAATAAGGAAAGGTTTAAGCTGTGGTAAAATCAACACTATGTTTTTTTAACAAAAATAAGGAAAGGTTTAAGCTGTGGTAAAATTAACACTATGTTTTTTTAACAAAAATAAGGAAAGGTTTAAGCTGTGGTAAAATCAACACTATATAATTTTTTAACAAAAATAAGGAAAGGTTTAAGCTGTGGTAAAATCAACACTATGTTTTTTTAACAAAAATAAGGAAAGGTTTAAGCTGTGGTAAAATCAACACTATGTTTTTTTAACAAAAATAAGGAAAGGTTTAAGCTGTGGTAAAATCAACACTATGTTTTTTTAACAAAAATAAGGAAAGGTTTAAGCTGTGGTAAAATCAACACTATGTTTTTTTAACAAAAATAAGGAAAGGTTTAAGCTGTGGTAAAATCATCACTATGTTTCTTTAACAAAAATAAGGAAAGGTTTAAGCTGTGGTAAAATCAACACTATGTTTTTTTTTTACACCTGTAGTTTCCTTCACTTATTTGCCGTATTGGTTCCTCCACAATTGCGACAACCAATACCTAGAATGGTTGACTAATAGTTCCAGTTTTTAAACTAATAGGAGCGTAATGCCAATGCTGACGACTTTTTTATGTTTTTTATCTGAGATGCTACAATGTTTAAAAATCGCTCATCTTAAAGGATAATAAATAATAAATTCGTCTACAAATAAATCATAGACAAGCAGAACAATTATACAAATACTAGCTAGTGCCCGCGCCTAAGTCTGCGTATAGTCTTATGGTTTAAATGAGAATAACATTTTTATTTGTCATCCTATTTAAATGTAGTCTTATTCTAGTCGCGCGGTTGCATTCATTCATCCTATAATTGCTTTGTACTATTATAAAACATTGTTAATAAATCGTCGCAAATAAATTAAAAAACATTTTGCGTTTTTTAGTAATTTATTTAATCATTATTAGAAAATACTTCAAAAGATCACAATTCAAGCGTCGGTCGACTTTTTGTCCTTCTGTGGCGGAAAATTAAAAAAACATTTACCAGAAAATCGCCGCCAATATTATATATATATATATATAGAGTATATATTACGAGTATCTATTGCCAATGATATTTTTTCTACGTGAACAGATACTAGCACGATTTTATTGTCCTAAGTTTCTCAATGTTAAACATATATCTTACGATTGTTACGTCTAATAATAGAAATGCGAGCGCTTATCATTTTTCATTTGACTGGCCGGTTGGCGCAGTTGGTAGCACTCTACCTTCTGAGCCGCTGGTCCCGGGTTCGATTCCCGGACAGGTCAAACATTTGTGTGCATGAACATGTCTGTTTGACCTGTGTCTGGGTGTGTTTATCTATATAAGTATATATATCAGTCATCAGGTTACCATAGCACAGGCTCTGCCTAGTTTGGGACCTGAAGACCTTGTGTGAATGTTAATTCTTCGCCTTTTATTGTGATTATTTCTTTCTTCCAGATGTTACATCTGTGCTGGGTGTACTACTTCTCTAAGTTGTCTGAGTTCGCGGACACGATATTCTTCGTGCTAAGAAAGAAGAAGAGTCAAATCACTTGGCTCCACCTCTACCATCACTCCCTTACTCCGTTCGAGGCATGGCTGCTTGTCAAATTTATTGCTGGTGAGTGTTAATGTTATCGCGCAGTTTCAGGGCGAAGGTTGTCAAACCCTCGCATAACGCTGAGTAGGGACTCATTTCTGGCATTACGCAACACTACAATATATATTTTAATATTTAGTTTTGATGAGGGAATGTTTTCTACTAATTGTAAATTATTATATCTATTTTGTTATTAAAACTGACGTGGTGTTGACACATTATAAATGTATATAACACACGAGTTACTCACGTAATAAGTCAGAGGGTTCCGACTATAGTTTCAACCACATTCGGTGGTATTTTTCAAGGAGAATACGGGGCGCTCGCGGACGCGGTCGCGATTCGCCTAGTACTGAAACTATGTCGGAACCCTCTGACTTATTACGTGAGTAACTCCCGTGTTATATACATTTATAATATTATATCTATGTTTTTCCTAAGTGCGTCCTTCTTCTTTTGTGTATGTAGTGTTGTTATAAGTCAGAAATAAATAGTTTTATTTCTTTCTTGTTACCTTATCCAGCAACTATTAATGAAATCCAAGGCATTAAATCCCAATTTAGCATAAAGCATCGCGGGCAGGCACGGGCACTGCCTAGCGCCGCAAACCTGGGCTGGGCAGTGCCCGGGTGGATGTTATTCAATGCCTATTTTTGTCCATCAATACACTTATGTAGACGCGGAAATATTGATAACGATAGCGTCTACGCTACGTGACAAAGAAGCAGATAAATATCTGCTTCTTTTTCACGTGCATTAAAAGGATTCAAGTTCTATTTTTTAACCGACTTCGAAAAAAGAGGTTACTCAATTCGACCGTATATATTTTTTTTATGTGTGTTCGCGGGTTATTTCGTCGTTTATGAACCGATTTTGATGATTCTTTTTTTGTTAGAGTATACTTCCGTGGTGGTCTCATTCAAATTCGGACAAGCGGTTTTTGAGTTATACTCCAATAACAGAAAAGTGCTACACGTATCTTGATGATATTATTGTCGCGGGTGAAGACATCGCAGAACACACAATGACAATTAATTGATCCCGTGAATAGCAAAGGTCACTGAAAAAGGTAAACAAAAATTTTTCACAAAAAATGCGATTGACTCAAAAGTGTCAAATAACTTGTCGAAGTCGATACCATGAGCACAATATTGTGATGAACTAGTGACGTCACAACGGTGCTGCAGACTTTGAAGTCTTGACTTTGCTTTGATTTAAGAATACTTTTGGTTTCAGGTGGTCACGGAACCTTCTCGAACATCGTAAACAACCTCGTCCACGTAATCATGTACGCGTATTACATGGTGGCTGCTATGGGGCCCAAATACCACAAGTACCTCTGGTGGAAGAAGCATTTGACAACTTTGCAGCTGGTGAGTATCACGAAAATATGTATTAGCGACACTATCAAGATACCTGGCACTTCAAAGGCACTTCTTCTGAGAGCCACTCCTCTCAAACTTTGGCATCTCTCGCTTAAGTATCCTTTGACATTGAAGTTTTTTTTTTTTTTTTTTTGATGTTAAGTTTGCGTTGGACAACTGTCGCACCTGATGTTAAGTGATGACGTTGTCTAGGATTTAGCACGCAAACTTAATTCACCTATTCACTCGCGACTTGAAGAGTCCAGGATTGTACATATCGGGAAACACAGACTCGGGCAACGAGTTCCATTCATTCAGTTATTTATTGATATGTGCCGTGGTGGTACCGGCCTAGAATAGTACTCCCTCATCTCCTCCCATGGGTGCCGTAAGAGTCGGCTAAGGGATCACGTACCAGGAGGTGGGCAGCAGCGCCTTCTGAGGATCGGAAATCATACTGCGCTCGCCAACCCGTCTGCCAAGCGTGGCGAGTATTGGCAAATCCCCCCTATATGGGGGAAGCATATGTCCAGCAGTGGACCTCATATGGCTGAGATGATGATGATTGATATAAAAAAAATGACACGTTATACATAATAATATGTTATGTACAGTGAGTTGCGGGTGAAGAAATCGGTGAACATACACAATGACAATTGATCCCGTGAGTAGCAAAGGTCCCTGAAAAGAGTGAAAAAAAAATTGGAACCGACTTTAACAGTCAAAAGTGGTAAATAACTTACCTCTGGTCTTGTCTTAGTATTACTTTACACTGTTTTTTACGGGTATAACGTGGTACTTACGCGTAGTCGAGACGGGACGTTACGACTAACGCACCGCGCTCAAGATCCTGGTGAAGGCTTCCGGAAGAAGTCGAAACAATTGTCGATCGTGATATCGACTACGCGTAAGTACCACGTTATACCCGTAAAAAACAGTGTAAAGTAATTATGAACGTGTGTTTTAATATTATTATTATCTTAGTATTCTTTTTGACGTGATAACGTTTTATAAATTGATGAATGCCAAAATGATAAATAGTAACGTTCCGCGTAACGGTGAATGGTCAATGGTCAATGGTCAATGGTCAATGGTCAATGTCAATGTCAAAGTCATACATGATTATGTCGTTATCACGTAAATCTATCGTCCGTAAACCGACTTTACAGACAACCAATTTTTTTAACTAGAGGTTTAAATGAAATTACTACAAAAGCAATAGACCTTGAGAGATATGACCATTGATAAGCAACAATGATAACACTAATTGTCTAGACTAACACGGTCTACTTAATCATTACACATAAGCAAAACCTTACACTAGAATGTTTCTCAATGGCTGAAATACAACAATAATTAAATTTATAATTGTTATTGATTCATTTTCTATCACACTAATTACACTAATATTATAAAGGCGAAAGTTTCTTTGTCGTATTTTTGTTACTCCTTCACGCTGAAATGGCTAAATGGTTTTGCATGAAATTTGGAACGGAGATAGCTTATACCCTGATATTTCAGGGCAGACAGATAGGCTGCTATTTATCCCGGAAATATTGACTGTTTAACTGTACCAATGGTGGCAATACTTTCGACTACCCGTTTGGCTAGCTACCACCCTCAAGTTTGAAAAACTGTCACCAAACACATAGTGTGTTCAGGCAGCAGTCCTTGAAAGCCAATGAGCATTATAGGTCTAGCGTGATAACATCTTCGACCACATTGTCACTGAACATCAAGTGAGGTAGTGGTCAAACGCTAGATCTATTCAGTCTAAAAAACCGAGTACTAGGTGTTACTCGAGCGAAATTCAAACACAGATCACAACTACTAATTTTAGCCTAAGTTATCGTTTACAAAATGTTAGTCACATTAAAATGTTTATAAAAGTTTCACAATACTTCCGTAACTAGACGAAAACGCGTTCTCCGTAAATGAACATGACCTAAAAGGTCCGACTCGCCAAGTCCATACCGCGCCTAGCATTCTCGGACGGGATCTGCGCTTGCGCAAGTTTTAGGAAACACGATAGGTAGTTACACTGGTTGCACTGCTGAGAATGTATTGGTACTTAGAGGAGTGCGTCGTGATTAATCTGTGTTTAAGTATGGAATATATTAACTATTGCAAAATAAACAGGTGCCTAAGTTACATGGAGGGACCACAGCTGAGTTTATCCATGACCTTGACCGACTCATTGAGTAAAAGAACGTGCGCTGCGGTCCAACTTCCGATATGTATATTTTTCTGTCTTTCGGAGGGCACACTAAGCCACCGCCCCTAACTGTAGTCTAAGCATATATTTTTCTGTCTTTCGGAGGGCACACTAAGCCACCGCCCCTAACTGTAGTCTAAGCATATATTTTTCTGTCTTTCGGAGGGCACACTAAGCCACCGCCCCTAACTGTAGTCTAAGCATATATTTTTCTGTCTTTCGGTGGGCACACTAAGCCACCGCCCCTAACTGTAGTCTTAGCATATATTTTTCTGTCTTTCGGAGGGCACACTAAGTCACCGCCCCTGACTGTAGTCTTAGCATATATTTTTCTGTCTTTCGGAGGGCACACTAAGTCACCGCCCCTGACTGTAGTCTTAGCATATATTTTTCTGTCTTTTGGAGGGCACACTATTCCACCGCCCCTAACTGTAGTCTTAGCATATATTTTTCTGTCTTTCGGAGGGCACACTAAGCCACCGCCCCTAACTGTAGTCTTAGCATATATTTTTTTAACATCGTCGGAATGTTTTGCACATTGTATGTGGTAGGGTACTTTCGAGTACCTGGCTATCTACCACCCTAAAGTTTGAAAAACTGTCACCAAACAGCAGTCCTTGAGAGCCAGTAAGTATTCTAAGCTAGCGTTATAGGATCTTCGACCACATCATCACTGACCATCAAGTGGTCAAACGCTACAGTATAAAAAATGGGCTAAACGAGCAAATATAATTGCCAGGTCATCTGATCATCTTGCCGCTAGATTTTCTATATTATGCTTAGCCGGCCGCAGTCCACAATCGAGATCATTTCAGCTAGACGGTAATTAGTTCTGCGTGATAATGTGCCCTGCCCACTGACATAGTCACTTTCTAATTACCTGGTCTATGTAGGTCACTTTAATTGGTCTATGAATCTTCTTAAATCCAATTTAAACTAGTATACAAGCCCCTATGAGTTGAGTTCGTTAACAAACCCTGATAAACTAGTCGATATCCTGTAGTTGCTTCGCAACCTATAAAAATATATTTTACCAAAAAATGGAACCGACTTCATCACTCAAAAGTGTGAAATAACTTGTTGAAGTCCGTACCACGATAGATCACAAAACATAAACTACTATCACAATATTGTGCGCATGTTACCGACTTTGACAAATAATTTCACACTTGTAAGCGTAAAAGTCGGTTCCATTTTTCGGTAAAAAATTTTTTTTTCACCATTTTCAGTGACCTCTTCTACTCGCGGGATCAATTGTCATTGATGTTCACCGATTTAAGTTCTAATTATGCGCTGGTTTCGCTATTTTTTCTTTCATAAGATCCTTCTCCTGATAATAACGAATACAACCCAAAAAGTATTATCTAAATTGGCCCAGCCGTTCATGCGTGATGTCGTGACCAAGAAAAATAGGGATTCATTTACAGATATAATGTGTACAATGTGTACAAGTGTAATGTGTGCAAATACAGTGTAATACAGATTACATATCTATGACGTACCAGGTGATACGTACTATTACTGACTTAAGGTTCTGATGTTTTTTGTCTCAAATTTCCGTGTAAATACAGAGACTTATTTACATAGCAATAATAATATTATGTTTACACTAGCACACAGACTATTATTATTTCTATTAAAATTACTATGGAACTTTAATAAAACTAAGCAACCATAGCCTACACTAATATTATAAATAGGACGAATTTGTATTTTTGTATGCGTGTGTAAATTTGTAATAAATAAACTGAAAAACTACTGTGCCGATTTCAAAAATTCTTTCACCATTAAAAATCTACATTCACCCTGAGTAGCATAGGCTATATTTATTGCTAGAAAAAAATAAGAATCCTTACTAAAACTTAAGTTACGTAACTTCGTAACGTAACTTAAAGTCTTTCGTCGCATGCGCTGCGAAAACTATTGACGATAGAACAAAAGTATGATTTACAATATTAAAGAACATATCAATCTCTACGAAAAACTTCGAAGAAATATAAATAAAATTTTAAAAAAATAATTATGTCCAACCGTGCGAAGCCGGGACGGGCCGCTAGTACAAATAATATATATGTATGTAGGTATACATAAACATACGTGAACGCAGTTTCGTGATACTGGAACACTATGTAACAGGTGTTTAATCTGTGACCCAATGCAGAGGCAAGTTGCAAAACTCGCCGGAACGCTATATCCTTTCTCTATGCTAGAGTATTAATCTTAAGTATGTAGCCACAGAATAATATCATCTGTTCTATGTCGCTCGCTTTACAATGAGGCGTTTTATTAAATAAAAAAGTTAGTGCCACATTTTAGTGATTCTCTTGTTCAACTTAACTAAATTAAAATTCTGGAAAATATGATATGTAAGATGAGTACTTATGTGGTTACGATAAAGTCCAAATCCAGTGTCCAGTGTCCAAATCCAGGGACTTATTAATGACTCTTTTCATATTCAATACTGTATACCTAAGTTAAGCTATGTGTCGATAGTCTTCTTAATAATAATAAATAACATAAATAAATAAAAATAAAATAAATGCAGTGTGACACTTATCCATAGCGGTACTAAATTCCTAAGTATTTATTTAAAATGCGTGTTTTACGTAAAATAAGTCGCCACTTATTTGGTGCTCACTAAAACTACCCGCGATTGGCCAGCAATTGCATAGAACTCTAAAATTAAGGATTGCAATAAAAAGACTAAAATACGAATTTTAGCGTAAATATAATACGAGCTATCTCTTTTCGAAGAATTTTAGTATAGTGTAGCTAATTCGAGTGATTAAAAGCATTAGGGCCATTACTTACTAGATACTATACCTCAATAGTTAAAGAAATTTCCCGTCATTGTCAATCGAGAGAAGCAATTTCTGTCTAAAAGCGCGAATAACAACCACGAGAATATTCCAGGATCAGAAACAAAAGCAGAATAAATAATAAACACAGAACTATGACACAGAAAACACAGGATACAGAAAATGAAACATTTGATCTTGAAAGTGACAAAACGATTTCAAAGTTGGCCATTGTTTTGCGTGCGTCATCTAACGCCATCTATTGGGTACTTTTATAACTAGGATTTCTCTTTTATTCGAAAACACCTCATTGAGTTTTTAAAAAGCGTTCAATGAAACTACGATGACAAACAATAACCATGGGCTATAAAATTCTGTTCGTACAATAATATCCTACTAATATTACAAACGCGAAAGTTTATATATATATCCATAATTTTATTATGGATATACGGATGTTTCTTACTTTTTCACGCTTAAACAGCAGGACCGAATTGGGTAAAATTTGGTATATAGATATTTCAAGTACCGTAATAACATATAGGTTACTTGTTATCATCATCATATTTTTTTATTTTTTTTGACAACATTCGCAAAAGGTCTTCAGGTCCCAAACTAGACAGAGCCTGTACTATGGTAACGTGATGACTGATATATACACTTAAATACATACTTATATATACTTATATACATATACACACCCAGACACAGCTCAAACAAACATGTTCATACACACAAATGTTTGAGCTGTCCGGGAATCGAACCCGGGACCAGCGGCTGAGAAGGCAGAGTGCTACCAACTGCGCCAACCGGCCAGTTGGTAGCACTCTGCCACCATCATCAATCATAACCACGGATGAAACTTTTAAAAATTACTAATCATTCATTACAGGGTAGAATACGTATATAAAGTGTAAAATTATTTTCATATTGAAGACTTTTTATTGTAATGTCAGCTTGTTTGTACACTAAAACTTTCATGATGATCATTATCTCAGCCATAGGATGTCCCCTGCTGGACAAAATTGAATTCCACAAGGACCGGATGAAAGCGGCCCACACCAAGGCCTTGCCTGCGATCTTAGTTCGTCTTTTCCTCGCTCTTAGAATCAAAAACATTCGTAGAATCTTAGAATCAAAAACATTCGTAGAATCTTAGAATCAAAAACATTCGTAGAATCTTAGAATCAAAAACATTCGTAGAATCTTAGAATCAAAAACATTCGTAGAATCTTAGAATCAAAAACATTCGTAGAACCTTAGAATCAAAAACATTCGTAGAATCTTAGAATCAAAAACATTCGTAGAATCTTAGAATCAAAACGCTTAAAATCGTGCGATGGAATGGTGTGCTTTTTGCAAACAAAGTGAGGATTCTTTTGAGGTACGGAACGCTAATAATAAAATGTTTTTATGTAAGGGTACATAGCTATTGACTATAATAATAATTATATCGAAACGGAAAGATTTTTTTGGCTCTATCTATAATAAAATAATTATTTACCTTAAAATTTTTTATTAAATTGAATTGCCAGATAATTTATTTCTAATTGATACAAACATAATATAAAAATAATTTAGAATAACAATAAAATAATCTAACTTAAAATAAAAACTAAATTAAATCTAAAACGGGCCCCTGCGGCATTGTACCCAAGATGCTGGCAGCGTTTCCTCTTTGTATTGCTAGGCTAATACGTTGAGCGAGGAAGCTGCCAGCTCTTCGGTCTCCTGAGACGTCAACCAGTCTCTTGGAGATTTCCTTGTAGAAGTTGAGCGCGCTAGGACCCCACGGGCCAAGGGTCTCGACACCGAAAGGAACAAAATTGTATTCTTAAAATTAGTTAAAATTTATCTAGTAGTAGTAGTCGACTTTAGAATGAAAATATACGGAAACTATGTAGTGAAGTTATTCTAAATACTATTCTTAATATTGGCTGTTGAATTGTTTATGTTTTTTTTTGTTGCTGCTTGGTGACTTCGGCTTAGCAGCTGGTGTGGTTTAAATCTTGCGAATATAAGCCCGCAAGGAACACAACCATAGATCATAAAAACGTTTCACATGGGCAAAACAGATTAACTTTAGTTAATTAATTTCTCCTCATATTATGTTTTGATTTTTGCAATATTTAACGGTCAATTGAGCACTGCTGTACTTTTAAAAGAATGTTAAAGACCCATCTTAGGATAGAAGTCATTGGGCTACGTCTGTCAGTAGGCCTTCGGTCGTTCTGTAAGCTTCAAGCTTGGGCTGGTATAAGAAGAATGTCAAACAAGACTTAATATCTAAACATCTACGGTCACAAATATTTTGCTCCGGCTTGGAGTTGAACCCACGACCTCAGGTCAGTTGGGTCACTAACAACTGAGCCTACTATAATTGTTTTCCTGTTTATTTTCAGGCGCAGTTCTTCATAGTTCTCTTCCATTCTATCAGCGCGCTCATCTACGATTGTGGATATCCAAAGTAAGTTCCCGATTCACACTAATGTTACTATATTCAGGATATCTGTTAAAACTTTAAATTGTGAGACCCTCCTTCATAAATTTCTTTTTGAAGATATGATAACTCAGCGGTGGGAGCGTTGACTGTCAAACGACGCTGACGCTAATTCGATTTCTACCAATGGCTTGGTGGCTTCTGGTGAACGTAACAACGTTATCAAATTTTCAGCGTGGTGGTAGGGTACTTTTGAGTACCCGTCTGGCTCGCAGTACCTACAGACAAAAAAGAGGGCAGTCTTTTGGCATTTCGATAGAAGGGAAAACTACATGATTTTTTGCTTAATTGTCAGTGATGCTAGCGCCATCAGATGGACGGCGAGCGAACTGTCTCCAAACATATAGTGTGCTCAGTTCAAGCAGAATCTAATTTATTTATTTATTTAATTTAAAGGAAGACCAACAGCCGTTATACATAATAGATATACTGATATAAAACAGGAGGCCAATTACAGGTCCTCACGAATAGAGTGAACGTAACAACGTTATCAAATTCTCAGCGTGGTGGTAGGGTACTTTCGAGTACCCGTTTGGCTCGCAGTATTATATGCAAAACAATCAGGTCAAGGTTATCATACCTTGTGATATTATTGACAAACGGCAGGATTTCCAACTAATAATCGATCACACCTGTGAAACTTGTTTGGCAACTCAAAACGGTTGATGACCTTTAAACAGCTAAGCGGATTATTGCAACATCTTTATGAACACTCTATTACTCTGTTATTAAGACATTTTTTTAAAAAAACTTTCATCAAAATCGGTTCATGCGTTCAGGAACTGTGATGCCAGATACATTCAGATAGACAAGTAAAACACAAACTTACGACAGCCCGCGTTTTTGTCGAGGGTTAAAAATGAATTCGACGTTTTATTGAGTTAGTTAAGTATAAAGTTGATAATACTAATCATGTAATCCAGAATACAGTAATAGTATCGCTAAAGATCTCAATGACTCAAATAAATAAAATTAAACCATCATCATCATCTCAGCCATAGGATGTCCATTGCTGGACATACTACCTCTGCCATTGATTTCCACAAGGACCGGTTGAAAGCGGCCCGCATCCAGCCCTTGCTTCTGTTCTTAGTCAGGTCGTCTGTCCACCTGGTCGGCGGCCGTCCTATGCTGCGCTTGCCAGTTGTCTTCATTGGAGACCCTTTCGACCCCCACGGACATCGGTTTTTCGAGCTATGTGCCCTGCCCACTGCCACTTCAACTTGCTAATCCACTGGGCTATGTTGGTGACTTTAGTTCTTCTACGGATCTCCTCATTTCTGATTTGATCACGTAGACACACCCCGAGCATAGCGCCCTCCTTAGCTCGTTGTAACTTCTCACGAGACCCATTATCAGTGTTCTTGTCAAAAATCCGTAAATACTTTCATATCAATCAATCAATCAATATTCTTTATTGCGAAAAAATGCTAACAATGACATCAAGTGAGATAGTGGTCAAACGCTAGATCTATACAGTATAAAAAAAAAACATTCAAATTATTAAAGGGTAAAAAAGTAGCTACTATCTATTTATACTACGAACTAGAACCCACGACTACAGAATACCGTCCTGTCACTTTGCTAAAAAAAGCTATAGTAGAACTTCATTAGCAGTCAGAATTTATTCCTTCATTGCAGATATATTTAAGTAAAATTTTAAATTGTTTTTATCTGTTTTTCCGCATAAATACAATCTGGGTACCTTCAAGTCACGAGTGAATAGGTATCTTCCAGGCAGGCGAACTACAACGTAGACCGCATCATCACTTAACATCACGTGAGATAGGTCAACGCTTGTTCTATCGCAATAAAAAAAGTCCACCAATATGCTGAATCTTGTAAATAGAGTAACAAAAATACATACTGTCGAACATTAAAATCTCCTCCTTTATTGAAGTCGGTTAAAAGTAGCGGAAATATTCGTAAGCAAATTACCCCAGTCAATAATCACCAGAGTAGTAATTACAAAAAAAAGACAGCCAATAAGACAGATGTATCAATCCGACCTAGTGTGAACTTGCTATAAGATCGCGCAATAATAAATTGCCCGCTATTTCACTCTTAACAAAAAGCGTATTGCCAAAGCCTAGTTGAAAGTGCATTCATATATACGTTAACGCCGCGCAACAACAAATCGATTGCACGAATCGCCAGTTTCATCGGTTAGCTATCTGATTTAGTTGCAAATTTGCGCAAGATTTAGAGCAAAGGGAGAACTTGCTGCAGAAGGGCAATAATGTATTTTGAATGTCTTGCATTATTGACGGTACATTGTATCAATGAGATCTTGAAAAACGGTATCTTAAGGGTGCGCCCAATGGCAAAATTACACAAAAGGAGTATTTTCAAATGCACACTATGATGGTAACATATGTTCGTTATATTGCAATTATACAAATACTAGTAGTGCTCCGCGGTTTCACCCGCGTGGATTACGGCTTTCCAGTTACCTCAATTATCCCACGGGACCTATACTTTTTTGGGATAAAAGTAGCCTATGTGTTAATCCAAGGTTTAAACTATCTCCATACGAAATTTCATCGAAATCGGTGTAGCAGTTTGAGCGTGAAGAAGTAACAAACTTACACACATACACACAAACTTTCGCCTTTATAATATTAGTAGGATTATGATAGCAAACAAATTTTTGCTACTGTGAAAATAAATATTTACACAATTGATATTATAAAGAAAGTTGATTTAAAACAACACTACATGTCTCTGCGAGTATGCTATAAAATCTTATAAACATGGTACTTTCATTTTGGTCTTAGTTTCGAAATCTTACGATAATGCGTAAAGTGAAAGTTACATGGCTCGTAAAACACAAAACTCTTTAACATTTGATTTTTATGCGTTAAACGCATTTTTGATCTACATATTTAGCATTAAAATATGTATTTAATTATCATACATATTTTTCAACGCACGCTCTAGCGATTATCTTTTCTAAATATACTATCGAAGGCCAGACCATCTTTAATCAGAACATCGAGCAAATAACTCAAAGAGACGCAATTAAACTTTTGGTACCAAAAAATTTAATCAGTTTAGGCCAAGTCTAGACATTGCGCTTGGACTGGTCGGTAAATAAACCATTGTGAAGAGTTTTAGGATTCATAGCATTGAAACCATTCTAGGCGGAACTTAAGTTCAAAATGAAGGAAACAATTTGGGTACTAGTGGACCTATGACGACATAAACTACCGTCCCTGTCACTTGCCAACTAAGCTATAGTAAGACTCCACAAGCAGTCCGAATGTGTTCTTTTTTAAAGATAAGCACATTCTCTCACCTGATGTTAAGTGACGACGCGGTCTAAGGTGTAGCACGCAAACTTAAAAGGAACCTATTCACTTCGTTACGGATACATCTGACGGGATATTTTTATAAGCGCCATCTGCCTTCAATTATAAGAACTATTAATAGACTGTGTCAACTTAATTGGAAAAACGACAGGGAAGTCAGTAGGGGTATCGGTAGACGTGGGTTCATAAATTTGAACAGTTTTTTTTTAAACACTTAATTTGTCAGATTTTATTTAAGAGCTATTTATTTAAACCTGATTAATCTGATAAGTCTTATCAAGCATTTGCCAGTGTATCATAACATATTACAGTTGAGGACTCAGATAGATCAGCAATTCTTCTCTTAGAGTGATTTGTTCGAAGAAGAGGAACAATAAACTTTATTTCAACGCTACCATGATAATATGACTAGATGTCATGAAGTCTAGAAAAGAAAGATTAGAATATTACGAAACTTTGGCAATCAATAATCAATAAAATTAGATCAAAAACACAGTACACAAGGCAAATTTATTGCTGAAAGTTATCTGTTGAAGTCAACCTAGGATAGATAAGTTTGCAGGGAAAGACCAGTAGGGGGTAAAACCTATTATTATTGAATTTTAGAATAATAACGTTAAAAGGTTTTATTTTGGAACAATTACAACCCAAATATTTACGAAAATCAGTTTATTCGATGACAATGCGATTGTTACTATGTTCTCAAACTAGCTTTTAAATACCGTTTTAATATTTTTTCAGGTTAATTGCGTCTGGCCTTATTCTCCACTCGTCCATCTTCATTGTGCTCTTCATGAACTTCTACATGCAAGCCTACAAGCCCAAGAAACAGCAGGAAACCAACAACAACGATGTGAAAACAACAAATGGCCACCTTAAAACCGAAAATGGCCACGTTAAAACCCAAAATGGCCACGTGAAAACCGAAAATGGCTACTTGAAGTCAGCGAACGGTCACTTAATTGCAAATGGACACACAACAGAAAACGGACACTTGAATGGTTATATTAAAAGCGAAAATGGATATCTCAAGAACGGATTTACACAGAATGGCCAAGTCATGAACGGCTTAGTAAACAGTGGAAATGGTTACCTTACAAGCGAACACAGCCACCATATGAACGGTTATACGAACGGTCATGTGCCACACGACGAAAAAGAAAAAGTACAATAACCGTCATTATGCCCTTAGGTTAACATTTTATAATAAGTCATTTTAGCAGCAACCGAGTAGCACCTGAAACCTTCGGGATAGGGTTAAATGTCCGATTCAGCTTGTTGACTATCAATCTCGGAAGACTCACTCGTTGTCTGTTCATAAAGAGATATTAACTGATTGTTTCATGTACAATATAAATATATGTTCTAAATTTGAAAGTAATGACAGTCCAATCACAATAGATTACACGTCAGATATAAATATTATAGTGATATTATGCCTAGCTAAGGTGTGACCACACTTAATTCACCAATTTCTCTTAATTTGTCGAACGTTGCAGATAAATATTTTGTAACGCATTTTCAAAAGGGTTTTTTTAAAGAAGTTGTTTAAAATATGTCTTTGACATGATATTACTTTATTGTATTTGGAGTTTCATTAGTTGATTTTAAATTATATATTACTGACAATAATAATATATTACCGCAGTCATATTATGGTTTGTGTATTTTTGTCACTTTTTTACTAAAAAAGGTTTTACGCTATAAAGTTGGATATTTTTTGCTGTAAAAGTCAGATAGGTTCTCTTCAATAGGACATTATGATTATTAGACTGGGAGTCACAAAGTTAATATTATAGGAGTACATATAATAGTTATAATAATTACGTGGATCCAGTGATGAGCATAATTAATTATACAGCTAAAGTCGTTTAAAATTGCATTCAATGAAGTTTTGGTTTACGGAAAGTGGACATGATAATATTAATGTAAACTCTAAGGCTTTCACGGCCGGCGTTGCATGTTGTATGTATTGCTTCCGGGCTGTTTGGCCGTGATCTATGTGAAACTTGTGTTCCAAACGTTTCGTCGTCGTCGTCTGGAACCACTGAAGATGTCGACCGCAGAGATCGACTAAACGTCTGGAACACAAGTTTCACTTAGACCACGACCAAACAGCCCGGAAGCAATACATACAACATGATAATATTAGATTGCTGTTCCGCTAAAAGGTCGTTTATTTTAACTGTTGATACATCTTTAATAACAATCACCATAACTGATATACGAGTTAACTTAAGAAAAGGGATATTGTATTTATGATTGTAGCTTTCGCGATAGTGTCGAACCATTGAGAGCTTAGTACAAATAATTGTGCTCGATTAACTCCCAATTCTTAAGTTAACTCTATTCAGTTGTAAAGTTCTTTTCAATTTTGAATTACTTATAAAGTTCTTTTTACCAAAATCACCGTAGAGATTTTTTAAAACGTATGAAAATATTATATATAAATATAACAAAGGTACTAAAATTGTATTTATAAACTCCAATTATCGGCCATGATTCGGAAACTGACTTTTAAAAACAAAATATAATCTTGTTTGAATGTGTAAAGTGATGTTTTGAAAAAACATATCATAATCAAATCATCAACATCTTTATAATTTTATTTCACTATAATCGAATGATACGAATTTAATCTAATAAACTTACTTCGTGGGCTTTATTTCACAGGTAAGTAATAATGGTAAATTTACTTTTGTACCCCTCCTTTTTTTTAAATTTGTTCATTGTCTGAGATGAACCTCAATAAGAGACTTATTACTCGACTGTACTGGCTTCGACTAAAAGAAAATAATTTTTTAACTAAAATAAATACAACTATTTTTATTTTTACTTTAGTCGCAGTGGTCTGGCTTTGCTAAGATGCATCAATCTTCTCTAAAGAAAGTACAAGTAAATTAAATTTTTATTTCTTTACTTTTATATTTCTTCGTCACTTTTAGTTACCTTTTTTAACTAATTACCTACCTCACGTTATTTTACCTACTTATTATTTTATTTTATTTATGTTTAACTCTTTAAAAATGCAAACATAATACACATGTTTATAGGGTTTTGTATGAATACGATATGAAAGAAATAGATATTAGTGAAATTAGTTTTTCTCCGTCCATACTAAGCTTTACTTAATTACTAAGTTTGATATAAATTAAGTACGAACAAATTTTAATATTGAACAATATTATTTTAACTAAAAGCAATTCTGTATCACACTATGCTGACGTAAAGCATTGTGCTTATTTTCAGCAGTCGTACATAATAATATTTTCTTTAATCTCATACTGAAATATAAAGATTAAAAAATCAAAAATAGACCTTGAAGTACAGTCTTTATACTTATTATTGTATTGTGTTTTACCACATAAATTATAGTACTTTTATATTGATAAATAAAGCAATTCATGCGAAATTATTCCCTAACCATTCAAAAATATTCAAAAATGCACAACGTTAATGTTCAAGTTTTCACTTCTGCCGGCACTCCGGGAGTGCAACCCGTTCTTTTTTTTTGCAATGCTTGTCTAACATGCTTGATCGTTACAGATGCGCGCTTGTCAAACAGCATATTTGACGAGAAAAGAGTCTTAATCTGTAAGCGCCTAAAATTAAAATGAGTGCGAATACTTCAAAACTCGTCAACCGTGCTTGTCAAGGTCGTAAGCAATCTTATTTTCAAGCAATTCGACAGTCTACAGGGTCCCTTTATAAGCACTTTTCACTGCTCTTGGTGTCTTACATTTTTGTTTTAATGCTCAAAAATATTTCAAACATTTTAAGGCTATAAACTATGTTTTGTTGTAAATAAATATTATAGTATATTTGAGATTAAGGCAAGATTATACTGTGCTATAAATTGTATAATCATAAACTTAAAGAATCGGATGCCCAGTCAATTTAGATTCGTAAACTTTTGTATAAACATTGAATTAGGTTATACATGTAATTAAGTTATATATACAGTAGACGTAAGCATGTTTATAAATATAATATAACTTTTGTAAGTATGTTTTATAGTAAAATGATTGACTTTTAATTGGAATAATATGAAACAATAAAAAGGGTTACAAATTATTTTGTGTTTTTTTAAATTTCCAACAAATGACTTGACTTATTAAACGTAAGTATAATAATAATAACATCGTCATCATCGTATTGGACATAGGATATCAACTGCTGGACATATGCCTCCCCCATTGACTTCCTTAATGACCGGATGGAAGCGGCCGGCACTTCAGCCCTTACTCCTCAATTATATGGTATCCACAAACACCTGCTGGAAGCGGACCGGATATACGTGAAACGAAACGTTAAATACTGTCAATACTGATCGATATTGCGTAAATCAAGATTATTAGTCGTCAATTATAATGAATCGCAACTAAACGTACCTAAGACCAATAAAAAAAAGTTTGCACTCCGGGAGTGCCGGCAGAAGTGAAAACTTGCATTTATGTGATAAATACAACAATAACCACTTGGTACTTTTACCTACCCGCCACAGGCAACAAGAAGTAATCATGGCAATATTATTATGTTATATATTATTATGCTATATATTTAATATAAAATAAAAAGCGATTTCGGCACATGTTGAATCGCCCGATGTAACAGGTAAATCATCGCGGAACCCATTCATACTAACACGAAAACAGTTATGTATTTATTACGTAGGTATATTATAATATTATGTATATTGAATATTATATAAATTTAAGTCTAGTCTATAGTCGAAAATTATTATGTACGCAGTCACTCAGAAGCGCTAATGAAGTGACATCTAGCGGAATACTTAGGGACTTTTTGAGCGCACACGACACTCATCAAGTTTATTGAAATCCTTAGATAAGTTAACTTGAGCTGAGCTGCCTCCATTGTTATGTTGTAACACTTCACTAGATGGCAGTTTCATGAACCATTTTAAAATATGTATAGTGTTGATTTTAATCAGAGCAGTCTTTGATTCGTGTAATTCGAAAAAATAGGTATTTTTAACCAGCTTCAAAAATAAAAAAAGGTTCTCAGTTCATCGGAGTCTTTTTTTTGTATGTTTGCCGATTACTCGAAGACGCCTGGACCGATTTGGAAAATATTTTTTTATATAAAAGGGTATGCTTCCTAGGTGGTCCCGTTGTCATCAGGTCAGGATCCTACAAATCCGAGGGAACCCTACAAATATTATAGACTCACTTGAAAGTAAAGTTTTGATGTAAAATGATTCCTTTAGTTGTAATTAGGTATAGGTAAATACAATAAACAATCCTATGTATGCGGCAATCACTGTTGAAACCTTGACCATCTTATGTACTAACACAGTATTAAGCAATAAATATATAAATATTATCCTATTTTTACCAACTTCAAAAAGGAGGATACTCAATTCGATCGTATATATTTTATTTTTTATGTGTGTTCGCGGTTAACTTCGTCATTTATGAACCGATTTTGATGATTATTGTTTTGTTTGATAGGGTATTTTTTTTGGATTGTAAATCAAAAACGGCTTGACCGATTTTTATAATATTTCAATGGGACCACCCATTTAAATATTATACAAAAATGACATTTGATCCCGTGAGTAGCAAAGGTCACTGAAAAGGGTGAAAAAAAATAATTCCAAAAACTGGGACCGACTTTAACACTTAAAAGTGTGAAATCACTGGTCGAAGTCGGTACCATGATCACAATATTTTGATAATAGTTACTTTGAACTATCATGGTACCGACTTCAACAAGTTATTTCACACTTTTGAGTGTTGAAGTCGGTTCCAGTTTATGGTAAAAAAAAAATATAGCGATCCGTTCTGGCATTGACTCGTACATACGAGTATATATAGCCTTTTTTACTCAGGGATAATATAGAATTCTAATGATGGAAGAATTTTTGAAATCGGTCCAATTGTTTGTGAGTTTACCCGTCACAAACATACAAATCTGTCCTCTTTATAATATTAGTGTACCTAAATAAAAAGTTTAGATTTTGTATTCTGAAGTGATTGTGGTATTTTTTCAATAAAATATTCCACTGATGGTCAGTGATGATGTGGTCGATGGTGTAATCACGCTTGACCTAGAAAGTTTACTGGCTCTCAAGAACAGCTGCGTGATCCGCAATACCTTAATACGTTCGGTGAGGGCTTATGAAACTTAAGGGTGGTAGCTAGCCAGGCGGGTATTCGAAAGTACCATGCTGGGAATTTGATAACGACATCACTTCTCCGGAAACTCAAGCTGTTTTGGTGGGGATCGAAACAGCGTCCGTCTGTTTGACAGTAGACGCTCCCACTGCTGAACCATCACCGCTTCGAATCACAAAAATATTTTGTGAAAAGTATACAAGACATGCTGCGATAGCCGAACCGATTGCAACTAAAGCAAATTAGGTGCACGAACCTAATAAATGCATAGACCATGTTAATTATGGAGAGGCTAGTACGCCAGCTCTCTCCATTCAATCATTTATAAAATCGAATAACAATAATATAACATTAAGCACGCAATATTTTTCATAGAACACAAAGAAAACACCATCGATGTTTTAAATAAAAAATATAACTCTCTACGTTCAATTCGAACAACAGTATAAGTACGCTATTTCAAAGTTAGTTAATAATATCTTAATTAACACTTCATTAAAATACAATCTTCCTCAAAAACAAATCGACTGATCGTCAGTATCGTTAAAAATTAAAGCACTTTTACCACCTCATTTGATTGGCCGTCCAACGCACTAATTGAAACAAAAACCGAGTCTAAAATTTGACGGTGTGTCGATAACTTTCATACCTCCGATAATCCTTAATTATAGCCCAAAGAAATGTCAATAAACCTGGCGTTCGAACGGTTTTTCTCTCCCCTTCCTAATTTGTTAGCCCTAAAATCCGAGGCCTACATAAACCAGCTTAAAAAGACCCCAATCGGCCACAAATTAACGGGAGATCGAGAATGCTGTAAAGCTCCATGTAAGTTGGGCGCGAGAAGCCTGCAATGAGAAGGGTGAATTCGGGGTAGAAACACGCGTGACTATGTAACGGTGAGAAAGAGACAGGGGATAGGGTTGCTCATGTCTAGTGTCGTTCCGTTTTACGCAGAAATATTGAGATATCCACACTTTTGTGCCGAAGCTCCTATATTTTTTAGTTTATCAGACATTTTTTTTTTATACTGTATAGATTAGCGTTTGACCACTATTTCACTTGATGGTCAGTGACGATGTAGTCGAAGATGTTATTACGCTAGAACTAGAATGCTCACTGGCTCTCAATATATTAGGTGCAGTAGACGTATAAAACTGTTTCAAATTAATACAAGCAATACTTAAAACAAAGTAGCAGACCCTTAGTCTGTAGTTTAATCGTTTAACTATCTAATGCTAGTTAAACATAGAAGAATATTAGTTGGTAAGCTTTTGGTAAATATTAGCAATATTATAATTTGTCGGAACGACGTAAAAAGCCTGTAAAGTAAATGTAATATAGCTATAACAATAGAAGGCAGTATTGATAATTTATGCACGCAATTAATAAGTCATAACCTCATAACTCATAAGCTAAACAACCGGCTACCAACTAAAAACATTAACAATAAAAACAAAATATTCAGTACAAAGTCAAATGATCTCTAAAAGTTTTTAACGTTAAACGAAGCTAAAATACGTTGAACGGAACGCAAACCGGGACTACCGGGAACCCTCGCCCGGGGTAAGTGGCAAGCGATGGCAGGCCACCACACCAGTCTCCGCCGCGTACACACCGAGAGTGCACGCCCGCACTTTCGCCCCTACAAAATACAAAAAATAACTCACCAAACAAAATCCCTACATAAAACCACATCAGTGCAGTGTAAAAATACTGTGGTGACAATCTTGAAAGCTAGTGATAATTGTATGTAATGAAACTGTGGTTGTAATATCGCGCTCAGCGTTTTGTCAATGATATGAAACAACATTTCGTTTCGTAAATCTGGTGTAACTGTGTGCTTTAATCGCCGATGTGTTGTTCACGACAGTATTGAGACTGTCTTTCGTATTATTTTTCCTCTTTACCGCAAAGGGGGTGAGAATCCTATGGAATATGTTAATGAGGTAGTTTCTTTTAACGCACACAAAAAGCTCTGCACTAGACACTGCAGTGCGATTTGTATTGCAAATTTACACAATTTTTATATTTCTCTGTATGTGCTTCGCTATGCTTTCTTATTAGTAGTGTATGCTATGGATTGTTCTTGCCTTTTCATTGCTAAGCCTTGTGATTTTTATTATAAAAACGTACGTATTTTGATTACTAAATGTGTTATTACAATATGCTGTAGAGTTCCAATAATTACATCATCTGATGAGTGTTTTGTCAATATCGTTGAACCGAGAATCGTTAATATCCTGATAGCAGAGCTGTGAATGCTATTTCCTTTGTGCCAATCGTCTCCGTACGCTAATTTCCTGCTATATATTAACCTGTTTCAGACCTAGATTTAGATCTTTTACCTAAGTTGATTAAATCAATGGATTTATGAACGTTTTCTGATGTCTTTGGAATCAAATTATCAAAATAATAAAATAGAGGATACCATAAATAATCGAATGATAAAGAAGTGTGTCGCAGAGGTCGTAAACTCGTAATTCTCTTGACCAATCAAACTAGCTGCAAATGACTAAAGTAATAGAGTCCCAATTTGCATAATATCTGAACTGATTAAACGAGTAATTCTTTTATAAATATCCTTTGGTATTTCAGAAACGGCTCAAACATTTTCAATATAGCATTAACATGAATATAGTATCTACTTAATGCTTCAAAATTGTATGCAAATAGATAATTACTGGAAAACGTAGATCTAGGAACTAAAAATTCAGATGAGCTTGATCTCCTAGGTAATGTAGGTATTAAAAAATATAAATTTATCAAAGAAGGTTCATAAAACAACACTGTTAAGTATAGTATATTTGGTTAAATCGCTTTTGCAGTTCGTGTAGGTATATGATTTGAATGAATGAAAAATCCAGGTTGTATTAATAACTGCCGTTGAGATAATAAACAATTATTGACGTGATAACGTTTTATAAATTGATGAATGCCAAAATGAAAAATAGTAACGTTCCGCGTAACGTTCCGCGTAACGTTCCACCTGAGTTTTGTATTACATAAAATAATCAAAGTCAAAGTCAATGTCAATGTCAATTTTAATGTCAATGTCAAAGTCAATGTCAATGTCAATGTCAAAGTCAGTCAAATTCAAAGTCAAAGTCATACATGATTATGACGTTATCACGTAAATCTATCGTCCGTAAACCGACTTTACAGACAACCAATTTTTTTTCACAAAAATGATACCATAGATACATTATTGTTAAACGCATGATTACCTGCTACTCCACATATACGAAACATCGCACGGACAAAATTAAAAAAAAGTACACTAGGGTTTATTCATCACTAGAAGCGCCCCGTGGTTACACGTTTCCCGCTACCTCAATTATCCCACGGGAACTATACTTTTTCCGGGATGAAAGTAGTCTATGTGTTAATCTAGTGTTTAAACTATCTCCATACCAAATTTCATCGAAATCGGTGAAGCCGTTTGAGCGACAAGAAGGAACAAACATACACATTCGCATTTATAATATTAGAAAGATATGAGTATATCTGTGGTGATTGATACTTATCATGCATAATCAGCCCACTGTCCGAGTTTTCAGGCTATCCTAACGCCTTTAAAATGGCCGAAAGACTCTAAAAAAAAACGGAAACTTTCAGATGAATTGCGACTAGTTATCACCCATCAGAGGTATGACCGAGTGGAGAAAAACAGGAAGAATATCTCATTTTAGAATTTTTATTCGTACATGATAAGTTCAAATTTTTTGCTATCGTAATTTTCAGAATTTCGATCTTTCGTACTCAGTTTAAAATTTACTTTCGTTTGGCATATCTCCGATTACTGGAAGACCACGTAATACTACAGTTAATTAACGTAGTCACCGAGGCTTAGTGGTTGATATGACTTCTAGGTCACCGAAGCCATGGGTTCGAATCCCGGCAGTGGCAAACATTTATGCGATGAGTGTAGCTGTTTGTCCCGGGTCTTGGGTTAGTCTGCTGTGATTGTGTGTGTCATGCCTCTCGCGACACAGGGAATCCTAGTGCGGGGAATTAAAAATTTGTAAAAGATTAAGTAACCTACATACTTACTACATACTTGTATAATTAACTAGTATTTTTTCCTTTTTAAAAAGCCAAGATCATCATAGATGTGCAATACCAATCTATTCCTTGAAAAGGTATTTCCTACTATTTTATGTAACATTTTCTTGGGAATCAAGAAACACTTAAAACACAATTAGAATTGAAAAAATACGAGAGTAATCTAAGAGTTTATTGATTACAAAACAGAAAAATCTACTTGAACGAGCGGCTTTCCCAAGCAAGATACCGATATATATCTATACTATAGATAGGTGTGTCTCCAAGTAGGTACTTACTAACTTTAATGAAGATCTTTAGAGAGCAGTCTCTTAGATAGCGCTGGAGATACCAACTATTTTTCATTATATTGTATACTAGCTGTGCCCCGCGGAACTCTTAGTAGCGTTGATGGCTCAGCGGTTGAAGCGTCAGGTTTCAAGTTGACGGGCGCTGGTTCGATGCATGGTGGTTTCAAACTTCCGAGTGCCCTCTTGGCTGGCTACCACTCTCAAGTTTGTAAAACGTCACCAAACACATAGCGTATTCAGGCAGCAGTCCTTAAGAGCGAGTGAGCATTCTAGGTCTAGTAGCTAGTAGTCTAGGTAGTCGTGATAACATCCTCGACCTCATTGTCACCGACTCAGATAAATTAACCAACCGCGGAGGCTGTATACTCAAAGGTCACCGATCATCAAGTGAGATAGTGATAAAACGCTAAATGTATAAAGAATAGAAAAACTTAACTACAAATAATCTTCAAAGAAAAGCCAATACGAGTGTAAAGTTAAAACAAAAAAAAAAAGAAAGCATGTGAACATGAAGAAATAAAAAACACAAGTTTCTATGTAGAACTACGAGTTATTCCTCAGCCCAGGAAGTTATCAGCCTACTCAGGGCAGAGAAAAAAAAAAAAAAAAAAAAGGAAGTTATCAGCCTTTCGACCGGTTTCGTATGCAACTATAACAATAAGACTGGTTCTTTGGAAGTTGGTGCTAGTTTACATCTATCCAGTTGGCAGATGTCGAATATTTATTTATTATCAACTGGATGGAATCTGTTGTCTTAGTCTGTTGGTTGACACACATACCAGTCGATACCTTAAAAAAATTACCAAGGAATGGAGCTGACTTCAACACTCAAAAGTGTGAAATGACCTGTCGAAGTCTGTACCATGCGCACAATATTTTGATAATAGTTACTTTTGACCTATCATGATAAATGTAATTTTTTCACCCTTCAGTTATTGGAGCGTAACTCCAAAACCGCTCGACCGATTTTGATAAAATTTAAATGGGACCACACGGAAAGCACCAGCTTTCAAATAAAAAAATATAATCATATCGGTTCGGTTGTTTGTGTGTGTCCCGGTCGAAAGTTCTTAGTTAACAAACATAAAAAATAATCATTAAATAATCAAAATAAAACATACGCTTTAATTGGAACTTCCACCTTTTTGAAGTCGGTTAAAAATGGAGTATAATTAGTGAAGTATCTCTCTTGATTTTCAAGAACAATTCTGTACGTCTATATAGACGTAGAATTGAGTGTACGTCGAATAGAAGTAGGTTTTTACAGCTTATAAATTATTTTAATAATTACAATTAATTGTGTAAAAACAACATGACTTTAATTGAGGAAAAAGTTTGGCTATGAGTGGGATTTGAACCTACGAGAATACCGTCAAATGCTAGTGAAAGTAAAAACCGAATGATTTAATTCAAAATTTGATCGTAAGTTCCGCCTAGCATGATATTAATACAATAAACCATAAAAGCTCTATGATTTTAATTGTTTAATTTTTTCTACGCTTCATACATGATGAATGATGATGAAGTATTCATAAAATTCATACCAATTTACACACACACTTGAAAGTGGCCATTACAAACGGTACTGGTTCCAGTAACTAGTCCAATCTAAATAAAACTATTCATATGAATTCGTAAAAAAGAGCTATCGATCAAGTGGATGCGTAGTGAAGTCAATTCAAAAGATAAAATCAAAAGAACGCTGTTATAATTAAGCCGGCCCGCATTCAGAGTTATTATGTTACTTTAAAACGTTTGCTTGAAACCAGTTGCTTACAATTTTTTAAATTAATGTGTGCAACGTAAAAATACAGTTTTAAAAATAGAACGATGTTCCGGTTAGGAGTTTATATTAGTAATCAAAAGAGGTTTAGCTTGCAATTACCTAACCTTTTTTGAGCTCTAATAAAACTCTTCGTCTATTGAAAGCTCTTTATGTCGTGAGTGAATAAGTACATTTAAAGCTTACATGTTTCCTTCAATTTCAATTCTTCTAATCACTTAACATCAAGTGAGATAATGGTCACGACGCATAAGCATGACATCGCTACAGTTAAATTGCCTCACTTACGGTAAATTTATAATTTATATTTCTTGATTTCTTGAGGTAACCCAAAGATTTTTAATGGTAGGGCGGTTTTGAAGTTGTCATAGAAAAAGGCTTTGCCATTTTCTAAATAAACAATTTTGGGTATTTTCAGTTTATTTTATTGAGTTCTTCATGTCTAATGAGCTTAAAATAAAAATACCTCTTATGAGAATAGTTCATGAAGGTTAATTCTGATTGAAATACATTTCATTTTATTTGCTAATTTGTCAGTGAAAAATACTTTTGTGCGACGTTATTTTTCCTTTATCACAATTTCTCGCGAAAAAGACTAATGCGCTTTGGAACTGTGTATTATACCAGAAGATACCAAAATCAAAACTCTAGAAACGTGATTAGTATTTTTTTGAGAAGATCTCCCGTAGATCTTCTTCTTCTCAGCGATCGGACATTCAATGCTGGACGTAGGCCTCCCCCATATGGGGGGAATTGCCAATTCTCGCCACGCTTGGCAGGCGGGTTGGCGAGCGCAGTGCGATTTCCGATCCTCAGAAGGCGCTGCTGCCCACCTTCTGGTACGTGGTCCCTTAGCCGACTCTTACGGCACCCACGGAAAGAGATGGGGGAGTACTATTCTATTTAAACATCAATCAACTTCCATAATCACTCGATAATGATACTGTAATTACAATTTGTAAAGCAACAAAGAAGTTTTAATTCTGAAAATTTTTAACGAACTTTCTCTTACCACATTGTATATCAAATCTGATAAGTGAAGGCTTGTTAAACAACCAAACGTACCCCGGCAAAGTTGAATTCTGCTGTAGATCTGTTTAACCCTAAACAGGTGTGCAATCGAGCGAAAAAGTGGATCCACATTCAGTTGACACTTCGTGACTATTATACATAAAAACCGCCCTTATGCCGATGGTAATAAAAGTGACATACCGTGTAATTAAAATTATGGGGCGGAACGGAGGAGCACGTGGCGTCCTGGGGCTAAGATTGAAAATAACAAAAACTATGGAGACGCCAAAACGCGTGTAAGTTTGTTATGTTCGCGTGTAAGTTTGTTATGTTCGCGTGTAAGTTTGTTATGTTCGCGTGTAAGTTTGTTATGTTCGCGTGTAAGTTTGTTATGTTCGCGTGTAAGTTTGTTATGTTCGCGTGTAAGTTTGTTATGTTCGCGTGTAAGTTTGTTATGTTCGCGTGTAAGTTTGTTATGTTCGCGTGTAAGTTTGTTATGTTCGCGTGTAAGTTTGTTATGTTCGCGCGATTTCACGCCGCTGTCTTGTTATTTTTAGATAAATGGGGATAATACATTGTAGTTTGTTTGAAACAGAATCGAAGGATTTACTTTGAGTCAAGTTTTGTAAGATACATTATTGGTCATTCGCTACTCAATTGTTCTGACATACGAGTAATATTTATGCGAATCGCGTGGGATCCTTTTATATGTATGTCTTATTTTCTGAATAATGCAATTGGTGAACAGTTTTGTATAAGCTCTATTATGACATCTACATATTGTCTGCCTTTTATTAGAATAGAATATTTATTATTAACATGATGACACACATTAACAAATTATACTTAAATATTTCGTCAGTTGGTTACATTTTGTTTTTTTATTATATATCATATCATAATTATGTTACTACATTATATAAATAGCTCGCTGTATAATGGCGGCCCTCACATCCCACAGTATCTGAAATCTTCTAGCTAGAAATTAGAATTCTAGAAATTAGCTATAAAATGTTTAGCTTACTTGACATAATTAAGATTTTTAACAAAGAGTTCGAAGCCATTATCCATATATTCTTTAATGCTATACAGTGTTTTATCTAACAAAAGATTTCTTATACAGTTGTTAAATCGGGATTCACTTTTATTGATTTTATCATTTCAGGAAGTTTATTATATAACTTTTGGCCCATTACAAATGGTAATTTATTACTCATGTAATCTCACCTGTGGTGTACTGGCTCCAACATTATTTTATATCTATTACTACGTTAACCTATAGTGGTCCTGATTATGTAATTATGTATGTTTGCTCTGACATATTTAAGTATCTCTAATATATATGTTAAAACAGACGTTAATATTCCCAATTTTTTGAAATGCTCTCTACAAGATTCCTATTTATTTGTTTTAGTTCATATTATCTCTTTATATTTATAAAATGATTTATATTGAGGTCAATTTCGCATCCAGTTTCATGATATGAATAGCACCGATTCACAGATTTACAAATTTTGTTGGCTCTGATTTTAATTATCTTGCAGCTGGTTTTTGAGCCTAACTGTAGAAGCGTCGGCTGTCAAGCTGGCAGTTTGGCAGTTGCTGATTCGATCTTTTCGAAGTAAAATAGTTATCTAATCACATCATGTGCAATGTCTATGGTTGTTGCTTGGCTAGACATTACTACACAGGCAGTTTGTTCACATTCTATATCGGGTGGCTAGACGGGCTGAAGGCGCAAACTCTCTATAAATATCACAAGAATACACTTTGTAGCTACTTAGTGTATTGAAGCAGCGAGACCAGAACGGTTCGAATCCCAGCATCGGCAATATTTAGGTAAGAATTAATATTGTTTTTGGGATATTTGCCATGTATTTCATTTGTTTTCTTTGCTTTGTTTGTCCCAGGTCATGGATGTTTGTGTGACGTCACTATCAATGTGTCCATGCCTCCCGCGATACAGGGCATCCTAGTGCGAGGGCGTGAGACTAATATTAACAGAACTTAAAAAATCTATGGCAAATACATTTTTGATTTATTTATAAAATAATTAAAAACAGTCCGTTCCGTTTGTTACTTCATTTTTTTATGTGTTGTGTTTCACTTTTATTTATATGCTTAAAAATTTGAAAACTATTTCCATTTACGGTTAAAAAAAAAAATGTGATTGATAAAAGTTCCAATATGTACTATACATGTTAGAGAATAGATTTCAATTTGAATCAATTACCCGCAACATCAGAGAGATTACAGTTCAAATATTTGAAGGAAAAAATTCGGCTGCTAGTGGGACTTGAACCCACGACTACAGAATACCGTCCTGTCGCTTTGTCCAACTAAGCTATAGCAGCCCGTACCACTAGGGCCGAATTACTTCCTTCCTTTATTAACATCTTGCGGGGATGTTTTGAACGAACTGAAGTTGTGCCTAGCATAGCATTAATGCGATACACAATAAAAATCTATCAGAGAGATTAATCAAAATTATACCTAAAATGTATGTATCTTATTCTACAAAGACTTTTGTATTGGATTCAGAATAAAAGACAACAATTCAATTCAATTCAATTGACAGTGTGCAAGAGAAATTTTAAAATAGAATTGTAATCAGCAAATAGTGACTCAAAGCCACAAGAAAAAGATTTTCGAATACAAAGTTTAAGTTTGGCCTTTCAAGACAAGAATGTATAATGAGGCTGATCACATCGGCGAGACAGAAATAAAACATTGGAATACAAAACGCTCAAAGGACCTCAAAAAAGTTCAAATCTCTGAAGATCTAAAAGAACGACAGATATTGATTGAAGGTATAAGAAATAGTTGATATCAGAAAAAGGTTTACCTACTTATATTATAAATGCGAAAGTTTGTGTGTATGTGTGTATTTTAATGGATATCAAATATTTATATATCAAATATATCTTGACTAGTAATGCATTCTATAAATTAGATGAGTTCATGGATATCAAACATTCAGAAAAGTCTTTTCAGTGGCCTAAAATTATAATAAAAATGCACTTGCTCCTTATCGATTTAATTAAACAATTGACGTCAATATTTCCACTTTCATATGGACCAGTCTTTAAAATATATATTATTAATTAATCAATTTAATAAGTAATTATAACATGTATTGACTTGCCTAAAATAACGAATGTTATTATGGTTAATAAATGATCTGAATCTGAATCTGTTTGATATTTTATCACGCCCAAACGGCTACACCGATTTCGATGAAATTTGGTATGGAGATAGTTTAAGCCCTGGATAACCATATAGGCTACTTTGATCCCGGAAAAAGTATTGTTCCCGTGGGATAATTGTAAGCCGTAAATCACGCGGAAAAAACGGCGGGGCGCTACTAGAGTAGAATAAATAGAAGTCTATAGTTGGTTTGGTCGATCGTAAAGATATCTCATCTTGATTTACAAATGAGTACTTTGCGTGAGCTTGGATGGATTTAAAGGTAGAGTAAGGAAAAATAAAATTGTATGGACTGCGTGAAGAGAGATGTGAACAATAAGACAACCAGTGCTACATTGAACAGAATGGAAAAGAAAAACACGCTGTGCCATCCCCGCCTATACAGCGCGGGATAAGGACAAGAACTGTCTGAAGATCCATATAAAATTGTTTATAAAAAAAAGAAGAACTGACGGTTGCCATGGCGCAGTATCAGTGACATTGACTTCTGTGTCGTCGGGCCCTGGGCTCGAATCCCGGCAGGGGTAAACATTTGTGCGATGAGTGTAGATGTTTGTCCCGGGTCTTGAGTGTTTTGTTCGCTGTGATTGTGTGTGTCCATGCCTCCCGCGATAAAGGGAATTCTAGTGCGGGGGTCTGAGCTTGTATAAAAAAAAAGAAGAAAAAAAGTAGTTGTGGCGTATGTGACTGATGAAGAATAAATTAAATTTAAAAAAAGTCTATGTAGGTGAGCTTCTGCATAGTTTTATCACCTTGTCAACGAACTCTGTTTGGAGGTCCCGGACCAAGTTGGATTTTGGTATTTTATTCTGGATATTTATATTGCCTTTAATACTTTATACTGAAATTTTTTAGTCTTCAGCATATGATAACGACAAATTTAATCTGTAGGTAGCTAAGGTAGATAAAATCATAACTATGGTACACCATAACCAGACGGACTGCAATGCGCCATCCATCCGTGAGACAGTTGTCAAATGCAAGCTTACAATAAGTAATTGTAATTTTTAGACTTTCGCGATTCGAACACATTGTTAATAAATCAAGGGTCTTCTCGTGACCACGACCAATGCAACTTGGTCGAATCGTCGAGGTAAATAAATTACTAAATATTTTTCTCGCGATTAAGCCCCGATTAATTTATTTACAACTAACAAAAAAAAACAATCCATACATGGCAGACATTCCAACCTGTCGCCTTGAAGATTTTTTCTTCCACATTCATAGTGCGTACAGTTAACGAGTGGAATTCATTGCCTAAGTCTGTTTAACATGGATACAATCTGGGCATCTTCAAGTCACGAGTGAACAGGTATATTCTAGGCGTTATCCATCATAGACCGCATCATCACTTAACATCAGGTAAGATAGTGGTGAAACGCTTGCCTATTGCGAATCAAAAATAGGTATTACAAAATACATCATTCTACAAAAAAATACTCAACGAATATTTAGTAGAACGGTTAATAAAAAATTGGTTGTCTGTAAAGTCGGTTTAGGGACGATAGATTTACGTGATAACGTCATAATCATTTATGACTTTGACTTTGACTTTGACTTTGACTGACTTTCACTTTGACTGATTATTTTATGTGATACAAAAATCAGGTGGAACGTTACGCGGAACGTTACTATTTTTCATGAGTGTTGCTGGTATTCATCAATTTATAAAACGTTATCACGTCAAAAGAAAATTTAAGATCGCAGTAATTGAGAAAAATAAAATACATTTAAAAATTTATGACTACTCAAGATTTACGACTGCGATGAAAATTTACGATGACGCGGCTTTTACCAGCCAATAAATATAATTCGATACGAATTAGCGTTCCCACGACAATTACGAAAAAACAGAACACATCAAATTATATGCATTATATCTACAGTAAATATATCTGGGTATGCACAGATATATTTAGTGCTGGTTCCTATACATAATATATATGATGTCATAGTACTGAATTGTATGCGATAGAAGAAGTAGGTATGTATTGTACTAAGTTTTTTTTTAATAAAAATAATAATAAAAAATAAATAAATTAATGTAATGTTCACACAAGATTAGTTTTGTGAGGATTTTATTTATATACTAGTAGCGCCCCGCGGTTTCACCCGCGTGGATTACAGTTTTCCCGCTACCTCAACTATCCCATAGCAACTATACTATTTCCGGAATAAAAGTAGTCTATGTGTTAATCCAGAGCTTAATACCAAATTTCATCGCAATCGGTGTAGTCGTTTGAGCGTGAAGAAGTAACACATATACTCAAACTATCGCATAATTCAATAATACTAGCTGCGGCCCGCGGTTTTACCCGCGTGATGATGATTGATGATGATGATGATTATGGTGACTGAAAGTAGCCTTTGTGTTATTTCGGGACCTGTAATCTATACATACCAATTTTCATTCATATACGTCCAGCCGTTCTGGCGTGATTGAGTAACAAACATCCATCCATCCATCCAAACTTTCACATTTATAATATTAGTGGGATTAGTAGGATATATGTATTTTTTGTATATATGTGCGACGGTCGCCGTGGCTCAATGGTCAGTGCTGTCTTCTGTGTATTCGGCTGCCCGGCTGACCCGGGGCCTTGGTTTCTCTTCCTAGCAGGAGCAAACGTTTATGTGAGGAGTGTAGGTGTTTGTCTGACAAATGTCCAGTTCTTGGACATTTGTGGGCTGTGATTGTGATGACTGTGTGTAAAAAAAATATATGCATGTTATGAAAATTATTACCTATATCATTGTAATTCAACTTTGTATAGAATTTAAGCCTTATTAATATGAATAGATGTGTAGTATCAATAGATGGGTTCTTAAACATGTTTGTAGTAGTGATATAGTGATTGAATGTGAAGAAGCAGACTAAGACTAGCTCTGTGAACTCAAGATGTTGGAGATTACCTGAAGTGACATTTATGTAGATAAAGTGGAAAACAGTAAATCAACATTGAGGTATGTTAGAAGTTGTAATGATAAAGACAGAGAAAGAAATATAGAGATGATCTGAAAGCCTAAACAGGTAAAAAAAGCACACCTAAAAGAGCCAGTCGAAAAGAATCGCACGAAATACCAATGTTGTTTTAATAATTTAAGGAGCTAACGTAATATGCCCAGATTGAAACCGTTTTAGAAATTGATTAGCTGGCTTACTCTTGAACTCAATTTGTATGTCAATCCTATTCTAATCCGAATCTGTTCCAATCTCATTCAATGTCATTTTGTATTTATGTCAAATTCCATCGAACTCGATTCCAATCGTGTGCTAGTGTTGCGTTCAAGAGTACCAATCGATCGAAATCACAATTTACGATTGAAATTGATTGTCAGGAGTAAGCCGGCAAGATCAAGAATGACCATCTCATGAGTATGCAGCAAAGAAAGGTAAAAAAGTACCAAGCAGATCAAATCAAATCAAATAAGTTTATTTGCAAATATAGGTGTTAGATAACAGTTGGTAGTGTTAATAACGTTACTTATGTCCTCTATATTTCACCATTACTGGTATGCAAACTATTACTCATAAATATAGGCATTAATTATATCTATACATCTCATATTATATTAAAACAAGCAATTTATACATATAAATATTTATAATTGAATCTCGAAAACATTTCCAACTACTGATGACTGTCTAGCAATAGTTATTTACTATAATAATAACTAATTAATATTTAATTGCAATTAAAATGTATCATTTAAATCTATAACATTATAATAACATTTATTAGTCAGAATACATTTTAATTCCTTTCTAAATAGAGGATAGCAGAGGTAGCAAAATAAATTGTATTAGTACTGTTATTAAAGAAAGGCTTACTGCAACGTGATAAAACGTATGTTTAAATATCAGTTGCTCAGACTGTAATAAAATAACAGTCGCTATTCAGAGCTCTAGACAGGCAAATACGCAAACTTAAATAGAACTTGACATATCCTTAAATAATCTATCCATGTTAAGCATCGTTATTGTTTGGCATAATACTTAATGTCATAATAAAGAAATGACGTATGACATACATCTAAAAGTACACTCGCCACGCATTCTTGTTTTTTTTAGCTTACGGATAACACTGAAAAAATGTGCTTGAAAATATAATGCCTTAAAATATCTATTTCATTCATTCATTCATAGCAGCAATACGTCGTCCACTGCTGGACATATGCCTCCCCATGTAGGGGGATTTGCCAATACTCGCCACGCTTGACAGGAGGGTTGGCGAGCGCAGTATGATTTCCTATCCTCAGAAGGCGCTGCTGCCCACCTTCTGGTACATGATCCCTTAGCCGACTCTTACGACACCCACGGGAAGAAATGGGTATTTGTATACTACTACTGTACTATTCTAGACCGGTACCACCACGGTAAATATATCAAAAAAAAAATTGGTTGTCTGTAAAGTCGGTTTACGGACGATAGATTTACGTGATAACGTCATAATCATTTATGACTTCGACTTCGACTTCTGACTTCTGACTTCTGACTTTTGACTTGACTTTTGACTTTTGACGGAAACGGAACGCTACACGGAACGTTACTATTTTTCATTTTGGCATTCATCAATTTATAAAACGTTATCACGTCAAAAATATATAAAAAATATCTATAACGTAAAGTATTTGACATTTTCTAAAATCTGTTAATTTAGTGGAACATACTTATTTGTTTTAAATGTGACAATTGATTGATAATAAATGAAGTACCTACTGATAATTTTTTTTTCATTGTTAAGTTCAAGTTTAAAAGAATTCATAATATAGCGTGTTGGAATAAAACAGCAAATCTTCTTTTCTTAAGTAAAATTTCATTAAATGAAGACTTTAGAAAGGGGAATGAGGTTTGAGATATGCACATGCTTGATGCATCAAAACTCATAGATATTTGCTTTCCTGACACTGGCTATGCGCACAAGCAGTGCGAAGCTAAACTTAAAAAATAAACTAGAAAGAGGATTAATTCAGAACCTAATTTACAATGTTTAGTACCTACCTTAGATACAGCGTCCTAAATCAAAACCCAAATTATGGCAAACAACAATACTCGGGCAGAATATATTGCGGCCAGAACGCGTATATTTAACAATGGTATTACAAGGGACGATTAGTTGGGATCGCTCACTGCTAAGGGATAATAAAATGATGTTTGTGTTTGTGGTCTAAATGGAAATACATTTGAAACAGAAAATACGGATTTGCGTCTGGGGATCTGCGGGATGAATGTAAAATAGCGTGTGATAGTTTGTAAACTGTTACGGCGACTGTACCTTTTGTATAAATACGTGTGTACATTTGTTAAAAGTTTTCTATGAGAATTGCTTCTCATATTTATTTTTGGTATTATTATTTATGATTGGCTGTTGAATATTTGGAAGACGCCAGATTAACAAATGAATGACTTGATTTAGTGGGACGATTTGAATTTATCGAAAAGACAAAAGCAGATGTTAAGTAACGTGTTCGGCTAGTTTTTTTATTTTAGTTTATTTATATAAATGAACACATAATAACAAGTAACGTACATATAGCAATAAAATAATCTAACTTAATATAAAAACCTTAAGAATTAAAATAAAAACTAAATTAAATCTAAAAAGGCCCCTACGGCATTGTGCCCAACACGCTGGCAGCGTTCCCTCTTTGTATTGCTAAGCTGATACGTTGAGCGAGGAAGCTGCCAGCTCTTCGGTCTCCTGAGACGTCGACTAACCTCTTGGAAATTTCTTTGAAGAGGCTGAGCGCTCTAGGACCCCACGGGCCAAGGGTCTCGACGCCGAAAGGAACAAAATTTGCCTTTTCGGCCGATCCTGCCGCCGTTCCTGGCCTCGTGGAGGTTTGGTGGACGGGGGGACGGGAACGGGGCTAGTGTGTCTACACAAGTCGCTTTTTTATTTTATTTTTTATGTATGTCCAACAAGCAGACGGCCTGATGGAGAGCTATCACCATCACCACTGGGTGTACCGTGTACTATGCTGGGGGTATTACAATACTTTGGCAATCCTTTTTAAGACTGTTAACTCTCCCAGAATCCCGTATTGTAGCTACTCGAAAACACCGAAGGAGGAAGCTCGTTCCACATTTTGCAGGTGTGTGCCAGAAGTGATCTATGGAATCGCACAGTATGAGACTCCACTGTTTGCCACTCATTACATAAAATATATAAATATAAAAAAACAAGATTTAATTAAGTTGATGCCTAAATCAAAGTAAGAGTAATAAAAAATATTATTAGATCGATTTGAGTTAGTATTTTTTTTAAATTATTATTTTATTTTTATTTATTTTTTTACATATTATAAGTTTGCGTTTGACAACTGTCTCACCTGATGTTAAGTGATGACGTTGTCTAGGATTTAGCACGCAAACCTAGAAGGTACCTATTCACTCGCGACTTGGAGACTCCAGGATTGTACATATCGGGAAACACAGACTCGGGCAACGAGTTCCATTCCTTGGCAGTACGCATTAAGAAAGTGGAAGCATAACGCTTCGTACGTATAGGTGGTATATCTACCATATAGCGATGGCGAATTGCCGTACGTCGAGTCGACCGATGATAGAAAGGGGATGGTGGAATCAGATAATTATTATAAGCTTGCTTCACTACTGTTTAGGTTTATATTTTTACGTTTTATTTATTTTAGGTTTACAAATGGGACTTTAAAATTTAAAACAATAACACGCAATACGAACAAATTACTCGTAGAACTGAAATACTAAAGGATTAGAAAAGTTAAATTGAACTATTCAAACTTGGAACACCCATTTAGAGTTAAATACTATGTATATATCGAAACAAAACCTTTTCCAGCGCAGCTACAAATCTCGCAAACAATTCGAATTTTAAAAATATCGAGTGAGACAAACCTAAATCCGTACCAGCTATTACTTTCTTAGATTCCTTTAGCTTTCCATCGGATGAGCGCTTGATTGACGTCCCCAACCGCGGCCCGCTGTCAAATGACAGCGCGCGCTGCCAAGTGACAGCTGTCAGTGTCACGTGACCCCTTGCATAACTGGTAACAAATGTGCAGGGATCTGAAGGGTCGGAGGGTAGCGTGGAAGAAAGGAGGGTAGCAGTTACGTTGAAGTTGCGAGTCAAATGCTGACGTGATGAAATATTGTTTTAATATAATATTCATGGGTACTTACGTATATTTATGCAAAGAATATAGACATAATGGATTAATAATTATGCATTTGATTAATATGGAGTAAATCCTACTAATAAATGCGGAACGTAGTGATTATGGATGTGTGGATGTATATTTGTTACTCTTTCACGCAAATACTACGGAAGGGATTTTGATGAAATTTGGAACACAGATAGTTTATACCCTGGATTAACACATAAGCTTATATTTATCATCACCATCATCACCCTTTTTCATCACCACACAAGTAAAACGGATTTGGATAAAATTTGCTATGTAGATACGTCAGGTCGGAATAACATATGGGCCATTCTTCATCATCATCATCATCATCAATCATCACCACGCAGGTAAAACTGCGGGGCGCAGCTAGTTGAAAATATACATATATGTATATACAACATTTCTTAAGCCCTAGTATTTAGCTTAGTTTCTGAATTGATCCGGCTCCTCTCACAACTCTATAAATCTAATATATATAAATCTCGTGTCACAATGTTTGTCCTCAATGGACTCCTAAACCACTTAACCGATTATAATAAAATTCGCACACCATGTGCACTTCGATCCAACTTGAGAGATAGGATAGTTTAAATCTCAAATTATAGTCGCAATTTTAATTTATTGCTAATTATTTGTCTGTAATTATTTGACAGTCACAATTATCTGTTAACTCCAAATGATTCTAACAGATGTCGATACATTTCGACTGGGTTGAGTAAGTAATCAATAGATGGCGCCACATGGCCACAGCAACGCGTGGCCGGGTCAGCTAGTTGTTATATATTTTTCGTTCATAATGTCTAATTATTATCCAACAATTAAAGCTAACTTTACAGCTAAACTAAAAATATAGTAACGCTTGCCTATCCTTAATTAAAAAATACTAAATATAAATAAACTCCTTAAATTTAAATTACAAACAAAATCATTATCAGTTCATTTAATAAGGAGATTATAATGAGTTGATGACATAGACAAATACCTACGCACCCACGAATATCTTTAATACATATACAAATCTCGTGTCACAGTGTTTGTGATCGAATTCCTCTGAAACGGCTTGCCTGATTTTAATGAAACTTTTTGTGTATATATTAAAGGTGTGAGAATAAGTCGTAAAGTATTTTTCAAAGTTACCCCCACTCCTCATATTTTTGTCGATCTTTGTCGTGAAGTTATTTAAATGAAGTGTCATTACGCTTTGACATTTCGATACTTTATATGACAGAACAACGTATCTGCCAGGTCAGCTATGTTTATTATAATAATCAAGTAAATATTTTTAATGAATCGTATGAACTAAAAATAGAACTGAACGAATATATCGCTTTAGAGTGAACGTCATTTACAATGCATATCATTCATTTACCAGCTCCATTCCGAGCTCAATCTGGCATGCATGAACTACACGTGCATATTTCTACGTAGCCGGTTATGCTACACCCGGTTATGCTCACCCGTTTGACCCTTTGACCGGTTTATTCCAACCGGATGAGACCCGTACTGAGTCTGCTGCAGAACCATTGTGAACAGCTAACTGCCAACTTTTTATTGCAATATCATATTGACCGTGTTTTAGTCTTGTTTTAAGAGCAGCAATTTACCTTTGTGTGCTGCGGTCTAAGTGTTTTCGTAACCAGTAGGTACCACTTTCCACCTCTTGTCAAAGCGTTGCGTAATAAAATGTAATGTGAAACGAAATTAATTAAAGTCATTTATTTGCGCAAAAATGAAGACAACTCAATAACAAACTTAGATTATTATTAAAATATGTTAGTTATTTTATTTAAGGCAAAATGATTTTGTTTCTGCATTAATGTCGGATGCCGCGACATCCGACGCTAATTTTCAGACAAAGCCTAAAGGTAGAAATATGTTCTTATTATAAATGTGTACATAAAAACACTATAATGTTAAATAAATATTAGGGAATACACTTACCAGCTTTCAGTATTTGTCTGATTAAACAGAAGGTACAGTAAAGTAAAACGTGAGTTCATTTCTAAATACAGATCGGTAAAAAGATGTAGTTTTTTTTTTTTTTACATGTTATAAGTTTGCGTTTGACAACTGTCTCACCTGATGTTAAGTAATGACGTTGTCTAGGATGTAGCACGCAAACCTAGAAGGTACCTATTCAATCGCGACTTGAAGACTCCAGGATTGTACATATCGGGAAACACAGACTCGGGCAACGAGTTCCATTCCTTGGCAGTACGCATTAAGAAAGTGGAAGCATAACGCTTCGTGCGTATAGGTGGTATATCTACCATATAGCGATGGCGAATTGCCGTACGTCGTAGTTTATATATGAAATAAAATTAAAGATAAATAAATAGTTAATTATATAATGTGTATATCTTTGTAGGTACTTGTATCTAGGCTGATTTAGGCGATTTTGTAATTGAATCTTCAATTGCAAAATTGCCAAGAATTGTAATTAGGGTCAATAATGATCATATTCTTATAGACCTAAAAGCAAAAAAATCATCAATCCTGTCCACCTTTCCCTGTAATATATGTACATAATAAATGATCCCAACAGCAACACATAATGATTACTAACAAATAAACAGATTTTCCAAAATAATACAACTAAACTAACAAAAGATTCAAGCGCGAAACCACAAACAATTCTAATTAGTATCCAAACTAAACACATTTATATCAGAGAGCAACACACAAAATATATACAAAATAAATGATCCTAAAAGCAACACATTAATTATACAACCATTAATAATCTTTATTTATTTACATATTACAAAACAAACAATAGATTCAATTGCAAAATTGCCAAGAATTGTAATTAGGGTCAATACTGATCATATTCTTATGGACCTCAAAGCAAAGAAATGATCAATACTGTCTACCTTACCCTGGAATATATGTCCGTAATAAATGATGCTAAAAGCAACACCTAATGATTACTAACATTGATAAACATCATTCCGAAATATTACAACTAAACTAACAAAAGATTCAATCGCAAAACCACAAACAATTCTAATTAGTGTCCAAACTGAACACATTTATATCAGAAAGCAACACACAAAAATAAAGAAGACATCAAAATTATCCTAACGGAACTACAAAAACTGAACAAACCAAAACACCTGCTTGTGGTAGACAATAAATTGGCCCAAAACTGGTCTAAAGGTGCACCTTTCTTTTGTTATAATATGATACTTGGAATATATTTATATTCTGTAACTGAATTTTGAATAGAGGGTCAGAACACGTTGCCAAGACGTCGATTTTTTTCTCGTGACTGGGACCTATTACAGACCAGTGCCTGATGCAGAAATAACTGGGGTCACAGTGATCGTATGCCCAATATAAATGTCATTTTAAAAAAGGTTAAATATTAAATTGTATGGTGCTATTACTTGCATCCTGTGGGGATCATTGGTACCCCCAAATTAGGATATACCTGTGGTATAACCTACCAATACGCACTCCCGAGACAGGTCATCATCATCATCTCATCCAAAAGACATCCAATACTGGACATAGGCCTGCCCCTTTGTTTTCGGATCCCTTGTTGGAAGCGGCCCGCACCCAGCCCTTTCTTGTGATCTTAGTCAGGTCCTCTATCGGGCTTGTCGGTAGCCATCCTATTCTGCGCTTGCCAGTCTGTGGTCTCCATTCGAGAACCTTTCAACCCCAAGCGATTATCACGCGTGTCGATTTTGAATTCGTCTAAAACATATCTTGATAAGATAAACATGAAGATGTTGATCTTGTCAAGATATGTTTTTATATGTTCGAACCCCACTCTCAGAACAATTAGGAGGTGTAACTTTCTTCATCAAAGATGCAAACTGCTTCGATGGAATGTATGCAGAACATAGTCTAGGAGCTGTCACTAACATTTTCCGGTTCAATGTATATTTTTTTATTTACAATAGACATTCGTTTGACCACTATCTCACCGGAAGTTAAGTGATGATGCGGTCTACGATGAATCACGCCTACCTAGAAGGTTCCTTTAAGAATGTATAAAACTCGGGAATGACTCACGTAATAAGTCAGAGGGTTCCGACTATACTTTCTAAAACATTCGGTGGTCTTTTTCAAGGAGAATACGGGGCGCTCGCGGACGCGGTCGCGGTTGCCTCGTGCAGATACCTCTTCACTCGTGATTTGAAGATGCCGAAGATAGTAACCATATTCATTTTTATTATTGTCAATCCATAGATATTTCGTGTTTTCTGGCTGGACAATTCGGTACCGAATCCCTGTTTCTTTTGGTCTTGAATCTAAATACTCCTACCATAACCGACTGGCCGGTTGGCGCAGTTGGTAGCACTCAGCCTTCTGAGCCGCTGGTCCAGGGTTCGATTCCCGGACAGGTCAAACATTTGTGTGCATGAACATGTCTGTTTGACCTGTGTCTGGGTGTGTATATAAGTTTATATATCAGTCATCAGGTTACCATAGCACAGGCTCTGCCCAGTTTGGCACCTGAAGACTTTGTGTGAATGTGTGAATAAATAATACAAAATAAAATAATACCCTGCATTGTTTTTTAACAAACTGTTCAAAATCCGAGTATAATGGACTGGCACTAGAGAGATCCATCTACAGTGACTTGCTTACCTAATATGTCTACAGCTTCGTTACAACCCAGGAGTTTATTGGCGCTAGCAGAAGAGTAGATGTATGAAAACCGATAAACCTTGGCAAAATAAGATTTCACCCGCGTCTTATATATTGCTCAAGGAAAACCCGGGAGGAGTTATTGGGTCAAGGTTTCGACGCTGATAATCGAAATGCAGCGGCTTGTTTTTAGTCATGACGCGAAAATGGCTTCCTTTTTGTACCTGCAGAGGGTTTCGACTATAGTCGTGTCGAATGTGGTCGAAACTATAGTTGGAACCCTCGGACTTACTAGGTGAGTAATTCCCATGTTTTTTTCTTCTCAGCAATTGGATATCCACTGCTGGACATATTCCTCTCCCATATAGGGGGGATTTGCCAATTCTCGCCACACTTGGCGAGCGCAGTATGATTTACGATCCTCAGAAGGCGCTGCTGCCCACCTCCTGGTACGTAATCCCTTAGCCGACTCTTACGACACTCGCGGGACGAGATGGGGTAGAACTATTCTAGGCCGGTACCACCACGGCACTATCCCGTGTTTTAAACATTCATAATGTGTCAAAACCACGTCAGTTTAAACAACAATATAACAATTTCATTATAATATTTTTCTGCATTAACTTTTCCATCACAATTCCCACAACCTAAAAGCATAGCATAACAAATAATACTTAAGTTATTATACTCACAATACATCAAAATAAACTATTCGAAATAAACCTTCAAATCACAGCCCGTTTCCACTTCATCTCAACAATGCGTCCAAACCCAAAGAAAGGCCCAACTATTGGACTCGAGTATCGGAGACCAAAATAAAATGTCCACTCATGGCTCTTTTGACAGGCATAGAATGGAGGCATAAAATGCCCACGCTCTTTATCCAAACCTCGACTTTGGTCACAGTTAAATACAAACAGTTGGTTAAGTCGGTAAAAGTGTTCTAGTTATTGAACGAAAAATTAGAAAATGATTAGTAAAAGTGACATCTTTAAACAAAAAAACTAACATGACTTGAAAGTAGAAAGAAAATAAACTTCTGGTTATTGGTGTACTCACTAGTCAGGGCTTAGACTTATATCTACTATAGTCATCAAAATTACTATGCAAGATACAAGCTTGTCGCAATTTTTAGTATCTCGTTCCTCAGTCTATTTAATTTTATATGCGAGCTGCGTTTACCCAACTTCTTAAACGAGAAGGTCACTGGAATCGCTTTTATTGTATGTTCACCGATTACTCCGCCAATTACGAATGTATTTTGATGATTCTTTTTTGTTTGGTAGATTCTCTCTCCATCTGCGAGACATATACATTTTATAGAAATCGATTTAATAGTTTGGTTATCGAAATCAAAATAATTGAACATCATGGAATAATGAATAACTAAGTAAACAAATGAAAGTGATTGAAATCGGTTGTCCTCGGTGGTCAAAAAAGAATAAATCTTTTTGTAAAACAAAACTGCAGTTAAAAAACAAGTGACTATGATGATGATGATAAAGAAGCTTTAATTGCCTTAAACTGTCTTACATTTTCACTCTACTGCCACAAATTACAGACAGGCAGACGGTCGCCCTGGCGCAGTGGTTAGTGTCAGTGACATGACTTCTGTGTCGGGGACCCTGGGTTTGAATCCCGTGTGTAAAACATTTGTGCGATGAGTGTAGGTGTTTGTCCCGGGTCTTGGGTGTTTGTGTGCTGTGATTGAGTTTCCTCCCGCGACACAGGGAATCCTAGCACGGGGTCTGAGTGTGATAAAAAAAAAAAATGTGTTGGCGCCTGCCGAACGTCGACTACTACTTTCTTTCGCACTGTGGTTTCTTATACCTGCTATTCAGCTCCACAATGTAGTTTTTGCTGCTCTTTATTGAGATTTAAAAACCAATTAGGTTGTAAAGGTGTTCCGTATCTTCGGGTGTGGGAGAGGAATTCCAAAAGCATTTCATATCTGAAACGTTTTTTAATCAGACGGTTCACAGGAAGATTTGATATAATATAAACTAAAATGTAATGACTTTCAAACGTAAGTGTCGAAATATAGTATATATCTATAAGACCGACGTAGAGTTGCATAGTTGCTATAGTAACTTTTTCAACTGAGTGCGTCCGTTCTTTGAACACCAAGACCTCGGCACACATACTTATAAGTACTGTTTTAAGAAAAATCGATTATATGTACATATGGACTATCACTGATATAATAACGACCAGACGAATGGCAATGCGACATCCAGACATGGTAGACGTTCCAACTTGTCGCACGAAGCGTTTTGCTTCCACATTCATAGTGCGTAGATACAGCCAATGAATGGAATTCATTGCCTAAATCTGTGTTTCCGCAAAAATACAACCTGGGTACCTTCAAGTCGCGAATGAATTAATACCTTCTAGGCAGGCTTGGTCCATCGTTGACCGCATCATCACTTAACACCCAGCTATATTCGGATAGTAGTCAAAGGCTTGCATTTACCCAGCAAAAAAAAAAAATTACAGATATTTAAAAAATGGATTATAAATATAGGCTTATTTTTTTTTTGTTTTTTTTCTTGCTTTTAGACCCCCGCACTAGGATTCCCTGTATCGCGGGAGGCATGGACGGACACACACAATCACAGCATACAAACATCCAAGACCCGGAACAAACATCTACACTCATCGCACAAATGTTTGCCCCTGCCGGGATTCGAACCCAGGGTCCCGGGGACACAGAAATCATGTCAATGACACTAACCACTGCGCCACGGCGACCGTCAGACAGACAGACATTTACTGTTGGAGTTTTAAGCGGGCCCATTATATTTATTTAGTTAGCAAATAAATGTAGAAACGTTGAAAGATATAGAAAATAAATGTTATTTTATTAAAAACTAATATTCTCATTGTTTCAGTAACCATAGACGACAGACAGAAGGAGCATGCCAAATATTAATATTAAGTATTAAACAGTTAAGGAGTTTCTCGAAGTAGAAACTCGTTAAAATAATATTATATGTTTATTTGATTTCCTAAATAGACATATTTAAACTGAGCCATCATAATAAGTGCACAACTTCACTTATTGCTTTTGTCCTGGTATTCTATTGAATTTCTCACAAGATATATTTTTGCACAATATTTTTATGGAATCAACTAATAAGGATATAATATGAATACCTACCTAAAACCGGGCTTACACTAAAAACCACGTGATCTGATAAAAGAGAATCGAATTATTTCCTATACCTACCTTCGTGTGTAATGAGATATTGTTCTAACAAAACTCTTTAGCCTTGATCTTGAGAAGAGCTCCATCTATGTTTGCGCTTCAACAACACACATCTGCCCAACTTGCTCTCTTCCCGCCAAATATCCCAAAGTAATACCATCAACTTAAAGCCACCAAAGTGGCAGTAAAGAATAAAACACTCGATGAAACCGACATAGCGAGGGACTACACGATAATTTTCTACACTGGCAAACTTTTCGTAACACATATTGTCTCTACATTCTGAATCTTATTACCTTGTAATAAAAGTTACGGGAAATAGTGCAGTGAGCGATTCTCAGTCACGCGATTGCCTTATTGGAGGAACAAAAATAACATTATTAGACATAGAACTGTTGGAAATTATGGCAACTCTGTGTTCAATCATATTACTGTTACTATAATAAATTTACAAAGGTTCGTGACCGTTTTAGGCCGGTTTCTGACTGGTACTGCAGTAGATTGTTTAAATATATTATACACAGTTACGTAGGTATTGGTAGTTGATTCTTTTGTACAATCTAATTGAAATTGTGTAAAATAATGTTTATACGATTACAATAAAATTCAAATTAGTATGACACGAATTATTTTTTTTTTAACAGTAAAATGTGGGTAGTTTTACAAAAAATACTCTATACACATTTTATTGGTGACTTTCATTACACTTCAATCTAGTGACTAGGAATTCGTCTCTATTCGCCACTTTCTTTAGTAAATAATGATTAGTAATATTTTAAGAATTAATTGAACTAATTTTATTGACACAAAACTTGAATAAGAAAAGGATCATTTACGATTTTTTTTCTATGGATATTTTTCTCTTAAAACTGGCGTGGTTTTGACACATTATGAATGTATAAAACACGGGAATTACTCAAGTAAGTCAGAGGGTTCCGACTATAGTTTCAACAACATTCGGTGGTCTTTTAATCGACTTCAAAAAAGGAGGAGGTTCTCAATTCGACCCGTATGTTTTTTTTAATTTGTGTTTGTTACCGCGTAATTTCCGACTGGGTGAACCGATTTTGATCGTTCTTTTTTTTATTTAAAAGCTGGTGCTTTCCGTGTGGTCACATTTAAATTTCATCAAAATCGGATGAGCACTTTTTGAGTTACAAGTCAAAAACTGAAAAATGCGTGCTTATACTACACGATATTATAGTAGCGGGTGAAGACATCGGTGAACATACCTACACCACAATGACAATTGATCCCATGAGTAACAAAGGTCACTAAAAAGAGTGAAAAAAAATTTTTTACCAAAAAATGGAACCGACTTCAACACTCAAAAGTATGAAATAACTTGTCGAAGTCGGTACCATGAGCACAATATTTTGATATCAGTTACTTTTGAACTATCATGGTACCGACTTCAACAAGTTATTTCATACTTTTGAGTATTGAATTCGGTTCCATTTTTTGGTAAAAAATTTTTTTCAACAAGAATACGGAAAATTACTTGAGTAATTGTACATATCGGGAAACACAGACTCGGGCAACGAGTTCCATTCCTTGGCAGTACGCATTTAAAAAGTGGAAACAAATCGTTTCGTATGTATAGGTGTAGTGTAATAGATATATCTACCATGTTGCGATGGCGAATTGCCGCGGTCGAGTCGACTGATGATAGAAAGGGGATGGTGGAATCAGATCGCAATATAATCAAATCATCTAAATATCGCATAGTGTTGACGTAGCTTAATCTATTTTCAAATAAGGTGAAGGTGTTGTTCTAATAGTCTGTATATTCAATAATTAAGTTCCGACTTCTATCCGTGAATTTGGGAGTTAATAAATTAAATTAGGGATTAAGGATTAATGACGCAGCTCAACCGTTAATAAAATGGACTTTACCGCTTTTCCTCACCTTTGTTATTAGACAATGAAAACACCTTTTGATTACAAAATATGTTTATAATCATGATTCTGGGAAGATTATATTTAAATTAGTTTTATGCCGGAGTATCTCGTTAACTTTTTAACCAACTTCAAAAAAGGAGGACGTTTTCATTTCGAACCGTATGATTTTTTATGTTTGTTACCTCAGAACTTTCGACTGGGTGAACCAATTTTGATGATTATTTTATTTAAAAGCTGGTGCTTCTCGTGTGGTCCCATTTAAATTTCACCAAAATCGGTCAAGGGGTTTTTGCACTGTTACGTCTACTTGGACGACTTCCTAATTGCGGGTGAAGAAATCGGTGAACATACACAATGACAATTGATCCCGTGAGTAGTGCACTGAAAAGGTGAAAAAATTTTTTACCAACAAATGGAACCGACATCAACACTCAAAAGTGTGAAATAACTTGTCGAAGTCGAATAGTTACTTTTGAACTATCATACTTTCATTCATTTATCAACTCAGTCTCACCAATCAATATTCATTACAAAAAAATATGGATAAACTTGTTCTAATAACTGCTGATAAAGTTCCCAAAATGCTGGCAATCAGCATCATCATCTCAGCCTTAGGACGTCCACTACTGGACATTGGCTTCCCCCATTAATTTTCACAAGGACCGGTTGGAAGCGGCCCGCATCCAGCACTTGCCTGCGATCTTAGTCAAATCGTATGTCCACCAGGTTGGTGGCCGTCCTTTGTTACGCTTACCAGTCCGTGGTCTCCATTCAGGAACCTTTCGACACCAACGGTTATCAGTTCTTCGAACTGTGTGCTTTGTCCACTGCCACTACAACTTGCCAATCCGCTGGGCTATATCTCTAACTTTCGTTCTTCTACGGATCTCTCATTTCAGATTTGATCACGTAGAAAAACCTCAAGCATAGCCCTCTCCATAGCTCGTTTGGCTACGAAGGCCAAGGCTGGCAATAAGATAATTTTATTTAGCTTTATTTTTAAAACATTACTCTCCACAGACTCCAGTGTCCGACTCAGAGTCATCTAACATAAAACTTCATTAATTTACAAATTTGGATCTAAAAAAAGCATTATATGTATAAATAGGAACATATAGGTACACAATATTAATAAATTATTAACCTTTAACAATTGAAACTGTATAAACTAAGCGAATAGAATACAATATTATTTACAAAATTTAAAAAAAAAAACAGTTTTCGTAACAGAGCAGACCGGTGTCCGCAAACAGCACCCGTTCACGAGTTGACACGCGCGCCAGCCATCGCCTTCCTCAACCGTATTTGTGGGAAGAAGGTGACCCGACACACGATGACACCATTTGGTAGCACTTTTTCGTGAGCATGACTGCTCCATTTGTACAAAACTGACAGTCTTAAATATTTTAGAAAACAAAAATTCTGCTCTCTTGAGCAGCAATTTAATTATTTTCTTGTAGTACCTATTCGCTGCTTTTGATAAAATCTATTAACATTAGTAGTCAAAGTGATTAAGCTTCTTTTCTAACCATTATTATATTAAGTACTCTAGTCTTTTTACGTTACTCGTTACTCTATATATTAAGGACATATTGTATTTATTTACAGTAATTAACATACATAGACATAGGTAAACTAAAGCGTAAACAAATTCTGGTTTGTTCTGTTAGACTTTATGTCATTATTTATGTTATTAATCTGTGGTCTACGCTGTTGGTACATCAACTACCTATACTTATATTTTTCGCATTCAATTGTAACTTTTTGTTATGTACTGTTTGAAAATCCTTAAATAAATAAATAAAAAATTAAACCGCAATAAAGCTAAAACAATACTATTATTTCAACCTTTCACGTTAAGATTCAACAGGGTACCACCACCACGCTGTCAAGATTTCTGATCGCCATTTTAAGGTTGTTATTTACCTGTATTAATAGGGGAAAGTTTCCCAAGCCTGGTGTTATTTCACGCATTAGTTCGCGGCTGAAGTGGGTCTCACAGAAATCAAAGTTACAATGATGACTAAAAGGCCGCTTATCGCAAATCTACTTTTGATTTATTGAGGCCGTGGATTAAGGCTGTGGCCGAGATAGGTCGATGCTTAGCACGCGTCTAAGCTAAGTGATTGGTGAGTGTTGGTCTCAATATCGTTTATTAGCATAATTTATCATGTCTCGTTTAGTTTGATAGAGATTTACTGGGCTTTGACTGGCCGGTTGGCGCAGTTGGTAGCACTCTGCCTTCTAAGCCGCTGGTCCCGGGTTCGATTCCCGGACAGGTCAAACATTTGTGTATATGAACATGTCTGTTTGATCTGTGTCTGGGTGTACATATGTATATAAGTTTATATATCAGTCATCAGGTTACCATAGTACAGGCTCTGCCTAGTTTGGGACCTGAAGACCTTGTGTAAATGTTAATAAATAATAATAATAATAAATAATGTAAGATCTCATGTTTATAGGACACTAGGTATGCCCCGCAGTTGTACTCGCGTGGTGATGAAAAATAAATAATAATATTTAGGACTTTTATCAACGGTACTCACAAATCTATTGTCACGTTTTGTGCAGTAACATCAATTCCAGGTCAATGTTGTTATTATAACTGACGTGGTTTTGACACGGACGCGGTCGCCCCGTATTCTCCTTGAAAAAGACCACCGAATGTGGTTGAAACTATAGTCGGAACCCTCTGACTTATTACGTTAGTAACTCCCGTGTTTTATACATTCATAATATTATTTACAACTATTTTAAAAACAAATTAACCATAAAAAAATGCTATCACAAATTTCTATGATCTTTTTATTAAAAAGTTATTACATAATGCCGGTCATCGTTATTCAACAAAGCTTAGGTCACCCGTCTGACCTATTTGTCCTTCACCTTCAATTTTCTGTCCGAAAAGTTAATATCGCTGTATCATCCGATATTTAAGAATATTAAAGTAATTAAAGATAATGGTCGTATGTCGAATATAATCGCTGTTAATGTGTACTAGTTAATTTATTTACTGTGATGAATATGAAACGTTTAGAAAAGTAGAATATTTCGCGGTAATATCATACTAAGATTGTATACGACTTTTATTAAAGGACCTCTTAAGTGTAGTCGTTACCGCGGGCAGTTGCCTCGGAGACTAGCGTGCGAGGTAATTTTTAAAAAAAATTTATATACTGTATTTTCTTCTTCTCTCAGCCATGTGCGTCCGTTCACTGCTGGACATATGCCTTCCCCATATAGGGGGGATTTGCCAATACTCGCCACGGTTAGCATTCGGGTTGGCGAGCGCAGCATGATTTACAATCCTCAGAAGGCGCTGCTGCCCACCTTCTGATACGTGATTCCTTAGCCGACTCTTACGGCACCCACGGGAAGAGATGGGGGAGTACTATTCTAGGCCACTACCACTACGGCACCATACTGTATAGTCTAGTATAAAAAATAAAAAAAGTTTCACATCTCGTTTGACCACTATCTCACTTGATGGTCAGTGACGATGTGGTCGAAGATGTTATCACGCTAGATCTAGAATGCTCCCTGGCTCTCAAGGACTGCTGCTGAACATACTATGGTGACAGTTTTTCTAACTTGAAGATCGGTAGCGAGCCAGGCGAGTACTCGAAAGTACCACCATGCTGGGAATTTGATAACGGTGGTACTTTCACCGGAATCTCAAGCTGTTGTTGGGGATCCAACCAGTATCCGTCAGTTTGACAGCTGACGCTTCCCCCGCCGAGCTTTCTTCGCTTCAAAAATACTCATAATTCGTGACTGGGCCTTCGGCGTCGAAAGCGAATCCCTAAAGCTACAGTAATTCGTAATACCTTAGACGCCATTCGAAAATCGACTTACAGCCTCGCTATACACCAAAAAAAGTTTATAGATTCTGGTGTTACTTTGTTGAAATCCAAATCAAAACGATATCAGTGATAGTGATATTTGATGAATGATAATTAGTGTTAATTCCGCGACATTAAATCATTCCAGATTAGCATGCAGTGCGCACCGCACTCCCTCCCGAATGAAAACTAAAAAGGTTTTATACGAGTCTTAATGCGGTTACGATAGAGTCCAAATTAGTATGACACTTATGATTGACAATGCTAAACTTAAATCTTTTTATTAAAATGTGGGTAGTTTTGTTGTAAGTGTACCCGCATTTGAGCAAAACTCGTCTAAAAATTAGAGATATCGTTGTAAGGAGTTATACAATTGTGAATTTTTGAGTAAAAATAGAAAAAGAGATTTTATAATTTTACAGAACATTAGACCATTGACTGGCCGGTTGGCGCAGTTGGTAGCACTCTGCCTACTGAGCGGCTGGTCCCGGGTTCGATTCCCGGACAGGTCAGACATTTGTGTGCATGAACATGTCTGTTTGACCTGTGTCTGGGTGTATATATGTATATAAGTATATATATATCAGTCATCAGGTTACCATAGTACATGCTCTGCCTAGTTTGGGACCTGAAGACCTTGTGTGAATGTAAAAAGGAAAACCATTGTAGCTAGTTCGAGTGGTTAAAAAAATTAAGACCATATTCTTAATTTTCTTCACACAGCATGACCTGCACGCTTTAGTATGCCTGAAGTCGCTACATTTATGTATTTAATTGATATGCTTAATTAGCTAATTTAAAGAGAGAATATAGAAACACAGTCTTAATACAAATTGATTTATGACAGGCCAATCTAATCACCAATGTGACTCATCACTGCCATCGTGACATTTCTGACAGCTATAGGTTTGCCAGTGACAGACGTCTATGCGACACCTATGAAAGTGTGTGGTTTAGTGCTCAGTGAGATATGGATCGGCCGAGAACTGCTCGGTACACTCCGACGGTCAGGCATTTCCACAACCAGCCGGAGCTGCAGACGGGAGGCAGTTCTGCTCTGATGCTGAGGTGGATTCTATTCATCTGGTTGGCCAGCTGCGGACCCTTAGGGAATACGGTGAAACAAGATGGTGAGTTATTTTTAATATTTATCTGATAATCCATTCTTACAAATATTTGCAATAACTTTCATAGTTAAGTACGTAATGAAAAGATTATTTATTTGCAAATAGATTAATTGAGAAATATCATACTAGCGGCACGTCCCGGCTTCGCACGGTTGGAAATAAGATTTTATATATATATTCCTTTTATTTATATTCTTTTGTTTACCGCGAAGTTTTTTTGTAGATATTGATATGTTCTTTAATATTGTAGAACATACTTTTGTTCTATCATCAATAGTTTCCGCAGCGCATGCGACGAAAGACGTTTTCGGGCACTTTTTTTACACCTTGGGTTACATTCCCTAATCTTTTCTAGCAATAAATTTAGCCTATGTTACTCAGAGTGAATGTAGCATTCGAATGGTGAAAGAATTTTTAAAATCGGCACAGTAGTTTTTGAGTTTATTCATCACAAACATACAAATTTATCCTCTTTATTATAAGAGTGAAGATTTACATACCATAAGTTTCTATGATCTAACATTTTGACAATAAACTTAAATCAAATTTTTTTTAACAATAAACAGTGAGCCCATAACTACTCACGAACCTTGGGACCTTAAGGGCCCTCGCCCACGGCGATTTTTTAACCGACTTCAAAAAAAGGAGGAGGTTCTCAGATCGACATGTATATTTTTTTTATGTTTGTTACCTCAGAACTTCCGACTGAGTGAACCGATTTTGATGATCCTTTTTTATGGGAAAGCTGGTGCTTCTCGTGTTGTCCCATTTAAATTTCATCAATTTTTTGTTACGGTTTTTGAGTTAAACTCCAAAAAATTGAATATACGTAGATGACATCATAGTTGCGGTTGAAGAAATCGTTAAACATACACAATGACAATTGATCCCGTGAGTAGCAAAGGTCACTGGAAAAGGTGAAAAATAAATACCAACAATACGAACTGACTTCAACACTCAAAAGTGTGAAATAACTCGTCGGTTTCATTTGTTGGTAATTATTTTTTCTTATTTTTAAACCTACACTGTGACTATGTTTGTTGGATATTACATGTGTACATTTTTTTTAAAAAATTTGATATATTTGTGTGTGATAAAAAGAAACAAACGAACAAATAGTCAGATAATCTGGTATTTCTTATTTTGTTGCAATGAATTCAAATTGTTAAGTATTATAAAGATACCTACAGTTTACATTTTTGGTGAAAATTTAAATCAAATACACCAATTCTAAACATAGGCAATACATACATTGACTATGAGAATATCAACAACAAAAAAATTAGTTTAATATTACAAATGGTATCGATAATAATTGTATAAATATCATCAGGATTTATTTTTTACGAGACACTTGAGCCCCGCACTAGGAATCCCTGTGTCGCGGAAGGCATGGACCCACACACACAATCACAGGCACCAACACTCAAGACCCGAGAAAAACACCTGCACTCATCGCACTAATGTTTGCCTCTGTCAGGATTCGAACCCAGAGCCCGGAGACCCAGAAGTCAAGTCACTGACCACTGAGCCACAGCGATCGTCAAATTAAATGAATTATATTAAAAAATACTGACCCGGTAAAACCTCCCGGATATTATAAATACTACAGTTACCTTCATTAATGCATGTACCCCGTACGGTGAACCGCCTCTACAAAGCGCCAATCCAATTAACATTCTAATATATATAAATCTCGTGTCACAATGTTTGTCCTCAATGGACTCCTAAACCACTTAACAGATTATAATAAAATTCGCACACCATGTGCAGTTCGATCCAACTTGAGAGATAGGATAGTGTAAATCTCAAATTATAGTCGCAATTTTAATTTATTGCTAATTATTTGTCTGTTATTATTTGACAGTCACAATTATCTGTTAACTCCAAATGATTCTAACAGATGTCGATACCTTTCGACTGGGTTGAGTAAGTAATCAATAGATGGCGCTGCTATGGTAAATCTATGAACGTGTCATATAAGCTACATTTTAACAGCATAATTACCACGTGTTGGCCACAGCAACGCGTGGCCGGGTCAGCTATTAATTTATATAATATCTTTATCCAAAACTCATATACCAGACAATCGCGTCATTACTTACCCATCAGGATTATGTAACGACACAGTCAAAAAACATTCCACTATTAAACCAATCACATTTGCCTGAGTGCACATTAAATATTTAAAAAATACTCAAAGACAATCACCAATTCCTACCGTAATGATAACTCGATATCTCACATCTGACAACTGCAGTTCAACGAACAACGATTGAAAGAGACAACAAATCTATCCAGTCTCACAGCTCAGATTCCATATTTGCCATGCAATCAAAAGCTTTTGAAAATCTGTCCAGTAGGTCGACAGCACAATAAAACGGTATGACAATTAACCGACACGGAAACTCGATTCGTCTCGACTAGGCTTACCATCTGTCCGGGTTTCCCCGGATTTGTCTTAGTTTACAAGGCGTCCGGAGAGCGTCCGGGCGGGGTTTTATTTTTAGTTTTAGTAATTAATAAATATAATTACCTTTAAAAAAAAAACAACCGGTTGCACCCCGGGAGTGCCGACAGAAGTGAAAACTTGAACATGATTAATGATGATGATGAAAAGTAGCCTATGTGTTATTCCGGGACCTGAAATATATACATATCAAATTTCATCCAAATACGTTCAGCCGTTTTGGCGTGATTGAGTAACAAACGTCCATCCATCCATCCATCCAAACTTTCAGATTTATAATATTAGTGGGACACTTAGAATTTCCTTATTGACGATTTTTTAAAAACAATGAAATCTTTTCTGTGTAATATCGGCGTTTTGATAACCGAACTTAATAACACTTTTTAAAAAAGGACTTTATGAAATAAAACTACCAACAAACGAAAATGTTCCATATTTGGAAAAGATTTTAGGTTAAATTTCAACGCCGGTCTACTCTTCCTCCGTCTTACGAATTCGATGACGTCACGTCCTGACGTCCTCACGTTCTGACGATCTGACTCGAGGGTAACATTTTTTCCCCACCCAAAAGTACACAACACCGCTAAATAAGTTTTCACTTCAAAAAGTTGTCCGATGGGTAACTTAAAATAACTCTGCTGAATTGAATCCGGGTTTTAAGATCCCTAATCCGGGGTTTTCACTTATCTTGTCCTATGTAGATTTTAGAGATGGCATTCCTAGTCTCGACTCGACTCTGCTGTCTATTCGACGATGTTTGCTATATTTATACTGCGTATTTGTCTTAGGTTGCTCGCATTCAACTTCTATTTCTTACAGGGAATGCGACAAAAATGTCCACGCTACAAGGGGCTTATACTAGGCATTCAACCATCGAACTTATATACTCCTCTATAGAAGCCTAGTAAACGCGCGACATATACGCCATTTTAAGGAAGCTATTTATAGCTTCTTTCGGTACATTAAAATTGCGTGGTGAGTCAAGTAAACTGTCACACATAACGAATTTGTAGCTTACGTCTGTAAGATGGCGCTGTGGGTTAAACACTTTCTATGGAGTATAAGTTCGGTGGATTCGACGTAATTATTTTTTATGCTTATTTTTGAAATTGAATCACAATCTACACACTACAATGTAGGTACACATCGTGAATGAAGCGAAATATGTGTGTCAAGATCGTAGCAATTAGAAGGCTGTGGTCTCTGCCTAAGCCTACTGGAAAAAGTAATGATTATATTATTATGTATGATCGATGTATTGAGTCTATACTCAAGATTCAATGTATGTAATTCCATTCCATCAAAAAACGACCAGACGGACTGCAATGCGACATCCATATATGAAAGACGTTCCACCCTGTCGTATGAAGCGTTTTGCTTCCACATTTATAGTGCGTACAGCTAACAAGTGGAATACATTGCCTAAGTCTGCTTAACATGGATATAATCTGGACATCTTCAAGTCACGAGTGAACAGGTATCTTCTAGACAGGCGTGGATCTCAGCTCCCGGGAATCGTCAGCTCCCGGGAATCGAAACAAGGGCGAATAGGGCACCGGCGCGTTCCATGAGAGATCCCGAAGCCCTCAGACATAGACTGAGGCAGGCCACCGAGGGGTTTTTAGTGAGTGGACATCTTACATAACCCGGCTATATCACTAGGATTCCCTGTGTCGCGGGAGGCATGGACAAACACAATCACAACACACAAACAACCAAGACCCGGGACAAACATCTACACTCATCGCACAATGTTTGCCCCTGTCGGGATTCGAACCCGGGGACACAGAAGTCATGTCACTGACACTGACCACTGCGCCACGGCGACCGTCGCGGAAATGTGGCTCATTTCATTACACACAGTTCCTCTTACATATTAACGCGACATCAATAAAATAAAGCAGGAATTTCTCGAAATTTAAAGCACGTAGTGCAGAGTGTCTCCTCTGTTTCGTAAGCGACGTAATCGGGCTATAAAATAGCGTTTAGTTTTACGTTCAAAGCTATAAAAATGCTGAGAGCCGTTTGACATTTATTTGGCGGAGAAGCGACTGCACCTGGTAGCAGCACGTTAAAAGGCGAGTTCCTCGTGGAAATAATTAAAGAGTAGCTGTATGGATTGCTATACATTCCTTTAGAACAGTGGTTCCCAACCAGTGGTCTGCAGACCACAAGAGGTCCACAAGCTCCAAAATATGGTCCGCAAACGATTCAAGAATTCAACCCAAGAAAAACTCATTGAAATTCAAAATTATTGAAACTGAAAATAACCATTTGAATCTAATTTACGGTGTGATGTTTTTGTTTATAAATTGGTTCAGTTGTCTTGTACAACGTGGTCCCTAATAACATAAAATTATTAAAAGTGGTCCCTGGTTGGGAGCCACTGCTTTAGAAGATTCTATACCAAACACCAATGATATATATGTTTATATGAGGTAGATGTCGCACAAGCGCGCGGAAACTGAGGCGGCAAAATTAAGTCAATTGTAATAATTTTGATTACGACGCGTAATTCAAGCGCAAGTCTAAACATATAGCTATCCTTTTCTATATTATTTGTACCGTATTATCTGTCGCAGTAAGCATGTTTATGTCGTAAAGGAACAAAATCTGAGCACCGCCAAGTATGAATATACGTCATCTTTAGTAAAACATCATTGCCAAACACTGTTTTCGCGTTGTACGTATTGCTATCTCAGCTTTCCTCCCAACCCCCTATGCAACCGATAGAGACAGTTGCTGCTCGTGAGATTTATGGGTACATTTTTTTATAGAATTTACGTTCCGGGGCAAACCTCTTTTACCTCTTTAAATTGTAACAAAAAAGAAATGGCTACTACTTGGGTATCTCCAGGATCCTGGGTTCGAATCCCGGCAGGGGCAAACATTCGTGCGATGAGTGTAGATATTTGTCCCGGGTCTTAGATTTTTGTGTGCTGTGATTGTGTGTGTCCATGCCTCCCGCGATACAGGGAATCTTAGTGCGAGGGTCTGAGTGTGATATAAAAAAATAAACCACATACGATGAGCCACAATGTTTTTTTCTTGTCGATTTCACAACACGCCTTATCCATTAACGAAAACGATAACCAAACCACCGTTTTAATAAACAGAACATTACTGATTTTCCACTATAAGTAATGTATTATTTTGCTTTTTATTTCTTTTTCTGTAATAAAATGACATTAAAAAGCTGCTCAGATCAGTTGCTTAGCATTATGACTCAGTCAACTTACCATCAACCTTTATCTAAGTGTGGTTTTGGAACATATAGCGACATAACTCAAGCTATACGACACCTTTGAAAACCCTCACTCAAAACCTGCTATAAAAGCTTCACTCTCAAAGCTCGATTTTATCAAAAAGGTGCTTTATACAGAACTATCCGTTCAATCTGACAAAACTCACAAAAAGGTTGTAAATTTGTGTGCTCGTAAACACGTCAGGTCATGTTTATATATATATATGTATACCAGAACTCGTATATTCATGTAGGAGATGGAAACTAGGCCAGAAAAGGTACTTAAAGTGCTGCAATGTGTATAAATAACGCTTTGAAAATGCTTAACGATTTCTAAGAAATTAGGAAATAGTTACGTGAGGCCTATTTCATAAAACGTAGTAAGCGAACAAATGAGAGTCATACAAGGCAATGATGTTTTACTAAAGATGACGTATATTCATACAGCGCGGTGCTCAGATTTTGTTCCTTTACGACATAAACATGCTTACTGCGACAGATAATACGGTACAAATAATATAGAAAAGGATAGCTATATGTTTAGACTTGCGCTTGAAATACGCGTGATAATGAAAATTACTACAATTGACTTAATTTTGCCGCTTCAGTTTCCGCGCGCTTGTGCGACATCTACCTCATATAAATATATAATATCATTGATACAGGGTATCAATTCTACTAACACATTGCTCATAGATTGTCAATGACTCGTCGCTTTTTCTAGTTTTGCTATTCTACTTGGAGTATAATTGTAATGGCTACACAGATCTAATTTCCACCGCAATTCAATTGTCTACAATGCAATCGAATGCAATTGTTATTTTAGCGAATTATCAAATTTATTTATGATAACAATTCAACGACTATTGTATTATTTATGAATGGATTGTCTTAATAAATGAGAAAATTGGCACCTTGAGTGATATTAATGAAATATTTTTTATACTGTATAGATGTAGCGTTTGACCACTATGTCACTTGATGGTCAGTGACAATGTGGATGTGGTCGAAAATATTATCACGCGAGATCTAGAATGCTTGAACAAACCCGTGGAATGTATGTTATGCATTCCTCAATTAATGAAAGCCAATTATGGTATCGTATATGAAGATGATTTATTTGAAAACTTGCACCACCGATATCAACTTTGTGTGACTAACGCTTGCGTGTGTTAGCGACATACAGTGCCATCTAGCGTAAGAAACAGAAACTATTTTGAACGTTAACAATGCTCACTGGCTCTCAGGGACTGCTGCCTGAACACACTATTGTTCCTATGTAAGTAACATTTGTAGGTTTAATACGATTTGTCCATTTAAGAAAGAGGTACGTACGTGTTTATGGGTTTTTGTGGGAGTTCATTGTAAAAATACGTCTTCTGAATTTAGTTGATTTAAGATTGAAGCAGAATGCAAATTAAAATAATCATTCTGGACGTTTGAGCCTATTGTGATTATTTTGTTTTTCTAGACACCTCACGGGTTGCATGAAATACATAATATATTTAAATTTTTGACGAAAACTGACTTTTTTCTTGTACTTACCTATCCCACGCTAGGAGAGAGAGAAAAAAACGTGACTCTAAAGATGCGATTTTAAAGTGAGAATGCCTATCGCCTATCGAGTTAGTGACACTCGATAAACATTAAAGTAAAATTACCTTCAGATATGCCTCCCTATTATCACCCTATTATATTCATAATTCATATCGTGCTACAGATTAAATACCAGTTACAAAGTATATCGCGTCAAAACATTTATCGATCAGCTTTCCTTGGACATTTAAAACAGGGTGGTCATGGAGCGTGACGGAGGGTTCCGCACAATAGTAACGAAAAAGCCCGACCATTGTCTCACCCCAAGCTGACAGCAATTAATGTTTTATTTCACCTTTGTACAGTGTCTGGCAAAGAAATGTACCGCCGGGTGGCTAGGGAATACAGAGATGGTATGATTCTTGTATACTTATACATACACACTTAGTGGGATTGGAGAGATTTTTTTACTTATTTTGACTACAGTATTTTCTCGTTTCCTTATAAAACTGAAAGAGAGAACAAAAAATAAAGAAAGAAAGGAAATACATATTTTATTAGAAATATAATATCATCATCATCATCATCATCATCTCAGCCATAGGACGTCCACTGCTGGACAAAGGCCTCCCCCATTGATTTCCACAAGGACCGGTTGGAAGCGGCCCGCATCCAGCCAATATAATATATAGGGATTGAAAACATGCGATAATCCTAAAAATCAATACTGAGTTTTTTGACGTGATAATGTTTTATAAATTGATGAATACCAGCAACACTCATGAAAAATAGTAACGTTCCGCGTAACGTTCCACCTGAGTTTTGTATTACATAAAATAATCAAAGTCAAAGTCAAAGTCGAAGTCAAAGTCAAAGTCATAAATGATTATGACGTTATCACGTAAATCTATCGTCCGTAAACCGACTTTACAGACAACCAATTTTTTTATTTGAGTACAGGCAAGCGCTTGACCACAATCTACTGCGTATGCATGCATCTGCATGCCCGTTTAAATTATTTATCTGCACCTGGCGTCTATTCTGAGTTTATAAAATTACTTATTTACGAAGTATCAATTATTTTAATTGTTGTAAACAACAATTTAGTGATTAACTTACAGAAAACAATTTGAGTCTGAAAACTATCGTGAGTTTCTTCCATAATTGTAATGTAACAAACCGACTAGGACTCACGTGGTAAACACTGGAAAATCACTCTCCGACCAGTTTCGAACTTATTTGCAGTTCTTCATCTGGGAGTTATGATCGTGTCAGGCGGCGAGCGCGAGCCTCACGTAACTGACCGCGTTTGTTATTTTTAAAAAGCGAAGACAGGTGGTTACTTTGTAAAATAATTATATAATTATGATATTCCGCTCCTGACGAATGCGAACTATTTCATTATATTTGCAACTTAATAACTTGTGTTGCATCTGTCAGTTTATCACTTATTATTATATGCCTTTGGACCAATGTACCTCTACGTCATGTTAAATTTAATTATTATAATAATTATTTAATATAAGTCAAACATCTCCTCCTATATCCTATGCTCGGGGTTTTTCTACCTGATCGAATCAGAAATGAGGAGATCCGAAGAAGAACGCAAGTCAGCGATATAGCCCAGCGGATTAGCAAGTTGAAGTGGCAGTGGGCAAGGCACATAGCTCGAAGAACTGATGGCCGTTGGGGCCGAAAAGTTCTCGAATGGAGGCCACGGACTGGCAAGCGCAGCATAGGACGGCCACCGACCAGGTGGACAGACGACCAGACTAAGATCGCAGGCAAGGGCTGGATGTGGGCCGCTCCTAACAGGTCCTTGTGGAAATCAATGGGGGAGGCCTATGTCCAGCAGTGGACGTCCTATGGCTGAAATGATGATGATGATGAAACATCTCCTATAGTTCTTATGCTTAATTGAAACCTAAGAACTTAGAGCTGTGAGTAACTATGAAAATTTGTATACGTTTTGTTATTATAATACAATTTAGAGCATGCAAACTGCTAAGCATTCTAATTATTGGTAAATTAATCTAGTTTTCACATGAACAGCATTCCTATACCAATTCCGCTACCAGTTAGACCTCTTAAAGAAAGTAAACGTTTTAGAACTGCACTTAATGGCTTTCTTGCTGAAAAAGCGTACTATGTTTTTTAAAAAAATGTAAAGTACCCTATATTATCTCTAGGCACGAAACATTGAAAAAAATGAAATGAAAATGAAATGAAAATACATTTATTTAGGTAAAAGGCATTTCCGAACATAAATATAATGGAGCACCTGGATCCCAAACTAGGCTCGAGACCCGTACTATGAAATCCAGGACTCTTTCGTCTAAGGAACATGACAATAAATGTGCCTTTACTTGGCAATCAATAACAGTTATACACACTTTCATTAAACAACAGTAAGATTTTGTCTCAGAGCTGTATATGTACTGTTTCTGTTTTGTGTGCAGTGAGTTGAGTGTGTGTTATGTTGCTATGTATGTGAGTGTGAGTGATGATTATATTTATGTCCAATTGAGTATGTTTTGATCGAATCAGTAAATAACTGGTTATACTTTTGTACAAGTTCTCGAATAGCATATTTTCAGTGTCCAGATAGTTCAGTTTACTTAATTTATTGAAAGTAACCTTCTTGCATGTGTACGCAGTAAGGCTTACTACTTTTATTTCTTTGTTTATTTTGTTATAGAGATAAGGCCCTAGAAAACTAGAACATTGCTTAATTATTACTAAATACATATAATGAGATTTCATTTTGAGAGCAGTTGATTTTTGTGTATTAATTTACATTTTTGTTTTATTTGATAATTGTAATATGACTTATTTAATGTTATTTACTAGCTAGCTGTACTAAAATGTTTTATTTGTGACCACTTTAAACCTATGTCTATGAAATAAATGAATATGAATATAATATTTTCCCACGAAATCTTTAGTTTGCAGCATTGAAAAGTGTAAAAAAAGGTTTATTACAATCGAGGTTCTTGAAACATAATGTGGGTCAACTAATTTCTTGCAAGTGTACAACCATAACTACCTCTCACTACACTAATAGAGCAGTAACGAGCGCGTTCCCACCTGCTCTGCGGAACCCCAAAAGGATAGTTCGGATATTGTAATAAAAGCAGGAAATTTATTTTTAATTGGGTTCCGCACCCCCATGAATATGCTCGCCTTCCTTCCGTTTTGAATGTATTTTAATTTGTTGATTGTTTGAGTTTTGGCTTAAGGCTTTTGTTTAGGATATAAACCTGTGGTCGATTATACTTCCATTGTGATATATGAACATACAATGGATCATGTGTGTTGTTTTTCTTGTTAAACTTTCGTCCATCGCAAACAAAGAAATTCTTTTCAAATCAAATACGTTTATTTGCAAATATAGGTGTTAGATAACAGTTGGTAGTGTTAATAACGTTACTTATGTCCTCTATATTTCACCATTACTGGTATGCAAACTATTACTCTTATATATAGGCATTAATTATATCTCTCATATATACAATTTACATACTAGTTTACTATTCTACAATACCATACCAAGAGGAATTAAATTTTATAATAATTGAAATAATTTTATCATGTCAAAATAACATTTAAAAACAAGAGAAAAATAAAAAAAAATTAGTCCAATCTTAATCTAAATGTCAAACAACAAAATATACATAAATTATTTTGAAACTACAAGAAGCGATCGTTCAGAAATTCATTTACTGAATAGTAACATTTTTTACATAAATAAGTAAAAAGGCTTCTCTTAAATGTGATAAGGTTTTCGCATTCTAATATAGATTTTGGTAAACGATTGTACAATCTCGGGGCCAAACCAAATACGCTGCTACCAAATAATGTGGTCCTGTGGAGAGGCATGCACACTTTATTATTGTGACGTACACTCTTGAAAAGTATTATACAAATGTACGCATGTGAATTATAGGTTAAAATAAAAATGCTTACGTACAGTATTATAGGTTCTACAATGAATATAGTTTTAAAATGTTTATGTCATATTATAAAGTATAGTTCCTATGGTATAATTTGGGTAGCGGGAAAACCTTTATAAACGCGGATGAAACCGCGGGTGAACCGCAGCTAAAATATATTTAAAATTTTAATTTATAATAATATATTTAAGTAGATTTATTTATGCATTCGTTATTAAGTCATTAAAGTACAAAACAGTTACAAATACATCGAAAAAGAATACGAAGCTACAATAGATTTCTTAAGACAGTAACAGAAATAGTACAAATTATTTTAGGAAATAACAATTAAACAACCTTTGCCACTTAAGTATACGAAATGCTTTAGTACTTAGCAGCGTACTAGAATACATTTGTGTTTTCTAAGTTTCGAGGCTAAACTCATTGTACGCGCACCACAGTGCGTACATAATACAGTAGAACCTCGATAAGTTTAAGTCCAAGGGAAACACAAAATATTTTATGTTATCAAAGGTCTATGTTAGGGATAGGTTAATATACAGGTAGGTATGTACATATGTATGAATGTACCCTTGTTCCTATTTTTACATGAATGCGTCAGAAGGATTAGTGCCATAAAATACAGAAATTCAAATAATCATATTTATTTATTAACATTGCACATGTTACATAAAAATAAAACAACAATTAAAGGTTTAGTCTACTTGCGGCTTACCGCCGCAAAGCTTTCAAGAATTTCGAAGAAGCAAACAATAGGTGACGTATGTATTGTTTACATTAATAATTTAACTAGTGAACACGTGCAAGCAATAAATACCGAAACCTTTTGTTTTGCACACTCTTTCAAAATGCCTCATTGACAAACAATTTTATGTTATAGAGGTTGTGAAAACATTTCTTTAAGTTACTGAGGGCCAATACAGAGATAACTTATTTACGTTGTAGAGGTTGCATATTTTAAGTTATAGAGGTTTTGGGCTCTGATGGGAAGGGAACATATTATTTTTTCTAATTATATTGGTTTCTAAGTTACCGAGGTTTGAGTTATCGAGGTTCTACTGTATATACACCTCAACCTATATCTACCGACATGAATATCCTGCAAGTCTACGACACAGGGGATGGCGCGGGGAAAGGGGTGCGAAGCCGTCGCCCGCGCCATTAGAAACAATTTAAACAGAGCCCAAAAAGAACCACCGCGCGCTGTCCGATAACTCCCTGTCCTGGCGACAGCTCAAGCCGAGGTCCGAACCTCAGCGGTGCCCTTGAGCTAGTCGCCTCGTCCTCTCCTAGTGGCACAGCGCCGTCAGCGCTAGCCTCACTAGGCGGTGCGCCTTCTGCGCCCGCACAAATACCGGGCTAAGCACCATCTGTGCTCGCCCCCCCTCCGGTGAAGCTGTAAATGCCGGTAGAGGCAAACAGCATTAGTCCGTTAGAAAGAAAAAAAAACAAAAAAAAAATACCGCCGCGTTCTGTATACCCGTCCTATTTTACGTGTGCGCGATCGACTCGCCTAAAACTCAATTAATCAAGTAAGTGCCACGTACTTGTAGCTACATACCAAAATTACTCTATGTCTAAGCCGCTGCTTAGACTTAGTTCCTTAGCGGTGCCAGTGACACTTATCATACATTCGTAAAAGTCATCATAACTATACACATTGCCCTAATTCTGTTTGTTGAGGTTCCGAACGTAACATCTCTAGAATATTTGTAGTCTGTAATAAATGTCAATGTCAGACGCTCTTTGAAAACTGACCAATACGATTATACTGTGTTTAATTTTCCTCAATCTCTGAATTATTTATATTAATAGTAATCTCCTCCATCGAACCGAAATAAAGGCACCGCAGCCACGGACGCAGGGCGTCCTTGAGCTAATCACATGAATTAGCTAAAATTCACTAAAATTCTTCAAGTTGAAATAGTTCGTATTCTATTTACGCTAAAATTCAAATTCGTATAAACTCCATGCAACGCTCTCACTAATATTAGACGAGTTTTATTCAACTGTTGGCCAATTGCGGGTAGTTTTAGTTGGCACCAAATAAATGGCAACTTAATTTCGCTAAAACTACCCGCAAATTTAATAAATATATTTTAATTTTAGTGATGTTATTGATAAGTCTCATACTAATTTAGACTTTATCGTAACCGTATAAGAACTGATTTAGTTTTCCAAAATTTTAGTTTAGTTCAGTTGAATAAGCGAATCACTACCATTACAATACATATACCGTCATAACAGTACTTCTTGTCCGACCGTCTACGAAGTTCAGAAGTAACCAACCTGAGCGGTTCCAAGTACTCTATAAAAAACCATTCGTCTCCAAAACGACCTCCACCAACTTGGCAGTTTATTGTTTCCAACAATATTGTGGAGCAATGGCTATAAATAAATCGAAGCCTTCTGTTTATAGCAACGTGCTAAATTAACGCGTTTATATTTGTCAATGTTCTAGCCACTTAAATATACATTTCTATGGTTATTTTTACTGTAATGGAATAGTACATTTATTATATATATGTCGGAGAAAAAAAAGCCCTCAAAGGACTCAAAGTAAGCTCTAAATTGTCTATTTAGCAAATAGTAAAGCCATAAGAAGACATACACCATTTGTTCATCATAATTTCACATAAAAATATAACAAAAAAAATTCCTATCGTACTAATATTATAAATGCGAAAGTTTGTGTGTATGTGTGTATGCTTGTTACGTCTTCTACTTCGATGTAATTTGGTATGGAGATAGCTTATACCCTGGATTAACATATTACACATAGGCTTATTTTCAACATCACCATCATCACCGTTTTTCATCACCACGCGGGTACAACAAACAATAAAACAAAAGTTTTTGAAAGCGTAGTTCACTTAGTCGCACAATAATAGCAAAGACGCTAACCCCAGCAGAATCGAGACTCAAAGATCAATACAGGAGTACCGGTGCCGAAACAGCCAGTCCTTGATTCAATTCCGGTACTATACAAACCGATATTCTATCATCCGGTGCATTGCTTGAACTCTCTGAAATTTCCTTAGCACCTCCGGAATTTGCCAACCTTTGTAGCGATACTGACATTCCTAGTTCACTGTGCTTGGAAATCGGATAATTGTCACGTGGATTTGTAACTGCTCAACTGGTCTGGAAGACCAGATAGTAATTTGGCTTACATACTTGACCACTCCGTTTTCTTGATGATCCACAATCAAGATTTATTTAGATTTATGGTTAATTGCATTAATAACATGCTAGGCGGTACTTACCTTCAAATTATTTGAAGGAAAAAAATCGGTTGAGATTCGGGGACTTGAATCTACAACTACAGAATACCGTCCTATCGCTTTGTCCAACTAAGCTATAGCAGCCCATACTACTAGCGCCGAGTTTCTACCTTCCTTTAACATCTGAGGATATGTTGTTATTAGCGCCATCTACCTTTGATTGTATGAACAATTAATTAATAGGACTGATAGACCAACATTACAGCTGATATAGTATCAAACGAAGGCGCCATACACATATCTCAGGAGTTTTATGGTTAATTGCATTAACAACATGCTAGGCGGAACATACATTCAAATTATTTGAAGGAAAAAACTGTGCTGCTAGTGGGACTTGAATCCACGACTACAGAATACCGTCCTATCGCTTTGTCCAACTAAGCTATAGCAGCCCATACCACTAGCACCGAATTTCTACCTTCCTTTATAACATCTTAGGGGATGTTGTTATTAGCGCCATCTACCTTTAATTGTGTTAACAATTAATTATTAGGACTGATAGACCAACATTACGGTTGATATAGTATCAAAAGAAGGCACCCTACCCTTATCTCAAGAGTTTTATGGTTAATTACATTAACAACATGCTAGGCGGAACTTCATCCATGATCCATAGTCTACTTAGCCCTATGATGTTAATAAGCATCACTGGTATTGTGAATGAATAAGTTTTCCCCAACGAAAATATTTTATTTTTAACCGACTTCAAAAAAGGACGTGTTTATATGTCTGACTGTATGTATATTTTTTTGTTCACCGATTTCTTCCCCATTTTTGGACCGATTCTTAAAAATCTTTATTTTTCGTATATATATATATATAATAAATAATTTTATATATATATATATATATAATCTATGTATTTTTCGTATGTTAAAGTGTACCTCCGAGGTGGTCCCATTTAAATTTCATCAAAATCGTTCTAGCAGTGTTTGAGTGATACTCCAATAACTAAAACGTGTTATGTCTACTGGCTGACTTCCTTATTGATTTTGTATATTTGGCTGTATATTTTTTTTAAAAAACGGCTGTACTGATTAGATAGAATGATTTATATTATATTTGCGCTTTTTAATATGTCTAGTAATTTGAGTTTGTCGTTCCAGAAAAGCTAATGTTTATTCTTTGAGAACATATCGAAGAAACAAAATTGACCAAGTCAAAGGTCATATTCTCTAGTCTATGGTCAATTCAAAACTTCAACTGTCTACTATTACCATCAAACACTTCAGTGTAAAGTTATTCTGAAATTCGCTTCCTCGCCCCCACCACAACCCACCCTCATTTCAACCCCGGTATGCCCCTGGGGCGGCTCGATTCTCAACCGATATGTACTTGAAAACTCCTTCAGCTCTTGTGTATGTATGAGCTGGGAATCTTTGGTACATTATTGTATTTTTAACAATGTGACGAGACGAGGTGGGCTGATGGTGCTACAGTGGTGATTTTTTAACCGACTTAAAAAAGGGAGGTTCTTAGTTCGTTTGTATTTTTTTTCTTTATTACTTAATTATTATTTTGTCAGACATCCTATGGCTGAGATGATGATGAATTATTTGTAAAAATTTGATTGCTTTCGTTTCTCTCTCAAATAAATCTATTTCTTACATTTTAAAGAATTTTAGTTAATTTTAGCTAGTTCCTGTGATTAATAGAATCCGGGTCATTATATAAATGTATGTGGACTGTGTTTTGTACACACAATACACATATATTTTACCTGATATATACCTTCAAGAATCGCGTTATTCCGCTTCAGAGATCTGTTTCGGCGTCGAGGGACCCATTCATTGAGGTTAGTACAATCATGCTGGAGGCATACGAGAGAGATTTTGAACTATAAATCATATTTTACAGGTTAAATATATTGAGCTATGTATCGCGGCATATTATACTGTTCATCCCTTAATCTATATATATAAAAATGAAACCCGTTTTCCGTTGTCACGACATAACATGAAAACGGCTTGACCGATTTAGATAAAATTTGGTATAAAGATACATGGGACTTTGGAGAAGGAGAAGGACTTTTTGTCCTGGAAGAAGTATGGTTCCCGTGGGATAACTGAGTCAGCGGGAAAAACGTAGTGCACGCGGGTGAAACCGCGGGGCACAGCTAGTTAATTTATATATATATATATATATATTTTACTTAATTTATCGTATGTTTTCTTTTTAAATGGGTCGATGCCTTTATAGAAATAGACCTTAGGTACTTGTCGGCTCCGCCTTTTAAATAAGTAAGTAATTTTATTTCTTGGTTCTTATCACACTGGTTCTTATAAATAACAACTTAGAGTTTGTAAACTCTAAGGCTTTCACGGCCGGCGTTGCATGTTGTATACTGATCAGTATCAGAGAAGACGCCGCGAAGGAGAGTTCTACGCTCTTGTCGCCGCTCGAACCTGAACCACTGAAGATGTCGACCGCAGTGATCGACGAAACGTCTGGAACACAAGTTTCACATAGACCACGGCCAAACAGCCCGGAAGCAATACATACAACAACTTAAAGTTTATTTATTTATTTGCACAAAACACTTACAAATACATTATACATTACTAGAATACATGGATAAAGACAGATAAATACATATGTATGTGAAAACAATACAAAAGGCCTTTAGCAGCCGCGCTAGGGTCACCTCTGTTACGGCTGCTAAAAGTTATTTTACACTAGTAGCGTCCCGCGGTTTCACCCGCGTGGATTACGGTTTTCCCGCTACTCAATTTAATACTCAATTACCCCACGGGACTTATACTTTTTCCGGGGTAATAGTATCCTATGTATTAATTCAGAGTTTAAACTATCTCCATAGCAAATTTAATCGAAATTGGTGTAACCGTTTGAGCGTTAAGAAGTAACAAACATACACACAAACTTTCGAGTTTGTAATATTAGTAGGGTAATACAAATATGTTGAAAACTGTAATGGGGAGGCACAGGAGCCCAAACTTGGTAAAACCTGCGCTATGGTACTCCATCCTACCCTCAAAACATGACAAACTAACTTATATAGGTATTAGAACAATTAGATATAAAAGATATAGTAAGATTTAACTTCGTACAATTGCCCTAGCTAAAAACTTATTCAAATACAATTAGCAAAAAAATATAATTAAGAATAGGGCTCCATGGATTGGGATACACCTTCCGTCTATTTTTATCTGAAACAAATGCACAATACTGAATTGATTAAAAAATTATTGAAATTATTTGACTGGCCGGTTGGCGCAGTTGGTAGCACTCCGCCTTCTGAGTCGCTGGTCCCGGGTTCGATTCCCGGACAGGTCAAACATTTGTGTGTATGACATGTCTGTTTGACCTGTGTCTGGGTGTGTATATGTATATACGTATATATATCAGTCATCAGGTTACCATAGCACAGGCTCTGCCTAGTTTGGGACCTGAATACCTTGTTAATACAAAAAACAAAATATTATCCGTAAAGAAAGTAAATCTGTGACGATTTTATATATTAAGGCTTGGCAATTGATGCTTTGAAACGAACGCTCCCATAAAGAAGTCTCCAACTCGCCATCAATCTTGCCTTAGATAAAACATGCAATAGATTTCCTATTTCTCCTCTCGAGTACCATTAGCCCCCCTCACCCCTCCCTTATACCCCAGAAAGTTCGCGGCAAAAACCGCGCTGCACCTGACATCGGTAATTGATATACAGCGCTATTAATCACTTTGTATTTTGCCGTATAAAGTTAAGGTTTTATCGTTAATTCTGAAGGTAATGTCGGTATAGAACTAGAGTGGAGACTTGTTTTGTAATTTCGAATGAGTCATGATACGGTAAAAGATAACAAATGACTATACCCGTACGCAGTAGAATGTGAATGTTTTTTTATTTTTCGGGACCGCATGATTTTTGTTTTAAAGCAAACACGGTCGCGGTTCAGGATAAAATTCTTATGATGATGAATTGATCATCTTTAAAAGCTACTCATTAACAACAATTATTCAAATATGATTTATTATTTACTATATAAACATTGATTCAACTCCCTGCTATTGCTTGATTCTGTCGCCTTTGCGGAACTATGTTACGTCTCGCTCGCACAAGTGTAATGACTCTGTGTTATGTAATACTTACTGCATCGCGATTGTTATTTAGTCAATGTCTAGTAGAAAATATAAGAAGTCTTTTAGCATCAAATATATTTTACTCGGAAATCCCTAGTTTACCATTTTGATTCAGTAAAATATTAGTAACTTTATTTAATTTTGAAAGACTTTCTTAATAATTACGCAGTAAAAAATTGATTCCTTTTAGATGTTCATACCTTGTTACACTTGAAAACCAGCCTATCGTCCTTAATTGTAAGATTTAAGAGTTAAGGATTGAAAGGTTATCTAGTCTCGACTGTAAACTGCCAATTCCAGCGTAGGACAACCGATAGTGTCTTAAGACTGCCGGAGAGAGCTGGATCAATATCGTTCCTAACCTGCCCTCGATAAAACCTTTAGCGAGATTTGAGTCCAGCAGTTGCAGATGCCTTTCAGCTGAAATTATGATAATGATGGTTTCTACAATACCCGTGGCTACGTAGCAATAGCAATGAAATTCATATTTTAACTAAATAACCCGCTTAGCTAGGAATTTCCTTTTAATAATGCTATTTCAAACAAACTTCACCGTCTTACTAAGGGTAGAAACGTTTCCCGAAATCTCAAACAAGCCGCGAATTCACCTTGCTAAGCGAAAAAGCCTAAGTTAACCTTAAAGTAAACTAAGTTAAGCCGAGTGTAAAACCGCTTACAGTTAAGCTGCCTCTAGTCGATAAAATTAAGTTACCGCGCACTCTTTGAGGCTTCAAAATAACGGGCTAACGTTCAGAAGGCATGCAATTTTGCGAATGAACTTTATGCCGTGGAAGCTAAAGTTAGAACTCTTTCTACCTTATTACAAAACAGGGACTAAGTGTAGAACGAAAGTACTGAGTTTAATCCAAGGACTGAGTGAAAACCGTACTACAAAACCAAGTTTAGCATTGATTTGGATTTGGCGTTGTCTATGGTCTAAAGATAAATGAAAATCATTTATTGGCCTTATAACTGGGAATGTTACATTGGGCATGTCAAGTTACATTGTGTCATCTTAAATAATTTAATCTCATTATCATTTACTTTAGTCGAAATCTAAATAATAGTATATAATGTAAAGTTAAAAAATTTAATCTTATTATCATTTACTTTAGTCGTAATCTTAATAATAGTATATAATGTAAAGTTAAAAAATTTAATCTTATTATCATTTACTTTAGTCGTAATCTTAATAATAGTATATAATGTAAAGTTAAAAAATACATATAAAATAAAATCAATTAAATTAAATGAATATATAACAAATGTTTGTAACACACAGCACAAAAAACAAACTAAAAAATAAGTAATTTTTTTTTATATAGTCCTTCGATGACACTAGTTTATCGATGGTACGCGCGAAACGTTTGACGTAGTTGTCAAGTTTGTTTACTATCTCATTTTTTGTTTTATATTAAATAATAGCTTCTTTTCGTGGCTTAAGGCTTAAGACCTGAACAACGACTGACACAAATTTTTATACCTCGGGTCAATTTTTATACAGTGGCACTAGAGTATTTTATATGGAAAATAAGTATGATATTATGTACACAAAAGCCATAGTAGTTTAGCTAATGGACAAACTATGTCCAAACCGTCCTCGAAAGTATGGTAGGTATTATTGAGATTGTATGTGGGTACCCAAACAATCACAACAGTTGTATATTTGGGGAAATATCATTTCCGCTCAAGGCACGTGATACCGTCATGCTTTTGTACATCCTTCAATGACGGAGTAAAAATATATCGTAGAATTCATTTATCTTATATATGTAACAATTACATTTTTTTGACGTGACAACGTCTTATAAATTGGTTTGCCGGGTGACACTTCAAGAAACTGCGTTACGCTCCGCTCACGTTATGCGCTCACAATGAGAGCGAGTGAGAGGCACGCGTCCCTTCCACTCGGGCATGGTTAGCCCGCCTAAGAGCGAGAGAGACAGACATAAAAAGTGAAAGGCACTCAAAGTCGTTGTCACGTAAAACTTTCGCCCGTATACCGACTTTACAGGCAACCAATTTTTACTATTATAAGTTTGCGTTTGACAACTGTATATAACTGTATACAACTTATATTGCCAGTCGCTGAATTCTACTTTTTTTTCCAAATCTTCTCAGCAATCGGACATCAACTGCTAGACATATGACTCTCCCATATAGGGGGATTTGCCAATACTCGCCACGCTTGGCAGGCGCGTTGGCGAGCGCAGGATGATTTCCAATCCTCAGAAGGCGCTGCTGCCCACCTTCTGATACGTGGTCCTTTAGCCGACTCTTACGGCACCCGCGGGAAGAGATGGCGGAGTACTATTATTCTAGGTCGGTACCACCACGGCATCAAATCTATACTATAATCTGTAAAAACAGAAATTGTGTACTTAGAAAAACATTTACACAAATTCCTTTTAGGGATGTGTTAAGGATGACCCACGAAACAAGCTAAGAATGACAATCCGGTGTCTATGTTTAATTTCTGTCTGTCTATCTATTGTATTCAGTTGGATACAGTTATGACTAAAATAGAAAGAATTCTCTATTTTTGGATGTATTTGTTACGGATAAGGAGACGGAACGAGCAAAAGACCCTCAAGATGTTAAGTGACAAACTCTGTCTATAGACAGATAGAATTCGTAAAAAAATGCAATGCGCCCGTCACCCTGAGACATAAAGTTGGTAATTCTCATATGCCTGTAATTTTACCGGAAACCGTACCCTTCAAACTGTAACACAGTAATGCGAATACAACTGCCTGGCGGTAGAAATAGATATGGTGGCAGTACTTCCGGACGAACTCTCATATAGAGTGCTACTACTGTTAAATATGTAATGTGTATGTATGTATGTTCCCACAAGCTATCACTGGAAGCCAAGTCTTTATTTTTAGGATCACAAAAGCAACATCCTAAAACGCTCACTTGTAAAGCTACCGCGAAGTTCCTACAGGTTCCACTCAAAAACTTGAGCAAAGCGCCCAAAATTTATGCAAATACCTTCCAAATGAGCTAAATTGGTAACTAAACACCCCTTAACAATAATAATGGAACAGTTTGGTCGCAAAGTGCTTTGCTGTGTCACCATTCATCATCTACCTAACAACTACATTAGTATGAAGACGGATCGTAGTTTGTTTTCTCGCTCTATCCTACGACCTCTCTGTTTTGTTTATTATCTCTTTGACAGGTCTGGAGATGACGAAAATGGGATATTTTTTCCATGTTAGGGGTGAATAATTGATTTGCGGACTAAGAAATTCTGCAACAGAATCGTTATCGTATCTTTCAAGATGGTATTTGTTTATATTTTTATGCTCTTGATGGTTAATTTGTGTAGTTATCTCATTATTATCTTTCCTCCCATACGACGTTAATTTCTGGGATTTCGCTGCCCCCCTATAAATCTCTACAAGTACTGGCATGTATTCAGCTTCGTCCTGAAATCTAAACGCTGTGCTGTCCGTTGTCGCCATTCGATTGCCTTTCATCCTAGCAAACGACTTACATTATACTTAGAAAAATATCACATATTGTCGCGTAATCAATTTGGATTCAGAACCGGACGATCATCTGAACATGCAGTTAATGAGATGACAAATTTTATAATTAACGAATTAGACAAAAAAAATAAGGTTATAGGTATATTTTTGGACCTTGCAAAGGCTTTCGACACTGTCTCTGTGCCACTACTTGTTAAAAAGCTTGATTTAGTGGGAGTAAGAGGTAATGCCCTGCTACTTATCGAGGATTATTTGAAAGGGAGGACTCAAAGGACGCGAGTGGGTGACATGTTGAGCAACGAAGAATTCGTTTCTTATGGAATCCCTCAAGGCAGCGTATTGGGTCCAAGCCTATTCTTGGTTTATGTAAATGACCTGTGTAACTTGAATTTAAATGGAGGCAAAATTTTCTCCTACGCAGATGATACCGCTCTCATTTTTGTGGGGAAAAGTTGGGAAGAAGTTCGAATACAAGCAGAAGCTGGGTTGCAAATCGTTACCCGATGGTTGCAAAGTAACTTGCTCTCGTTGAACGTCAGCAAAACAAAATTTATCACTTTTACAAACTCTAGAGGTAGATTACCAGACTTTGATATCAAAGTTCACATAAACTGTATTGCAAGTACATGTAGCTGCGCTTCGTTGCAAAACGTACCTAACATAAAGTATTTAGGTGTACATTTGGACCACAGATTGACCTGGAATACACATATACAAATCCTCAGTAGTAGGGTTCGTAAACTTATATTTATATTCAAACAACTCCGGGAAGTGGCTGATAGAAGTCTGATAATCAATGTTTACATTGCTTTATGCAGATCAATCCTAACATACTCTATTACTTCGTGGGGAGGTGCAGGTGTAACTTATATGTTAGCATTAGAGCGAGCTCAAAGAGCCTTATTAAAAGTAGCAACTTCTAGACCACGCTTGTTCCCTACTTACAAATTATACAAGGATTGTGGACTATTGACAGTTCGTCAATTATACGTACAAAATGTAATATTGGCCCAACATAAACAAGTGACTTCATTAGAAATACTCTCACTAATAAATAAACGTAGAAAAGACAGAATTGTAGGTATACTAAAATGCAACACAAAACTAGCTCAACGTCATTTTCCTTTCCTCGGTCCATATCTGTACAATAACAGTAACAAAGTTATTGTTGGACTAGTCTACTTAAACAGCAGAGAGGCAAAAATATCTGTGGGCAGTTGGCTGAGTAATCTCAGCTATGATGAAACCGAAAAACTTCTTAAGATAATCAATTAGGCAATACGTCTCACTCACATACACACAACACCACACACACACAAAACACACACACTCACACACACACAAAACACACACACTCACACGCACACACAAAACACACACACACACGTTTATTAGTTAAAGGACACAATTTATTCATCCCCTGGGACCTTACTTTAATGAACCAATCGAAGGGAATGCAGAACCTACGACACAAGAATCACTTCTTAGTGTAGATTCTGCACGTCAATATTTAAGTGGAATTTGTATACTTTTTACGATAATAAATTGAAAATTGAAATTGAAAATTGAAATTGAAACAGTGTGTATATATGTAGAGGCAATGTTGTCAAAACAGACTATATGAATCCGTACAGGTTTTAGTGATCGACAGTTGCAAAAGTGTGTCGGTCGACACGCGTCATGCAGTCATCAAAAACTTCAAGACCATTTACTTGGAATTTTTTGACGTTTAAAGAGCATGTACTGAGCTCTGTTGTCTGGTATGTTTTTGTGTAATTGACAAATGTGTTTTTGAAGTCTTATAACATTGGAAAAGTATACTGGGAAAATATGTCTACCTACGAATTAGATCTGTTTTGAAATAAGAAAAATATAATAACATTGATGAGTCATCTTATGGGCGTTCGTGCAGAAGCACTCAACTCATTCAGACTGCTGATTCATATTTATAATTCTGAAGCACGTTATACAAAGATTTCTTTTGCATTAATAACATTTTATGTGAGAGAAATCTTAATTTAACATGTATGTGAACACACAAAGATGAAAACCCAACTTAAAACCCCATCAAACAAAATCCCACATCGATATTAATTAAAAACCAAAAACTTTTTACCAAACCAACGCAAATGTTTGCACGTATCCAAATTCCGTTCAATCAATCCTTGATAGAAACCGAAAAGGGTTCCGAAGTTCGAAGTAGAGCACACATTGTTCCCCTCTCGTTAACAAACTGTGCGCCACTTTTTTGACGTCTACTCTAGAGTCTCTACCGATACAAGTGTTTACCTTTACCCTGGCTTCACATATTGGCGCCAACATTGGACCTTGGTACACTCTGCTATAGACAGAAAAGTATCGTGATATATGAGAAGTTAATTCATAGTTATTATTTATATATTCATAGAATATTTATATATTAAAATTTATATATTCATAGAATTAGTTTATTCATAATCTAATTTATTCACATATTCAATTCTTGTGTTGCTGATCTTAGTCAGGTCGTCTGTCTACTTGTCGGTGGCCGTCCTATGCTGCGTTTGCCAGTCCGTGGTCTCTATTCGAGAACTTATCGACCCAAACGGCCATCAGTTCTTCAAGCTATGCCACTTCAACTTGTTAATCCACTGGGCTATATCGGTGACTTTCGTTCTTCTACGGATCTCCTCATTTCTGTTTCGATCGCGTAGAGAAACCCCGAGCATAGCCCTCTCCATAGTTTTTGATGTCCTACTCTAGCCTATTTGGCAAAGCGACAGGGATTGTATTCTATAGTCGTGGGTTTAAGTCCCATTGGTACCCTTAATAACTCCTTCAAAAATTTGAACGTCAGTTCCGTCTATCATGTGTCAATGCAATCACGTATATACAATTTTAAAATAAATTATTTATGTAAATGTCAAAACGATAGTAGTAATACTTATTCGATCGATGTCAGCTTAAAATGTTATTTATTTGATTGCAATTCGGAGCTTGGCTTTACATAGATTTTAGTTAAACTTCTCAACATAGGTTTCGGGCATATCTAGTAGATATGCCCGATAGTATAGTAGTCCATAAATTACGTGAGGTACTTTTAGTGATATTTTTTTTACATATTATAAGTTGCGTTTGACAACTGTCTGACCTGATTTTTCGATCCCCCCTCTCCCCTTGGTGAGACGTCGTGAGATTTTGCTGGACCCCCTCCCCCCACCCATAATCTCACGTGAGACTTTTGAAAATGCGTATATTTAATTATTTACATTAAAAATGTATATTTCAAAATAAATAAATCAATACGTACAAGAATAATCAAGACTTGTATTTAAGATTAATAAAATTAAAAGAGAAAATTAAAATTAGAAGATTTAAGAAAAATATTTTTACCTAATTTATCCCAGTTTTCTCGCTACATTACAATGTTCCTTGCGGAAAAAATTACGTGAGTATTTGTCGAACCCACCCCCTCCCCCATGTGAGTTTGGGTGAGATTCGGCTTGTCCCCCTCCCCCCCGTAAACACGTCACGTAATTAATGGACGCCGCCATATGCCAATACCCAGAGCCCGTCCGCAAGGTGTTCACGCTTGCTGCTGGACATTCTGCTGCTCGACGTACATTTAATTAACCACACAGGCAAAAAATGTCCAATGATATTTGTTGAGATGCGGCATCTATAATAATAATAGTGTGTGTGTGTCGTGTGTGTGTGAGAGAGAGAGAGAGAGAGGGAGGGAGATAAATTTTTTGAGCAACGTCCCATCTGTTTCCAACACAGGCTTGGAACCAACTAAAACATTTATACCATTTAACTCACGAGTGTTGTATTTTATTATTTGCGTCGACAGTACTCATGGACTAACTTTAATCATATATTTCAAATTTCGAACAACACATCAATAAGCAATTCACTTCGTGTGGATGAATCAACAACGTTGCCAACATTGGTGGCAACGTTGAACCTAGCGCCATCTTTGCATGGGACTCGTTATCAAATTGGGCCAATTATTGGACCAATTTAAATGAAGCTGGAGTTAGCAAAACCAAATTTGCATATTTCGATTTTTTTCCTCCAACCTTAATACCTTACAATGGAATTTAAATTGAACGTTAGTGTAACGTTGACTTTTACTCGTACTTTTCCTCTGCTTTTGTTCTTAGTTGCAAGTGATAAGGTGTGAATTGCTTGTCACACACACGTGCAAGTGTGTGACAAGCAATTCACACCTTATCACTTGCAACTAAGAACAAAAGCAGAGGAAAAGTACGAGTAAAAGTCAACGTTACACTAACGTTCAATTTAAATTCCATTGTAAGGTATTAAGGTTGGAGTTGCAAGTGATAAGGTGTGAATTGCTTGTCACACACACGTGCAAGTGTGTGACAAGCAATTCACACCTTATCACTTGCAACTAAGAACAAAAGCAGAGACGCATACTCATTATATACGAGTAAAAGTCAACGTTACACACACGTGCAAGTGACAAGTGATGTAGCATCCTAAAAAAGTGATTTATATGAGTGTGTGTTTTGCCGTGATTGATTCGTACCTACCTATCTGACATTTAACAAGCATTCAATATTTTTATTAAGTAAGCATTGTTCAAACATTCATGTGAATGATTTAATAATATATATATTATACATAACCAACACCTATCTAAAAAGAATCCTAGAGTACTTTGGTCACGGTATGGTCAAATTTTGAATCAAATCACTTTAGAGTGTGGAAACCGGTTCCATTTATTGGTAGAAAAGTTTTTTGTAACAAAGATTCCAAAAATTTTCATAATTACTACATTTGCAGAATTCAACTCATTAATATATCTATAACTAATTAAACTCTTAATAATAATAATACTAATCGATATCAAAATTCCGGCACCTAATAAGGTTTTAAATCCTACTAATATTATAAATGCGAAAGTTTGTGTATATTTTAATTAATGTATAAAACACGGGAGTTACTCACGTAATAAGTCAGAGGGTTCCGACTATAGTACTAGGCGAACAACGACCGCGTCCGCGAGCGCCCCGTATTCTCCTTGAAAAAGACCACTGAATGTGGTTGAAACTATAGTCGGAACCCTCTGACTTATTACTTGAGTAACTCCCGTGTTTTATACATTCATAGTGTGTGTGTTTGTTAGAAAATGTTAAATGTTATATTTAAAAAAACTTAACATTATGCCCACACGATACAATAAAAGAAAACACAGTTATTTTTCATAGAAAAAAACGAAGAGTTTCAAAAAAAATGATTCCAGAATCGCTCTTGACTTTTATTTTCCCAATCTTGCTACGATATAAAAAAGCCTATCATTATAATATTTCAAAACAATGCATTGTGCCCGAGGGCTTAGAACAAAGACCGAATAACCGCAAAATAATATAGAAAAGAAGAAAATCCTTACTTGTTGCAAGTTTCCAATGATTTAAAAAATACAAGGATCGTTATATACTTGCGGGATGCGCGCAGTCCAGTATTGAGAAAAGCTTAAAAAAAGAAGAACGTATGATGTATAGTTTAAATAAAATATGTTTATTATATACAAGAAAATCTGTAATGGTAATGATGACATAACTTATATAACTCTTCCTACTCAAGACTAGAGGCCTAATATGAGGATCGAACCAGCGTCCGCCAGTTTAACAGCCGACGCTCTCTTCTACCGCTGAACTATCATCACTTCGAATATCTTTCTATATGTTTTCCCAAAAAGTTTTAATTATCGAAAATTTCATAATATGTGATTTCTCACCAGATGGGTAAGGTTATCATCTCACAAATGTGATAAGGAGGGGGACGAGGGTACAACGTCATAAAATGTGTGTGACGTAACTAATGGATAGACCACTACTGATTCTAATTCATACATGCTCTTTATTTATTATACACACACTGAATGATTAATTAATTATTTAATATGTTCAGTTCAAACAGACGTTTGACCAATATCTCACGTGATATTAAGGAATAATACGGTTAATGATGGGCGCCAGAAAATAACTAACCACTCTCGATTTAAAAACAATGGGGTTAATACTGTATGCGGTTTCATTAACTTGGCAATGAACTCCACTCCTTAGATGTACACATTATGAATATTTACGTATCTACTTTAGTATACCGGTTATATATAACGCTGTTTATAGGGATTTCAGTCCTTGCAAGAAACTGACGTCGACTGTAACACCTGTTTAAAGTCCTCACAGCCCTTATAGGATCCCATAGCCCTCGGGGCCCGGCCCTTATTTTTGCAATAAATTACAAACCACATCGTTTCCGATACATCCGTACATGTCTCTAGACCCTTACAATTATTAACGGATAAGAGAGATTAAAAGGGATTTTGGGTTCGTTAAAGTGAATCGAGCACTTTTGGGAAGAACCCTTAAAATATTCCTATCAAATGTTGGTGATTGGCTGTAAAGTAATGAAAGGGACTTACGCGATAAGTTTTTTAGAGAAAATTATGATGGCTTGGGAGCCTTTTGGGCCATAATTTTTTTTATCACTAACTTATCAATAAAACATTCGTGTAATAAATACAAAAAAAGGAGAAAAAGTAATGTAATAATTATTATTGAAGTTGGATAAAGTTTACATATGTGATAAAACTTACCAGTTCTTGATTCAAAACTCTTCGATAACTAACTGAATTGATTCGATAATTCGAATTAAGAATGTTAATGATAAAAGTAAATACTAGAATATTCCATTACATTTTCTTATAATCTATATTTAAACAGCTTCTTCGTTTTGGCAAATATGTCGCTCTGTATGGCAACAATGCAATAATAATATATCAATTCCAATAGTTATCGATCGTTCTGAATCAGGGGAACAACCTTACAGAAAAAAATCCTATTGAAAGTTTTACAAGCAGTATTTGTACTTTTTATAAAGAGAGTGCATAGCGTTTATAAAGAGTTACATTTGATTTAGATTTCAAACTTCAGTTGCTATTAATGTCCATGCTTTGAATTATTGAGGAGAAGCGGGTAGTCGCGCGGCGCCCGTTTTAACTATCACGCTCCTACCGTCCGCTAGTCCTCATTCCTGGACACGATTAGCCCAATCAATTTGTCACCAGCTTATTCCCGATTGGTGAAACGATTGGTGATTGGACACTAATTTTTATACTCATTTGCTAACTTTACAACAAATTTAGAAGTAGTAAAAAGTCTCCATAGTAAAATTAATTATATAATTTTTAAAATGTATTATTTATAATTAACTATTATGAACTTACATTGCTTAACTTGTTCACCATCATCATCATCTCAGCCATAGGACGTCCAGTGCTGGACATAATGTCGACCCCATTGATTTCCATAAGGACCGGATGGAGGCGCCCCGCATCCAGCTCTTACTTGCGATGTTAGTCAAGTTGTCTGTCCACATATGCTGCGCTTGCCAGTCCGTGGTCTCCATTCTAAAACCTTTCGACCCCACCGGCCAACAGTTCTTCGAGCCCCATGTGCCCCACCTACGGACACTTCAGTTGCTAATCCTTAAAATATTTATATTATAGTTCACTATTCTAATATACATACCCATATCCTAATGATTCAAAAGCCTTTGTTACTGCTACACGCTAAAACCGCTGTACAGATTTCGATGAAATTTTTTATGGAGATATATTGAACTCTGTAATAGCACATAATCTAGTTTTATCCTGGAAAAAGTGCAGTTCCCGTGAGATAATTGAGGTAGCGGGGAAACCGTACACTACGCGGGTGTATCCGCAGGCCGCTACTAGATGTAATATAAAAAATATATATTAAGATTAGTTTAATTGTCTAATGACAACAGTGTGAATGTTTAAGTACAACGTATTTTGCTTTTTAACCGACTTCAAAAAAAGGAGGAGGTTCTCATTTGACCCGTATGTTTTTTTATTTTTTTATTTGTGTTTGTTACCGCATAACTTCCGACTGGGTGAACCGATTTTGATCGTTCTTTTTTTATTTGAAAGCTGGTGCTTCCCGTGTGGTCACATTTAAATTTCATCAAAATCAGAAGAACACTTTTTGAGTTACCTACAAGTCAAAAACTGAAAAATGCGTGCTTATACCTACACGATATTATAGTAGCGGTTGAAGACATCGGTGAACATACCTACACCACAATGACAATTGTTCCCATGAGTAACAAGGGTCACTAAAAAGAGTGAAAATAAACATTTTTACCAAAAAATAGAACCGACTTCAACACTCAAAAGTATGAAATAACTTGTCGAAGTCGGTACCATGAGCACAATATTTTGATATCAGTTACTTTTGAACTATCATGGTACCGACATCAACAAGTTATTTCATACTTTTGAGTGTTGGAGTCGGTTCCATTTTTTGGTAATTTTTTTTCTCATTTGTTTACCTAAAAAAATAAGAAATTTCACTCAACAAATATTAATATATATATATTTTTTTTTTTTCACACAAGGTCTTCAGGTTCCAAACTAGGCAGAGCCTGTGCTATGGTAACCTGATGACTGATATATACATATACACACCCAGACACAGGTCAAACAGACATGTTCATACACACAAATGTTTGACCTGTCCGGGAATCGAACCCGGGACCAGCGGCTCAGAAAGCAGAGTTCTACCAACTGCGCCAACCGACCAGTCAAATATGTACGCAAAGTGTTGTGTTTAAACAAAAATCTGCAGTATATAAGACTAAGTGTTATTCGTTACATATTCCAACGTTTTGGATTGAGCCCCAGCGGGGATTGGTCTAGTTTAATTATCACCCAGCGTCCGTCGCCCGTCCGTTACTCGCTAGTAGACACGATTAACCCAATCAGTTTGTCACAGGGGTTTCCACTGTTGCCATGTTCACTCTGCAATTGGAGCAGTCGGCGGGATCATTGTCACTGTCTATTTTGGATAGTCGATAAAGAAACATTAGCAAAATTGAAGGCGAAATAGTTTTTTTTTTCTCAGCCATGTGCGTCCACTGCTAGACGTATGCCTCCCCCACACGATTAACCCAATCAGTTTGTCACAGGGGTTTCCACTGTTGCCATGTTCACTCTGCAATTGGAGCAGTCGGCGGGATCATTGTCACTGTCTATTTTGGATAGTCGATAAAGAAACATTAGCAAAATTGAAGGCGAAATAGTTTTTTTTTTCTCAGCCATGTGCGTCCACTGCTAGACGTATGCCTCCCCCATATAGGGGGATTTGCCAATATTCGCCTCGCTTGGCAGGCGGGTTGGCGAGCGCAGTATGATTTCCGATCCTCAGAAGGCGCTGCTGCCCACCTCCTGGAACGTTATCCCTTAGCCGACTCTTACGGCACCCACGGGAAGAGATGGGGGAGTACTATTCTAGGCCGGTACCACCACGGCCATAGATATGTGATACGAGAAATATAGGCCAACTAGTAGCGCCCCGCGGTTTCACCCGCGTGGATTACAGTTTTCCCGCTACCTCAATTATCCCACGGGAACCATACTTCTTCCGAGATAAAAGTGGCCTATGTGTTAATCCAGGGTTTAAACTATTTATTTATTTATTTAAGCCTCTTTAATTCCTTAGCACTTTCTATTAGAACCACATTAGAAACCACAACATGGAAAGGACCGGTGGGAAAAAGAAAAAGAGGTCATCCTAGGAACAGGTGGATCGGCGAAGTAATTCTGGTAGCAGGAAAAAGTTGGAGAGACAAAGCAAAAAATAGAAAATTGTGGAGTAAGCTAGAGGAGGCCTTTACCCAGCGTGGGGTTCCAACAATAGAGTAGTAATAGTTATTTAGTAATAAAAGAAAATGTTATTTAAGGTTGTTGGAAATATATGGGCTTTATTATTATTTATTATTATTATTCTTAACTCCTTAGCAATGCATATAGTTTTTTTTATTATTATTACCTAATTTTAACTAAGGACCTCTCGACGAGTATAGGCCTCCTCCAACTTATTATAACAATATTAGATATAAACATAATTATAGTTAACGTGGCAATGCTGCTAGCATTCTGGGCACGCTGCCAGCCGGTAGCGGGTTAGAGCATTTGAGTTATCTATAGGCTACCAATAGCTAGTGGATTGCTCAAATGTTATTTGTAGTAGTTGCAGTATTGTAATTACTTATTAGTGTTTTATTTTAATAAAGTAAGTTTATTTCCGATTAACTGTACGGTTATCTAATTCAAACGAAAGTTACATAAATTTGTAAAAACAAATCGATCAAGAATCACCGGTGTTAAAAACTCGAAAGAGTTTTTAAACTTGGTAACATATATTTTATTATGTTTTATAAAGGTCTCAATTTATTTTATTATTTTACTTCAGAATTTGAAGGGCGTAATTGCACCACCGTACTGTCAGAGCAAATGATGGTGCAATTAAATATTTGAAAAAATCAGTTAAAAAGCGGGTACTTGAGTGTAAATTTGGATATTGAGTATCAAAATAGGATATTTTTTAAAGATATTTAAGAAGCAATTCAGTTCTTGTTTGTGTGAAAAAAAATCAGTTAAAAAGCGGGTACTTGAGTATAAATTTGGACACTTAGTATCAAAATAGGATATTTTTTAAAGATATTTAAGAAACAATTCAGTTTTTATTTGTGTATAAGTTTAGTGTACAATGGGACTAGCATATCATGCTGGGAAAACCCTTAAATAAAAGTTGGTTATTTTTTTTTTTTACTGCGGAGACGTTTATGTTATCAGACCCGCGGAGTGGCGGGAACTGATGGCGAATTAGATAGATAGATAGATAGAAAACTCTTTATTTGCACACTATTTCAAAACTACACACATAAAGAAAACAAACAAACAAATATAGATACAGTGATACAAAGGGCGGCCTTATCGCTTAAAGCGATTTCTTCCAGGCAACCAAATTGAATTATTTGGGAACGCATTGTTCTTTCGAAAATCTTACTCGTACCTAAACATTCTAAGCCTCCAGTCTCTTCCTGCGAACTAGATAATGCCCTATTATACCTACATTGATGAAATTAATAATTGCCTGCCAAAAAGTCTAGAATGAAATGGTTTTGCAAAAAAACAGTCAATCTGTGAAAGAAATCCAGTATATTGTTATTTATATTTAGCTTTTCTTATACTGTATAAATCAAGCGTTTTACCACTATCTCACTTGATGGTCAGTGACGATGCGGTCGAAGATATTATCACCTAGAATACTCACTGGCTCTCAAGGACTGCTGCCTGAACACACTATGTGTTTGGTGACAGTTTTTCAAATTTGAGGGTCGTTGAGCCAGGCGGGTACTCGAAACCCTACCACCATACTGGGAATTTGATAACGGTGATACTTTCACCGGAAGCTCAAGCCGTTGTTGGGGATCGAACCAGTGTCCGTCAGTTTGACAGCCGACGCTCCCCCCGCTGAGCTATCATAGCTTCATTATTGAAACTGCTTACTATGTCGTCGATAAATTATAACGTTTGACAGGAACACCATTTTATTTTGGCAATTAACGCCAATGGTTGTCTGGGAGAGATCGCTTCTTAGCGATAAGACCGCCAATTGTGCAACATATTTTGTATTTGTTAATGTGTTATTTTATAAATGTTATTTTAAGTTGATGTACTTGTACAATAAAGTGTTATCTATCTATCTATCGTTTGTCGATCGATGCACAGTAAAACAATTCCGATAAAGCCTCTCTTTGTAGCGGTCAAAATGTTAATAAGGATCAAAGCCTTCTACATATGCCTCCCTAGTTCTTTTAAAGCATCAAGCTAATTATTACTCCATTCTCACTCATTCCCTTTCACTGCGGCGTAATCACATAATTCGGCGATACTCGCGTGGCTTTATCGCTTGTGAGTCGTTAAACTTCACACATGAGTTCCCCCCTACGCCCCTCCTTTGTAACGATCAGTGAGAACGATATGTCTGCGTGGCCTGGATACTACTCACGCATGTTCAAGACCGCTTTAACTCAATATCGTGCTGCAACGAATAATCATTTAATTATTACCTGTTAGTAAACGACTTCAAAAAAAAGGAGGTTACTCAATTCGACCGTATAAATGTTGTTTTTTTATGTGTGTTCGCGGATAACTTCGTCGTTTATGAACCGATTTTGATGATTCTTTTTTTGTTAGATAGAGTATACTTCCGTGGTGGTCCCATTCAACATCAAAATCGGACAAGCGGTTTTTGAGTTATACTCCAATAACTGAAAAGTGCTACGCGTATCTTGATGATATTATTGTCGCGGTTGAAGACATCGCAGAACACACAATGACAATTAATTGATCCCGTGAGTAGCAAAAGTCACTGACAAGGGTAAAAAAAAAATATTTTTACAAAAAATGCAACCGACTTCAACACTCAAAAGTGTGAAATAACTTGTCGAAGTCGGTACCATGAGCACAATATTGTGATGATAGTTACTTTTGTGTGAACTATATATTAATTTCTATATACATATAAGAAACGCAAGAATCTCAGAAATATTATTACATAGTAATAATATCTATTATTACTATGTATTATTATTATTTACTATTATTTTATGTTACCATAGTACAGGCTCTGCCTAGTTTGGGACCTGAAGACCTTGTGTGAATGTTGTCCAAAAAAAAAAGTACAGCCTAGTTGACACCCAGTTATCAATAAAATTGAATCCCAATATAACTGATAGATTTGTGGAGATTGTGTGCATCGGGAATTGTTGATTTAATAATCTGTGGTTGTAAACGCCCCTATCTCGTAAGCGTATCACGGCGAATAGCTGTATACATCTAGCGTTTGACCACTATCTTACTTGATGGTCAGTACCTAACGACGAGGTCGAGGATGCTATCACGCTAGTACTTGAAAGCTTACTGGTTATCAAGGACTGCTACTGCTGCCTGAACACAGTATGTGTTTGGTGACAAGTTTTTTAACTTGAGGGTGGTAGCTAACTTGGCGGGTACTCTTAAGATACCCTACCACCATGCTGGGAATTTAATACCGGTTGGAATTTAGAAACGGTGTTAACTTGACCGAAAACGCATGCCGTTGGTGGGGATCGAACCAGCGTCCGTCAATTTGACAGCTGACGCGGCGACACTCCCACCGCTGAGCTATCATCACTTCTAAAATCATATGTGAAGTTCAAAAGTTATTTTTATTCTAAATATCATCGAATGTATTGTAAAAATCTGTAATTCTGCAGCTAACCTCAGTATAATCCTATTGTGGACAACACAGAGCCAACTGTGCATTCACAGCCCGGCTATTGCCCGTTTTTATTGCCACAGACGAAAACTTGGTACATGGCAATGTGTTTCATATCAGTTATTTTTTTTTTGTAGACATAATTTTAAAACGCTAACTTTGCACCTTTTTTGTCACCGTAAGGAATTCAGCAATCTCTTTGAGTCATCCTATCCTATCCTACTATTCCTACACATATTATATATGCGAAAGTTTGTGTCGCTGTGTGTATGTTTGTTACTTCTTCACCCTCAGACGGATACACCGATTTCAATGATATTTGGTATAGAGATAGTTTAAGCTCTGGATTAACACATAGGCTATTTATACTTTTATTCCGGAAAAGTATAGTTCCCGCGGGATAGTTGAGGTAGCGGGAAAACCGTAATCCATGCGAGTGAAACCGCGGGGCGCTACTATTTATGTATAAAGTAAACATTGACTACATTATACAAAGCTATTCTTACTCATATTGTAAATGTGAAAGTCAGTTTGTTTGTTTGTTACGTTTTCACGCAGAAACTGCCGGACCAATTATATTAAATTTTGTATGGAATTAGCTGACCCCGTGGAATAACACGTAGACTTCTTCTTTTCATCATCACTTCTTTTCATCATCGCCAAGATCGTTTTTCATACCACGCGCGTGTAACCACGGGGCACAGCTAGTATAATATTAATTAGCTACATGTTCAATTGTAATGTAATCTTCAGATAATTTTAAACCAGATACACCGTGGGCGTACACAACGAGCTACTAAATTAAATTTTTAAAAAAAGACGTGTGGCACTCGGGGACTGCCGCGGTAAAGCTATTGCATAGCATTTTTTATCAACTTATGTAATTACTATATTAATAACTTGTGCAGTAACGCCGATACAATCAATGCCACCTAGAGGCGAGTTGCTGAACTAAACAGACAAGCGTGATATTTCAAAAAAGTCATTAAAAGTTCTGCTATTCATCGATAAATGGCTAAACTAAAAAGTATCACCGCTGTGCCGGTCGGAGTGGGGGGTGTTAGGTTATTTTCGTTACGGAATTTCTAGATTCGGTCTCCACGCTCAAGGCCTACGATAGAAGCTATGCAATAGCTTAAAAAAGCGAATGTCGCTAGTTACCATGTTTCCCCTAGTGACATAGTCGGCGGGCAATTGGCGTCGTCCGATCCAGATTCGAATCTGCATAACAAAATCTACATCAGATCTGTAACGGCATGTGAGCTTGTATGCATGATGTGTCTGAACTGAATGCATGGAAGACCATGCATTGTTGGGCGGGAGATATCTTCAGGTTATAGTACTGGGTATCAATTCTACTAACACATTGCTCATAGATTGTCAATGAATCATCGTTTTTTCTAGTTTTGCTATTCTACTTGGAGTATAATGTAATGGCTACACAGATCTAATTTCTGCCGCAATTCAATTGTCTACAATGCACTCGAATACAATTGTTATTTTAGCGGAATATCAAGTTTATTCGTGATGACATTTGAACGTCTATTGCATTGTTTATGAATGGCTTGTCTTAATAAATAAAAGAATTGGCGCCCTGCTAGACGATCTGATTGTACACCATTTTTTATCTTACTGGTAAGGAACTAATAGTATTTTTGATCTGTGGAAGTGACATATCATCATCATTTTTAACCGACTTCAAAAAAGGAGGAGGTTCTCAATTCGACCTGTATGTTTTTTTTGTTACCTGAGTACTTTCGAATGGGTGAATCAATTTTGATGATTTTTTTTATTTGAAAGCTAATTTTAATAATTAATAAAACTAATTTGCTTCCCGACCGATACAATCAAAATCGGTCAAGCAGTTTTTGAGTTACACTCCAATAACTGAAAAGTGCTACGGATACGTGGATGACATTACAGTTGCGGGTGGAGAAATCGGTGAATATACACAATGACGATTGATCCTGTGAGTAGCAAAGGCTCGACTTCGACAAGTTATTTCACACTTTTGAGTATTGAAGTTGGTTCTATTTTTTGGTAAACATTTTTTATCCTTCTTCATGAGATGTCCATACCAAACCGATGTATGCCCTTATAACTTATCATTTACTGGTGTTGCTCACAAGCTTCGTCCGATAGACTCATAATTATAATTCGCGCACATTAAAATATCGAAACATAGTTTTGACTATAACCTCGACGTTTTGACCTAGTCTCATAGATTGTGGTCACGAGAAAATAATTCATAATTATGTTGACATTCAATTATGTTCTTCACCTTAAAATAATGATGTGTAAATAATATATTAGTAATGTATACGTATATTTGTATAGTATAATAATAATTGTAATATAGTTTTATAATATAGTTTTCAGACTTAAAGTAATAAAAACAAGTAACGAAGTAATAATATACCACGGTTGCCGTGGCGCAGTGGTCAGTGACATGACTTCTGTGTCTCCGGGACCCTGAGTTCGAATCCGGACAGGGGCAAACATTTGTGAGATGAGTGTAGATGTTTAATGTACTAGCGGCCCGCTCCGGCTTCGCACGGGTATAAAATATATAGCCTATGTCATTAATGGATGTTATTATACATATAAACCTTCCTCTTCAATCACTCGTTCTATTAAAAAAAACAAATTGGTTGTCTGTAAAGTCGGTTTACGGACGATAGATTTACGTGATAACGACATAATCATGTATGACTTTGACTTTTAATTTGACTGACTTTGACTTTGACTTTGACTTTGACTTTGACTTTGACTTTGACATTGACATTGACATTGACATTGACATTGACATTGACATTGCATTGACCATTGACCATTGACCATTGACCATTGACCATTGACCATTGGCCATTGACCATTGACCATTGACCATTCACCGTTACGCGGAACGTTACTATTTTTCATTTTGGCATTCATCAATTTATAAAACGTTATCACGTCAAAAAACGCATCAAAATCCGTTGCGTAGTTTTAAAGATTTAAGCATACATAGAGATATAGGGACAGAGAAAGCGACTTTGTTTTATACTATGTAGTGATATAATTTGAAACTTATAAATGGCCATCAGTGCATGTTTATGTCCATGCATGCATTCTACTCTAATTACCAAATATGTAAGTAACCTAGCTGTAAGTTTTCCATGAATTTTACAATAATACAATTAAAAAAACATTGATTGCGAATGATGATGATGATTGCGAAATTGAAGCAATATTCAAGAGCAATAATACCCTCTCTCTGTACATAAAACTCAATGTACCCGACAAACAGAAGAGCAATACCGATGCGGGTTAAAACTGAACCGGGGAAGTTTAGTTAATCCTCGTGAGATGAAAAAGTACAAATGATTCGAGTCTCGGCCGGAATCGATTCCCTGCCGGGGGGTATGTTACGTAGCTCGAGGGATAAGACTTATGCATTTTTCTTATCGACTTCCAAAAGCAGTATATGTACGACTTTTCCAGTGTTTACCACGTGAGTTCTAGTCGGTTCGAGTATGTACTCATTCATTCATCGACTACTGCTGGACATCATCATGTCAGCCATAAGACGTCCACCGCTGAACATATGCCTCCCCATGGGGGGGGGTGAACCGTTATCGTTCTTTTTTATTTGAAAGCTGGTGCTTCCCGTGTGGTCCCATTTAAATGTAATCAAAATCCCTTACCGTCAGGCGGCCCGTCTGCTTGTTTGCACCTATTACATTAAAAAAAGTAAAACTCGTGTGACCTCGCCTAAATATTAAGAGGGGGTTTTTAGAAAAAAGAAATGTCCCAAAATTAACAACACAGTTTGTCTCATAGATATCTTTAAACGCCTCATTAGTCAGAATATCGGAATAACATGCATCGGCCGTTTTAATCCTGAAATAGAATAAATATTCCTAAATGTTGTATGTATTGCTTCCGGGCTGTTTGGTCGACATCTTCAGTGGTTCAGGTCCGAGCGGCGACAAGATCGCAGTGATCGACGAAACGTCTGGAACACAAGTTTCACTTAGACCACGTCCAAACAGCCCGGAAGCAATACATACAACATGCAACGCCGGCCGTGAATGCCTTAGAGTTTACAATATTCCTAAAATTCCAAATGAAAATATCCGCTCATTTTCTTGAACGAAAAACTTAGGGCACTCAAAAAGCTCTCCCTTAAGTCTGTTGAGTGAAACATGCCACAATTATTAAGAGTATTTGAAGATAATGCGGAAAAGAGAATCTAGACAGATTATTCTGCAAAAAAACATCTTAACTCGACATTCCGTAATACTCGGGTCAAGAATCTTACCAATCCTATTAATATTATAAATGCGAAAGTTTGTGAGTATGGATGTATGTTTGTTACTTTTTAACGCCTAAACGGCTGGATGGATTTGAATGAAATTGTTGGTGATAGCTTATGCCCTGGATTAACACATATGCTTATTTTCATCATCATCATCATCACGCGGATAAAACCGTGGGGTCGCAGCTAGTTTTATATATTTCCACAACCCTCAGTCATGAGCATAATGAGTAACGTTGGAGATTTTTTATTTTTTTGAAAAAACTACACACTACAGACTGAACAGTCCGTACCTTTTTTTTAATGACATTTGATTTTTTACTATTATGCGTACTACACAAGAGGTGTGAAATTAATCTAGATGAACTTATCAACTAAGTGAAGTTACAAACTAAGTTACGTAAGTAAACGTTGGAGATTGTTTAGCTAAGAGTGACCTTATGTTTTACAAAGTTTTTTTTTTTAATCCGATCTGTCTAAATGAGATTTTTATTAAGCCGGTCAATGGATACTTAACTTAAATGTAGTCATATTTAAAAATATATATTAAGACCGTTAATGACGTCAAAAGGGCCTTTCTATCACGATTCTGCCATTAGGGGTGAGCAGTGACAATAACAGTACTTAAATTACGCCGCAAATTTATTGTTATTACTTATCTAAACACACCTTTTGCGTGTTTTCCTCGTTTTATATTTATCACTTACATAATGCTATTTAAGGTTTCTTTATTATATTATATACTTTATTGCGTTGTAAAACTTGTGCAACAATATTAATGATTTTGTGAGAAAGACTTTGACTGCGGTAGGAGAGGGTTATAAGTTAAATTGTTTGTTTCTTAGCGAATTATTTCATAATGGCTTCAATTAGTGGTTGGATGAATCAAATGGTTTTTGTTATCCTACTAATATTACAGATGCAAAAGTTTGTGTGTAAGTTTATAACTTCTTCGCGCTCAATCGGCTACACTGATTTCGACTAAATTTATGAAGATAGTTTAAACCTTAGTTTAAGTTTCTTAACCTTAGTTTTGTGGGATAATTGAGGTAGCAGGAAAACCGTAATCCACGCGGTGAAAACCGCGGGGCGATACTAGTTTTAGAATATAATAAATCAGATACATACTACAATAACTAACTAATACATATTTATTTTATATTAGGGATTTAAGGTTTTAATTATTTTCTATAAACATTACAAAATTACTTACGACAAAATACAAAAATTATATCCAGAGACATTTATATGTAGTAGTATGTATTAGTAAGTATAAAAAATGTTCGGAAACAAGCATACTAAAATATGTGGGTATTATGCAAAGATTTTTTGTACACATAAACAACAGTAGACACTTTAAAAATATATATTTCGTCTGTAAACTGGCAATAGGTCCTATCTAAAAGAACAGCAAAATGTCTTATCAGTACCATTACCACAGCATTATTACCTTACAGCATTATTACCTTACAGCATTAAGTAAAGGAAATCACAAAGTAGGGTATTTTTAAAAAAAATTTAAAAAAAACGCTTGTAGTATTTTAACCGACTTTATTAGTTATAAATTCGAGTAAATAAAAAAACATATTACCATCAGGTGGCCCGTTTGCTTGTTTAATACTTATAAATACATTTTTTTTTAAAAGGTTTTTATCAGCTTTTCACTGGACTGTATTGTTGCACGATAACAGATAGGACCTACAGCCAGTTCATAAACGATGTATGTTCATTCATTCACTCATCGCAGCCATAGGACGTCCACTGCTGTCTCCCCATATAAGGGGGATTTGCCAATACACACCACGCTTGGCAGGCGAGTTGCCGAGCGCAGTATGATTTCCTATCCTCAGAAGGCGCTGCTGCCCACCTCTTGGTACGTGATCCCTTTGCCGACTCTTACGGCACCCACGGGAAGAGATGGGGGAGTACTATTCTAGGCCGGTACCACCACGGCAACGATGTATGTATTATGTTAAAGAATGTTTTACGTAACAGTAATTTGAAATAGATTTAAAACAAGTTGAAATGATAACGAGAATTTTCAAATTTAGAATTAAATCGGGACGATAAGAAACATTACGGGAAAAGAATCCTTGGGAGCTCTATACCATATTGACGTAAATAAAAAAAGCTAATTTGACATTTAAATTACTTTTGCCTAAAATATAACACAAATTCGGACAACGCAAATATTACGGGTGCTAGTTTAATTGAAATACTGAGCTTTTGCATGGCAGTTTTTATCTTATGTATTAATATGTGCATATTTATTAAATACCTAACCAACTAATTATTTCGAGTATTTCAAAATCAACAGCCCGAAAACTACGAGAGGTTGGCAGAGAGAGCCCTCTCGGACCAAAGGGCAGGAGGGCTTTTAATTATATAGAAAACGTTGTATCTTGTGTTTTGGCCGAATGCTTACTTCCGGCTAAAACTGAACAGAACGCAATTGGTAAGTTTGTTTTTCATAAAAGTGTTTTTATCTGTAAAGATATAGTTTTAAAGACATAATAATATATTATGAATGTATAAGACACGGAAGTTACTCACGTAATAAGTCAGAGGGTTCCGACTATAGTTTCAACCACATTCGGTGGTCTTTGACAAGGAGAATACGGGGCGCTCGCGGACGCGGTCGCGATTCGCCTAGTACTGGCGAATCGCGACCGCGAATTGAACTCTCTGACTTATTACGTGAGTAACTCCCGTGTTTTATACATTCATAATGTGTCAAAACCACGTCAGTTTTAATAACATAATAATATATAACAAAAGGAGAGCCTTAATTTGGCGATTATTTACATTATAATTTTACAAGCATTTCATTGGAGGTGGTGTGTGGAGTCTGTATAAATATTTTACGTATTACCCATACGTTAAATATTTAAATAGACTTTACATGGCATTGAAATATACGGCTCCGGTGAAGCTCTAAATGCCGATAGGGGCAAAACGCATTAGTCCAAAAGAAAAAAGAAGTGAGTCCAAGAGTGGTTGTCCCATACTCTTCCACGGATCCTCCCGAAAACTGTCGCCGCTTTCCCGATTCGTATGTCAATCTCCGTTTTTAATGAAAGATTGCTCGTCACTGTTGATCCCAGGTGGCAAAACCGGTCGACCACTAATAAAGAGGTGCCTTCAAGAAATATTTCTGGAGCTTCTGTAGTTCCCTGAGCGAGAAATACAGTTTTTCTGGCATTAATGGACATGGAAAATGGACATGCTTATTGCAGTGGGCACATTGTAATAATACATAACATTAATGCTCTGGAGCCAGTCTCCGGCATCTAAACGTAGAGATCATTTCTAGTGTTGGATATATAGACAGAAAAGATTTAGCATTAATTACCAAGTCGCGCTCGTTAGCTGAATAAACTCCATTTTTAGTGTTTTGCAGATTTTTGAGGAAAATAAATTTTGTATTGGGCAATTATGAGTATGCTGATGTTATCATGGCATTTTTTGCAAATTGTAAAGAAAAAATGTCTTTTTGTTTTATATATTATGCCATTGCTTATCAGCTGAGTGTTTATAGGAAAATATCCTTGAGCAAAACTTTTTTAATGAATGATTAAGTTATTCAATTATTACACATTTAAAAAATATAAGGGAAGAGAAGCCTTTATTAAAATAAAATCATCATCTCAGTCACAGAACATACTTGCTCTGCTAGACATATGCCTCCCCATGTCTTTTTAAGGGGGAGCGCGCTGGGCAGGCGGGTTGGCGAGCGCAGTATGTTGGTTTTATCCGCAGAAAGGCGCTGCTGCCCATCTTCTGGTACGTGATAACTTTGCCGACTTATATTTTTATTTAAGCCTCTTTAATTCCTTAGCAATACATAGTGGTTTTTTTTTTTAATACATAATTTTAACTAAGGACCTCTCGACGAGTATAGGCCTCCTCCAACTTGCTCCACTTTTTTCTATCTTGGGCTGTTCTCATCCAGTCCTTGTTTGCTATTTTGAAGAGTTCATCTTCCCATCTTTCTAGAGGGCGACCTCTTTTCCTTTTACCGGGGGGACCAGCCCATGTAGTAATCTTTCAATTATCTTTTTTTTTTTTTGAATTGGTTGTCTGTAAAGTCGGTTTACGGACGATAGGTTTACGTGATAACGTCATAATCATTTATGACTTTGACTTTGACTGACTTTGACTTTGACTGACTTTGACTTTGGCTTTGACTGACTTTGACTTTGACTGACTGACTTTGACTGACTTTGACTTTGGCTTTGACTGACTTTGACTGACTGACTTTGACTTTGACTGACTTTGACTTTGATTATTTTATGTAATACAAAACTCAGGTGGAACGTTACGCGGAACGTTACTATTTTTCATGAGTGTTGCTGGTATTCATCAATTTATAAAACGTTATCGCGTCAAAAATGTTTTCTAGTGTAATTACTTTTACTTACAGATAATAAACAATTTGCTAACATTATTAACTATCTAAGCAAAAGGCTGTTTAGATAGAAATAATAATCCGTCCCTAAGTCCTTATGTAACTTCGTGGTTACATTTGAGGTGCACGTGGTTGGTGACTAAAACGTATGTGAACTAGGACTCCTGGACGTCCACTGCTAGAAATACGCCTCTCCATACACTTATAGTTAGTTTGAGTAAAATGAGACCAGTAATACGCCATCTTGACGGAAAATATTTGTGTTGATATCATAGTTTACTAACACCAGCTAAACAACAGATGTTTATGAGTTTAAGACTGACTGTATCTTCATTCGTTGACGGTCCCGTGGCGCAGTGGTTTGTGTCATCGACATGAATTCTGTGTCTCCGGGACCCTGGGTTCGAATCCCGGCAGGGGCAAACATTTGTGCGATGAGTGTAGATGTTTGTCCCGGGTCTTGGATGTTTGTGTGCTGTGATTGTGTGTGTCCATGCCTCCCGCGATACAGGGATCCTAGTGCGGGGGTCTGAGTGTGATGGAAAAAAAAAAAAAAAATCTGGTATGAGTCTATTTAAAGAATTTAGAAAAAAATTGTAGCTTATTTTTCCATTTTTTTTTCTTTTATGTGTTGCAAACATTTATTTTATATTCATTTAATTTAATTGATTTTATTAAATTAATTTATATTAACTTGACATTATATACTATTATTTAGATTATGACTAAAGTAAATGATAATAAGATTAAATTATCTAAGATTGTAGCTTGACATGCCCAATGTGACATTCCCAGTTATAAGGCCAATAAATGATTTTACTTTTACTTTTTTCTTTTTACATATTATAAGTTTGAGTTTGACAACTGTCTCACCTGATGTTAAGTGATGACGTTGTCTAGGATTTAGCACGCAAGCCTAGAAGGTACTTATTCACTCACCACTTGAAGACTCCAGGATTGTACATATCGGGAAACACAGACTCGGGCAACGAGTTCCATTCCTTGGCAGTACGCATTAAGAAAGTGGAAGCAAAACGCTTAACGCTAAACTTTACTTTTAGATTATAGCAATTTAACGGACACAGCTGTAGCGATATTTCAGATTCCCGGCTCCAAACCGTAGTCATCCTTTTACGTTTCACAACACGGGCTGGGACGATACGCGTTAGCAAAACACTCTGCAGTTGTATGCACTATTGTCTGCGTTAGTTCACATCCGCTTTGGCGATGGTCTTTTAATGATGCAGTGTATTGTTCGTGAACACTAGTTTCTTTTGGACAGCTTTTAATGTACCTTATGTGTGAACGGTGTGGATTAATTTAAAAGTTATTTCTTGAATTAAACATGTTTTGCAAAAGAAGCCAAGCACAATCACTCAATATTTTTAAAAATCAAGTCACTAACTTTTATCTCTCTTCTGTTAGCCAAAATATCTATCGTACTGAATTCCATGTTATTTGTGTACAATATCTATCTTATTTATTTGCCTGAATATGTATGTATATAAATTTATAAATTTATATATATATTATTTATATTATATATATATTATTTAATTATTTAATTAAATATATATATATATATATATATATATATATATATATATATATATATATATATATATATATATATATATATATATTAGATTTTATGTTGAATTCTATTTAATATTTTATTTGACACACCACCCTCCGAGATTATCTATTATCAATTATTCTCCATCCAAAGGTTGTCTGGAAGAGATCGCTCTTAGCGATAAGACATCGTATTGAACATTTCTTATTGTAATTATTGATTTTTTTATTTCTGTTTTTTGTGTCAATAAAGTGTATTTGTATTGTATTGTTTTGTACTGTTAAACGAACAATTCGGATTTCTACATACTTTGTATAAATAATAACGCTCTAAGAAAAGGCTTATTTGAATTTCTTTTTCAAGGACAGTACGGATCGGACGTGGTCGCGGTTCGTACTTATACTGCCTTTTACAGGGTGCCAATTCTCTTATTTAGTAAGACATTCCAGTCATAAATAATGCAATAGTCGTTCAAATGTTATACCCTAATAAACTTGATATTCCTCTAAAATAACAATTGCATTGGATTGCATTGTAGACAATTGAATTGCGGTCGAAATTAGATCTGTGTAGACATTACAATTATACCTTTTCCGAGTAGAATAGCAAAACTAGATAAAACGACGATTCATTGACAATCTATGAGCAATGAGTTAGTAGAATTATTGATACCCAGGACCGCTCCGTACTGTCTATGAAAAAGACCACCGAATGTGGTCGAAACTATAATCAGATCTCTCTGACTTACTACGTGTGTAATTAATGTGTCAAAACCGCGTCAGTTTTAATGTATATAGTTACTTATCTATGGTTTTAATAACAAAAGAATTATGCTATTTTTTCCATTTAATAACCTCACAGGTTCATCCTACTAATATTATAAAGTTTATGTGTATATGTGTATGTTTGTTAATTCTTCACGCTCAAACGGCTGGTCAGATTTGGATGAAATTTGGTGTGTTCATACTTCAGGTCCCGGAATAACACGTAGGCTACATTTCATCATCATCATCATCAATTATCACTACGCGGGTAAAACCCCGGGCATGGCTAGTATAATATATCTTCAATATCCTCAGTCCAAAAACTTCCATTAATGTGATATTTAACTCATCAAAATGTAATGAATACAAAGCTTTATGTAAACTTCATTCAATTTTGAGTGTCGTGGCTGAATTTCTTTTCATCGCTCTTTGAAGCAACGTGCTTTGGCTTGAGTGGGTCAAATATTGAAGAGGTGCATTCAAAAAATAATAACGCAAAGGGAATACACAATTACTTTGGGATGTAGTTTTATTGTTAACCCAACTAACGGTAAATGGTAAGCATTTGGTAAAAAAACAGGGACCGACTGTAGGGGAAGGGAGGGCAAGATGGAAGGCTTAACTTCATGATGTTTAAAAAAATAAAACAACCTAATATAAAATTATTATTTTAATCAATCTTGAAAGAGATCTTATACAGTTAAAAAATTAAGCCTTTAAAAAATATTAACAATAAGTAGATTTGTTATTGTGAGTAATTTAAAAATAACGTCATGAATTCCATCTTGCCCTTACCCAGAGGGCAGAATGGAAAGCTCGTTTGGGCAAGATAGAATGTACAGGAAATCTGTAAATATATTTTACACATAAAGGTACTATCTTCTTTATCAGTACACAATTCATGTGCCCAATTATTACATACTGGACATTGTACCCAGTCCTCTGTGGGAGTTTCCACATCAGGTTCTCCACATAATACACAGAACACATCATTTAGTGAAGACTTTACTAAATTGTATACTTTTTTTTTTTCTGTGCTTTTTCGATTTCCTTTTTTCCCGCTGGTTCTTATTTCCTTGTTTTTATTTTTCTTGCCTTTAATGGTCCGATTGAACTTTGGTTTCACTTTCATCTCATTTTTCATTTCAATAGCATTTTTGAATGGAGAACTGGTTATGATTTCTGACTTTTGACATCTCTCTCCGTTTTTTATGGGAGGAGTAATTTTTGGTACCGGAAGAATTTTCATTGGAGAAATATAATACGAAGTAGATGGTTGATCTCAGCTCTTATCAACAACACTGGAACGAGTTTCGAGCATACTATCTTTCGTTCATCGCCATCTGCATCGTTTTTTCAGTACAAGTACCTCTATTGCCTTTTCTTGTATACTTGTTCACCATCTAAAAACAATAATCAAACAACATTAGTTCTAGCAACTCAAAACAGAAATCAAAATAAGTGCGCGGGTAAAATGGAAAGTCTTCCAACTTGCCCTAAAGTGCAATTTTCCATCTTGCCCATTCGCCCTTATGTACTAATAATATCAATACCTTAAAAATGCTTTATTCATTTTCTTATTTAAATATCAATTTACACAACCGATTCCTTATACATCCTTTATATAATTGCATAATAGTAATATTACTCACCTTGTTGAAATAATCGCATCACAAAAATCCAATATTTGCGTAATATTTTTCTGCGAAAACAAGAAGTACATGTACACTCCGTTATGTGGCGCGAGCTGGACTGAGCTGTCGTTCGTGGCCACCTGATGACCACTTGCCTCTGTGTGGGTGTGGATTCGGGCGCTTCGTTGCACGGTTTGATTTTGGTAGGTAGTTTCCATCTTGCCTACTCCTTCCATCTTGCCCTCCCTTCCCCTATATTATATCTATTGTGTAATATTGTTTAAGTGGCATTTATAAAAATATATAATTAATGCTGTTATAATTGCTAGCGATTTACAGACATTTATTCTGAGAACCTTATAAAAGCTGCAACACAAACCTCCATAGTCCAAAGCACCCGAGACGCTGAAGACCGCAACAAGTGGAGACGCATCGCAAGGGCTACGTTGTCTAGTTAAAAGGCATAGTCTTCAACCACGACCACTCTGTCAAGAGTGAACGACTGAGGAGGAGGATTCTGAGAACATTTTTTTCCTGTGAGAGTAGGTAAATAAATAGTGCAATCCAGTGTTATTAGATAAAGAGGAATATATATAAAAATACAAAAAATTGAAGTCGGCTTCAACACTCAAAAGTATGGAATAACTTGTTGAAGTCGGTATCATGATAGTTCAAAAGTACCTACCTATTATCAAAATACGAAAATTACAAAATACTGCGCCCTGCGGTTGTAGCCGCGTGGTGATGAAAAACGGTGATGATAAAAATAAGCCTATGTGTTAATCCAAGGCATAAGCTATCTCCATACCAAATTTCATCGAAATCGGTGTAGCCGTTTGAGCGTGAAGAGGCAACAAACACACACACATACACACTTACAAACAGACACACAAACTTTCGCATTTATAATATTAGTAGGATTATGAGCATGGTACCGACTTCGACAAGTTATTTCATACTTTTGGGTGTCGGTTCCATTTTTTGATAATTTTTTTTTTCACCCTTTTCAGTGGCCTTTGCAACTCACGGGATCAATTCTCATTGTGTATGTTCAGCAATTTCTCCACCCGTAACTATAATATCATCGAGGTATGCGAAAATAAAACACCGATTTCAATGAAATTTAAATGCGACCACACGGGAAGCTCCAGCTTTCAAATAAAAAAAAAACGATCAAAATAGGTTCATCCAGTCAAAAGTTATGCGGTAACAAAGCACAGGTGGTGCTCAGCCCGGATGTAGTACAGGAGACTTTAAAACATTATATATTGAATTGTTTTTAATTGATAAAGATAGTATAAGTTATATAGATAGGTAGTATGATGATATTTAGATTGATTCTGTGGGTGTCTGTTTTTCACGACCGATTCTTAGATTTAGTATTTTGTACTTCTTATTATGTATGTTGTGAGGTGAGTGTGCTTTATCATTTGCTAAATAAACAGTATTGAATCTTTTCAGTTTATTTCTTTTTAAAGTACTATCTCTAATAAACCTAAAAAAACAATTATGGGAACAGTTCATGTAGCTAATTCTGTTTGAACAAAATTTGATTTCATTTGCTAATAGATTAGTGAAAAAACAATATTTGCGAGCGATCATACGTCTATTTGTATGTGTAACACTAGCTGCGCCCCGCGGTTTCAACCGAATGGTTTTCTCGCTACCTAAATTCTTCTTCTTCTTCTTCTCTCAGCCTTATGCGTCCACTGCTGGACATACGCCTCCCCCATATAGGGGGGATTTGCCAATACTCGGCACGCTTGGCATGCGGGTTGGCGAGCGCAGTATGATTTACAATCCTCAGAAGGCGCTGCTGCCCACCTTCTGGTACGTGATCCCTTAGCCGACTCTTACGGCACCCACATGAAGAGATGGGGGAGTACTATTCTAGGCCGGTACCACCACGGCGCACGGCCACGCTACCCAAATTATCACACGGGAACCATATTTTTCCGGGATAAAAAGTGGCCTATGTGTTATTCGGCTATGCTAGACATAAGCTATCTTATTTCTAAATTTCGATAAGCACACTTGTGTCTTTATAGTATTAGTCTGATTAGTGTGATTCTCACGGTAACGACTAATGCCCTTGGACTGTCTGTTGTTCTCACAATAAAAGAAGGGAAAATAAAAAGTATCCTGACCCTTCTGCCTGTAAACACCCGCGAACCTCTGCAAAGTTATCGGCAACTCTCAATAATGCCCACATTTAAGTTTACTTTCTTATGGAAAAGTCATTAGACCATATCGTTGGGCCTTAGGCGACTTAAAATTTCTGACATTAGGCAGAAATAATACTACCCTATCCACTGACTGCTCCACGCGGTGGATTATGGCCAATACTCATGTATGGAAAGCCAGTGTCCCAGTAGCGAAAAAGTATTGGGCTTTTTATCTAAATGCATCAATTAATTACCCTTCTTACCATTGGTTGCACGAACTGTGGATCAAAAAACCCCGATTAAAGTTTTGTGTATATAACGTGGGTAGGTACTGTAAAAAAATAACGATCACAAAGTAACCCTCCCGTCATCAATCGTAAAAGCCAAACAATACCTGATAAAAGCTGTCATATCAATGTGAGATGTTTGCTCATGCTTAACAAGGTATAACCTTACAGCGATTATATATGAAAAGGATACGAAACCGACAAAAATAAAGCTTATGCACACCCTGTGCAAATTATCATTCAAACAAAGGCGTTAGGTCGGTATTTTTTGACGGTCGCCGTGGCGCAGTGGTTAGTGTCAGTGACATGACTATTGTGTTTCCGTGACGTCCGGGGTTCGAATCCCGGCAGGGGCAAACATTTGTGCGATGAGTGTAGGTGTTTGTCCCAGGTCTTGGATGTTTGTGTGCTGTGAATGGTGAAACTGTTTAAGTGTAATAAAAAAATATATAACTTTTAAAATAACCTTGTGCATATAATACACAACTAATTTAAGATTATCATAGGTAATAATCATACATTTATTATATTTTAACTTATCGTAGAATTATGGAGACGACGCAGTCAGTGTATATCACAGAAGTATTGACAAAAACAGGCATAGACAAGACACTATGTTCAAAATTTTGTTTTATTAAATAAAGATATAAATCAAAATTTACTTATAATTTTTTTAAACGACTTCAAAAAAGAAGGAGGTTACTCAATTCGACCGTATATATGTTTTTTTTTATTGTGTGCGCGGATAACTTCGTCATTTATGAACCGATTTTGATGATTCTTTTTTGTTGGATATAGTATATTTCCGTTGTGGTCCAATTCAACTTTCATCAAAATCGGACAAGCGGTTTTTGAGTTATACTTCAATAACTGAAAAGTGCTACGCGTATTTTGATGATATTATTGTCGCGGTTGAAGACATCGACATCCCGTGAGTAGCACAGGTCACTGAAAAGGGTGAAAAAAAAATTGTTAAATAAAAATGCAACCGACTTCAACACTCAAAAGTGTAAAATAACTTGTCGAAGTCGGTACCATGAGCACATGATATGTATATATGTATAGTTACTTTTGTGTGAACTATCATACAACTTCAACAAGTTATTTCACACTCTTGAGTCGGTTGCATTTTTTGTTAAAAAAATTTGTTTTCAAAATAGATAGAAATGTTTACATTCATCTTCGTATGATGTACAAATACAACACATGAAACTTCCTAAAATATGTGGTCAATATACTGAAGAACAGTATTCACAGAAATCCCTACTAACGCCTATAGCTGTATCAACCTGTGATACTGTTGATCAAAGTCAAAGTTAAAATTGTTTATTCATAAAATAATTAATAATCCAAAATAAATAGTTACACACAGAGAGAAAAAACGTTTTGTTCATAACCGCTTCTTCCTATTACTTAAACCGTAAAGTTTGCTTTATATGAGTAAAATTCGATTGACATAAACATGACGAGTCGTTTTCCCCGTCATTTTATATTTTCTCGAGTATGATTCGCACTTAGAATATATATTATGATCCGCATACATATGAGAAGAAGTATCCAAAATTTGACATGTTGCTATGTACACCAGTATCCGACAGAGGTGTCCAAAGAATATTTAAAAATGGTAGAACTTCTTGGCTTCAAGTCTTGAGATATTTGAATTTAAAATTGTTCATATCTGATATTTAAAGCGAAATCAAAATATAACATTGATTGGAACACAATTCTTAATCTTTTTGTATGATTAAAAACATTATGAATTCTGCTAGTTATGTTCGAATCACCATGACAGCCAGTTTAAAAAAAAAATGTTTACCAAAAAATAGAACCGACTTCAACACTCAAAAGTATGAAATAACTTGTTGAAGTCGGTACCATGATAGTTCAAAAGTAACTATTATCAAAAAAATGTGCTCATGGTACCGACTTCGACAAGTTATTTCCTGGGCCTGACCTTTGTCATAGCTTAAAAGTTAAATTGATTATAACGAAATTGGAAAAACATAGAATTCTTAACTAAATGTTAACTTAAAAATCTGTTTTTGTAGTCTGTGCTGTTTCTTCCTAGTGACATAGAAGCGCTGCGCCGCGCACCGCTGGCGTAAGAGCGAATATCGGTGACACTTCGCTTCGTCAGCAAAAAAAAAGATTGACCCGACTTCAACGCTCAAAAGTGTAAAATAATTTGTTGAAGTTGGTACCATGCTAATTCAAAAGTAACTATTATCAAAAAATTGTGGTCATGGTACCGACTTCGACAAATTATTTCACACTTTTGAGTATTGAAGTCGGTTCCATATTATTTTTTTCACCCTATGTAATGACCACTGCTACTTACGGAATCAATTGTCCTTGTGTATGTTCACCGATTTCTTCACCCTCAAGTCATCCAGATAGACGTAACACTTATTAGTTATTGAGGTGTAACTCAAAAACCGCTTGACCAATGTTGGTAAAATTTTAATGGGATGGCTTCTAAAAAAAGAATCATCAAAATCGGTTTACCCCGTCGAAAGTTATAATGGTAACAAAAAGTCTGTAGGAATACAAACACAAAAAAAAACATACGGGTCGAATTGAGAACCTTCTCCTTTTTTGAAGTCGGTTAAGAAGACGCGCCCTCATTACTCAAAATTTTAATTATTTCTTTTCTCTTAATTATCTGTTGTTTAGATGTAGGTCAAACAACAGATAATAAAAAACGATTATTTGACAATGACAATCACAATGTTTTGTTTCAGGTAAGCTTCTTCTCGAGGACTGATCAATCTTCAGGGTGATGGAACTTTAGGTTTGTAAATACCATACCAGTAACAGACACACCCACTGATGTGATGTGAACATTTTATTGGCCATGATCTACCTCGTGTTAAGTATTGTAGTCGTGTTCAATTTTTTCAAGAAATAATTTCTATTGTTAGTGGAGCTTGATTACGACCCAAGATTACAGCGATCTATCCTGTCCTTATCGCTGTCGAGTCGAATAAGCCCGAGATTTGCCTCTACAGATTTGATATGTCGTTAATGCAATTAACTATAAAACTCATTACTCTCGGGTCTGGGATGTTTGTGTGTCCCGTGAGTCAATACCAGCGCTGAGGTTTCATTGTGAAATAAAAAAAACATCTAGTGATAAGTATAACCGCCCTAACTTCCAGGGAATAAGTGTCATACCGTCAGGTCTTTCATACAGTCACCATTCGAATAAACCGATTCTGCACTCTGCATATGTGACGGTCGCCGTGGCGCAGTGGTTAGTGTCATTGACATGACTTCTGTGTATTCAAATGGGACCCTGGGTTCGAATCCCGGCAGGGGCAAATATTTGTGCGATGAGTGTAGATGTTTGTCCCGGGTCTTGGATGTTTGTGTGCTGTGATTATGTTTGTCCATATCTCCCGCGATACAGGGAATCCTAGTGAGGGGATCTCAGCGTGATAAAAAATTTTATTGAATATTGCTATACCTGTAATGTAACAAACCGACTAGGACTCACGTGGTAAACACTGGAAAATTACTCTCCGACCAGTTTCGAACTTATTTGCAGTTCTTCATCTGGGAGTAATTTTCCAGTGTTTACCACGTGAGTCCTAGTCGGTTTGTTACATTACAATTATGGAAGAAACTCGCGATAGTTTTCAGACTCATATTGCTATACCTTTACAGGGTCATAATTATGTACAACTAACATTTACTTTTAAGACACCTGAGATGTATGAACATATTATGATTGCAATATATAAATTGAGTATTGAGTATAATAATCTATCTGCATCCTTGTCTGTCCCCAGAGATGGCGACACCGTTTTTGACAAAGCGGTTAGATATATAAAACGTAACCGTTTTAGGGACACAGTTACTTCCATTGTGATTTGTGCTCGAACCACTGAAGAAGCTATCACATGTATATTGTATCGGTAAATAACTACATATATATTACCATTGCGCTGATATAGCCTTATCTGCCTTCCATATTTCCCCCGAAACGGCTGATGTAACCGCCATAATAGTAATGATGATTGAGAGCGGTACAAACTGCGCAACTGTCCGTAGTTAAGGCGATGCTGTATCCAAATTAAAATTAAAACGGACGCATTAAGGCTCGGCAATCGTTAGTCTTAATTTGACTCGGGCGATGAATTAGTCGTAGGTGCAGTGGATGCGACGCTAAAGCGATAAAAATCTTTTAAACATTTACTTAATTTTGGGGGAGGTTTTTTTGTAGGAAGATAAGGTTTTTTAAATTTTTAATGTATTATTGTAATTTAAATGCTATCGTTTGACCATCAAGTGAGATATGGATATCGTGTCTAGACTCGCTGGTATAGACCTAGAATGTTTATGGTGACAGTTTTTCAAAACTTAAGGAAGGTAAGGTAAGGTAAAGTAGCCAGAAAGATACTCGAAGTACCCTACCACCATGCTGGTAATTTCATAACGGTTGATGTTACACCGCAACCTCAAACCGTTAGTGGGGATCGAACCACCGTTCGTCAGTTGGACTGCCGACGCTCCCACCGCTGAGCTATCATCGTTTCTGTTATAGGAATACGTTTATTTTTATAACTTTGAGCTTAATTACCATATTGTATTTTGTCAGAAAATAATTCGAGTACAACAGTTTACAAAAAATAATCAAACAACAATTTTCTAAAAATTCTTTGGGTCTTCTCCATTAGTCATTCTTCCTATTATGTATATGTGATACACGTATTTTATTGTTTATTTTTACAAATGCATACCATTGAGAGATAAAAATACCATGAAAGTATTTTAACGTATTCAGATAAACTCGTAGCGCACACATAACTTTCAGAATTACTGAATTAGAAAACAAAGCAATAACATATTGGGTATGGGTACTCACCATTGTATATTGCAAACATAGTGTAGTCACTATCAGAACTAACTGTGCATTTAATTCACAAACTGGAACAAACTAAATTCCTTACATAAAGCCCTCGAGGATCATTAATAACAACTAATTTAACCCACCGTTAATCCACAGCGTACATAGCTTTGTATAGCGTATCTTGAAGTGTAGCATATGGCTTAAATTGAAATGCACAGTCAGCGCTCGCGTGATTGACGAGCGTGGTGGGCAAATACACGAAAATGTGCGCCTTTACAATGAATGGTTGCGATGCGATTTTGATTCTATTACGAAGGTACACAATAATATTTTTTTTTATAACAAGCCATGATTTACACTCAATTAATGAAAGATTCTTAGTTATTTATTTATTTTATAATGTATTGATTTTATTTTATTTATTTAAGGTCAACCAACAGTTACAACATTTATACATACAATGTTTACCTTACACTATAATACAATGGCTTAATGCATAACCAATTATAGGCTAACACCTGATGCATTGTAAAACACAATACTAGCTTTAAAATATAATTAGTGAGCAGTTGTAACAGGTTATTTACTAATTAAAAATCTGTGGAGTGCTTCTATTTATTTAATTTACTTATTGTCTTGATTATGTAATCCGATGTTTTTTTGCGAAATCGACCAAGAGAATCTGAAAAAATGTCGGCAACGCCACTGCATTTGTTTGCAATCTTACATAATCTAGAAACTACAGAATTGATCTTGGAATTATTTTTTTATTTACACTCAAACCCCCGCACTAAGGTTCCCTGTGTCGCGGGAGGTATGGACACACACAATCACAACACACAAACAGCCAAGACCCGCGACGAACATTTACACTCATCTCACAAATATTTGGCCCCTGCCGGGATTCGAACCCAAAGTCCCGGAGGCAGTCATGTCACTGACCACTGAGCCACGGCGACCGTCAATTAATTCGAACTGACAGTTTTACAATTTATAAACCGATTTTTAAAGTTTTTTTTTCATTCGATAGGATAATTATAAGAATTAATTAATTAAATAATTCTTATTAATATAAGACCGTAGGTACGTATTACCTAGGCCGATTGTATCGGCCTAGAATAGCACTCCCCCATCTCTTCCTGCGGGTGCTGTAAGAGTCGGCTAAGGGATCATGTACCAGAAGGTGGGCAGCAGCGCCTTCTGAAGATTGGAAATCATACTGCGCTCGCCAACCCGCCTGCCAAGCATGGTGAGTATTGGCAAATCGCCCGCCATATATGAGAAGAATATTATGTCCAGCAGTGGACGCCCCATGGCTGAGAGAGATACATTCAAGCACAGTAAAACATCCAAAAATACCCTTTTGTAGGCTGCTATGCTAGAAAAGCATACTGCCTGCACCATTTCCAGCTGGGGGTGGGAATCGAACCTGCGACCATCATATTTAACGGCCACCAAAATCCCGAAGCTATGATCGCTTCGAAAATGTTACCTGTTGTTTGTTTAGATATTACTAAGGTATGTGCAACAAAGTTTAAACCAACTTTACCTTGTTGCATTTATATCGGGTAACTTTACACGTCCAAGGCTTAAAACTTTCCGTTTGAACTACCAACATACGGAATCCAATGATTTTACAATGTTGGCATTACGAGTTTCTAGCTGTTCTGTGGTCGATCAAATTACCTTCGCCGCAAAATTTATTTATTTAGGAAAACATAACAAATTAAAGTTATAATACAAAAATAAGTTGTTATATTTTTTATAAGAGTAAATTAATATGTTGTATGTATGCGGCGTCTTCTCTGATACAGAGAACTGATCAGTATCAGAGAAGATGCCGCAAAGGAGAGTTCTACGCTCTTGTCGCCGCTCGGACCTGAACCACTGAAGATGTCGACCGCAGTGATCGACGAAACGTCTGGAACACAAGTTTCACATAGACCACGGCCAAACAGCCCGGAAGCAATACATACAACATGCAACGCCGGCCGTGAAAGCCTTAGAGTTTACAGTAAATTAATACTTTGCAGCAGAACGGCTAATGGGAACCTCTAAATATGCTTAAGGTTTCGTGTATTATAATAGATAAAATAAATATTTCATTCTAGAAAATGACTTGTAATTAAACATAATTACAGCCGACTCCAAAAAAGGAGGCCAATTACGAATGGATTTTGATGAATCTTTTTTAAGAGCTATACAAAAAAAGGCACGGATCAAATAAGTAGAGAATATATACTTCCAATCTTGGTTTCAGCGTGAGTGATGCATATAGTGCTATATAGCATATTCTAAACATATTAATAACACCAACAGACACACAAAAAATAAGATATAGTTGTTTAGCTTAAAAACACTTCTAATCTTCTATTGTATTTTATTTACCTTAAAAATAATGCACTTATTTGTAAAAAAAAATATACAGTTGTGTTTCAATTCCTATTACGAGTGCTCGACATAAAATAGCAGGCTTCGTCATGGTATTGCAATGTTTGGGACAATTTTATTGATTTTGACACATTATGAATGTGTCAAAACACAGGAATCGGAACCCTCGGACTTGATACGCGAGTGATTTCTGTGTTTTATATATTAATATAATAATTATACATAAATAATAATTATACGAATGCTCGACATAAAATAGCAGGCTTCGTCATGGTATTGCAATTCTTGGGACAGTTTTATTGATTTTGACACATTATGAATGTGTCAAAACACGGGAATCGGAACCCTCGGACTTGATACGCGAGTGATTCCCGTGTTTTATATATTCATAATATTTTGTTTCTGTTTGATTCAAATGTACGTACACATTTCTAAATATCATTGAACTGTAACTCCGTACTAAAATGTAGATATGCCAAAAACCGAAAACGCTTGGGGCTACAAGCCGACTCGTAGCTACGACCAAATTAAGATGGGCTATCTTACAAATAAACTTCAGAAATATTCAAAAGACAAAGGCAAAATGATCAAACCAAAGCAAATGTTTTCACACCAAATGAATACGAAAAATAAAATTTGGGCTAGAATCTCCCCTCTCGGTAGTCAGACTGTGAGTCAGTTTGCTGGCAAAAGAATTACATTGTTAAGATAACTCTTGTGTTTCAAGGAAATGATTCACTCTTTTCATAAGGATTTATTTAGCAGCTTCACTATCTTAAATTTGCAAATCAACCATGATATTTTCTTTTTAACCGAGTTCAAATAAAGGAGGTTTCTCAATTCGACCATATCTTTTTTTTGTGTGGATGACTTCGTCGTTTATGAACCGATTTTGATGATTCTTTTTTTGTTTGACAGAGTATATTTCTGAGGTGGTCCCATTAAATTTCATGAAAATCCGGTCAAGCTGTCTTTGAGTTACACTCCAATAACTGAGAAGTGTTACGTCTATCTCGGTGACTTCCCTATTAAAGGTGAATGACAATTGATCCCGTGAGTAGCAAAGGTCACTGAAAAGCGTGAAAAAGATGTTTACCAAAAAATGGAACCGATTTCAACACTCAAAAGTATGAAATAACTTGTTGAAGTCGGTACCATGATGACCATTTCTTTTGTATTTTTTTATACAAAGAAGCAATGGAATATGAAAGTTAGCCAATAATAACTACTCAAACGCTTTAATGAAGTATAATTGTATAGAAAGTACCATTTTTAAGTTGGTGTAGCTGACTCGTTGCCCGCGTCTGTGTTTCCCGATAGATAGATAGATAGATACAATCCGACACATACAATCCTGGAGTCTTCAAGTCACGGGTGAATAGGTACCTTCTAGGTCTGCGTGCTACATCCTAGACAACGTCATCACTTAACATCAGGTGAGACAGTTGTCAAGCTAATAATAAGTAAAAAGAATTAAAAAATATTTAGCATTTTTATTGAGTATGCCTATCCTACTAATATTGTAAATGCGAAAGTTTGTATGTATGTGTGTATGTTTGTTACTTCTTAACGCTTAAACGGTTACACCGATTTCGATGAAATTAGGTATGGAGATAGTTTAAACTCTGAATGAACACATAGGCTACTTTTATCCTGGAGGAAGTATAGTTCCCGTGGGATAGTTAAGGCAGCGGGAAAACCGTAATCCACGCGGACGGAACCGCGGGGCGCTACTAGTGTGTAATAATAATGCCTAAAGGCCTAGTAAAATTGTCGTCGCGTGTAAAGCTAAGCCCAACGTAAGTTATTAAATTCGAACGCGCCTCGCGTCACTAATTATTGGCCGGTCGGGTTCGAAAGGGCGACTAGAAATGGAGTCACTGCAGCTGTATGAGAATAGTTTCAATTTTTATATACTACTAGTAACGCCCCGCGGTTTCACCCTCGCGTACTAGGTTATTCCCGCTACCTCAATTACCCCACGGAAACTATATTTTTCCGATATAAAAGTGGCCTATGTGTTATTCCAGGGTCTAAACGACCTCTATACCAAATTTCATCGAAATCGGTACAGCCGTTCGAGCGTGAATGAGTAACAGTGTTTTTTGGATTATATGCGTATCCGACGGGAACAGCAATTATTTTGGGAATAAATAGTAGCCTATATGTTAATCTAGGGTTCTGTTCTGTTCTTTGTTGTTGTTGTGTGATGTCGAAACAGTTGAGGGACGCTTCGGGGAAGTTCCTCCCTAAGGGCCACTGCCCGGAGGCCTCTCCCGACATTTCGACGGAAGTCGAAAAAGTTGTCTGTTCGGACGCAGAGTCCGAAACTAGGACTGCGGCCAAGGTGACGCAGCGTAAGCGGCCGTTGACCTCGTTCTTCGTGCCCGGGCATTTAGACTCGGACACGGAGACCGAGTCAACGATTGCCGCGAAAGTTAGCACGGCCCGAAGAGGACGTGGAAGGCCCCCAAAAGCGGGCGCCTCGAGAGAGGAATTCTTGAAGCCTGCCTGTTCAGACAGTGAGCTTGAGGAGGTTTTAAGGCAGAGACTGCTGAAGAAGGGGTCGTCCGTCTCTGTCACCGACACTGGAAGCGATTCCGAGGTCGGTGTCCGAGCGGACGACATTAGCGCGCTCAACGCGCAGGAACTGAGGGCGCAGGCGGGCGGTCAACTCGCCTGCATTTTGGAGGTTGCCAAAAAGTCTGGCAACCTCAAAGGCGAATTTGTGGCTCGCCTGAAGAGGTCGGCGTCCCTCCTTAGGGAAGTGGTTGACACTTTGGCTGGGAGAAGCGAGGCGGAGGAGACGCGGCGCTTGAGGGCGGACAATTCACGCCTTCGGCTGGATATCGCAGCGGCGAGGGCTGAAGTTAAAGCGCTGAGGCGTGGATTCAGCGAGGCGAAGTCTGAGGCAGCCGCCGCCACCGCCACTGCCACTGCCGCTGCCGGTTCTGCGCCCCCCACTGTCATGGAGGGTGCGGAAATTGTGGAGGAGCTGAAGCGGTCGGTAATTACCACCATCGGCGAAATTATAAACGCTCGATTTGCGGGCATCGAGGAGCGTCTCCTGCCTGCACCAAATGTTCGGCCGTCTCTAAGAGCCGACGCAAAGAGAGCTGCGTTGGCTACGCCCGCACCAACGCCTGCGCAGACAAAGCCGGTGGCTGGCAAAGCCAGCAAAGCTGCACCTAAGGCGGCACCTAAGGCGGCAGCAAAGACGGTGCGTGCGCCGGCTTCCACACAGCCACGCGCGGCCGCGACGACGTCGACTGCACCGCCACCGTCGGTACCTACGACGTCTGCCTCTTCCGCTCCTGCCCCCCAGGCCGATACCTGGGCGACGGTAGTGCGGAAGGGCAAAGGGAAAGGCATGGGAAAGACTTCCGCCAAGCCCGCTCCTACGAGTGCAACGGCGACTGCGGCGTCGGCTCGTTCCCCTGCCGCCGCGCCGCCGCAAAAGAAGAAGACGAGCTCGGCGCTGACGACACCCAAATCGGCGGTGGTCGTCCTCTCCCTGCAGCCTGAGGCGGTGGGCAGGGGAGTGACTTTCAGCGCCGTCATTGAGGCGGCTCAGGAGAAGGTCGATATCCACGAGTTGGGTATCGACCAGCTCCGCTTTAGGCAGACGGCCACAGGAGCCAGGAAGCTTGAGATTCCTGGCTCCGGCAGCGCCGAGAAGGCCGACAGGCTCGCGGAGAAGCTCCGCGAGGCCCTGTCGGAGGTGGCGACCGTGTCCAGGCCCCACAAGTCCGCCGACTTAGACGTCACGGGCCTGGATGACGCGGCCACGAAGGAGAAGGTGGCGGCGGCGATCGCAAAGGCGGGAGGCTGCGACGTCGGCCAAGTTAAGGCCGGCGACATACGTCGCGGCCCTGGCGGCGTCGGCGCCTCTCTGGTGTCCTGCCCGGTAGCAGCCGCGAAGGCGGTGCTGCAGAAGGGCAGGCTCCTTATAGGTTGGAGTTCGGTGCGAGTGAAGGCACTTGAAGCGCGCCCGTTGCGCTGCTTCAAGTGCCTCGGGCTCGGGCACACACGTCCTCAGTGCCCGGCGTCCGCAGACAGGGGCGACCTGTGCTTCCGCTGTGGAGGCACAGGTCACAAGGCGGCCGCGTGCGCGAAAAATATTCCGCGCTGCGCCATATGCGCAGAGTCGGGGCGGCCGTCAGCGCACGTAATGGGGGGACGCAGCTGCACCCCCCCTAAGACGAAGGGGAGCTTCAGGACCAATAGCTCCCCGGCCGCGGCACCTAGTGCCGCCGCCCCTGCCGTGATTCGCCCAGCGGAGGTGATACAGGAGGTTGTGATGTCCGAATAAATGGATCAAGTCGGACAACACAACCTCCTACAGACGAATCTGAACCACTGCGCCAGGGCCCAGGATCTGCTCATGCAGACCCTGGCGCAGTGGCAGATAGATGTGGCGGTCGCAGCGGAGCCGTACTATGTCCCCTCCCATCCATATTGGGCTGGGGACCTAGACGACTCCGTCGCTGTCATAGCGAAGGTGGGTGGTGCCCCCCTCACAGTTGAGGAGAGGGGGGCGGGCTACGTTGTCGTGAAGTGGGGAGAGTACGCGATCGTCGGCGCGTACTTCTCCCCAAACAAGACCGTTGCGGCCCTGGAGGCATACCTGGACCTCCTCGCCGCAGCGGTTGGTCGTCAAGCGCCTCGGCAGGTCCTCCTCATGGGGGACCTCAATGCTAAGGCCCGAGACTGGGGCAACCCACGAACTGACGCTCGTGGTGAGTTAGTCAGGGAGTGGGCTGTCGCCAGCGGACTGACCCTGCTCAACATAGGGTCGGTCCACACGTGCGTGCGGCATAACGGAGGGTCCGTGGTGGACCTCTCGTTCGCCACACCGTTTGTCGCAGCACGTGTCCGGGCCTGGAGGGTGGAGTCGGAGGTGGAGACACTCTCGGACCACAAATATATACGGTTCGAGGTGTCCAACTCCGACGGGTTGGATGGAGGGCGTCGGCGCGTCGCACGCGCCGACTTGCCACGCTGGGCGCTCAGCCGCCTCGACCCGCAATTAGCGGAGGAGGCGGCGATAGTCCAAGCGTGGCTCGCAGGGCCCGCGCCCCCAGAAGTTGACGTCGCAGCGAGTCACTTCCGGGATGCGTTAACGGCCGTGTGTGACACGGCCATGCCGCGGGCCCGCTGCCGCACCGCTCGCCGCGCCGTGTACTGGTGGAGCTCCGAGATCGCGGAGCTCCGGGTGCAGTGCACACGCGCGCGGCGGCCCTACCTGCGCAGTAGGAGGCGGCGGCACGGCCGAACGGATGACCAGCTGCCACCGGAATGGTTGGCAGCTGAGCGCCAGCTCTATGACGCCTACCGTGTAGCGACGGAGGCGTTGGAGCTGGCGATAGGCCGTGCCAAGGAAGAGGCGCGGGCAGAGGTCCTGGCGGGCCTCGACAGGGACCCGTGGGGGCGTCCGTACCGGGCTGCGCGCAAAAAGCTCGGCGGCCCGACGCCCCCCGTGGCCGAGTCCCTGGAGCCGGAGGTGCTCGATCGCGTGCTGGCGGGTCTATTTCCCGACGCGGACCCCCAGCACGCGCCTCCGACGATGGCGCCAGCAGTTGTCGAGGAGCTGGCGCCAGCCTCCATCCCGCCTGTCACAGAGGCGGAGATGGAGGTAGCGGTGAGCCGTCTTCGCAAGAGGACGGCTCCCGGCCCGGACGGAATACCGGGCCGGGTCTTGGCCATAAGCTGCGTCGCTTTGGGTGGAAGGCTTCGGGAACTGTTCGACGCGTGCCTCACGTCCGGACGGTTCCCGAAGCCTTGGAAAGTGGGACGGGTGTGCCTGTTGCGGAAGGAGGGTCGAGATGCAAACTCTCCTTCCGCATACAGGCCGATTGTGCTGCTGGATGACACGGGAAAGCTGTTGGAGAGGGTGGTCGCTTCCCGTGTCATCCGGCACCTGAGGGGGACTGGGCCCGACTTGTCGGAGGCCCAGTACGGGTTCAGAGCGGGGCGTTCAACGGTGGACGCCCTGCTCTGGCTCAAGGGGTGGACGCAGGAGGCGGTCGCAGAAGGGAACAGGGCGTTGGCAGTGTCTCTCGACATTGCCAACGCCTTTAACAGCCTCCCGCATGGGACCATACAGGAGGCACTCCGCTATCACGGAGTGCCCCTGTATTTGCGGAGGCTGTTGGCCGACTACCTCTGGGACCGCGAGGTCCTGGTGGTAGGACGCGACGGAGTGAGGCACCGTCGCGTCTCCTGCGGGGTTCCACAGGGGTCCGTCTTAGGACCAATCCTGTGGAACATTGGCTACGACTGGGTGTTGCGTGGCACGCTTCCCGCCAGTGTGCGGGTGGCGTGCTACGCGGACGATACCCTGGTCGTGGCCAAGGGGAGGGACCTCAGGGAGACGGTGCGCTTGGCCACGGTGGGAACATCCCTCGTGGTCGACCGCATCCGTGCCCTGGGGTTACGCGTCGCTCTCCCCAAGACCGAGGCCCTGTTGTTCCACGGGCCTCGGGGGCGACCCCCGCCAGGAACACATGTGGTCCTGGAGGGGGTCGTTGTCCGGGTCGGGACCCAGATGAAATATCTGGGTCTCGTCCTGGACGGGAGGTGGGGTTTCGGGGCCCACTTCGCCAGTCTGGCCCCGAAAGTCGTGGGAGCCGCAGCCGCCCTGGGGCGACTACTGCCGAACGTGGGCGGCCCTAGCGCAACTTGCCGTCGGCTGTACTCCGGAGTAATCCGGAGTATGGCCCTGTACGGGGCACCTGTCTGGGCGGACGCCCTCGGTCGCGACAATAAGGCCCTGCTGCGACGTCCGCAGCGGGTCATCGCGACGAGGGCGATACGCGGTTACCGGACGGTGTCCTGGACAGCCGCATGCGTGCTGGCCGGAGACCCGCCCTGGGAGCTCCAAGCCGAAATCCTCGCCGAGATCTACAATTTTGTAGCGGCGAGGAAGTCGCGCGGGGAGCCCCCAGGGTGGGAGGAGGTGGCGCGCATGCGACGGCAGGCGCAGGCCGCCCTGTTGAGGCGGTGGTCGGAGGACCTGGCACCACCCGTCCCCGGCCAGGGGACGGTGGACGCCATCCGCCCGGTCCTCGGGAGGTGGGTAGGGCGGCGACACGGGTCGCTTTCCTTCAGATTGGTGCAGGTGCTTTCCGGACACGGATGCTTCGGAAGGTACCTGCATCGAATCGCAAGGAGGGAAGCGACCCCGGCTTGCCACGAGTGTGGAGCGCCGGAGGATACGGCGCTTCACACGCTGGAAGCGTGCACCGCGTGGGTCCCACAGCGGTGCACGCTTTCAGCGGTAGTGGGCCAGGATCTCTCGTTGCCGAGCGTGGTACGGGCCATGCTCGAGAGCGACAGATCCTGGCAGGCGGTGGCCTCTTTCTGCGAAATCGTGATTTCGCAGAAGGAGGCCGCGGAGAGGATCAGAGAGGTCGACGCCCTCGCTGATCCTCTCCGACGTCGGCGCACGGGAGGGAGGAGAAGGCGATTTGCAGATCGCCTCCTCGCCCCACCCGTGTAGTAGGGTCATCGGTTGGGTTTATGGGCCCCCAACCGACTCAATGGCCCTACGTGCCGGGGAGCGGCTGAAGGTCTGAGCTAAGCCGCTCCGTCTGCCGTTGGTCCGGTTGATGGCACCGGACCTTAAGCCGGGGCGGGATGGAAAGTACTTCCCCATCTCTCCCCGACAGGCTGCGTCTGCTCGCCGGGGTGGTTTAGTCGGTAGGGGCCCGGCTATATTCTATAGTCGGGTTGGTGTGAGACCATTAAACAGACTCCGACAGAAGCCGTCTGTGTCCCATATCACAGGCGGAAGTCCGTAAAGGGATTAACCTCGTTAAAAAAAAAAAAAAAAAAAAAAAAAAAAAAAAAAAGGGCGTAAACTATATCCGTACCAAATTTCATGGAAAGCGGTGTAGCCGTTTGGGCGTGAAGAAGTAACAAACATACAGACAAACTTTCGCCTTTATAATATTAGTCGGATTTAGCTTGCTGTATATATTATGGGCACGACAGACTCGACAAAAGATCTTGGCTGAATGCCAAAAAATATCATAAATGCTCACACCATCAGTAGAGAGCTCAGTAGGATTAGATGAGATGCATCGCTTCTCTTTCTATAGTCGCTAACGATGAATATTCGTTGTTATTGATCACATGATATATCGCTTTCAAGTGTCAATCTCATACATTTTTAACCGACTTCAAAAAAAGTAGGAGGCTCTCAATTCGACCCGTATGTTTTTTTATGTTTGTTCCTCAGAATATTGGACTGTGTGTACCGATTTTTATGATTCTTTTTATATTGAAAGCTTGTGCTTCCCGTGTGGTCCCGTTTAAATTTAATCAAAATCGGTCGTGGTTTTTGAGTTACACTTCAATAACTGAAAAGTGGTACGTCTACTTGGATGACTTCCTAATTGAGGGTGAAGAAATCGGTGAACATACATAATGACAATTGATCCTTGAATAGCAAAGGTCATTGAAAAGGGTGAAAATAAAATGACCAAAAAATGAAACCGACTTCAACACTCTTTTTTTTTTTTTTTTTTTCTCAGCTATGTGCGTCCACTGTTGGACGTATGCCTCCCCCATATAGGGGGGATTTGCCAATACTCGCCACGCTTGGCAGGCGGGTTGGCGAGCGCAGTATGATTTCCGATCCTCAGAAGGCGCTGCTGCCCACCTCCTGGTACGTTATCCCTTAGCCGACTCTTACGGCACCCGCGGGAAGAGATGGGGGAGTACTATTCTAGGCCGGTACCACCACGGCACGCCAAAAGTCAACACTCAAAAGTGTGAAATAACTTGTCGATGTCGGTACCATGCGTACAATATTTTCATAATAGTTACCTTTGAACTATCATGGTACCGACTTCAACAAGTTATTTCACACTTTTGAGTGTTGTGAGTCGGTTCAATTTTTTGGTAATATTTTTTATCCTTTTCTCTCGGCGTTAACGCTTGTCGAATGTTACTTTGTCTAGGGCTACAGTTCTCGAAGTTATTGACTACACGTCGACTGTAAGTAGTTACTAACTGAGAGCCACGTCTGGACGTGAGTTTCTGGTGCTGTAGACATTTGCCAATCGTATTGTTGTCTCACTGCTTCCTCGGGCGTGCGACAGAGAGAGCTATAGGTTTAGCAACATTTATTCACTTTTCCTGGAGAAATTATTGTTTTACAAGAATCGTTTTAGTTCTTAATGTTAATCGCTTTGATACATCATAACCTAAGCTAATAAATTCATTTTTCAAACTCAATTGCATCTTTTTAAATGGACTACTAGACTAATATTACTTACTATGAAATAAGATATTTTTTTAAAAAAATAAAAAAATAAGACTCCCGTTAAGTTTTTTTTTTATTGTACAGATTACTAAAAATGTATCAAATTTGGATAACAATTAGGTGCATCTTGTATGGACAAGAAGGTGATAGTCTTAAAAGTCTTAAGATGTACCAAACCATACCAGACGGTAAGATTTAATTCAAGTCTTTAGTCTTTTTCCTTCTTTTTTTATTCACAATAGACAGGCGTTTGCCACTATCTCACCTGATGTTTACTGATGATGCACTGCCTGCCTATAAGATACCTGTTCACTCGCGACTTGAAGATGCCCAGATTGTATCCATTTGGAAACACAAAGAAAAAACAATTAAAAAATCACGCTTTTATTCAAAGGAAATACACAAATAGTGGTCTTACGAAGGCCTATCTATTTACATATAAGAATTGTATATGTTATTTTATGGTTTATGGACATGTTAGAAGGAACTTATAATAAGTTAAAAAAAAATTGGTTGTCTGTAAAGTCGGTTTACGGACGATAGATTTACGTGATAACGACATAATCATGTATGACTTTGACTTTGACTTTGTCTTTGTCATTGTCATTGTCATTGACATTGACATTGACCATTGACCATTGACCATTGACCATTGACCATTGACCATTGACCATTGACCATTGACCATTGACCATTGACCATTGACCATGGACCATTGACCATTGACTTTGATTATATTATCTAGATCTAGATCAAACTCAGGTGGAACGTTACGCGGAACGTTACTATTTTTCATTTTGGCATTCATCAATTTATAAAACGTTATCACGTCAAAAAAACTAACGTTCAAATTATGTATACAAAAAAAAAATTGATCGTAAATGTTGTTAATGCAATAAACCATAAAACTCTTATAATAAGGGCATAGTGATTGAAATGAACTGTAATGTTGATCTATCAGTCCTTTTAATAGATCATACGTTTAAAGGTAGATGGCGCTAAGAACAACATCCCCTGAGATGTAAAAAGGAAGGAATAAATTCGGACGGCTAGTAGAGTGCTACTATAGCGTAGATGGCAAAGCGACAGGGCGGTATACTGTAGCCGTGGATTCACGTCTCACTAGTAGCCGAATTCTTCAAATAATTTGAACATACATAATATTATAAGAAGCAGGATTCAAGGCGCACGTGTCCATTGTTAATCACCTTGTAATGAAAAGTGTGCCTGACTATTTAATTGTCCATTGCTTTCGACTATATAAATGCTCAATACTTAGATAATTAGAACTATAGAACTGTTTGTTTGTTTGTTTTAAAAGATCTTTATTAATCATTAACTTAAAGATATAATAAACAAGACACAGTCAAGATATTTTATATAAACTTAATTTTATGACGACTACTCAGGCTGCTCAGCTGAGATAGTGGCAAGCGGGCCGCTTCCAACAGGTCCTTGTGGAAATCAATGGGGGAGGCCTATGTCCAGCAGTGGACGTCCTATGGCTGAGATGATGATGATGATGACTCAGGCTAACGCGCCCTTTTTAGTCTTGTGACAAAATTACAAATTTATGTTATTTTTCAACTTTTTTAAATTCATTTTTTGTCTCATTTACTAGAAAACAGATAAAAAATGTATGCACACTTTGTATAGTGAGCATTATATATTATAACTATAGAACTACTCTAGCTCATATGTACTCATGACTGGTTACAGTTTCTAGATAAAATACGATATACGATACGACGATATCGAGAGGCGAGCCAAAAGAATCATCGGCTGTAACTCTTTGGTCGAACGTAGGCTTCAGAGCCTTGAACACCGGCGTAGAGTAGCAAGCCTATCGGTTTTCTATCGGGTGCATTTCGGAGAATGTGCACTGGAATTACACAATCTTATTCCACCATCCCCTTTCTATCATCGGTCGACTCGACGTACGGCAATTCGCCATCGCTATATGGTAGATATACCACCTATACGCACGAAGCGTTATGCTTCCACTTTCTTAATGCGTACTGCCAAGGAATGGAACTCGTTGCCCGAGTCTGTGTTTCCCGATATGTACAATCCTGGAGTCTTCAAGTCGCGAGTGAATAGGTACCTTCTAGGTTTGCGTGCTAAATCCTAGACAACGTCATCACTTAACATCAGGTGAGACAGTTGTCAAACGCAAAATTATAATATGTAAAAAAAAAAAAAAAAAAAATACAGTGAAAACAAATATATACGATTCTTCCCTGGTTGAATATCGAACAACCCTAAAATATTTGAAGGAAAAATTCAGCTGCTAGTGAGACTTGAACCCATGACTACAGAATACCGTCCTGCCGGTTTTCTATTTCCTTCAAATATTTGAACGTAAGTTCCGACTAGCATATTGTTAACGCAATAAACCATAAAACCCCAAAATACATTTACAAACGGCATAAAAATATACAAGCCATATAAAATATTTTCCAGCAATCCTTCTGACGGCGAATCCTGGGGAACTATCAGTATCGAGTACCATTCTATGACCTAAGTCCCATTTCCATATGCATGAGTGGCTGATATACGAACCATATATATACCCCTATACACCCACATAAAAGGTTTAATAGATTTTCTACTCTGTCTGAGTGTGGTATAAAGTGGTTTATTCAATATCACGATTCTCGAGAGAGCATTTGACTAGTACACATTAGTAAAAGTTCCCGGGTTATTCGTGTAGGGTGACTGTCATTTGAGGAGATGTTTTAGTCACTAACAAAAATAAAATTAGAAGCATGTAAACCGCGTGAATTCGATCAGGGTAAATTAAAAAAACTGCAAGTTCAGAAACAAAAAAAAAATTCATTTGATTAAATATTCCCCGTCAAAGTTAATTAAGCTTCTTACGATAATTTTGATAATTAATGAATACACGGAACATGTCATCACTCAAGTTATCAGCCAAAGATGGACGTAAGAAAGCAAATACAAAAGTTCTGTATAGGTGACAAATCGTAAAATCACCCATATTTAAAGGCATCGGCCCATATCGACACACGTCGACTGGCCGATTGGCGCAGTTGGTAGCACTCTGCCTTAAGAGCCGCTGGTCCCGGGTTCGATTCCCGGACAGGTCAAACATTTGTGTGTATGAACATGTCTGTTTGACCTGTGTCTGGGTGTGTATATGTATATAAGTATATATACATATATCAGTCATCAGGTTACCATAGTACAGGCTCTGCCTAGTTTGGGACCTGAAGACCTTGTGTGAATGTTTAACAAATAATAATAACAATAAAATATTATTATAATAATAATAATATTTTAACGATGGTCGTTAAACAATCACTTTTTTAAATGTAGCTGCCGATAACATGAGCTTTTTCAGTTAGGTAACTAACAACTATATATATAACAATATATGTATATTATATATACAAATATATAATATAAGTATAACTATGTATAGCTATATAACTAAATAATTTTCTATGATCGCCTATGGATTATCTGTAAAACTTGGGGCACTACGACACATTGCCAATATGTTTTAAGACTATGTTAACTCACCAAATAATCTCATATTGTAGCTACTCAAACTATAGTTTCAATTACACCAGGGGGTCATCCGTTTCAAAAATTGCTTTGTCTATAGCTTTCGACTTATTTCCTTTCTTTTCGAATCTAAGAAAGCTTCAACAATTAAATTATTTATTAATAAACTAATTATAAAATTGATTCATTAATCAATTGCTGAAGCTCTCTTAGGTTCGAAAAGACGGAAAGAAAGTCGAAAGCTTTAGCAATAGTCATAGCAATATTTTTAGGCGGATGATACCCTGGTGGTTTATTTTTCAAGTTATGGTTGTTACTATAGTTGGAATCAACAAACTTATTTACGTGAGTGATTCCCGTTTTTCATTTCATTTTTGTCAGCAACCTAAGTTAATTTTCATTAAAAAAAAAACCTACGTATTGAATTCAATTGTTCTGACGATCTACTATATCGATAGTCATTCGTTTTCCCGCTCCAAAGGTTAGCTTGCCACACAAAATCAATCCTGCGAACCGCAAAACCTACAGTCCCTCCACTTCTCACTATCCGAAATAAAATATTTATAGAACTGGCAGCACTTTTTCTCTTTGATTCAGTGGTTTTATTGCCCTCTCCTCCCGCGTAATAAATGTGAGGGGTTCAGTGTTGCGATAAATAAAATTAGTCACGATTGATCATTATTTTTTTAGGTTGTTTCAATTTTTTTCATAAACTATCTGCGCTCGCGGTTTCGTTTTCTTTGTCGACTGTACTTGAAAGCTTCAAGGATATATATGCCTACCCACCAAATGCATAATTTTCCCTCTTTATTAGATTTGACTGTACTATTTTATTGAAACGCTTGCAGCAGAATTTACATATCCAATCTTGATTGATCTACCGGGTTTTTTGACCTTGCGGTCAAACCCTGAGTCAGCACTGGTTGCATTTTCAATCCAACGATCCCATGCTCTGTATGGGCATTAAGCTGTTATTCCCAGTTGTGTTAGGATAACAGTCGCCCCGCGCTAGAGTACAAAAGTGTGCCCGTAGTCCTGGAACTGCAATTCCTGGAAGAACACCGTGGTAGGTTTTAGTCGGTAGGGGACCCTGGCTGCTGTTGGTGTAGTCAGGGTTGGGGGCCTTCTCAAGCCGCCCTCGAGTATCGCCATGGTCTTGATTCTCGAGCAGAGTCCGACACACCCCGCCAACCCTCCCCCCTGGGTTGGCGGAAGTGCGCAAAGGCATTTCCTCCACGATAAAAAAAAAAAAAGTTTAACAGTCGCTAGGATACCTCGGGGGCACTAAGGTGGTCTAAAAACTCAGACATTGGCGCATTGGCCGTTTTGGATTTATAGCCAATATTCTTTTCTCTGAGAAGACGTGTTGTGTCCCAACCGATCACCACGATATTGCTCAAACGTTACCAGGGATACAGAAAACTACACATAAGTTTTAAAAGTGAAGTCATGGTCTCTAATACAAGAATTAATGTTACTATCTGGATATTCACCATATATTTTATTTCTTTTTGTTGCTCGATATTTCAGCACAGTTGCATGCGATATTTTTTACGAGTTAATTGAAGTTTCTGCGGGTAGTAGGCGTTTTAAGAGCAGACATAACGGTCTACCCTCTTTTTTCACGTATTAAGTGTAAGGGTGTTGCCACAGTACACAGTATTTGTATCTATTTTGGACCTGTTTCGGTTCGAAACATTTATGAAAGTTTTAACATAAATAAAACTTCAACTAATTAATTACCCAAGTACACGGTAAGTAATATCCCCATACTAACAGTAACACCATGTACTTTTTCTTCATCTTCTCACTTCTTCTTCTTGTCCTTATCCCACACTAAATGGGGTCGGCACAGCGTGTTTTCTTCTGCCATTCTCTTCTATCATTGGTTGTCTCAGTGCTCACACCTTTCATATCATTCTTCACACAGTCCATCCATACCTTCTTCGGCCTTCTTCTGCCTCTATATCCATCCAACACCATGTACTTACTTTTTCATTCGTAAAAGTGTTTTTCAAGGAGGGATTTATTGATACAGTAGTGATACATTGACGCAGGCGTACTGCTTCATAAAAAATAGTAATATTATATAGATCTACGTACAACACCGGCAGTATAAAAAAACACCCTTCTCATGTTTTTCAATAATTTATTACTATGATATAATGGCACTTCCAGATAATCTAATGCGGAACATTTCTATGCCGATACAGCGTCGCGTCGCGTCGGTGTGACACCCCCTTTATCAGCACTCCAATATAATTTAGATAATTTTTATCCTGACTGTCCGGGAGAAAGGAATGTACCTACGGTCATTTGTAATGTCTCAAAAGAGATATTTATGGGAGCAGAGGCGTACTCGTATTTCGTTTGGGGGAAATACAATCTTATTATTTATTCATTAAAATTTAATAAAGTTGAACGGCTTTAATGCCGTATTTATTTTTGTGCCCGACTTTTTCAAATACATTGAATTCATTTGTTTATGAAAACTTTTTTACTTATGAAGGTAATTATTTTATATTCCGCCTCAGATTTAATAATACATTAATAACGTCCCCGACGCACATAGTAATCACACAAACGCTCGACCAAATTTTCAGTATATGAATATACTTTTTTTTATTTTTTTATTGGGAATAGGCAAGCGTTTGACCACTATCTCACCTGATGTTAAGTGATGATGCGGTCTACAGAGAAGTCCAACCGCTGCTTGCTATTAGGCTACTCTATACACAAATCTTTACCTGAGAGAACCGCTACAGAGACTTCTGAAATTGAAACATACCATTTTATTATCGGAAATTCAGTGATTCATAAAAAAAAAAATTTTTTTAACTTAAATAAGCTTACGTTTGACCACTGTCCCACCTGATGTTAAGTGACGACGCGGTTTAAACCTCTTGTAGTAGTGGGAACTATAGATTTTATTTTATTTTATTTTATAAAGCAATTGAAGAACTTATTATTTATTCATACGCGGTAATGAGTGCCATCTTATTTATATCTTAGATATTTTTTTTAATAACTCTTTTAATTTTTGAAACACCATCATCATCTCCGCCATAGGACGTCCACTGCTGCTGCATAGGCCTCCCCCATTTAATTCTACAAGTACCGGTTGTAAGCGGCCCGCATCCAGTCCTTTCCTTTGATCTTACTCAGGTCCTCTGTCCACCTTGAAGGTGACTGTCCTATGCTGCTGTGAAATATTGATGTTTTTTTAATAAAATATGTTTACGTGTGGTCTTCTGACGCGCTTGTAGCGTTTATGGGCGATAAATTTGTCTCCCTATGTGCACAAGGCATCACTATGATGTTACTGACTTCCGAGTCCCCCAAATCCAGCCCTGGCTGCGATTTATAATGAAGATAATGATAAGCTGGCCTCGGGAGAGTTATCAATCAATCAACTTTCGAAATATGGGTAAATTGAATCAGTGTTATACTGCCCTTAACCACAGATACGACTATCAAAATGTCTTAAAACTGAGCCTTTAAACTGAGTTTCGGAGGAGTGTTCGTTGAAATATTTATTCTGTGAAACATTTCTCATACTTTTAGTACTAGCTGACCAGGGTGTCAAGTCTACTAATTTAAATTATATGAAGGAAATATTTCAAACCAATAAATTATTCTATTCTATTTTAAAAAAGAAAAAATTCGGCTTCTATTGGGACTCGAACCCACGACTACAGAATACCGTCCTGTTTTTCCTTCACATCATTCGAACATAATGTTCCGCCTAGCATGTTCTTAATGCAATCATATCCTACTAATATTATAAATGCGAAGTTTGTGTGTATGTTTGTTACCTCTTCACGCTCAAACGGCTACACCGATTTCGATGAATTTTGGTATGGAGATAGTTTAAACTCTGGATTAATACATAGGCTACTTTTATCCCGGAAAAAAAGTATAGTTCCAGTGGGATAGTTGAGGTAGCGGGAAAACAGTAATCCGCGCGGGTGAAATCGCGGGGCACTAACAACCCTGTCCATCTACACCGAATACTAAGCTGTGGTTACTTTTGTTTCCCGTAAGAAAATATTCATTAAATATTTTTTTTCCTAGGATTGGCATCAGATTTATTGCGATGCTTCTAAACATAGCCCTGATTCTGTTGGCGTTGGCCTGTGCCATCAATAGTATTGTAGAAAAAATGTAATTCCCTCCGCAAACTTGAATTTTCACTGCAAAATATTATTTACAAAGCCCTTAAATATATCTTTATTATGAAAATGCCTATGACTATAATTATGATTGTATAAAACACGGGAATTACTCACGTATAAGCTGAACCCTCTGAGGGTTCCGACTATAGTTTGGGGTACAGTACTAGGCGAACGCGACCGAGTCCGCGAGCGCCTCGTTCTCTCCTTGAAAAAGACCACCGAATGTGGTTGAAACTATCGTTGGAACCCTCTGTCTTATTACGTGAGTAATTCCAGTGTTTTATACATTCATAATGTGTCATATCACGTCAGTTTTAATAATAAAATATGGCTATAATCTTCTTATTACGAGCTTTGATGAAATTCCCACTGAAAAGAAATGCATACACGCCTCTTACTGTAAAGATCTGAATAAGCTTGGACACAAATAAATATAAGTAATAATACAAAGGATTATTAGGAATTTTTTTTTGTGGTTGTGTGTGGTGTGTATCTGTTTGTGTTAGTGAGCGGTGTGGGCGAGTTAGTGACTGCATGTGAGTTTACAGTAGAATTATTTACATCAGTGATCATGTTTTATTTATTTTTATTTTTATTAATTATTTATTTTATTTATCAATCATGTTCTCGGTTTCATCGTAGTTCATGGTCATCAGTTTATTTACCACTTTCTTCTTTGTTCCAAAAGCGGTCAGAGAGTGAACTCCTAAGTTTTTGTTCACTTTATTACTATTATTATTTTATACTTTATAGATCTAGCCTTTGATCACTATCTCACTTGATGGTCAGTGACGTTGTGGTCGAAGATGCTATACACATAAATAAACTTTTGCGATCACTCACGAGGTTCCTGTGCACTGAGGCACAAACATGTATAACAATAGATAAACGCATCAACAATCTATTTGAGTTAAATATGAACGATGGAAAAAAACAATATCTAATCTATTTAACTGAATAAAAAATAACGTAAATAAATCTCCAGAACCTGGATGACCCGAGCTTACTCGGTTTTTTAATAATATAAGTAAACCATTGATTTTCTTAGTCTAACCTGAACCCAAACACTCATCAACACCTTCTATTGTCAAGTAGCTGTAGTGTTGCTGTGTCGGTAAAACAGTTTATAAAAACAATAGTATTACTACTCGCCAATAGATGTCAGGAAGAGTTATATGATAATGATATTGTAGCAGTTTTTCATAAAATAATAGCATTTGCGTAGAAAACAAATGATGTTCCAAATATAAGTGTACTTACATATACAAATAAAATAATATTATTTTCTACAGAAAAAATTGGTTGTCTGTAAAGTCGGTTTACGGACGATAGATTTACGTGATAACGTCATAATCATTTATGACTTTGACTTTGAGTGACTTTGACTTTGACTTTGACTGACTTTCACTTTGACTTTGACTTTGACTGACTTTCACTTTGACTTTGACTTTGATTATTTTATGTAATACAAAACTCAGGTGGAACGTTACGCGAAACGTTACTATTTTTCATGAGTGTTGCTGGTATTCATCAATTTATACAACGTTAGCACGTCAAAAAGTATTTTTTTGCGGCAACTTATTCACGTTTGAATATTTTTCTATTGTCTGGACTACCAGTACCAATCCGTTTCGTCAACTTTTTTTTGACGGATATAAATCGGCGTTTTAATGAGTTGTGAAAACTCTTCAAAAGTTATCATCCCCTTTCAAAATATAAATTTCCGTCCACTTCTTTTTTACTTTTGCTGTCATCATGACCGTAAAATTACTGTATTCTGTATATTCTCTCTTGTGATATTAATCTAATATATATAAATCTCGTGTCACAATGTTTGTCCTCAATGGACTCCTAAACCACTGAACCGATTATAATAAAATTCGCACACCATGTGCAGTTCGATCCAACTTGAGAGATAGGATAGTTTAAATCTCAAATTATAGTCGCAATTTTAATTTATTGCTAATTATTTGTTTGTTATTATTTGACAGTCACAATTATCTGTTAACTCCAAATGATTCTAACAGATGTCGATACCTTTCGACTGGGTTGAGTAAGTAAACAATAGATGGCGCCACATGGCCACAGCAACGCGTGGCCGGGTCAGCTAGTATATAATATATATATATATATATGATTATAATATCTATTGTGTATCACAATCTGAATTGTGACATTTTCAATTGGATTACTGAAAAAGGCACAAATCAGTTCCTACTCTTTTCTTCTCTGTAGGTGATGTATTCATTATCCCACTAATATTACAAACGTGTATGTTTGCATGAAATTCGGTATGGAGATAGGTTAGACTGGAGGAGACTTAGAAACTGGTTCAGTTAAAGTAACTCATGAACCGGTTCCAACGGAAGACCAGCGCTGGTTTATATTTATTTATATAGAATACTTATTGCGCTTACAGTTTGCACCAAGACGCACAATAAGCCATTACTTGATATACAATTTAACTTAGGTTCAACAACTTAACTTCTACTTACATAAAAAACGAATACAGTGATTTAAAAATATAATCAGCATTGCTGAGTTGGGGCCGATTTGTAACATTTAGAATTGTATTGTAACCTATTTTATTGTTTTATTTTTTTTATGCTTTAAATGTTATTTCATTCATTTATTCATTCCTTCATTCATTCGATCTTTTTTTTTTTTTTCTATTATATGTTTGCGTTTGACAACTGTCTCACCTGATGTTAAGTGATGACGTTGTCTAGGATTTAGCACGCAAACCTAGAAGGTACCTATTCACTCGCGACTTGAAGACTCCAGGATTGTACATATCGGGAAACACAGACTCGGGCAACGAGTTCCATTCCTTGGGAGTACGCATTCATTCATTCGCTCATTCATTCGTTCATTCAGACTGCAGGGTGTAGCTAGAGTGCGTTTCTTATTGAGCTTTGAGCGCTTTGAGCACAGATAGCGTGCATAAAGTCATTCAAAATGCACTGACAGCTGCACACAAAATTTATGTGACGTCATGGATGGCGTCATCATCCTGTGCTTAGAACGCTCACGAGTACGACGTAAAGCAGTGTGAGCGCTGTCAAACACATAGATAAATAACTATGCACTGAGAGTCAAACATCTGACGAAAAATCTGTCGAAAAATTGGTAGTCCGTCCACAAAAAATTAAAAACGTAATTTTATATATCAGAAAAAAATTACTCATTTAGTGCCCATGCAGTACGGAAGTGAATTATTTAATATGAATTTAATGGGAACTGACATTTATAGAATTCTCACACACAATAAGCCGTTCCGATTTGCTTACGAGCGTCAGCACTGTCAGTGCTAAATTCATCTCGGAACAGCTAAATCCTTACGTACGAACGTATGCACTGTGAGCCCAAATTGAAACACACCCCTAGTAACGAGTCGAATAAATATAAAAAATGTAAAATCACAATTAGTAAATTGAGGTACGCGTCAAACATCGACGTTCAAGGTTCAAAGTAAAAAGAATGTTCAAAAGCTCACGGTTGACTCGGCAGAGTTGTTACTCCAGCGCGCTGCCTTTTATTAGTCGGAGCGTTTAGTAGGAGCTACCAATCTTTGGCTCGAAGTAGGAGTGAGACGATATAGGTACGTCGATGTTTTAAAATCACTCGATTTATAGTATCGATGCATCGAATCAAACCGATGTACTTATTGTTAGTTCTTCAACATCGAGTATACATCGATGTTTTCTATTTGATGCATCAAAGAAGAAAACGTTTTTTACCTAGAGTTACATTTTTTTAACCGACTTCAAAAAAAAGGAGAAGGATGTCAATTCGACCGTATGTTTTTTTTAACTATATTTTATGTTTGCTACCGCATAACTTCCGACTGGGTAAACCGATTTTGATCGTTCTTTTTGTATTTGAAAGCCTCCCGTGGTGCCTCTCGTGTGAAAGCATTTAAATTTCATCAAAATCGGACAAGCTGTTTTTGACTTATACTCCAATAATTGAAAAGTGCGTTCTTATACCTAGACGATATTATAGTAGCGGGTGAAGACATAGGTGAATATACCTACACTACAATAACAATTGATCCCATGAGTAACAAAGGTCAAAAAGGGTGAAAAATAACTTTTTAGCAAAAAATGGAACCGATTTTATAGTTTTGTATGTATTTGTGTGTATTGTATTGTTTTAAATCAAACGGGGCTTAATCGCGAGAAAAACATTTAGCAATATATTTACCTCTCCATTACCAATATTAGATTTAATAACAATGTGTTCGAATCGCGAAAGTCTAAAAATTACGATTTTATAGTATTAGTCTTGATTTGGAAACGAGTCTATTATTTCGAATTTTGAAACCTTTCCAAGCCAATTTTCTCGGGTAGGCCAGTTGTCGCATGACCTAGAACATAATCGGTGTGCACGCAACTTCAGAGACACGCCACAGACTGTTGCAGAGTTAGTTTCTACGCGACAGGATCAAACACGCACGCTACAGTTTATTCGTTTATTGTACACATTAATGTAGGTAAACAGTAAAAGGGTTAACCTTTAATAAAATTGCCTTATTGTTTCAACTACCCATAGACATATACATGATGGTAGGGTACTTACGAATACCCCGCCTGGCAATCTACCACCCTCAAGTTTGAAAAACTGTCACCAAACACTCAGTGTGTTCAGGCAGCACTGACGGACACTGGTTCGATCCCCATCAAAAGCGTGAGCTTCCGGTGAAGGTAACACCGTTATCAAATCCCCAGCGTGGTGGTATGGTAGTTGTAAAAAGTACCTACCCGCCTGGCTAGCTACCACTCTCAAGTTTGAAAAACTGTCATCAAACACATAGTGCGTGTTCGGACAGCAGTCCTTGAGGGCCAGTGAGCATCGTAGATCTAGCGTGATAACATCTTCGACCACATCATCAGTGACCATCAAGTGAGATAGTGGTCAAACGCTAGATCTATACAGTATAAAAAAAACCCTGTGTTTCATAGACCAGCACCATAGAAAGAATTCCTACTTATGGCGAGCATGCTGTAACCTTAGCATGATAAGTAGATTTGGAAGCTCTAGAGTCAATTGAGAGGTGAGCCAAAAGGGTCATCGCTAGTAACTCTTTGGTAGAAGTTCAGAGCCTTGAACACCAGCGGCGTGTGCCTATCGGTTTTCTATCGGATACATTTTGGAATTACACAACTTGATTCCACCATCCCCTTTCTTCCATCGGTCGACTTGACGTACGGCAATGCGCCATTGCTATATGGTAGATATACCACCTATACGTACGAAGAGTTTTGTTTCCACATTCCTACTGCGTAACTGCTAAGGAATGGATACGATTACCGATACGTACAATCCTGGTGTCTTCAAGTCACGAGTGAATAGGTTATAGGGACCTTCTAGATTTAGGTATAAATATACGGTCGAATTGAGTAACCTCCTATTTTTTAAGTTGGTTAAAAAAGAATTACCTTCCTCAGTAACTATGACTAATTCTGTAAACTCTAAGGCTTTCACGGCCGGCGTTGCATGTTGTATGTATTGCTTCCGGGCTGTTTGGCCGTGGTCTATGTGAAACTTGAGTTCCAGACGTTTCGTCGATCACTGCGGTCGACATCTTCAGTGGTTCAGGTCCGAGCGGCGACAAGAGCGTAGAACTCTCCTTCGCGGCGTCTTCTCTGTTACTGACGAAACGTCTGGAACACAAGTTTCACTTAGACCACGGCCAAACAGCCCGGAAGCAATACATACAACATTAGTTATTCTGTTTCGACTTAATTTCGGTGTAACACTGTGCTTTATTTATTTTTTTTTCGACGTGATAACGTTTTATAAATTGATGAATACCAGCAACACTCATGAAAAATAGTAACGTTCTGCGTAACGTTCCACCTGAGTTTTGTTTTACATAAAATAATCAAAGTCAAAGTCAGTCAAAGTCAGTCAAAGTCAAAGTTAAAGTCATAAATGATTATGACGTTATCACGTAAATCTATCGTCCGTAAATCGACTTTACAGACAACCAATTTTTTAGCTGTTTTTATTAACGTAGCAATAGTTTATGTAATAACTTTGTATATATATTTTTTGTTACGAATAAATATAATTCTATTCTATTCTATTCTTATATTAATCACTTGAGAAGTGAACTCTCGCCAGTCTTTGTTCGCAGAGATAGATACATTTTATCGCCGTAATGAATGAACAGCTATTGAGTTAGAGTTATACAAGTTGGTTAAGTGCTGTTTCGAATACCTAATACATCTTGGTTTTAAGCTCGGCTCTATTATAAGAGGATTGGCAGCTTAGTGTTGTAAAATAGGATAAGTCTTGACTATTCTAGTCCGAGAAAAAGGGATACAGTGAAAACAGGGCGTTTCGTTTTATTTTTTACTAGCTGCGCCCCGCGGTTTTACCCGCGTGGTGATGATTGATGATGAAAAGTAGCCTATGTGTTATTCCAGGACCTGAGTAATCTACATACCAAATTTCATCCAAATCCGTCCAGCCGTTTGAGCGTGATTGAGCAACAAAAATCCATCCATCCATCGTAACTTTCACATTTATAATATTAGTGGGATTTTTAACCGACGTCAAACAAAGAAGGGGGTACTCAATTCGTCCGTATATATTTATTTTTATGTGTGTTCGTGAGTAACTTTGTCGTTTATAAACTGATTTTGGTGTTTTTTTTAAAGAGTATATTTCCAAGGTAGTCCCATTTAAATTTCATCAAAATCGGACAAGCGGTTATTGAGTTACACTCTATTAACTGAAAAGTGCTACTTTGCGCTACCTTGACGATATTATAGTTGCGGGTGAAGACATAGGTGAATACCCATTAACAATGACAATTGAACTTGTAAGTAGCAAAGGTCACTGAAAAGTGTTAAAAAATATTTTTTAACCAAAAAATGGAACCGGCTTCAACACTCAAAAGTGTGAAATAACTTGTCGAACAAAAGAAAAAATATCGAAGAATAGCAACAATCAAGGCAATATATTTAGGCGTATGACCCCCTTGGTCTGATGAGCGTGGATGATGAAATAAGTGTATCGGGATCATAGCATTTGGAAGGCTGTTGTCTCTGCCTACCTCTGCGGGAAAGAATGAATCTATGTATGTACTCGTATATACATAGATTCACGTCTAAATTATCTGCAAGGTATTGAATCGATCTGTGCGCAAACAAAAATTATTCAACACCTTCTTCTAACAATAACGTTTCCCAATATAATCCGGTATACCAAATGTGCCATGCAATGCAATGCGTGCATGCCTCCACAGGACCACATTATTTGGTAGCAGCGTATTTGGTATGGCCCCGAGATTGTACAATCGTTTACCAGAATCTATATTAGAATGCGAAAACCTTATCACATTTAAGAAGAGCCTTTTTACTTATCTATGTAAAAAATGTTACTATTCAGTAAATGAATTTCTGAACGAACGCTTCTTGTAGTTTCAAAATAATTTCGGTATATTTTGTTGTTTGACATTTAGATTAAGATTAGACTATATTTTTTATTTTTCTCATGTTTTTAAATATTATTTTGACAATTATTATAAAATGTAATTCCTCTTGGTATGATATTGTTGAATAGTAAACTAGTATGTAAATTGTATATATGAGATGTATAGATATAATTAATGCCTATATTTATGAGTAATAGTTTTCATACCAGTAATGGTGAAATATAGAGGACATAAGTAACGTTATTAACACTACCAACTGTTATCTAACACCTATATTTGCAAATAAACTTATTTGATTTTATTTGATTTGCCATACGTACAGCACCACCGATTTTCCCAAAGACATGAAGTCTCCCATCCTTTAAATGTTCATGTCGTTGTGAATTAAATTTTAAAATATCATCTTTTGTTATATAATTAATCGGCTAATTGAAATTAGTGTGTACAATAAATTGAAAAACGTGTAGTTTTAATTGGACTTCATGTGTAATATAATATACTATTAGGAAAGATTTGATTGTTTGTTTGTTTACATTGAATAGGCTCCGGAACTAATGAACCGCTAGTGTATAATTCATTCATTCATAACAGCAATAGGTCGACCACTGTTGGACATATGCCTCCCCATGTAGGAGGGTTTGCCAATACTCGCCACGCTTGGCAGGCGGGTTGGCGAGCGCAGTATGATTTCCTATCCTCAGAAGGCGCTGCTGCCCACCTTCTGGTACATGATCCCTTAGCCGACTCTTACGGCACCCATGGGAGTGTATAATAATTGTTCTTAAAATGTCATATTTGTAGCCTGCTGTCTGTAACTATACCCATCATAAATAAATAAATATATTTCACTTAAAAATCGATTCAAGTTTGTGTGGAAAATGTCTCCAGTTTTATAGCTTGAGCCGCATATATATATAATATGCATGCATGGATCTATGTTAATCACATAGGTTTATACCCTGGCCGGGATTCGAACCCGATATCCCGGTATCAAAACTCAGTTTACTAACTACGCGAGCGTCGCCTCCATAAATATGCTGATACAGGTATTATTAATCTACCCTCATCCATAAATAACATTTAATTCCCATTCAGTTCTTTTACCTCGGATTATGACTTGAAAAATGGTTATTTACTTTAGATAACGGTATTGTGGCGATCTTAAAATAAATCTTTATAAATGCTTCTACATTTTTTTTAATACAATCAGCCACGGCATTTTTAACCGTAAAATGCACGTGTTAGGGTCATTACGACCCGAAGCACATTGTTCCTCAACGAAATAAAAAGGATTATTGTTAATGGCCGCGAAGCTTAAGCATTCGGATTCTTTTACACGTGTTTATAGGTGTATTTACGGAAGTTTATATTTAGTTAAAAAAAATAGACGGTCTCAGTGGAAATGCGGCTTATAAACTTAGGCAGAGGCGTCTGGTGGTTAATTTCGGGTCGACAAGTGATTTGTTACGGGATTCAGAGTGCATTCTTACGTCAAATGTGTTCTTGTGTGTTTGGTAAACGATTTCGTTTTCAGTTTGATCGTTAACAACTTCGAGTTTTGAAATGAAATATTTTTTTATTTATTTAGTTCACAACTTGGGATATACCTACAATTATGTTAAGGTAAAAAACCAATACTTAATTAGTACATTTTGTGTAATTCAATTCTAACTTTAATCTAAACGCGTGCCAACCACCAGACGCCTCTGCCTAAGTTTATATGCCATTTCCAGACCGTCCATTTTTGACGTGATAACGTTTTATAAATTGATGAATGCCAAAATGAAAAATAGTAACGGTAACATTCCTGTAACGTTCCACCTAAGTTTTATCTAGATCTAGATAATATAATCAAAGTCAAAGTCAAGGTCAAAGTCAAGGTCAAAGTAAAAGTCAAGGTCAAGGTCAAGGTAAAAGTCAAAGTCAAATTCAAAGTCAAACTTCAAAGTCAAAGTCAAAGTCAGTCAAAGTCAAAGTCAAAGTCAAAGTCAAATGTCAAATGTCAAATGTCAATGTCAATGTCAATGTCATACATGATTATGTCGTTATCACGTAAATCTATCGTCCGTAAACCGACTTTACAGACAACCAATTTTTTAACTAAATTTAACTAGCATAATTAGCCCATTGAGACACGAACCTTCTTAGCTGGCCATAGTGCACCACGCTGACTTGTGCTGGTAGACGTGGGCTAGAGATTATTCGAATGAGTGTAGTGTTCTCGTGTTTGATTACTAGCCCACTTCACGGTCGAAGATGTAATCACGCTAGACCTAGAATAATCTACTGACTTTTAAAAACTGATGCCTGAAAACTAATTTAATTAGTTTTCCTTCGAATGTAAACTCTGAGGCTTTCACGGCTGGCGTTGCATGTTGTATGTATTGCTTTCGGGCTGTTTGGCCGCGGTCTAAGTGAAACTTGTGTTCCAGACGTTTCGTCGATCACTGCGGTCGACATCTTCAGTAGTTCAGGTCCGAGCGGCGACAAGAGCGTAGAACTCTCCTTCGCGGCGTCTTCTCTGTTACTGACCCAGTTTATATATACTGATATAGTTTTCCTTCGTATGCAATAAACTTTTATAACCGCCTATTTAAAAACTGCGTGACCCGGTAAGGGTTACGCTTCAAATATCTTTCGCAATTCGGTACGATGCGAATTGTCCGGTCTCACTGACCGCAGCGCCACGTAGAGGGTTAAAATGCTTCTCGTGTTCACCTGTCACGGTCTGTCACATGTCCACGTGCGTTGACATGTTTGGGTAACAACTACCCTGTAACTTACCACATGGCCTTTTTAGAGTCTCAATTGGCTGCGGTTAAATTATTATATGGGTGGACTCTCATGCGACGTTCTCGATTGGGATAAATAGGATTTCGCTTTTTTTTTCTAACCGCTTGACGGACAGTCCCACAGTTTACAATGTTACTCCTTCTGAAGTGTAAAATCTGTTAGTTTTGTATTAAGACACCGTCATACAAGGGTTTTATCACCCCTCACTCCGTAGTCGGCAGAGCGTAACAGCCAATTAGAAGCGTAGTCCGCGTGCAAGACTGCAGACAGTGTACATGTAGAAATAATGATTAAAAAAATTGGTTGTCTGTAAAGTCGGTTTACGGACGATAGATTTACGTGATAACGACATAATCATGTATGACTTTGACTTTGTCATTGTCATTGTCATTGACCATTGACCATTGACCATTGACCATTGACCATTGACCATTGACCATTGACCATTGACCATTGACCATTGACCATTGACCATGGACCATGGACCATGGACCATTGACCATTGACCATCGACCATCGACCGTCGGACATTGACTTTGACTTTGACTTTGACTTTGACTTTGACTTTGACTGACTGACTGACTTTGACTTCGACTTTGACTTTGACTTTGACTGACTTTGACTGACTTTGACTGACTTTGACTGACTTTGACTTTGACTGACTTTGACTTTGAATTTGACCTTGACCTTGACCTTGACTTTGGCTTTGACCTTGACTTTGGCTTTGACCTTGACTTTGACTTTGATTATATTATCTAGATCTAGATCTAGATGAAAATCAGGTGGAACGTTACGCGGAATGTTACCGTTACTATTTTTCATTTTGGCATTCATCAATTTATAAAACGTTATCACGTCAAAAAAATTTTTGCTAAAAATAGACCCGACTGTAACACTCAAAAATATGAAATAACTTGTTGAAGTCGGTACCATGATAATGCAAAAGCAACTATTTTCAAAATACTGTGCGTACCGCACCGACTTCGACAAGTTATTTCACACTTTTGAGTGTTGAAGTCGGTTCCATTTTCTGGTAATTTTTTTTCACCCTTTCCAGTGGCCTTTGCTACTCATGAGACCAATTAATTGTTATTGTGTATGTTCTTAGGTATCTTAAACTTAATAAAGTAGTCATCCTGGTAGACGAAACACTTTTAAGTTATTGTGTCTCAAAATCCGTTTGACCGATTTCGGTGAAATTCAAATATGGGACTACACGGGAAGCTCCAGCTTTCACATAAAAAATGAGTCTTCAAAAGTGGTTCACCCAGTCGAAAGTTCTGAGGTAACAAACATAAAAAAGAGACGAATTGGGAACCTCTTCCTTTATTAAATCGGTTAAAAATTTCGTCGTCATAGACCAAGCAGTCCTACCATTTCATCAACCTGCAAATATTTGGATTGGTCTATGGCGAGTGTGCTAATCCCCTCAGTGCCTTGGCCGCTATTCTACGCATCTTCTCATTTCTTATTCTTTATTATATTGAGATCAAGGGCTTAAACATCCGTAGCTTTTAGTTCGAGTCTAGTAATGCTCTTTGTCTCACAACAAATTACGGAATTTTATGCTCGTAATCTCACTATAATATGGAATAAAAAATGATGAACTGCGAATCTTATCACTATAAGCTGCATAGGCATCATGGCCACTGGCAACACACTGATTGAAATTTGTAACAGGCAAGTTTTAAAACTATAGGCTGCGTGGTTCAGAAAGTATCGACGACTTTGAACAGAAGCCGCTCAGGAACTTGCATAGTTTTCAAAGCTTTAAATTCAAATTGAAAGAAAATATTTTTGAACATCCAAAATTGGAGGAAACTCTTCAACACGACACTAGTGCAATATAGCGTGACCCTAAAACTTGCAATATTGTATTATATATTTAATAATTAGTAGTGAACACTCGAGTTTTGTGTTTTTATTGTACCTTTATTAATCTGTTTATTATCCTTGGTTTTTATGTTTTTGGTCAGCCTAAATACGTGCTGTGTATAGGCCTACATTGCGTGACATCACCGAATGGCTCCAACGGAAGACCAGCGCTGGCTTACACCCGGCATTATGCTGAGTTGGGGCCATTTTGTGACATTATACTGCATTTTTTATTTTTCTTTGCTGGTGTATAACTCGAATGTGTCTGAACGTTGGTGTAATGTCACAAATAAAGCTTTCTTCTTCTTCTTCTTCTTCTTCTTCTTCTTCAATTAGTTTCCTGGACGAGCGATGTAACTTATTGAGGACCCAAGCTTCTAAATCATCAGTTTTTACTTTTTTCAAAGCCACACTTCTCTCATGAATAGGTTCATATTTTAGACTGTTCAAATCATAGAATAATACATTCAAATATCACAAAAACAGAAAATAACAAAAACGTTTGAATTTAGAAAACAATAGAAAAATGGCCAGTTCAAAAGTAAAATTGACTGGCCGATTGGCGCAGTTGGCAGCACTCTGCCTTCTGAGCTGCTGGTCCCGGGTTCGATTCCCGGACAGGTCAAACATTTGTGTGCATGAACATGTCTGTTTGACCTGTGTCTGGGTGTGTATATGTATATAAGTATATATATCAGTCATCAGGTTACCATAGTACAGGCTCTGCCTAGTTTGGGACCTGAAGACCTTGTGTGAATGTTAAAAATGATGAAAAAGAGATGATGATAAAAAATATAAAAAGTATAGTCGCCAACATAACTTATTAATGGATTTCTTATCGGGCCAAAAGCCATAAAGATGCAGTATAGACCACGTCACCATGTACGGTAGATAGATACAGACTACGTCATCGGCCGCCGACCAGGTGGACAGACGACCTGACTAAGATCGCAGGCAAGGGCTGGATGCGGGCCGCTTCCAACCGGTCCTTGTGGAAATCAATGGGGGAGGCCTATGTCCAGCAGTGGACGTCCTATGGCTGAGGTGATGATGATGATGATAGACCACGTCAATATAATTTTTATTTTCTAGAGGTGAACGTACTAAAATCAGCGTATATTTGAGAAACAAATACATAGTCTTAGCGATCAGAAGGGAATTTGGGTTTTTAAAAAGCAGGATGACAAAATCAACTCTGAACAACACTTATAAACTTAATTACAAAACAACGATAGTAATTTACTAATATACGAAAAGAACCGCCACAACCGAACGCCATGCGCAGACATAGATCAGCTACAATAGATACTACGTGCGCGCAGAGTAAAAGAACGAGGCATAGATAAATAACGAATGAGGCCGGTCTGTGGTAAACGGGATTCGGTAACAATAGCATATATACATGTATTTACTCTAACGTCATATATGATACCTACGATACGATGTCATTTCCCTCAAAACCAATCTTAAAGTAATTTATCCGATTCAAATATAATTACTCACAACGTTATTCCCAATTGGGCCTATTAAGTATTCCATGGCTGTCGCAAGACCCTATCGGTCATGGCTGTGCTACCAAGGGAATATACAAAACTATTAGGTACTTTTAACTATAGTAGTAAAAGAATAAGGTTTGTTATTGATAAAATATTATACAGCGTACTTTAATACTTTTCAGAACTGTAAAGAGTCACGTTTCGTTGCAACTGAGACGCTAATTTTAATATTTTACGCCGTCTAAGGTAAAAGGGGTAAAAGGTTGAGTATTACAAACTATCGAAGCTATAATAGTTTAGCGGTAGGAGCGTCGGCTGTCTAAAACACTGCTTGAGATTCCGGTGAAGGTAAAACCTTTATCAAATTTCAAATCCGCGCTAGTTACCACCCTCAAGTTTGAATAACTGTCACCAAACACATATTGTGTTTAGGCAGCAGTCCTTGAGAGCCAGAGAACATTCTAGGTCTAGCGTGATAATATCTTCAAGCACATCGTCACTAACCATCAAGTGAGATAGTGGTCAAACGCTAGATCTATACATTATAAAAAACTTTTCTATAACAATTTGAGTGAGAAAACTATCGCGAGTTTCTTCCATAATAATTGTAATGTAACAGACGTGATGAATAAGAATATTTACCACTTAAGTCCCAGTCGGTTTGTTACATTACAATTTTCTATAACACCTTTGGTTTTCTGACCGACTAGTCGGTCAAAAATTCTCTTTCAATTCAATTGACCGAACGGTTGGTGCAGTTGGTAGCATTAGACCATGAGGTTACCGTATCTTATTTCTTAGAAAATCATAAATGCTAATTTTAGAGGCATAAGTCGAGAAAACGTTTTTTAGAAAACAATGGTTGTAAAATTACGGATTTAAAAGAAAATATAACCGATTATTGTTGTATTGTTTTCATCGCTTTAGTTTATAAATTAACTAGCTGCGGCCCGCGGTTGTACCCGCGTGGTGATGAAAAACGGTGATGATGGTGATGATGAAAATAAGCCTATGTGTTAATCCAGGGTATAAGCTATATGCATACCAAATTTCATTGGAATCGGTGTAGCCGTTTGAGCGTGAAGAGGTAACAAACATTCACACATATAAACATATACAATTACAGACATACACACAAACATTCGCATTTATAACATTATTAGGAAGGATTTAAATATTTATTATGTATTTTTAAATTGTTCTTTAGGTAATACTTGATTGTCACAATCTTTACGCATACCTATAGTGATATTTCTAGCTGCAATTAATCTATTATAAATATACATCAAAATCAATACAAGACCAATAAAGCCTCAAGACTTTTTTAAAGTATGTGCTCCTCAGACAGGTCCTATATCATATTTGAAACTTTGATTTATTCACCCTATTATTATTCCAAGAACAAATTATTTCCATCCGTGGTAGGTCAGATATAAAAAAGAGATTTATTTGTATGTGGGATTATTGAAGGCAATTGATTGATTGAAAACTGGACTGTATTTATTTACATTTGATATCAGGTAGGAAAAGCGATGATAGCTCAGCGGGGGGAGCGTCGCCTGTCAAACTGACGGACACCGGTTCGATCTTCAACAACAGCTTGAGATTCCGGTGACGGTAACACCGTTATCAAATTCCCAGCATGGTAGTAGGGTACTTTTGAATACCCGCCTGGCTAGTTACAATACTCAAGTTTGAAAAACTGCCACCAAACACAGTCCTTAAGAGCCAGAGAGCATTCTAGGTCTTCGTGATAACATCTTCGACCACATCGTCACCAACCATCAAGTGAGATAGTGGTCAAACGCTTCTCTTCCCGCGGGTGTCGTAAGAGTTCGGCTAAGGGACCACGTACCAGGAGGTGGGCTTCAGCGCCTTCTGAGAATAGGAAATAATACTGCGCTCGCCAACCCGCCTGCCAAGCGTGGCGAGTATTGGCAAATCCCCCCTATATGGGGAGGCGTATGTCCAGCAGTGGACGTCATATGGCTGCGATGTGCGACGTGTGTTCTGAGATTTTATATTCATATAATATCCCACAGACAAAATATTGAATCAAAAATTTTGTCGAATAATGTCGCTTTATTCTTAAATCCTTATGCTTTCAAAGTGAAAGTAATAGTTATTTTTTAAAGAATGAATGTAATAAATAAAATAAAAAATAGAAACGCCGCGTTCGAAAATTTATCATTAAGAGTAGACCTATCCTCCAAGAATGCAAATGTCCAGAACCTAGAAACCAGTTGACTACTTTTCTTAAACTCGATATTTATTACAATTTAAATAATATACATGCTTAGGTATTACAATATCTCCTTCAAGTAAAGTATTCAAACAATACGTTTGGATTAAATTTTGTATTCAATAGAAGGACATTGTTATAAAATCATATGCATGTCCATAAGAGAAAAGGAAAATAAAATATTAATTAGGTAAAGATTAAGAATAATGAAAAGACAAATAATTAGTCTTTTTCAAACCCACAATTATTGTGGGTTTTTAAATTTGGTTGGAAAATATTTCCTCTACAGGTTGGGAGATTGTTTCTGCTCAAGATCCACCACTATCCATAATTGACTCACTATCGGTTTGATAAAACAGCCATTTGTTCTTACCGCGAGACCTCAGGTTGATGTATTCAAGTACTCCACATAAAAAATCGTGTGCATTACATCTAAAGTGATACTTATGGGAGCGTTGAACGCGGGAACGCGATTTGTGGAAACAGCATTCTCATTTATGATCGCCGAAAATAAAACTATAGATATTATAAAACAAGGGACGGGAATTTAACTGATTTGTGTGATTTATTTGTTAACCGACTTGAAAAAAAGGAGGACGTTCTTAATTCGGCTATATTTTTTTTTATGTTTGTTACCTTAGAACATTTATCTAGGTAAAGCGATTGTGATGAATCCTTTTTTATTTGAAAGCTTGACTGTAGCCTCATATAAATTTGATCATGATCTGTCCAGTAGTTTTTGAGTTATCCTGAATAATGCGTATTTGACTATGATTACATTGATTAATTTTTATTGAGTATTCAACGAAAACAACGTTGAATATCAGTAGTGGAAGTGGGGTTATAATACTTTTTAACTAGATAATTGAAATATATAATACATTTTCGGCCATTCACATGCATAACGATCGATACATTTAGATGTACATATATAAGGAGCTCTCGTGTTCACTGGGTGGTCTGAAGGTTAAATCGTTAACGTTTAGTAGTTTTTTTACAGGGCCGGTGCCTTTATTAAAATAAAATACTAATAAGTAATTACAATACTGCAGATACTACACTAACATTTGAGCAAACCACTAGCTATTGGCAGCCTATAGATAACTCAAATGTTCTAACCCGATACCGGTTGGCAGCGTGGTCAGAATGCTAGCAGCATTGCCACGTTAGATTAGTTATTTATAAGTATTATTAATATATTATATTATCATTTTTTATTTATTAGTAGATTGGTCTGACTGAAGGTTTAATCGTTAATAGACGCAGCAGCGCCTTCTGAGGATCGGAAATCATCCTGCGCTAGCCAACCCGCCTGCCAAGCGTGGTGAGTATTGGCAAATCCCCCCCTATATGGGGGAGGAATATGTCCAGCAGTGGACGTCCTATAGCTGAGATGACGATGAATCTACATATGTATCTCGTAAGTTACATTTATTTGAGGATAAAGTTCTTAAAACCTAACTGTGGCCTAAAAGTTCTCGCGTGTAGTTAGGAAATGCTGGGCCCGAAGGATTGCAATACACTGGCAAGGGAGAACAACTGGATTATAAAGGTAAATGACCTCAGGCTAGAAATCAATAAAGATGACATATAAACATACGCCGTGACGGTCGCCGTGCCGCAGTGGTTAGTGTAATTGACATGACTACTGTGTTTCCCGGACCCTGGGTTCGAATCCCGGCAGGGGCAAACATTTGTGCGATGAGTGTAGGTGTTTGTCCCGGGTCTTGGATGTTTATGTGCTGTGAATGTGTGTGTCCAAGCCTCTTGCGATACAGGGAATCCTAGGGCGGGGGTTTAAGTGTGATAAATAAAAAATAAAAAATATGTCTAGAGTCGAAGATCTACGAGTCTATAACGATTAGGACGATACAATTATATAAAATGTAATTGTATATTTTATAAAATTATAAAATAATATATTTCTTCAAGTTCAGTACAAAGTGTGAGCAGGGTTACCAAATGCAAGTTGATTTTTTTCATAGAATTTTAGTCGTGGTAAAATCGCACCAAGATTGTAAACGGTTTTTGTTAAGGGACCCCACCTCTAATAGTGGTGAATAACGTGGGCAGTTGCATTGGAGACCAGCTCGAGATGTCGAAAATACTCCTTTTTCGAGACTTATAAAATACTCCCACCGCTGAGCTACCATCGCTTCCGAAATAGACACAAGTAGATATATATTACTTTTGCGATGTTAACCAGAAATAAGAAAAGCGAGATTTTTTTTTTTTTTTTATTATTACACTCATACCCCCGCACTAAGATTCCCTGTATCGCGGGAGGCTGGACACACACAATCACATCACACAAATCCATGACCCGGGACAAACACCTACACTCATCGCACAAATGTTTGCCCCTGCCGGGATTCGAACCCAGGGTCCTGGAGACGCAGAATTCATGTCACTGACACTAACCACTGCGCCACGGCGACCGTCAAAGAGATGAATGTTTTTCTGAATTTATCCAAAATCGTAGAACATATTTTCGTTCCAAGTCGCTATGATTCGACGACAGTAGTTGATTTATAGGGTACAGTTGAAGTAAGCTACTGGATCATACTGTCTAGACGGAGATGTCGCTTGTCGATGTGATAAGAACTAGGTAAGTACGGAGAATTTGTATTTCGCGTGGAAAAGGAAGCCGTAAATAGTTGCTTTCTTGCTTTTGGTTGGATTGCTTTCAGTTAGAAAAAAACAATAATTATTACATTACTAGCTGATCTGGCAAACGTGAAACGTGAGATGTACCTACATATACGAGTATAAATTCGATAATTTGACGGTCGCCGTGGCGCAGTTGTCAGTGACATTGACTTCTGTGTCGTCGGGACCCTGGGTTCGAATCTCGGCAGGGGCAAACATATGTGCGATGAGTGTAGATGTGTGTACAGGGAATCCTAGTGCGGGGGTCTGAGTGTGATATAAAATATATATATATATACATAGACCTAGACATAGACGTCATCAATGGGGAAGCCCCATTGATTTCCACAAGGACTGGTTGGAAGCGGTCCGCATCCAGCCTTTGCCTGCGATCTTAATCAAGTCGTCAGTCCACGAACGGTCAGGTCAAGCGAATAGGTACCTACTCGTACATAAACAGCGCTATAAGCATTTAATATGTATATTTTATTCAAACAGCATCCGAATTCGGTCCATAGAAAAACCTACCATTTAAATTACTCTATCAGAACAATAAGCACAACAAAACACAGGATGGCATTATACCGAAACTCGTAAAGCACTCCAACGGCGTACAGAAAAAAGAAAATGGCGTCCCACTTTCGCGAAGTCAGGTGGCCGGGCGGTTGGGCGGCCATCATTAATTTCCATTCAGTGTCGAATAGTCAGAATATATCGCTGGGAATCGCCGGAACGGGAGAATATACTTTCGGTGGTATAATCTCTGAAATGGGACGGCAATCTTTTTGAAACTGAGACATCAGCTTTATCTTTTTATAATATACTAGCTGCGCCGCGCGGTTTCACCCGCGTGGATTACGGTTTTCAAGCTTCCTCTATTATCCTACGGGAACAAAACTTTTATCCGAGATGAAAAGTAGCATATGTGTTAATCCTGGGTCTTAACTATATCCATAACAAATTTCGTCAAAATCGGTGTAGCCGTTTGAGCATGAAGAAGGAACTAACATACACGGATACACTGATATTCCCGATTCCAAATACAGGGACTTTGTATGTGCGAGGTTTACCCATGATATTTGTATCAGACTGGTGCTGGTTGCGCTTTCAATAAAATTAACTCAGCGGCCCGGGATAAAATCCCATACGATAGAATAATACCATTGCCAGAAAAATAGCACCCAATCACATGCATTAAGCCAAAAGTTTTAAAATACTAGCAACAAAAACTTACACCTTTAGCATCTGTAAACTAAAAAGTTTAGGCTATAATTTACCTCGAGGCTAAAACAAGTCAACATAGCCCAAAACACCGACACGGCTCTAATAATTCCATAATTACAAACAAAAAGTTGGTATCATAAAAAATATTTTATGAAGTTTATTTTATCAAGTTGTAACATATAAATCTTCGAGACATGACCTTATAAAAGCATAACTCGAAACTTTCTGGGTCCCCCAGACCTCTGAAGGGTATATTTTGGAACATAAATCATTTTTACGTAAGACAAGCTACTTTTGTTTGATTAAAAAGGCGTAGTGTTTTTACGGATAATACTTCCATACAAAGGCCGGTATTTTGATTCATGGTTAAGGCCATCAATAATTCCAAAAAGATTTTATTCATTTAGTTTAAACAACAATCATATTCAACTATTTTGAACCAATAATAATTATCATATCACCGGCATCCGGCTTTACTCACGTTTAAGGTCGAAACTTCGACTATAAGCGTGAGTAAAGCCGGATACCACATATATATAATAATGTGTCAAACTTACGAGAATTTCAACAATAATAATTGTTATATAATATACATAATTGTTGTCAGCGAAGACACCATACCTATATTAGGGACGGTATTCTGTAGTCGGGTTCAAATTCCAGTAGTAGGGTAGATTGTTGCTAAAAAATGTGAACGTTGCTCAAAAAACACTGATTGTGGAAAATAAAACATAATTGCTGTCTTTACACCTCAAGCTCCTGCTATAAAACGGGAACCAATTACAGCAGTGAAAACTATTTGGTAGTATCAGTGAGTATTATTTTTAATCAGACGGTATTCTGTAGTCGTGGGTTCAAATTTCAGTAGTAGGGGAGTTTTTCCTCAAAAATTTGAACGTTGCTAAAAAAAACTCTGATAATAAAACTAAAAATAAAACATAATTGCTGTCTTTACATCTCAAGCTCCTGCTATAAAATGGAAACCAATTACAGCAGTGAAAACTATTTGGTAGTATCAGTGAGTAATTTGTGAAAATGGTAACAAAAGCTCTGTCTCATTTGGCTGTGACATTCGCTTTAATTGATGCGCACCACTTTTCACTTTTCATTAACAAACCAATCAAAAAGCTCCCGGTTTAATAGTCTCCCAATTAATTATCGTGTTAAATAAACTCATTATTAATATTTACTTTTCATTAATAGTGACTGATTAACAGTCATTATTAACGGTGAATAAATTGCGATGACTTTTGACATGGTGGCCTTTTGGTTAATTATTAAATTAATTAATGATGTTCAGAGTCGGTGGTTTCAATGTGACGTATACCTGATAGCTATAAGTAGGCTCCACAATACATTATGTACATACATATAGGTATTCTCATTTGTACATATATCATTATTGTTATTAATAATGATATACAAATAAGAATACCTACAACTTTAGATCATTCTCTAGAATAATTCATAATTAGGACGAAAATGGAACCTTTTTATGTTTTCATGCTTGTGTGTGAACTACGAGTATGTACGTATATACGTGAAAAGTGACAAGCTGATGTACCGTCATGATTTTTTCAAAGATTTTTAAAGCCTTCGTTTGACTTTTTTTTATACTGTATAGTTCTAGCGTTTGACCAGTATCCCACTTGATGGTCAGTGAAGATGTGGTGTGTGGTGTGGTGGTGAAGGTGGAAGAGAAGGATGTGTGGTGGTGATGTTATCACCCATCAGCGTCGCTATTAAATCATCCGTATTACCTCAACATTCATAATGCTTCACGAAAAGTACAATTATGATATTTCCAAGTCCCAAGTTCATTTACTTTACTTGCGTCCTACAAAACTTATCATCGCCTAATATTGGGAGAAAATAAACGTATATATAACCAACATAATGCCTTTCCTATGTCCAGAAGAATTTGAGAACAACATAAAAATAAATTGGTTGTCCGTAAAGTCGGTTTACGGACGATAGATTTACGTGATAACGTCATAATCATTTATGACTTTGACTTTGACTTTGACCGACTTTGACTTTGACTGACTTTGACTTTGACTTTGACTGACTTTGACTTTGACTTTGATTATTTTATGTAATACAAAACTCAGGTGGAACGTTACGCGGAACGTTACTATTTTTCATGAGTGTTGCTGGTATTCATCAATTTATAAAACGTTACACGTCAAAACTGGCACTAAAAATGCCATCGATCGTTTTAATCAAAATTAGAAAGACGATCATTCACAAATAAAGTAATTAAATTCTCTAATACAGTTTTGACTACTAGAGAAATCATAGGAATACATACAAGAGAAGAAAGTTCAATAGATATATATATATAACTTTTTCACAATAAATCTTTTCCAATCTACCTAAGCCTAAAGTACCTTTTTAATACCACTTCAACAAAATGGAACGTTCAAAAGGCCTGACATTCTTTTGTGTTCCAAATATAAACATAACAACAAAAACCTAACGTTTGTTAAGCCCTACATTGTGTCCTATATAAAAGATGTCTAGTGTCTATTTATCTAACGAAAGCAATCAATCGTAGCTTAATGACAGGCGGCCTTAATAAAGGCATTTCGGGTGTGTCTCCACTGCAAGGGGAATCTAGAAAATATTGTCTATAAAAGTACGCATATTTTATTTTGTTAGCGCTCTATTTTAGAATTCTTTATGAATTCGCAAATCATGTGCAGCGGAAGCGCGAAGCGATGATAGCTCAGCGGGGGGAGCGTCGCCTGTCAAACTGACGGACACTGGTTCGATCCTCAACAACAGCTTGAGCTTCCGGTGAACGTAACACCGTCATCAAAATACCAGCTTGGTGGTAGGGTACTTTCGAATACCCGCCTGCCTAGCAACCACCCTCAAGTTTGAAAAACTGTGACGAAACACATACTGTGTTCAGGCAGCAGTCCTGAGAGCCAGGAAGCATTCTAGGTCTAGCGTGATAACATCTTCGACCACATCTTCACTGACCATCAAGTGAGATAGTGGTCAAACGCTAGATCTATACAGTATAAACAATAAAAAAAAGTTAGCTAATCTGAAGTACTTCTAGCAGGCGTGCTTTATCGTAGACCGCATCATGATTTAACATCAGGTGGGATAGTGGCCAAAAGCTTGCCTGCATCATTTATTAACTTTGTTACATCAATTTGTAAGCATTAGCTATAAGTTCACTCCGATGTTATTGTGTGTATATTTGTTACTCCTTCACACTCAAACGGCTGTACCGATTTCGATGAAATTTTGTTTGGATATGATTAGACCCAGGAATGACACATAGGCTACTTTTATCCCGCAAAAATTATAGTTCCCGTGGGATAATTGAGGTAGCGGGAAAACCGTAACATAAAATAATCACGCAGGTGAAACCGCAGCGCGCTACAAGTGATTCAATATACCAATGTGCACTTTAATAGGAGATTGTAGAAGATAAAGAAGCACTACTTACTACAATTATTTAATAGTGAAACTTACTCAAACTATATAGAAAAATTAGCCTTCGACGGGACTCAAATCACCTTCTTGGTCAACTCAGATGCTGACACACTCTCCTCAGAAGCTAAATTTGTCTATCTAGTAATCTCTATCGAGCCATCTCATGGAGATCAAGCGCCATCTATTGTCATCGCCTACCTAGCTCATTAGGATGAAGCGCCATCTATTGTCATCGCTTAGCTTCTTGATTACGCCGTCTTTCTACCTAGAATAATCAGCCTAAACATTCCAAACTTCGCTGCGTGCGCTTCTTCTAACACTTCTTTTTACTTGACATTGGCCCTAATTCTGTTAATCACATAAACTAGCTAAAATTCACTAAAATTCTTCAAATTGAAATAGCTCGTATTCTATTTACGCTAAAATTCAAATTCGTATAACTCCATACAACGCTCTCACTAATATTAGACAAGTTTTATTCAACTGTTGGCCAATTGCGGGTAGTTTTAGTAGGCACCAAATAAATGGCAACTTAATTTCGCTAAAACTACCTGCAAATTTTATAAATATATTTTAATTTTAGTGATGTTATTGATAAGTCTCATACTAATTTAGACTTTATCGTAACCGTATAAGAACTGATTTAGTTATCCTAAATTTTAGTTTAGTTCAGTTGAATAAGCGAATCACTACCATTGACGTGTGTTGCAACATAAGCAAATGATAGCCAACTTATCACGCTATCAAGTCATTTTTATTTATCAATGCTGAGCCGGGTGCGTTAACATCTGCCATTGTATTTTAATCGAGAGCCGTTTCATTATTGTCAGTAATAGGCCTACAATTGGGTCTTTCTGGCCCTGTGTGGAAGAAATACCACTACAAAAGGGCCTCTTGACAATCATTTGACGTATTTAAGTTGTTAGACGGCGCAGAAAATGGCGTTATCTGTGTCACTCGCGGGGAGTCGGTAACATATGGTTTGTACACATTTTTTTCTAACCTCAGTCAGTACATTAACACTTTTCTTGTAAGGAGAAGTGAAGAATGGTTATGAACTAATTCTTGTCATCGTCATCAGCCAATTATCAGTGGGATGATCATGCAAGCCAATATTTCTTAAGGTGTTATATTTTTAATAATAATTATTGAATCATTACGTTTTCAAATATATACCACACATTGTTACCAATAAAGTATATTAAAATGTGAGTAAAGCAACATAAGTGTTGCACTTTTTTTTTCACTTTTCACTTTGCACTTTTTAGCAGCGAGTGCTCTGGAAATATCAAATAATGAACACTTATTTAAATAGGTGTTAAAGTGCGTGTAAAACTTTTATCTAATACATCAGCTAAAACAACCCTTCTTAGCCACGCATCCACTGTGTCACGCTCACCACAATTAGCGAATTATGTTAATAAATCAGAGTAAAATGGCCCTTAACTGAAATTAAGTAATTAACTTCAGCCGATGGAATTTCATATACACAGAGTCGTTGCATACAGTGTGACTGCGTTCGACAGGAACCATCGCTGTGACCCTTTGTCCTCATAATATTAAATTCGAAAAAGTTAAGTTTAAGAAATTAAAAAAGTATAATCAAACACAGTCGAAAATACTTTTATACAATTACGTATAGTGCTTTATCAATATAATATGAATGCTTTAAATATATGTTCATAAAGATTTTTAAATAGTACGATAATAACCCAAATAGTACGGTATATATAATACCTACATATTTTGTTCATGAAGTAATATCAATATTGTTTTCATATGAAGATAATTATTTTACATACCGCTATGTAATAATGATAACATTACAATAGTTGCCACAAACTGAACTTACCTGATGACCATTAAAATTAAAATATTTTATTTAACCACCTTAAATACTGGTTTTTGGAAATAAATATATTAGACAGAGAGAGAGAGAGAGATGTCTAGACTGGATATCAGTTCAATTTGAACTGATATCCAATCGATATAATTTTGACATTGGTTTCGGGCATCAAAAATTTAATGTATCAAACTACTACGAGTATCTAAATAAACGTCTAATATGTATGGTTGAGTAGCCAGGATTTTTCGTAAATATATCTAATGTTTCTATCGATTTCATTCACTTCACCAATAGTTCTTGTTAGATATGATTCTAGTCTAGTTCTACCATTGTCGCCTCTTGCTCACGGTGCATGTTGTCGGCCTTGGGTCATAAATCTAGGCAGAGAGTAGTCATTATCAGCGTGATCATACTATACGAACTATATTAAAGCGGCAACTCGTTGAGGGCACTCCTAAATTCAGCCGGGTTTTAGTTAAGGAGGCACAGTCGGGATAGTAAACACTGTTACTGTTTGTACGTTATATTGCTGCGTTTATGGCTTTAAAAGCACAGTTTCGGAGGACACACTTTTGTTAGTTTTCGGTTGTATAATGAGATATTTTTTTAATAAGAGTTGGGTATGTACTGGATAATAAAAACACATTTTCAGAAATATGCGTGCTGTATGGAATCCATGATTCATGGTCTGAGATTTTCGAAGGAAACGTTTTAGCGTGATAACTAAGAGGTTCTTCTTTTAAAAAATGTACAACATTCGATTTCGAGGTTCAATTGTTTTTTGTATTCAGCTTACACGAGAAACATGGATTCATAGAAAATCCGTGTCATTTTTAATACGAGTTCCAGTTCCGATATTAAAATTTGTTATTTAATGCTGCAAAGTAGTAGCAGGTTGGATTTATTTAATACATATACTTATTAAAGCAAATACAGTTACTAATATATCTTAAAATAATACAGCGTCCCTATAGATATCTTAAGACAATAACAGACATGATACAAATTTATATCTTCAGGAAAATAAAACATTTTAAAAAAATATCACCTACCTGTGAAAAGGAGCCTAATTCTGTTAATCACTTAAGCTAGCTTAAGTTAACTAAAATTCTTCAAATAATCGTATTATATTGACGCTAAAATTCAAATCGTTTAACTTCATAGGTACAACGCTGTATCTAATATTAGACGTGTTTTATTCAATTGCTGGCCCATTGCGGGTAGTTTTAGTCGGCAACAAATAAGAACGATTTATTTTACCTAAAACTACCTGCGATTTTAATAAAACGATCTAGATTTAGTGTAGTTATTAATAAGTGTCATATTTATTTGGTCCACAATATTACTTTAGTTCAGTTAAACAAGAGAATGACTACCATTGTCTATTATAATATGGCCAGTAAATAATTTTAAATTGAATACATGAATAAGATGTAAATTAGTCTCTACAGTGTCGTTTTTTTTTCTTTGTCTTCAGGTTGTGTCTTCCCATCCCGCTGGCACGGCCGGTGGTTCCAGTCAGGTGTCATCCAGCCAATTCTTATAGAAGCAGACAGGTTGTCAAACAAGGGGAAGTGTCTATCATCTGAAGGAGACAAGTTTCTTATTGTCGATGAGTAAGTACAAGAAAAGTGGTTTTATTTAAAACATAAGAAAAAAATAGTTATACCAAATAATGAAACCGATGAAACACTCAAAAGTGTGAAATAACTTGTTAAAGTCGGTACCATGATAGTTCAAAAGTAACTACAGTATAATCGCACTAATCTGGCACTATTAAAAACCAGAGGGTGCCGGTTTATTGGAATGTTCGAATAACTGGATTATAAAGAAAATATCATAGTAAATAAAATATATCATTTTGTGTTTTTGTTTGACAGGTTTTATTGTAACTGTAACATATCTCATGATAAGATTTGAGGTTAGATTGCTAGACGACGACGCGGTGACGGACCGCATAGGCGTAGAGGGACGAGGGAGGTGCGGGCGGAGGGTGCCGGATTATTGGACGTATCGGTCTATTGAAGTGCCGGATTAGTGAGATTATACTGTATTATTAAAATATTGTGACCTGCGAAATTGTCGCAGATTTTGCAATGTATGAAAATTAATCAGATAAAACACAAGCTTTGCCTTTAGAAAAAAAATTAGACGGATAAAGTTTGCTAGGGTAAGAGTTGAGAAACATAAAGAATTACAAATTAATTGAGAGAATCCCCCTGTGTTTTTAATATACCGTATTGATTTTTAAAGAACAAGGCACTCTATTTGAGAGCACCATACCTATTTCTACCGCCATACAGTAGTACTCGAATTACTGTGTTCCGGTTTGAAGGGTATGGTTTCCGGTGAAATTACAGGCACATGAGGCTTACCAACTTTATGTCTCAGGGCGCAGTGCAGTTCTTAACGAATTGTATCTGCCTATAGGCAGAGGTTACGACTTAACATCCTGTTGGCCTTTTGCTTGTTCCGTCACCTAGTCTTATTTCTTTTTTAACTAGCCGTTCACCACTATCTCACCTGATGGTCAATTACTATATGGACTTAAGATGTTATCTCTCTAGACCTAGAATGCTTACTGGATCTCAGGGCTGACCTTGGAAGTCTGTTACATAGAAGATATTCGTTTTATTGTCACATCCGAACCTTATCAGTATATAATAATAATTATACAATATCTTAAAATTCGTTTATTTTCTGGTTACTATGACCCATAAATCGGACTACAACCACACAGTACAAAATAAATCAATTAAAATAAAAATTAAGCCAAAATTCATTAGCACCTGACAAATGGCTCTGCTAAAACATGTCTGTTGCAGCAGTTCCCCATGTAGGGGCAGTCCAGCCTATCGGCGATCATCGCCAGGAGTGCGTTGGAGTTGGCCCGCACTCTGCGCTCTAGGGAGACGCTCCGCCTGCGCATAATTGTAAAAAAGCAAGCAGTGTGCGCTTCCGCGAACATACCCGCTGCGCTGCAGAACCGGGGCAGCCCCACCACATTTCTAAACGCAGAGTACGCGGCCACAAAACAGATAGGTACAGAAGTCAATCACATCACATTTATGTACTTCACTTTTTATACCGACGCTCGGCGGTCGCGCTAAGGTTGTCAACTTTGGTTTTATATCTAAATAGTGGCACTCGTATCTAGTTATTAATTACGTTAAAGTTTTATTTTGCTCCATTTTTGTACAAAAAAGTTCACAGACGCATGTCTGAAGCGGAAGGCACTCGCGGTCGCACTGATTTGAAATGATTTGAGATTTCGTGTCCGTGAGAGGTGTCTATGTGTGCGTTACTCGAGCGCAATTTGTGTGTAGGTTGACTTCTATAACTATCTGTTTTGTGACGCGGAGGCTGCTGTAGCACTTCTTTGTGTAACGAGCCCACAGACTGCAGGTGTAGAGCGATGTGCAATAGGCCCTGAATGTAACTTTTACTTCTTTTGAACACCTGGAAAACCTGCGGGCTTTCATATTGGCTCGTATTCTATTGTTTATACATTGTATTGTAGGTGGTTTATAAATTGTTTGATGATTGCATCATTTGTTGCAGGAAAGGCTGCTACAGATGTGTGGTGATGCACGAGAAACATAAAAATGTTCTGCAATATAAAGAAAGTAAGTAAATAAGTGTCAAGCAAACATATACTCTTTTTTCTTCTTACTTTAATACCAACCTCATTTTTACTTTGTCAACAATTTTACTCACAAGGTAAGTGTTGTCTTCCTAGTCTCTTAAGGTCAATTACAGTCCTTTTAGATCATATTTGGGTGAATAGGATACTATACCAGTACCGCTAGACTGTATAAGACGGTACCAGATTTGAAAGCAAAAAATAGAATGTTGTATGTATTGCTTCCGGGCTGTTTGGCTGTGGTCTATGTGAAACTTTTGTTCCAGACGTTTCAGTATCAGAGAAGACGCCGCGAAGGAGAGTTCTACGCTCTTGTCGCCGCTCGGACCTGAACCACTGAAGATGTCGACCGCAGTGATCGACGAAACGTCTGGAACAAAAGTTTCACATAGACCACGGCCAAACAGCCCGGAAGCAATGCATACAACATGCAACGCCGGCCGTGAAAGCCTTAGAGTTTACAAAAAATAGAATGTTCAAAGACCTTTTTAACGAACCAATGAAAAACTAGAAAAAGAATGTTTTTAGCGAACGAACGCTAAACCAACTAATTGAAAAACATAAATTCGTATTTTTGAAAAACGTTAAGAATATACATATAAGGAATATGAAAGCAGCAAACAATAAAAAAAAGTCCTAAATATAATTATACTTGGCCCCAATTTTCACAAGATATTGATATTGTGGTCATGGGTATAAAAGGGTTTTATTATATACATCAATGATATACATACGTGTATAGAAGGTCATTGTGTACAGTTGACAAAGAAAATGGTCTACCAGTTTGAAGTTTCTGTTCAATCACAATAGCGATACGACTGAACCTTTCTGACAATGAAATATATTTTTGATTGAAAGCTCTCGTGAGTTTGATAATATTATACTATATAATCGTGTTATTATATATAATATTATCCGGCTTTACTCACGTTTATAGTGGAATATTTTTACCTAGGTTCCGGACATGTCCGATGCCAATCAGGTGAGTTTACGGTGCCAGATCGCGGCGACCAATTTTATATGAAACAATATGCATATTAAATAATATGCATATGAAATAATATGCATATGAAATAGTATGCATATGAAATAATATGACTTTTGAATAATATACATATGAAATAATATGCATATGAAATAATATGCATATGAAATAATATGCATATGAAATAATATGCATATGAAATAGTATGCATATGAAATAATATGACTATGGAATAATATACATATGAAATAATATGCATATGAAATAATATGCATATGAAATAATATGCATATTAAATAGTATGCATATGAAATAATATGCATATGAAATAGTATGCATATGAAATAATATGCATATGAAATAATATGCATATGAAATAGTATGCATATGAAATAACGTGCATATGAAACAATATGCACATGAAAATCAACCTTGTATTTTTATTATCTCTACTGATCTTTAACTATAGGAACCACCCTATACATACCGAGGTATATATTTATTTATAATTATATTTGGCTGACTGTACATATCTATAAAAATATAGATAAATGAAAAATAGATTTACCTTTTTTAAGGAAATATACATATAAAAAAAATACTGTAAATTCACGTTATTAAGTGATATTTCCGCAATATTTTTTTCTTAGCAAGCAGTATTCCATAAAGCGTTTTCCCTATCCCAGAAAATACAAGCAGTAAGTTAACTTCGTTATCGTATGATATTACCGCATTTTATTAGGATCATTAATTTCTTCGTTTATGTATGCCATACAGCCCTAGTTGTTGTATACTAATTCTCTTTTTAACAGACTTCAAAAAAAGGAGGAGGTTCTCAGTTCGACTCAATAATTTTTTTGTGTTGTATTCCTACAGACTGAAGCGATGATAGCTCAGCGGTGGGAGAGTTGTCTATCAAACTGTCGAATGTTGGTTCGATCCCCACCAACGGCTTGAGCTTCCGATGAATTTAACACCGTTATCAAATTCCTAGCATGGTGGTAGGGTACTTTCGAGTACCTACCTGCCTGGCTACCACCCTCAAGTTAGAAAAACTGTCATCGAACACAATAGTGTGTTTAGTCAGTTCTTGAGAATATGCATTCTAGGTCTAGAGTAATTGCATCTTCAACCACGTCGTCTCACACCATCAACTGAAATAGTGGTCAAACACTAAAAACACTACTTGGTAACTTTAGTAAGTATATAGGCCATTCTTTCGTATCGAACCTTTCCTTTACCCAAGAAACCTTTTATTAATACCTACCTCTCCTCGCAAGGTGAAATGGCCTAGTATATTTCTAAGCCTGTACCCGACCGGTCAAATTAATGGTGTCTAGGCCTCTATAAGGCTCGCTTGGGAGCCTCCCACACCGTAAACAGAAGCTCTAATACGTACCACACGACAAATGAATTACTTGCAATATTTATCAGTTTCTCGAAGGAAATGTTTGAAGAGAGTATACATCCATTACTATAAAGGCGAAAGTTTTTATCTATGTTTGTTACTCCTTCGTGCTCAAACATCTTAACAGATTTAGATAAAATTTGGTATGATAATAAGTTAGATCATGAAATAAATCAAACTGATGGACTCTGGTTCGATCCCCAACAGCAGCTTGAGCTTCCGGTGAAGTTAACACCGTTATCAAATTCCCACCATGGTAGGGGACTTTCGAGTACCCGCGTGATAACATCTTCGACCACGTCGTCACTGACCATCAAGTGATACAGTGGTCAAACGCTAGACCTATACAGTATAAAAAAAATGAATTAAGCAAAAATTAGACACCTATTTTTAATTTAATTAATAGAACGAGAATCGAGCACTGAACGCTCTATACCTAGTCTATATCAATATGTAAAGTGTTTAACCAGTCGGACTGTATATGGGTCTCAAATATATATATTTGAGTGTCGTTTATTTCTCATTCATTTTCTCAAGTCATAAATGTGATGCACACTTGTAGCGCCCCGCGGTTTCACCCGCGTGGATTACATTTTTCCCGCTACCTCAACTATCCCACGGGAACTATACTTTTTCCGGGATAAATGTAGCCTATGTGTTAATTAAGGCCTATCTCCATAGTAAATTTCATCGAACTTGGTCTAGTCGTTAAGTCGTTAGAGCGTCAAGAAGTAACAAACATACACACAAACTTTCGCATTCGTAATATTAGTAGGATAGTAGAAGTATTGTACTGGGTGTGAATTACTGTTTTTCTATTACCACGGTTATACGAATGAGCGTAATCCTTATCAAGTTTTTTTAATTTTTTTTTACGGTGGCATTTCTGTATGTCATATTTTTTAACGGGTAATCGCTAAAATTTCCTTCAGCAATCTCTTTGTCTTTTATCCTTTTCTTCATAATTTTCATACTAGGACAGGTTACTTATATCCCACAAAATTTACGGTACATTTTGGTACGGTACATATGGTACTCTTGACGATCAGAAGTGTATTCAATTTTTAAACAGAAAATACAAAGCGAACTATCAACATTTTTCATTGAAATTAAATAACAAAACGCGATATCACCAAACACGACAACAATTCACGTAGACTCCTAAGCCACGTCTGATGTCTCCGAGTACCCAGGTAGAAGTGTCCAGCAGTGGACTAAATAAGGCACGTCCGCTCAGTACGATATCCCGAAGTAGAATGACTCGTCCAAGCCAGCCGCGCCGGTGACGTAACGTCGGTCGCCCCTTCCACTTGCTACGTCATTGCGTCGACGTCCGATGCCGGCGAGCGCCCGAGTAAAAGTGTGTGCGCTCCGGCTCTGTCTGGCTTATATAGCCAGTCTGCCGCTCGCCCTACCACTACCGCTAGGCACGTGTAAGACGGCCTCTCCTGACACCCTGACGTCCCCGTCAGGTTCTTCAGGCATTTTTCGTTAACACAATACACCACAACACATGTTCAGCTGAGAATCGTTCCGTCTGACACAAACTTGGCTTACTGACATACTTATCCACACGCTGGCCCAGCAAATCACTAGGCATGTATCAAAAAATGCAGATGTTCATGTGGCGTGGCTCACAACTCGCGAAGAAGGCCGAACGAAGCACCCGGCAAAGTCCATTCATCGCAGTAGCAGCAGCAGCAGCAGCTGCCAGAGCTCGTGTGCTACGAGACCCCGCCTTCAGCAAACAAGCAGAGAGCAAACACCCAGCGCACATTCGTCGCGCCATAACAGCATGTGTCGTTTTCTATTCTTTCATTCATCACACAATCAAGGCCCTCTGTCACCGATACACTCCAAGCTATATCTATGTCAGCTAAATTTCTTCAATACATTCATCACACACAGCTTACTGCATCAGACACTTTTCAGACCGATTCTAAGATGCATTACGAAATGCCGTCAAACTCTACATAGCCACAATGTCGGGGCTGCAAGTACCACAATGTCGGGGCACGAAATAGCCACAATGTCGGGGCTGCGAGTACCATAATGTCGGGGCTGCGAGTACCATAATGTCGAGGCACGAAATAGCCACAATGCCGGGGCTGCGAGTACCACAATGTCGGGGCAAGAAATAGCCACAATGCCGGGGCTGCGAGTACCACAATGTCGGGGCACGAAATAGCCACAATGCCGGGGCTGCGAGTACCATAATGTCGAGGTACGAAATAGTCACAAAGTCAGTGCTGCGGGTACCACAATTTCGAGGTACGAAATAGTCACAAAGTCAGTGCTGCGGGTACCACAATGTCGCGAGGTATGAAATAGTCACAAAGTCGGTGCTGCGGGTACCACAATGTCGAGGTACGAAATAGTCACAAAGTCGGTGCTGCGGGTACCACAATGTCGAGGTACAAAATAGTCACAAAGTCGGTGCTGCGGGTACCACAATGTCGAGGTACGAAATAGTGACAATGTCGGTGCCCACACCCAATAGGAATGCATCTCTCAGGCCGAAGCTCGCACAACAGGCATTCGTCTGCCAGGCCAGAACCCATACGTATCGAGGATGCGCCAGCCAAGCCAGAGCCCACACGTATCGGGAATTCGTCTGCCAGGCCGAAATTCTGCGAATTATTTCAAATAAATAAACACAAATTGGTCTTTACATCAGTATTGGTAAAACGTCCGCCTTCCTAGGACTCGGCCTACCTGACCTTTACTTATAAGCCTTCCTAATTAGCAACTTTGATCGCTTGAAATAAAATTTAGATTTGTGGGTAAACACACAAAAAAAACATTAAAAAATGACTGAGTAAATAATAGTACTCGCTCAATAGAATGTCATATAATTGTCTGCTCTAATGCCGCATCGGCAGATCTATGCTTTCCAGCTTCAAATGTCAGTAGCCAACAGGACAAACGCACTTATTACAAATAGCACAAACATATGCACCTACTAAACATTTTGAAAAACATAATCACAGTTGTAACACTACAAGAGCGTTTTACTTCCTTGGTATCAATCTCACATACTAGGCGCTATGTGTAATTTTCACGGGAGCTTAAACCAACTTCATTTAACGGCGGTATAAAACTGTGGGTACTCTGAGAATTTATAAACGGTCAGAAATTGCCCAAATTAATTACGCTGTTATTTCACATAACAATCGCATTTAGACAGACTACGCACTGGCTTCACCTGTAATCACAGGAAGCAATAGAGTGCGACAATAGCGTACTTGACGTGATAGTTCGGCATGCAAAACAATTTAGCAAACAAAAATGAATAATCGACTCGTAGTAATTTTCAAAACTTAAATTCACACAAACCGTGATATTTCCACTGTAAAACACACAAACAACAGAACAAAGAAAGTAATTAACACGATGTTGTTTGTAATGCGAACTAAAGTTATTCGCAGCTAGAGAGATGGCGAACGATCAAGGTCGCGTGTTTTTAAGCGAATCCCACTTCTGATCTTGACGATCAGAAGTGTATTCAATTTTTAAACAGAAAATACAAAGCGAACTATCAACATTTTTCATTGAAATTAAATAACAAAACGCGATATCACCAAACACGACAACAATTCACGTAGACTCCTAAGCCACGTCTGATGTCTCCGAGTACCCAGGTAGAAGTGTCCAGCAGTGGACTAAATAAGGCACGTCCGCTCAGTACGATATCCCGAAGTAGAATGACTCGTCCAAGCCAGCCGCGCCGGTGACGTAACGTCGGTCGCCCCTTCCACTTGCTACGTCATTGCGTCGACGTCCGATGCCGGCGAGCGCCCGAGTAAAAGTGTGTGCGCTCCGGCTCTGTCTGGCTTATATAGCCAGTCTGCCGCTCGCCCTACCACTACCGCTAGGCACGTGTAAGAGTACTTATATCCGTAAGTAACCAGTCGTGGTATTTCAGACTATAATCCATTTCAGTGTTTAACTAACCTTAAGATTGTTCTATACCACATTGTCTATCCGTAAGTAACCAGTCGTGGTATTTCAGACTATAATCCATTTCAGTGTTTAACTAACCTTAAGATTGTTCTATACCACATTGTCTATCCGTAAGTAACCAGTCGTGGTATTTCAGACTATAATCCATTTCAGTGTTTAACTAACCTTAAGATTGTTCTATACCACATTGTCTATCCGTAAGTAACCAGTCGTGGTATTTCAGACTATAATCCATTTCAGTGTTTAACTAACCTTAAGATTGTTCTATACCACATTGTCTATCCGTAAGTAACCAGTCGTGGTATTTCAGACTATAATCCATTTCAGTGTTTAACTAACCTTAAGATTGTTCTATACCACATTGTCTATCCGTAAGTAACCAGTCGTGGTATTTCAGACTATAATCCATTTCAGTGTTTAACTAACCTTAAGATTGTTCTATAACCACATCGTATATCCGTAAGTAACCAGTCGTGGTATTTCAGACTATAATCCATTTCAGTGTTTAACTAACCTTAAGATTGTTCTATACCACATTGTCACCATTTCTTGCAATAAATAATATTTATTGATTCATTGAGTGTCAAAATTTCATCTATATCCGTTTAGCCGATGCGTTTCTAAATTTTGAAGTAGTTAATGGCACGGTGGGACATAAATTCACTCTTAGATATGCCTTTTCTACTCCCTACCAATGAATTAATATATATTTTTTTTAATTAGATGTATGTTCCAAACGCATCTCTTTTTATATTGAATATATATTTTTTAGTCTATTTTTCATGTTTTATTACTTTTTAAATATTGTTTACAGAGATTCATTTCGGATATTCTTTCCACCAAACAAACTAGTGCTTTTTATTGTTAGACATTAGATCTCAAATAGCTGACCTAAATTTTAGGTAAAAAATGATAGATCATCATTTTTGACCTAAAATCTAGGTCAGCTATATTAAGGTATTAAGTCTAACGAAAAATTCATTGTATTAATTATTAAACTTCAACGTTACATAGTAGACACTCTTTGTCATTCCATTCCATGGGGTATTATGATGGCGGGCAATTAAGAATGCTCATATTTGTGTTTTTTATATATTGAGTGAAAACAATTTTTCACTCAAGTTTTCAATATTTAAGTGAAATTGAGGATTTGATAATTCTATTTGTTATTTCAATATTCCGCTGCTAGGCAGTAAAAGTCAGTTTTTATATTTTTCATATATCAGACCTGCGTAAGTGACAAAGGGCACAATATTTCAATTTTTAGATCCGGCAGGGTACAGGTTAAACTATATAATATTATTTTTTAATTTCAGCGTTCTGCCACCGAAGAGATGCGCTGCCGCACCTATGTTCCCTCATCACAGGCGACGCACTGCTCTACTCTATGTTCAGGGAAAATGCCGATCCTGTCGACTGCCCGCTAAAAGGACCTTTCTCTTTTACTTACAACAGGTTAGTCTATAATAAGCACAATTGCACTTACTACCCACTGAGTGAGTATTTTACGTATACGGCTTAGAAGTGATTTTATGTTGAATACTTTTTCTACTACTGAAATAATAAGGTAGACAATTAAATTAGGCTGACAATAGCTAGTGGGCTGTAGTATTGTAATTAGTATTTTATTTTAATGTAAACATACATTAATTAGAATAAGAATAACTTTATTTCAGCAGTCACAAAGGTATTAATATAATACTACTATAATACTAAAGTAAATTTAGTGGGACTGGTGTAAAATATAGAAATATTTTACATCAGTTACTTACTTTATTCCATGTTTTCTATGTTTAATCATATTTAATTATTGTCATCTTCTCGTACATACATATGTAATATTGTAAATTTTATGAGAGCTATCGTCTGCCTACAAACTGCTACGCAGTTTGGCAGTATTTTGTGAATTAATATCACATGTTTTGTGTTGAATAAATAAATAAAAAAAAAAAAAAAAAACAAAAAAAAAACAATCTTAACGTAAGTACTAATCTAGTTGGTAACACTAGTGGCTTAGATTCTGGTCTCCACACTAGGATTCCCTGTGTTGTGGAGAACAGTTCCACACAAACATAGATAATAGCAAGGTAGGTTGCGTTTCAAATGGTGTATTGACGTAATATAAAGTATAGCTTGAGGCAGGCTGTGTTGGACGGAGTACACAGTATAATTAGTATCAGTAGTGTAGCTCACAATTATTATTAATATTGATAGAATTGAAAGAATATTTATGAAAAATAATTTAAATACGCAAACTGAGCAATAATCGTTTATTCGGTAAATCCAAAAAAATGAAATGTAGTAGGCAGTACAGACAATATATCGCTCCATAGTTCCTTAGAGAAGAGATAGATGGCGCATACAGTTCAGTGTTGCAATTAATTCATTTCAACAAATATAGTAAATCGTTGTGATAAAAAAAGAATATCATAAAAGTATATAATCGAATGAAAAGTTCTATTTACACTTAAACTAATATAAAAGTAAAAAATTGCATTAATATTTCAATTCCTTAGGAAGAGACTAGATTTCCACGATACAGGGAATCCTAGTGTGAGAGCTAGTGGTGCAAATACGAGCTTAATTCAAGTACTTATTTAATTTTGTATCTCTTAGTTTTAAGTTTTTCACAACTAATGCTTGTTAAATAAAATTTGATTTGATTTGAATACACATATATAATATTGTGCTTTTTGCCAATGTGTTTTTATTAAAATGTTACTATTTGCTAAGTAGATTCTTGACGGTCGCCGTGGCGCAGTGGTCAGTGTCAGTGACTTGACTTCTGTGTCTCCGGGACTCTGGGTTCGAATCCCGGCAGAGGCAAACATTTGTGCGATGAGTATAGGTGTTTGTCCCAGGTCTTGGTTGTTTGTGTGTTGTGATTGTGTGTGTCCATGCCTCCCGCGACACAGGGAATCCTAGTGCGGAGGTCTGAGTGTGATCTAAAAAAAAAAGATAATATTAAGGCTTTTTAGCTCATTTTGAAGTTCTAAATGTCAGTTCATGAAGTTAATTATGATTGAACAAACTTTAAATACATTTGATAATTTACTATTGAAAAAAAATTGTTCACGCACCCAGACCCCACGTGCTTTCAAAGACTAGCTGACTTTGAGAGCAAGTGAACATTATATATTCTTTCAGACAGGTGCCTTAACACACTGTGTGTTTGGTAATACCTTTTATAAATTGAGAAAGTAAATAGCCAGGCGGGTGCTGGTAAGTCCACCTACCGGAATACACTGAAAGCTTTTTTTACTGTATAGATAACCACTATATTACTGGATGGTCGGTGATGATGTGGTCGAAGATGCTATCACGCTAGACCTAGAGGGCTTACCGGGAATCAAGAACTCCTGCCTGAACACAATATGTGTTTGGTAGCAGTTTTTCTAACTTGAGGGTGAAATCCAACCAGTGTCAGTTAGACAGGCGACGCTCCCAGCGCTGAGCTATAATCGTTTCGGACGACATTGAAGTTTAGGTTGTCTAAGACTCATCGAAGTATGCATAATCGCTTCAAGCATGTGTATGTCATGAAGAATAATTAAAATCACGACCAGTGAGCCTTAACTGTCATCGTCTCGATTGGACATCGACAGCTGTTCGCAGTGCATGACTGGCTAAATAAGACGTCTGACACGCGTCACTGCCGGCAGATGGAATCAGAATGAATCGGGTTGAACGAATCAGTGATTCATTAATGTAATTGGCAGATGATCCTGATTGTTTTTAACCTAGACCATTTGGTCAGAAATCGACGATTGGCGCGAGATTGTAATACGGCATTTTAATTACATTTATACTACTGCTTGTGATTAGGTACTGTATTTATATATTTATACATCCCGTGGAGAAACAGCTTAAAATAGTACCAAAAGGTGGGCAGCAACGCTTTCTGAGGCTTGCAAATCACACTGCGCTCTCCAACCCGCCTGCCAAGCGTCGCGAGTATTGGCAAAAACCCCTATATGAAGGGGGAGGCCTATGTCCAGCAGTCGTTTGGCTGAGATGATGATGCACAACGACAATTTATATAATAGAAAAAGTGCAGATCCTGCAATCTATAAACATAAATTAAAGAAGTTATTACTGAGTAAAGCCAGGACGATAATCAGTACCTAGTGGTTATTTCATAATATAAAAAATAAATCATTCATTATTTGTACCATTATTTGTATTTTAATCCATAATTATGACTATATTTTGAAGGAAATATTCTAATAAAAATTAGCTCTTATAATTTTTTTGGTAAACAAAATAGTAATATTATTTGTGTATGTGTTTCAGGGGCCATGGTGAGTGCAAGAACCCCGTGTCATCAATAGAAAGCTGCACCGAAGACTCGAGATTGCTCCTCAACTACCAAGCTTGTCCTGACGTCCCTGCATCTGAAAGCACAGGTACCTATGAAGCATTACAATATTTAGACGAGCAGTTTGCCTCGAACTTAGCTACAACCAAATGTAATATTTTATGTAATCTAAGCCAAGAATCACACCGCATCTATAACTATAACTGGAGTCTTCAAGTCACGGGTGAATAGGTTCTAGGCTTGTGTGCTACATCCTATACCACGTCATCACTTAACATCAGGTGAGACACTTGGCAAACGCAAAAATATTGTATGTAAAAAAAAACACTTTCTGACTGACTTAAGGTTATCAAAACAGTAACATCCCTTGAATACCAGATTTTTTTTCACTGTATAGATCTAGCGTTTGACCACTATCTCAATTGATGGTCAGTGACGATGTGGTCGAAGATGTTATCACGCTAGACCTAGAATGCTCACTGGCTCTCAAGGACTGCTGCCTGAAAACACTACGATTTAGATTTTAAATTATATTATTAAAAGTATTTAAAACGTAAAATTTATTTTACGATTTTTACACACGATTTCTTATATAATAAGTATCTGAATAGTTTTCTTGAACTTTCATAGAAGACATTTGACGAGTATGAATGTCCTTGAGGTGTTCTTCATCTATCTGGTTATATGTGTCCATAGGTTTTCCGTTTCTGAAGCAACATCAATTTCCAAAATCAATTTCCCAGATTAAACATTCAACGTTGCTATATCGCGCATTCTGGGGACTTTTCCTTCCACGGTGGGACTTTTTGAATTAAGTTGGAGTATTAATTAGTTGTAAATTTAAAATTAATTTATGTTTTAAGCCTCTTGTGTTTACCATGTTTTTTTTTAGTTACATTGAATAACTCAATACTGTACAACATGTTTATATAGGTGATATCAAAAGTCCATATCAGAATAAGAAAAACATAGAATAGAATAAGAACATAGAAATTTTAATGTGCGCAATATGAAACTACTGCTTCTTGAAAATAATGCTTGTACTGTAATTCTAGCGTCTGACAGCTTAGAAATAACCCAAGAATATTGAACTTCAGTTTTTGTCACACACAAACCCCCGCACTAGGATTCCTTGTGTTGCGGGAGGCATGGACACACACAGTCATAGCACATAAACAACCAAAACCCGCGACAAACACCTACACTTATCGCATAATTGTTTGTCCCTGCCGGGATTCGAACCCAAGGTCCCCGCGGACCAGAAGTCAAGCCACTGACGACTGAACCATGGCGCGGAGCATTCACGGAGGCATATAATAACCTGCATCGTGTTTAGCATGTATGGATACTAACTGAATTATTTCAAAGCTTCGATGATCATGACGATGACGATTACGTCAGTGCCTGGTGAATGTAAGATTACAATTTTCCAACCAACCTTGGTTTGTGGAGAAGGGGTTAATTTTGGACTTATTGTTTCCAGTGGAAGAGCTAGAATGTCTGGCCACATGGAAGGAAGGCAGCTTGCGATTTCTAGTGGGCAAGCTGCATCATAACCACGCGACCAGCAATGAAGATCGCTACCGGTGCTTCGTCTATGAGAAGACAAATGGTATTGGTAAGACTTTTATATATTAGTACTTTACCTGGCTACCATCCCACAGAACATATTAGCGATTGGCGCAGTCGGTTGGATAACATCTTTGAACAATCAATTTAAGGTTCTAAATAATGAAGTTAATTTTAGAAAAAATACATATTAAATTAGTTATATGTACCTGTCGATTAATCCTACAAATATTATAAATGCGAAAGTTTGTTAGTATGGATGTATATGTATATAAGTATGTATATAAGTATATATCAGTCATCAGGTTACCATAGTACAGGCTCTGCCTAGTTTGGGTCCTGAAGACCTTGTGTGAATGTTGTCCCATAATAAAATAATAATAATAATAAATAGTTAGTTACTCTTTCACGCAAAAACTCCTTTTTATATACCGTATAGATCTAGCGTTTGACCACTGTCTCACTTGATGGCCAGTGACGAAGTGGTCGAAGATATTATCACGCTAGACCTAGCATGCTCATCGACTCTTAAGGACTGCTGCCTGAACACACATGTGTTTGGTGACAGTTTAGACTGATGAACGGATTTGGATGCAATTTGGTATGTAGATATTTCAGGTCGCGGAATAACACATAGGCTACTTTTCATCATCATCAATCATCACCACGCGGGTGAAACCGCGGGACGCAGCTAGTCTTTCATAAATAAAGATTATTTAGATAAGTAGGTAAATAGTTTATAATTAAGGCTTTCAATCGCTAAGTTCGCGAGTTCGAGCTATTTAGTAATGTGTGTAGATGATGTATATGTTGCTGCTCGGGTTATGTAAATAAGATCATTATCAGGAATATATAAAGTACCTTCAAATTTATAACGCCAAGCAAATCCGATAAAACTTATACAATCTTGTATATGACCCATCGGGAATGGGATGACTTTCCCAACACAAGTTGACTTTGCTGGCTCTGGAACTAATTAATTATGGTATTGGTTTATCGTCATATATATAAAACTACTTCTAGCCGCCATATTGTTGCTCTGCTCATTTCCTACCATATCTTTGCTGTAATACACTTAGCGCCACCTAGCATGGAGTAGCGTAATCTTTTACTATAGCTCCATCTAGTAATACAGACATTCAACTCTCGCCTGAAAGTTTAATTTTTTTTTGTAGTTGCGACCTTATTTGTAAACCATGAAAAATAAGAAAAAAACACGTTTATTTGTATAACATCTGAGAAAAGATCGCCATAAGCAAACAAAAAAGTTTTTTTTTAAATACATGAATTAAAAAATAATGTCAGGTTGTGTGATGTCATGAAAGAGTCCCACGAAAAGTTCCCAATGAGAAGTTCTCTTTTTGATATGTTTGGTCTCTTTATTCTTACAGCGTCAGGGACAAGCATCAAGGAAGGTCCAGCTTCATCAAGTGGGGTGGAGTACCGAGTGGCACAGTCGGGGGACGCGACTTGCAATGGACTTTTCAGCGCTACCGAGGGTTCCAGGACCATGTCTCTGAAACGAGGTGAGGATGTCAATAAAGTGGGTGTTCTGAAGAATATGGAACTGGATGAGATAGGTATTAAACATATGATTATTTATATATATATATATATATATGTATATACTATGGCCGTTGTAGTACCGGCCTAGAATAGTACTCCCCCATCTCTTCCCGCGGGTGCCGTAAGAGTCGGCTAAGGGATAACGTACCAGGAGGTGGGCAGCAGCGCCTACTGAGGATCGGAAATCATACTGCGCTCGCCAACCCGCCTGCCAAGCGTGGCGAGTATTGGCAAATCCCCCCTATATGGGGGAGGCATACGTCCAACAGTGGACGCACATAGCTGAGAAAAGAAAAAAAAGATATATACTGGTGATCCGTTTGTTAGTTCAGCGTGTTCGTTAACTTATTGATCAGGATATTTAGTAGAGGAGGTTCTTCAATAAGGAATCGCTGTAGTTTTACGGAACTTTATTGTATATTACAAAGATATCACGTACAATACCATCATTGCTATTTTTAATAATCTCGATAAGCAACCAACAATATATGTGTGAAAAAGACCAGTGTTTCTTTTTATGACATTCTATCAAAAATATTCGAAACTAGAAAATCTTCATTATATAAAATTACAGCAATGAGTTTTATTATCGCCTAATAAGGCCATAGTGCAATCGCCACACTTGTATTGGTTAAGCTAGATAATCAGATAATCATTTATTGGTAACACAAATACACATCAGAAATATAGTTAGGTAGGTACTGCAAGTAAATAAAATCAAATAAATAAAATTAATTAAATCATTACATAACATTAAATGTAAATTGAAATTAAAAGTAATATGTATCTACATAAATCAAATGAAATAATTACAATATCCGTACTGCAATGTGATATCCATATATGGTAGACGTTCCACCCTGTCGCACTAAGCGTTTTGCTTCCACATTCATAGTGCGTACAGCTAACGAGTGGAACTCATTGCCTAAGTCTGTGTTTCCACATGAATACAATCTGGGCATCTTCACGAGTGCACAGGTATCTTCTAGGCAGGCGTGAATCATCGTAGACCGCATCATCACTTAACATCAGGTGAGATAGTGGTCTAACGCCTGCCTATTGAGAATTAAAAAAAAAAACATAACTATGTCATAACTTTGCAGAAACAAATTCTTCATAAGAATAGAAGCTCAATTTCTGACAATATAAGCTTTCAACAAGTAGTAGTTATATAACTACTTAAATTACATGGTCCTAAATGAACTTGCCGGATAGGTGATCGTATATTTCAACTGAGTGATTCCGTGCTTGGGAGTGTATGCTACTGTGACAGATTCGGTTATGTTATCAGATCTGCAGTTGTTAGAGAATGTCTTGAAATGCCTTATAGGATTGAAAACTCTGAAGTTTTTTTTTTTTTTTTTTACTTATTATAAGTTCGCGTTTGACAACTGTCTCACCCGATGTTAAGTGATGACGTTATCTAGAATTTAGCACGCAAACCTAGAAGGTACCTATTCACTCGCGACTTGAAGACTCCAGGATTGTACATATCGGGAAACACAGACTCGGGCAACGAGTTCCACTCCTTGGCAGTACGCATTAAGAAAGTGGAAGCATAACGCTTCGTGCGTATAGGTGGTATATCTAGAATATATATAAGAATCTAGCCTAGTAATTGAAGATGTCCTTTTTTATGGTGCACTCTGCTACACAGACTATCAATAATTGCGGGAGTTCGTTAGTGAGTTTAGTTTTTTTTTTTTTTTTTTTTTTTTTTAAGATCGCAGGCAAGGGCTGGATGCGAGCCGCTTCCAACAGGTCCTTGTGGAAATCAATGGGGGAGGCCTATGTCCAGCAGTGGACGTCCTATGGCTGAGATGATGATGATGATGTTAGTGAGTTTCAATAGACTGGAACCGAGCCACTTTAAAATAAGGCTAAATTTTTATGTCGTACATAACTACGACATAAAAATTCAGCCTACTAAACCTGCTGGTAAATCCGTATCCGTAACCCACACAAATCTAAATTATAAGAGATTTTATTGTGTATCGCATTAACGCTATGCTAGGCAGTTCAGTACAGTTAACTGACGGTTAATTGATAATCGGCAGTTTAAATTTTGGTGAACTCCACCCTAAGGCTGTTCACCAACATTTAAAACGTCCGATTATCAACTTAACCGTCGGTCAAACAGTTTTTACCATTCAGTTAACCGACGCTTAATTGATAATCGGAAGTTTAAACTTTGGTCAACTCCACCGTAAGAAGGCTTTTGTTTTTTTCTAGGAGTAAAACATAATTTAGACTTCAGTTCAAATATTTGAAGGAAAAAATTCGGCTGCTAGTGGGACTTGAACCCACGACTACAGAATACCGTCCTGTCGCTTTGTCCAACTAAGCTATAGCAGCCCATACCACTAGGGCCGAATTACTTCCTTCCTTATTAACATCTTGCGGTGATGTTATTAGCGCCATCTACCTTTAATTGTATGAACAATTAATTAATAGGACTGATAGACCAACATTACAGTTGATATCGTATCAAACGAAGGCACCCTACCCTTATTTTAAGAGTTTTTATTGTGTATCGCATTAACGCTATGCTAGGCAGAACTTCAGTTCAAATATTTGAAGGAAAAACTTAGTTAGACAAAGCGACAGGACGGTATTCTGTAGTCGTGAGTTCAAGTGCCACTAGCAGCCGAATTTTTTCCTTCAAATATTTGAACTGAACCATTTTATTAGTATTTTAAGTGATGTTAGTACATAGTATGATTTGATGACTGTAATTGATTTTGCAATTCTTGTAACAAAATTAATAATATTGATATAGAGAAGAAAAAAAACTGTTTTTAAATTTGTTGCTGGTATCTTTTAAAGGTTTTAAAGTATCAATTACTTTATATAACGGTCGCCGTGGTCAGTGTCAGTGACATGACTTCTGTGTCTCCGGGACCCTGGCAAACATTTGTGCGATGAGTGTAGATGTTTGTCCCGGGTCTTGGGTGTTTGTGTGCTGTGATTGTGTGTCCTAGGGAATCCTAGTGCGGGGACCTGAGTTAAAATACTTTAATTTCCAGTGTCAGTGCGCTTCAACTGCCAGTTCCCTTCGTGGATGACGTTCTCCCACGCGTGGCACACGCTGGACTTCAGCAGTAACTACACCTTCTACCAGAGGAACGCGACGCTGCGCATTGCGAACAACACCGGCGCTGACATCAAGGTGTACTGCGTGAACGTGAAGGCCAGCTCCCCGAGCGGGAACTCCGTCGCACTTGTCGCTCATTGGCAGCACCACTGGTATAGTATAGTTATTGTTTAACCGCCTTATCTCAGATTCAGATTATTTATTAACCATAATAACATTCGATATTAAAACTGACGTGGTTCAGACTAAGAAGAATACGGGCCGCTCGCGGACGCGATTCGCATAGTACGCAACCGGTTTGATAGCCGAGGTCCCCCCCCCGAGCTATCATCGCTTGTTTGGTGCCTGTTTTATTGATATATAATTAAATAGTTTTAGTCAAATTTAGTCCACGTACATGTAATATAATATTAGTTACGTTTTCATTGTCATGGTTATTTTATTCCTTTGTAGTCTTATTGATCATATATTTATATATAATGTCATATACACCTAGCTGTACGTATTTTATGTAATTAATCAACTTTATTCTATTTTTAGTAAATTGATTATGTTTCTTAGCATCAAAACACCGTCCTCGCGTCACTGAAATCTCCTTCGGATATGGGTTGTCTGGAAGAGATCGCTCTGAGCAATAAGCTCATTGTTACCCCTAGATATGTCTTATGTTAATATTTTGTGAAATCTTCTTTTGTGGTATTTCAGTAGAGTTTATCTATCTAACTATGACGATGTCTAATAATTATAAAAAAAAATGTCTAATGACGGCTATAATCCTTTACGACAGAGTTTTTCACCGCAGTTCGCTTACTTTGATAAAACATCGCTTGCATGAAATTATTTAATATATATTATTATCTACTTACTACTCGTATCAAATTTAAGACGATAAATGATATACTTAGAAGCACTTTAACCACATATTACTCGGTGTAGGTATACTATTTTTAAATTCATTTTTCTAAATACTGACTACGTCTCGTAGCGCCTGTATTCACATACATACATACAGTCACAATTATAAACTAGTTATGTAATGTACACGTAAGGTGCACATCTAGAAGGAAATATTTACTTGCTATAAGTTATGTAGGTGTGCTATAATGTACTTGCAGATTTGTGGTCTGGAAATAAAAACATGAATAAAAAAAGACGTGTGGCACTCGGGGACTGCCGCGGTAAAGCTATTGCATATAATTTTTTATCAACTTATGCAATTAATATATTAATTATGCAGTAACGCCGATACAACCAATGCCACCTAGAGGTGAGTAGCTGAACTAAACAGACAAGCGTGATATTTCTAAAAGGTCATTAAAAGTTCTGCTATTCATCGATAGATGGCAAAACTAAAAAGTATCACCGCTGTGCCGGTCAGAGTGGGGGGTGTTACGGAATTTCTGAATTTATTTTCCACGCTCAAGGCCCGCGATAGAAGCTATGCAATAGCATAAAAATAAAAAAAATGTCATGGGTGCTGTTCTACATATAACATCGTTGATTATATAATAATCAACGATGCTTTTAATTGTTATGTTGAAAACATTTGCAGCGCGTCGCGCTACGTGTGCGTAGTGCTGTACCGGCGGGACACGTACATCGCGGAGCTGCAGCGGGGAACCCCCACGCTGCGGCCGGACGAGGCATGCTCCCCTAGACATTTCAATGCAGTCACAGCACCATACGTTACTTTAGTTGGTGAGTTACTTATTTTTTCCATATCAGTCCAGCAATACCGGCAAATGTTATAATCTGTAAATAAAACGGACAATACAGCGCCATCTATCGAGTTCAAGTGTAAATCTCTTCCATCCAGGATCCCACATTAACAGATACTTTATAATTAGCTACAATTTATAATAGGCGCTCAGTAAATGTTCATGTCAGCAGTCACAGCACCATATGTTACTTTATTTGGTGAGTAAGTTACATTTTTTCATACCAGCAAAACCTGCAGATGTTGTCTTGTCAAAAAATCTGTAAATAAAACCGACAATACAGCGCCATCTATCGAGTTCGATTGTACTTACAATACTACAATTTATAATTGGCCCTCAGTGAATGTTCATGGCAGCAGTCACAGCACCATATGTTACTTTATTTGGTGAGTAAGTTACGTTTTTTCATACCAGCAAAACCTGCAGATGTTGTCTTGTCAAAAAATCTGTAAATAAAACCGACAATACAGCGCCATCTATCGAGTTCAATTATAAATCACTTCCATCCAGGGTCCAACATTAACACATTATGTTTTATCGGCTATCTGTTAATTTCCCTAATACTTTTAAAATAAAATAAAGACAATTAATTTCTTCAAAATTGATCCAATCGTATCACGCTTATATATAATGACATCTTAAGGCTCCACCCTAAGATGTCATTTCATTCGGTTAAGTGTATGGTAAAAACTGTTTGACCGACGGTTAAATTGATAATCAAACGTTTTAAATTTTGTTGATCTCCACCATTAATAAACTATATTGTTTTCGACCAATTTGCACTGTAAAAATCGAAACAATGGTTTTATAATGACATGATCTTTTGTATTTATTTGCAGCGAGCAATCCAGAGTCAAAAGAATGCCCATACTCT